>CM047805.1:189426778-190086665 GCA_026214975.1 Gentiana macrophylla | reverse complement strand
GGACTCGGTGATTGTAAGGGGCCCATTGCAGTGAAAGGCGCTTTGCCATTCTTCCCCAGGCAGCGTCGACCATGGCCCCTGGCGATTTCCATTCGGACTAGACGCACAAACTTTTGAGCAGACTTGCTTTTGTGCGGTGCAGTGGATCCGATCGCCGATGAATACCTCTCGATCCTCCCGTGAGCTGCGCAAGACTCTGGATTCACTTATCTCGGCTTCCTCCTCACGCCTAACTCCAATCTCGAGGCGGCAAGAAGGCGGCGGCGGTATCAAGGTCTGTTCCATTTCCACTCGTGGTATTGAAATTGGGGGTTGTCCTTCCCCTGAAGGGTTATGGAGGAAATGCAAGCGGGATTCCAGATGCTCGTTGCCTTTGTAATCCTCCATAAATTCGTATTCAACATTATCCATTAGGACATTCTGTTTTTCTGGGATTTTGTAAGGAAGAAAATGAGTGATTCGAATGGGAGAAGAAGCATCTGTGTAGGAGGCAGTGAAATGGCTGGCTTTTATAGAGGGAGCTGGCGTGTTTGGCATGGATTACCATAATGGTGGGCCAGGCGAGCAGACGGCTATCTAAAGAGACAGTCCTAATGACCGGCGTAATGATGGTTATCTGAGAGGTTTACCGTCATTATGAGCATTCGAAGGGACGGTTATTTATGGTGGGTAATCATAGGTTATTTTTCGTCGAGAATAGTCCCTAGTCAAAGTAGCCTATTAAACACGGCTAAAACTCGGGAAGACCACCAATGATGGCTTTTGAACCGTTCCATCCGTTGGGATACCTGGCGGTTTGTGGGCCTTGCTGGGGAGATCGCGATGACACTGCGGATGCGATTTGAGGTGCACAAACGATAGAGCGATCCAGATATGCCGCGAGGAGTCGTTGCAGTCGCTGCGATCGCGCGGCGAGAGCTTGCGATGTAGATCGTCCGTGCTCGTTGGTCGACCGAGGTCGACATGTTGAGGTGCCTGATGTAAGCGATCCGGATATGCCGCGAGGAGTCGTTGCCGTCCGCCGCGATCGCGCGGCGAGAGCTTGCGATGTAGATCGTCCGTGCTCGTTGGTCCGACCGAGGTCGACATGTTGAGGTGCACTGAGATGAAGCGATCGGATATGCCGCGAGGCGAGTTGTTTCCGTCGGCTGCGGCTCGCGGCTTGAGAGCTTGCGATATAGATCGTCCGTGCTCGTTGGTCTGACCGAGGTCGACATGTTGAGGTGCACAGCATAGAGCGATCCAGATATGCCGCGAGAGTCGTTTCCGTCGCTGCGATCGCGGCGAGAGCTTGCGATGTAGATCGTCCGTTTCGTTAGTCTCGACCGAGGTCGACATGTTGAGGTTCAGGATTTAATCATTTTCCGCGATCCCAGGCAAGATGGCGAAGTCATTTGTGTTGGCGAGCGGCCGTGCAAGCAAGCTATTACGGTGGCGTGCCACGTGGAGCAATACAAATGGGCTGCGAGCGCTGCGTATCATTAAATGTGGCGTCCTTTCGATTCGACAAGGTGACGTTCGCGCCGCGAGGCGTGGCGGCCGGTAATGATGGCTTTTCGTTTTTTACGCAAACTTCAAATTTCAAAGCGTCGTGTCGGATTCTGAAACTTTTCGCTTTCCCGCGTAAACCGAACCGTTGGATGAAGATAATCACGGCCATTTGGTTGGTTGAATGCTGTCTATTTAAGGAAGTGTTGCCCCTCTTTTGCCACTTTTTCAAAACCTCTCCACAATTCCCGGTGATCAAGCGAGAAACCAAGAGCATCCTGTGGTGATTTAGAACCAAGTTTCCAGAATTCCGAGGCTGAGGCTGTGTTTGAACTTCATCGGAGTGAGCCTTTTTCAG
Source organism: Gentiana macrophylla (assembly GCA_026214975.1). Lineage (NCBI taxonomy): Eukaryota > Viridiplantae > Streptophyta > Magnoliopsida > Gentianales > Gentianaceae > Gentiana > Gentiana macrophylla. Next base: position 190,084,819 of record CM047805.1, on the reverse strand, counting down.
CGATCGGAGCGATCATCCTTGTCTTCCTAATTTTCTGCCATCCAAATCATAAAGGTACTATCTTTATCCGATCTAACACTGGGTTTTTCTTTGTTGATCGTCTTTTTGTGATTGATTCTTGGCCTGTATAGATCATAAGTATGCTTTTTGTCCGTAGATATTCGGATTTTGAGGTTTTCTAACGGTGATAGAATCCGTATGCACAAGCCCTTCTTTTGTGAATTTGAAGCCTTGAGGATTAGGGTGCAATTTTCAATTTTTCCGTGTAGTATTTCTTTATGACCCCGTTGCCCCCTATCTTTGTTGGCTTGCGGAAATGGGGGGCGGTGTCGACTGAGCGGCGTTGATCCACCTCTCTTCATTTTGCGGCATGTCGCAGTATGCGGATGATGGCGCGATAAAGAGGAATTTAGTTACGGGGATGGTGGGGCCGAGGAAAGAGGTGGCGGCGAGGTTTCACCTTCCCATTTCGGCGAAGAGGACTCGCGTCCTGCGATGGCGAGACCCAAAGGCTACTTCTTGAGGGCACTCGGTGCTACGAATCCTTGCGACTTACTTAGCTCCAGAGAGCGAATTCCTAAGACCGCCCGGTGAAAGGATTGAGACGGCGTCCGCCCCAAAGCCGCAAAAGAAGGAAGGAGGACGGCCGTGGGGCACCCAAGCCTGCTAGCTCCGCCCCGCAGAGGGGGAAAATCCAGATCAGCTTGGAGACTGCGGAGTCTTTGGAAGAGGGTGGCAAGTCGAAGGCCATGCATCGCGCCGTCGATGTAGAATGGAGATCTTTGTTGACATGGCGCTGACTTTAACACCGCTTATCCGCGCTCGATACCGGCTTTCCGGCGACTATCATTTTGTCCGTGCATGGATGACCGGCGATATGATTATACTTGTGGGCGCCTACCAGGGACCGATTGTATGTTCCTTTCGACAATTTCTGGCGGGGTTCGAGGCCCCTTTCGATCCTTTTTGGTGGAGGTGATGTATTTCTTTGGAAGCCTTGCCGGCGGACTTTCACCCTAATGTTGTTAGGGCCCTGGCGGCGTTTATTGCGACATGCCGCCTTAATGGAATTGAGCCCTCCTTGGGCCTGTTTAGGGAGTTCCATGATTTCGTCGGCACCCAAACTCCGGGTCGGTGGCGTGGCGCGTGAGGGGAGGCCTCGCCCTTTTTACCCCGCCGACAACAAAATCTACAACTGGAGCCAAAGAGTGATGCGCGTGCAATCCAGGGTCGGATGGCCATTCCCGCATTTTGGGAGTCGGGCTGCACGGGGACTAGACTCCAAGTGGCTCAAAGGCAGAGTGGTTCCTCTCGCAAGTCCTGAAGAAGTAGAGGCGATTGTGGCCTTGATAAGCTCTGCGGGACAGATCTGCACAGGTCCGCATGATCAGCGTTCGGATGTTGACGAACGTAAAGTCGGGTAGCGAGGATGGCGGGGATCCCGGCTGTTTGGAGTCGGGATTTTGCCTGTCGTGAACATTCCCCGCCCGTCTGTGGAGCTTAGTGATCTGATCGGGTCGGCGAGTGCCACTTGGGTAGGAACTTTCCGGCCGCAATGCGAAGAGTGTGGCGGTGATTGGTCGAGCCGCTTGAGGTAAAACCATTTCTTCTCTATTTTGTTTTTGCTAACCCAAAAATACACAAGCTTTGTCTTGGGTCGGGCGGCCAGGCACGTCCCCTACTTTTTTTTTTTTTTTTTTTTTTTTTTTTTTTTGACTTGTACATTTACGATTGCTTCCTCTTTTGTTTTTCTTTTTCGGTGATGCGGCATCCGGTCGGCAGCGAGGCGCTAATGTTGCCGGCTGCTAATGCCGCGAGGAAGACGCGGGTGGAAGAGTTAGCGAGAGGCGAGATCCGTGATCATACCGATTGTTCATGTAGGGATCAATCGAGGAGTGACCGTTCTTTCGCGGCGCGGTGGTCTGTCGTCTGGGCGGGACTTCCTACGGTATTGCGATCGCGAGGCGATTACGAAGATGTCCACCCCGCCGGTGAAGTCTCGAGCACCATGCAGTAGCGACGATGATTAGAGTTTGAAGATGTTCTTGAAGGCGTCCCCCTTCCCGAAAAGACCAAGAGTGGATCGCCGTCTGAGGTCGTCGACCTGAGGGTTACGATTCTCCTCTCAACCTTACCCACGATTATGGATTCGTACACAGGATCGCGCGACGGCAAGAAGCTTCGGCGAGGCCGACATTCCCTATACTTTGTGAGGCTTTCCGCGATCAATCATCGCTTTGGCCCGGGGTGTGATGATGGAGTCGACTCTGTCGCCAGTTCCTCCTCTTCCTGTACTTACGAGAAAATGGAGCGCCGAGGCTCGCCTATCCGTGGGGACCGGGTGATAAAAGGATTGCCCCCGCCAACATCGGCAATGATTCTATTGATCCCCGTGAGGCTATGAAGTTTGCCGTCGCCGAGCACGGGATGTCGGCGCATAAGGTAAATATGTTTCCTCGCACGCAATTTCCTTTTATTTTCCAAGTGCTTCTGTGTCTTTCTTAGGTCTCGCGTTGCATGCTCGCCACTTTAGATCTTGTTGAGAAGTTGGTGGAGAGCGAGCAATGAGCAGCGATGGTGGCGAAGAAAGCGCGCAGAGAACCAGGAGTTGGCGCAGGCGATGAAGGACTGGAGGCCAAAGTTGGCGGCGCCAGAGGCTCTATACACCGCTAAAGAAAAGACACAGGCGGACAAGATAAGCGGAGTTGGAGGCGCCAAGTTACTCATGAGAAGAATCATCGCAAGAAGGTCGAAGCCATACAGGTGCACTGTGAGCAAAAGTTGAAAAGCTAGCGAGGATGTTGTCGCCGATCTTTGCTAAGGAAGCGAGGATGCCCGTCGGAAAGGCGAGGAAGCTATCAAAAGGGCCGAGGACCTTGCCTCGGATGTCGAGGCCAAAATTGAGGCCGCCGCTTGCTGGCGAATATAAGGGCGGCGCCGAATATTGGAAGGATGCAGGTGACAATTATGACCAAGGAAATTTGCTATCATATGGCGAGGTGTGTCTCAGAGGTCGATGCACGCCAGAGAGGTCCCCGACTTACATGATATGGCGGCGTGGACTCGGGAGAATTCCTTGATGCCGAGCTCATTCAATATCATCCCGTGGTTCCCTACTCCGAGGAGAGATCGCGGAATACCGCATGCGGCGTAGGGTTGATGGTTTCAGCGGCGGTATTTCCAAATGTAATGAGAGAACATCGATCACTCGTGCACGGCGATCTTGGATGGGGCCAATATAGAGGGGATCGAGCGGCTCTAGGTGGTGAGGAGGAGGCGCGATCGGGAGATTCGCAAGTGGCCTTGATTCGGAAGCGTTTGATTCTCCTTTTGTTATTGATGTGAAACTTTGTTGTTGGTTTGTAATATTAACTTTTGTTTCCGGTGATGTGGGGCTCGCCACCTGTTAACTTTGATCCTTTTCATACATGCACATTGGGGCATTTGTATGGCCATTTCGCTTTATGCCTTTGTTCTCTGCTTTGGTATTTTGAGTTGTTTTTGTTTTGCTAACCAAAAATACACAAGCTCTGTCTTGTGAGGTCAGGCGGGCAGTGACGATCACTACTCTCTTTTTTTTTTTTTTTTTTTTTTTTTTTTTTTTTTTTTTTTGAAAGGAAGAAAAATATATACACAAGGAACAAAACTTCCAAAAAACGAGAGGACTACATGTAATATCTCTTGAGGTTGTCGGCGTGCCAAGTATTCTCATATTCACGGCCATTCCTGTCTTTGAGATAATATGTCCCCTTCTTTAGCTCATGAGAGATCCGAAGGGTCCCTCCCAATTCTTTGTCTAACTTTTTGGGTTTGCGGCCGGCGGCTTCACATTTAATTAATACGAAATCTCCTGCCTTGAAAAAATGGTGGCGTACCTTCTTATCGTGATGTCGCTTAGCGGCCATCTTGAAGTTAGCCAAACGGGTCGCCGCTTGCAGTCTTTTTCTTCGAGCATGTCGAGCTCAAACTCACGCGATCGTTCGTTGGTGTCCTCGTTGAAATGCGACACTCTGATGCTAGGTAGAGACATCTCCACTGGCGTCATTGCCTCCGAACCATAAGTCAGGGAGAATGGGGTTTCTCCTGTGGTGGACTTTTTGGCGGTTCGGAGCGACCATAAGATCGCGGGCAGCTCATCTACCCACCTGCCTTTCTTTCCGCATAGAGTGCGTTTCAGGCCTCTGAGCACTTGTTTGTTTGCGTTCTCTGCCTGACCATTACTTTGAGGATAGCTGACCGAAGACGTCGCATGAATGACGCCTTGCTCTTTACAAAACTCGTCGAATTCCGTTCTGAACTGTGGTCCATGGTCAGATATGATGATGCGAGGTACCCCGAAACGAGTCCACACTTGATCCATTAAAAAATAGATGACCTGTGTGGTGGCGATCTCTCTGAGGGGCTTCGCCTCTATCCATTTGGTGTAATAATCAGCCGCTACTACTATGTACTCGCATCCTCCGCGCCCTTTAGGCATTGGACCGACGAGGTCGATGCCCCACATTTCGAAAGGCCATGAAGCGGTGACGATGCTCTGCTCTACTGAGGGTAACCTGGGTATATCTGCGTACCTTTGACAGGGGTCGCATTCCCTAACGAATATATCCGCATCCTCGGCCAAGGTAGGCCGATGAGTATCTGCGGTGACCGCCGCTGTGCGAGGGTTCGACAGGTGGGTGCCCGCCGCACACTCCTTGATGAAGCTCATGGAGGATACCTACTTGCTCCGGGCGACACACGGCGGAGCGAGAGGTTTGGAGAAAAGCGCTGTAAAGTATCCCATTTTGCACGACATATCTTGCTGCTCGGCGAGCCAAGGTTCTCGCCTCTATCTTGTCTGAAGGCAAAACTCCATGCTCAATATAATCCTTGACCTCATCGATCCAGCAGCGCGAGGAGGGTTGAATATCCATGACCTCACATCTGTTGATAGAAGGTTCCTCGAGGTATTCCAAAGGGATGTCGGGGAGCGGCGCGCCGCGTCGGCGTCGGATAACTTGGATAAATAGTGCGCCTCAAATTACGAGAGCGTGGTATATAAGAGAGCTCACAATATCGAAGCCGGCGGCGTAATTTACGGACCCGGTCGATGTACTGCTGCGATTTGAACAATAAATCTTATAACCTCCATTCACTTGATTGACAACCGGTTGTGAGTCGCAAAAGAGCGTGTATGTTCTCAACTCATTGCGCAGGTGAGCTCAAGGCCTACGATGAGCGCCTTCATATTCAGCTTGGTTGTTTGGCGCCGTGAAATCGAAGCGGCGCTTTCTCAATTTCTTCGGACGTTCCCGGCTCGAGCAAGGCGATGCCGGCCCCGCAAGCTCAATTCCACTAGCGCCGTCAGCGAACAAGCGCCAGCGATGCATTTGGGCCTCGTGGGGCCGCTAGGAGCCGGTTTGTCGGGCGAGTTGGTCGAAGGGGAAGTGGGTTGTGTTGTCGAGGGCTCTTGGAAGCTTGTTTCAAGAATGAACTCGGCCAGGGCCTGTGCCTTGATTGCCCTTCGAGGCTCGTACTTGATGTCGAATTCGGTGAGCTCAATTGCCCATTTTCGGAGAGCGACCGGCGAGAGTCCGGCTTATGTAAAACTGACGCAGTGGACTATCCGATAGTACAATGATCGTATGTGATGAAAAATATGCACGGAGCTTTCTAGCTGCTATAACAAGAGAGTAAGCCAATTTCTCTACATTAAAATATCGACCTTCCACAGGACTGAGAGCCTTCGAAACATAGTAAATGGGCTTTTGAACGGGCTTCTCAGGAGTCCCCTCTTCCTTTATAAGAAGCTGCAATGATGACCTATCTCGAGGCCGCCAAATATAAATAAAGCTGGTCTTTATGATAGGACTTACTAAAAGAGGCGGGCTGACCAGGTATTGCTTGAGCTCTTCAAAGGCTTCAGTGCATTCTCCAGTCCATTCAAACCCCTTGCCGCCTTTCAAAATTTTATAAAAAGGAAGGCACCTGTCTGCCGATTTCGAAATGAAACGCCCCAGAGCGGTTATCCTTCCATTCAACCTCTGAACCTCTTTCACAGTCGTGGGAGGCGCCATGTCCAAAACGGCTCTGATTTTCTCAGGATTTGCTTCGATGCCGCGCTGTGTGACCATGAAGCCTAAGAATTTTCCAGCTTTAACCCCAAAAGTGCATTTGACTGGGTTTAGCTTCATGTTGTTTTTTCGTACGTTCGCGAAAGTTTCCCTCAGATCTGCTATGAAGTCGCATCTGCTGGATTTGATGACCATGTCATCTATGTAAGCCTCCATGTTGCGGCCGATTTGAGTGTGGAAGACCCGGTTGATCATCCTTTGGAATGTTGAACCCGCATTCTTCAGGCCGAAGGGCATCATTTCGTAATAATACATGCCGCCTCCAGCTCTGAAAGCAGTAAGTTGTCCTTCGTCCTCGGCCATACGGACCTGATGGTATCCAGAATAGGCGTCGACGAAACTGAGGATTTCAAAACCTGCTATCCGATCCACCATTCTCGTCATCGCGCGGTAGCTCATAGGATCCTAGGCGAGCTTTGTTCAAGTCGGTGAAATCTACGCACATTCGCCACTTGCCGTTGTGCTTGAGAACCATAACGGCGTTGGCTAGCCAAGTAGGATATTGTAGTTCTTCAATGATATCCGCCGCAAGTAGTTTGGCGATCTCAATTTTCTGACCTCTTCCGCTGCGGTTGAAAATTGGCGAGCCCATTCTTTGAATTGGCTTGAAGTGGGGATTTACGTTAAGGCGGTGGAGTGCGACCTCGAGGGTCGACGCCTCGCATGTCGGTGACCTCCCAAGCAAAGGCCTCAGGTGTTCTCTTTGGCCTGTTGATCGCGGCGATATCGGCCTCGGCCGAGAGTGCGCCCGACTTTGATCTTTTGGTGGGGTATCTCTCATTGATGATTACCTCGACGAGCTCCCCCTCTGCTTCAATGCTTGGATCATCTCGTATCTGCAATGTGTCGCATACAATTTCCTTTTGTTGTTTCTTAAGCGGCGGAGGGCTGTTCGTGCCTTGTCCCCGCTCGATATGGGCTTCCAGCGCTCTTTTCTTAGCGCTCGCCTCTAACTCGGCCATGGACTCACCTATCCGGGGGTTGAGTCGTCCGGCGGTACTTGGGATCTCAGCTGTATCGATTATCACTAGAGCTTCTCCCAACAGATTTATTGAATTCGTGATGGGGTTAGTCTCTGGCAGTGCGACGGGAGGTGTAGCATAAGCTTGTCCTAGCACACCTTGGACTTCGGCTCCCCGTGCCCTTTCACCATTACTGCGCTTAGATTTTGCCAAGTGCTCAAGATAAGTCTGTGGTCGGCTAATCGCTGGCCTATCTTGCCATTTTCTCGTATAAAATTTGACCTACGATGCGGAATGGAAGACACCATCCGAAATTTGCGCATCGCGGTATGCCCAGGATCATGTGGTAGCGGTGGCGGATCGACCACCGAGAAATTCTATTTTTTCGATCCGGAAGGGCTCGAAGTCTCCGATGCGGACCTCCAGGTCAATCATTCCTTTAACTTTTACCTCATGGTTGGTAAAACCCTCTAGCGAGCCCAGGTACGGTTTCAGATTGGCCTCGGTGAAATTCAAACCTTTGAGGCAGTCAAGATAGATGATGTCTCTGGCGGCAGCTGTATCCACCAGGACTCTGTTAACCCGCACTTGCCGATCCCGATTTTGATTATGAGGGCATCTCCATTGCTCCCGTAACAAAACTAAGCTCGCTCTTTGTGAAAGTCAAGGCCTCTTCATCCGCCGCAGAGTTCTAGGCCGCTCGCGTCCAAATTCTTTGATCGAGTTGATCTTCTTTTATATATCACTGTTGCTAGGCGGGCTTTCGTGGATGACATTAAGCTCGCGCCATCATTGGGCTGCGCGAGTCTCTGGTTGGCACCGCTGCCAATTTGAATCGATCTAACTTTCCTCCGGGCCATTTGTCTCAGGATCCTTATCGGGAAAAACAATCATCCGTGTTATGACCGTGATAATTATGAAACTCACGAGAATTTGCTTGTGTCCGCTTTCTGAACGATGTGTTCGCTACGATTGTCGCGGGGCTTCCGGATGTGTTCGAAATTTCGTTCGGAGATCGCCGATGGTCGGGCATTCAGCGGAATGTAATCTTTACGCCGAACTTTTTTGCGCCTTTTGAAATCACGGTCGTCCATTCTTTCGCGGATTGATGGCCTCCTCCTTTCTTTGGGGATTGGCCTCGAATACTATTGGGACGGGGCCGTGGGATCGAATTGAAGGCCCGGTTTACGGCGGGGATAACCTCGACGGTAGTAAACTTCCGGCCTGCTCCAACATGTCCCTCGAAGTTGGTCGGGCGTGCATCGTTAAGTGTGTCTTAAGTTCGCCGCCCACCAGTCCGATTAAGAATGCCATCATGACCGTGGGTTCGGGCTCGTCCGTGTTTGATCGTAAACTTGGACGAATTTCTCGTATCGACCAGGCGGACTCCCCAGTGTCTGCTTTATCAAAACAGATCGGTTGTGGTCTTGCGAGGTCTATGCTTGTTGTCTTGAATTCGTCGGGAACTTTGTCCGCATATCCTCCCGGTATTAAGCGATCCGGGCCGGGCAATTTGCGAAGCCCATGTGAGGCTCTATCTTTCATGCAACCCACCATAGCCACGCACCAGGCCGCGCTTATAGTGAGTAGCGAGCATCATTTTGCTCTCGAACGAGGCTATCCATTCGTATGGGTCGACTTACCCGATAATACATCACGTTGATGTTGGAGACTCGGCGTCGCGGGAGGCTTGTTATGAGCGAGTCGGAAAGTGCATCCATAGCAGCGCTAGATTCCTTATCCTCTTCTCGTTTATTCTTTTTCATCTCCAGAACCATCAGCCTCAGATCTTCAAATCATTTGGTTGGTGCGGGTTCGAGGTGCTTACGAGAGTGGCGTCTGCCGCCTCGCGCTTCGCCGAGCCTTCTGTTTCGGCCCGTGCTCTTCTTCTCAGGATAATGCCCCGGGGATTTTCACTGAGGGCCCGGTCTCCGTCTGACGTTGCCTCGCGTTCCTTTATCTTCATCCTCGGTGGTGATGGTAAAGCTCTACGTTTTCCCAGCGGTCGTGCGCCGATATTCTAGTTTGTTTGTATTCACCGTGCGAGAGGAGGATACGCTTTCCCTCGATGCTCGTGTGCCGAGCTCGCGTTGTTTCCCCATGTTTGGCCCTTTCCTCGGAGGGGCGATGGCGTTAGGTCCGGCGTTCATGCCCTACGGTTGGGGAGGATCAATTGCTAGCTGGGTGGCCGGGCGGAGATTAAGATCTCGTTAGGTCGCCTTCATTTTCGCCGCGATTCACCATAACTCTTTATCCTTGCCGGATCGGCCTCGCTAGAACCGGTAGGCGGGGGCCTCTGTATGCAGGCCTCTGTGTTAAAGCGTCTTCGGGCGAGCTCGCCTCTGGCGAGTGTTTTTCTTTCTTAACTCTAAGAACTCGCGGTAATCGACGGTTGTACGGGCGGGGTCACTCTCATGAGACCTCGTTTGGGCGATCTGTTTTTCTGCCGGGTTGGGTGTGACGGGGTTAGGCGAAGGGTTAGCCATGACGGGAGGTCTGATGCCAGTCTGACAACAAGCTTCCCAAGGTAGCAAGTGGGATTATTGCCTCTGACACAAGCCAACTCACAGTATCCTTTTCAAAAGGTAGTTGATGTGGCGTGATGTGATGTGATCTGATTTGTCGATTTTATGTGCGCAACATCCGATGAACCTTTACCCTCCTACAAGCAATCGATCCCAACACAGAGATGCCACAAGTCGAATTTTATGGCGCTCACACCACCGTCGATCAACATACAAATCGGAAAAACGCTAACCACAGCCGTTTCTTAGCGGTTCATATAAGATTATCCCAATAGTGGTGAATCTTCAAACGCAAGATTGGGATAGTCTACATAAACACATGAGCTATCTTTCAACGGACTGTGAAGACAAAGATAACCGATTTGATGATGATAAACTGGAATAACAAACTCTGTTATACAAGAGGAGACGGAGATCGGTACAAGCCGAGCAACTATGGAGTCCACGAAGGTGTTGAATCCTTTGAAGAAAGCGGTTCCCGGTAGCGGAGCCAATTGACGGGTCCGTTTCCGTCAGGTAGTTTGGAAGGAAGACTTGGGACGTGGGATATCGGCCTCTTCGTGGTGCTCCGATCAATGAGGTTATCGCCGTCGGACGGTGGCGTTTATCGACGTTGGTGATGAGCTCACGGTGGTAATATGAAAACAATAAATATGAGAGAGAGAGAGAGAACAGTGCTAATAGAAATAAATGCGCTAAAGTCGTTCTCTATCTTTATTAATGTCACAGTGGGGGTATTTATAGGGAAAGGATAAAGCTGTAAAAGACTACTCGTGCTAGCGGCGCCGATGCCCGACAGATGGCAGTTGGCCTCGCACTCTATCTAAGCTTATGAACTTTCCATTAACTAATATTCTCATAGGAATGGGCCCGCAGTGCTGCGGGGCGGCCCCCTTATGCTTATGAGGATGGCGGGATGGCCATCAAGTTGGCGACGTCGCGCGCTTATGCTCAGGGAAAGAGTTTGACTTATGTCCTCAGACGAGTTGACCGGGGATAATGGGACCGTGTCAGGTTCCGTATCATCATATACCATGTCACTGCATTAGTAATGCACTTGTTTTTGTACAATAAGCTGAAAGATTACATGCCACTAGAATTCTTTGTATGTCACTACACTATTATACCATGTGAATGCATTAGTAATGCAGTTTTTTTCTACAACAACCTAAAACATCACATGCCAACATAACTGAATACGTGTGTATTGCAAAATGAAACAGATTCAATCTCAAGAAGCGACTCTACATTGTCTCGAGTTGTCTCTTGATACCAAGCTTGGGAGAGGGTAGAAAAAGAAGCAGAGACAAGGAAGCGGATGATGAAAGCCATGACATGCATGACGAAGAAAATCAGCTGGAATCTGAGAAGATCATATGCAAGGTAAGGAAATGACGGGAGTCTCAAGAGAATGACGAACACGACAAGAAGATGATGGAAATGACAGCGATCCCAAGAAAATGAGGACACCGGAAGCGAGATGAAGGAAATCAAGCTGGAATCTGAGAAGATGATATGCAAGGTAAGGAAATGACGGGAGTCTCAAGAGAATGACGAACACCAGGAAGCAGATGATGGAAATGACGGGCAGTCTGAAGAAAATGAGGGACACCGGGAAGCAGATGAAGGAGATCAACTGAAATCTGGAGAAGATGATATGCAACCAGAAGGAAATGAGGTGGAGTCTGAAGAGAATGACGAAAACCGGGAAGCAGATAATGGAAATGACGGGGAGCCTGCAGAAAATGAGGAACACTGGGAAGCAGACGAAGGAAATGACATAGAGTGTGAAGGGAATGAGGGACAGCGGAAAGCAGAAGAAGGAAATAACACGGAGGCTGAACAGAATGAGGGATACCAGGAAGGAAATGACAAGCAAGCGGAATTGGAAGCACAAAAAAACAATGAAGTGATACAAGAACAACACTGTCCTCAACAACAGCCAACACAATCTGGAGATAAGTTTGGAAGCACTCCTTCATTCAGATTACTAACACAACACCATCACCACCACAAGTACAACTACTCATTCAATTTTTTTATGCAAAGATGATCCATGATATTATAAATGAATATCAGAATTTGAAACTACGAACAACTTGTGCAGGATGTACATGATCCAATTGGAGAAATGAAGGAGCAAAACAAATTCTTGTCAAAAGAATTACAAGATGCGAAGAGCAAAATTGAAGAACTAGAGCAACACATGGTAATGAGTACTACAAACTACTATCATTCTCACAGCATCAACAGATGTCACTGCATCAAATGATGTCACTCCAAATAAACAAAAACCATCATACTAACATGCAACTTCATTCAGTAAATAATCTATATATTAAATATATTTACAGGAAAAATGGAAGACTGATGAAGCAAATGCTGAGTTGATGAAGAAGAGAATTCAAGAGCTAGAGCATGACAATGTAAGCTTAAGTTCAAAAATGGAAAGCATGAAGAAGGTAGAAGCTGAAATCTTGAACAAAAACAATCAGCTTGAAGCACAATCTAGACAGCTGAATGAGACACTAGATGTGATTAGTACTGAGAGAACAGAATTAGAGTTGCAAGTATCCGAATTGAATGATAAGATGAAGATTGCGCTGTCTACAATTAACCAGCAAAAACACAATGAAAAAAAGAAAGATGAGTACATAAAAACATTGTTAGACAGCTACAATGAGCAGGAGAACAACGAGAAAAACATATTTTGCTATGTTACAAGAGCAAGAGAAAAAACGAAGATTAATTGACGGACTTAGAGAAGAAGTGAAAAACCTGCAGGAAAAATTGTTTGACAGGGAAACAACAATCGGGGATTTGAAAACTGACCTTCAAGATAAGAAAGAAAGCAATGAAGGATTGAAAGAAAATGCAGAGACAGAAGCTAAAATTCAAGAAATGGAAAACAAAATCCAACAACTCCTGTGGTGAATATGATTCTCTTGCTACTCATCAAGTGGCACAAAATCTACATGAAGAACATCTTGATATTCAACAAGTCACCCCAGTAAACAACAAGAACATGGGGATAGGCATCAAGTCACCCCAGATTTCACAATTGAAAGGAGTGAAGAAAAATGCAAGAAAGAGACCAAAGAATGAGGATCCTGATTTTCAGTACCCAAAACAGAAAAAGAAAGCAAAAAAGCAAGAATACTTCATACCTGACGGAAATCCGGAGTTTCAGGGAAAAATCATAATCAAAGGCAACAAAGATGAATACTATTGTGGACCACACATTGTTCCAGAAGTATTCAAAAGAATTCAGGAAGTCAACGATAAGGAAGGGAAAGAGTAAGCACAACTTACTAAACAACATCATTAAACATAAAGATTCTTGATATATAGAATACTAACAACATACTATTATTGCAGGGGTATAGTCTGGGCAAAGACAGTAGGTGATTACCCATATGTCACCGTCAACTCAATAATAGAAGTTCTAAATTACTTGTACATAGATGAATCGGTAAAATCTAAGCATCACTTTGTGATTCATTCACTCCATAGTATTATTGTCAGATGTGATCACATCACTTTGCGATATTCTTGTCAATGCATCTTGGTGTCACTGCATTAGTTGACATGAATATCTAGCATTACAACAAATGGTAAATACATATACAGGGAAAAAACATTGCTTTTGATGTTCACCAACGGCAAATAAATAAACTAACTTACTATAATGAAATTTGAAACAGGTGGTTGAAGGGTTCGCTGAGCTCTTAAAAAGTGCAAATGTAGTTAAACCTAACTACCAAATATTCTCTACATCGACATGGGTACGCATACAAATTAATTTGAATAAATAAATTTAAGATTACATTCATAATCTGATCAATATGGAAGCTTCAGGCTATACTAGAAGAGCTTGAGCGTGACAAAAAGTTATCAAATGAACAACTGGAAAGAATGGTGGAAAGCATATATGAAGGACATAAAGTTTTCATCCCCTTATGCTGTATGGGAGAAGAGTCAAGGCCATACCACTGGGTACTACTAACATACAAATTAGGAGAACCAACCTAGAAAATGCTTCATTCTGCACCGGTGGGGAAGGGCAAGACAAACATTTTCATCAAAGAATGCAAGGATAAAGTAAGTTATCAATGACATTATTACAAAAGCAGTACTGTCACTGCACTTTCTTGTCAATATGTTTCCATAAAAAAACATTCAACACAAACTTATCTTATTTGCAGATACAGATTATTTTGAAATCAACTCCACCAACAAGACTTGCAAGAACCAGGCAACAAAGCATATCAACTAAAGTGGAAAAGGTTCAAAACCTACATTTACAGGATAATCAAACGTAAGTATGAATGCAATTACGTAACATAATGACCATAACAAAACATACACAATAATAACAGAATCATTGAAATCTAATGCAGAAGCTGTGCCTTTACTTGATATATTACATATGCAGTGATGCAGGACTAAACCTAAACTTGGAAGCGGCGCGAGAAAGGCGCGGACATTACAGGCTATCTGAGATCCTAACCGGCAAAGTGTACCGGGTCAAATTGTAGTGCTAGTCTGGTGAGTCGTCGTATTCTCAGGAAAACATGGTAACTCTTTTAAGTGGGGTTAAACACCAAGAAGCTATTATTAACTCGATCTAAGTTTGATTTTACTTTTTCTGGGTTAGATTATGTTAGTAGTTAGATTGTTAGTAAAGCGGTAAATAAATATATAAATATAAAAATAGATAATATATATATTTTTGGATCTAGCCAAGAATACTTTACTGAATCAATATCTTTTAGTAGAAATAAATGAGACAGATCTTCCTTTATTCAAGGTGTAAATTATATATGAATCGGTGTACTCCTAAGCTAGACAACTCCTCCTCACACGAGCGTATGAAACTGTCATATGTCCATTGCATCAGTCCAAGGTCCACAACTGTTACGGTTTTTCTGAACAGGTCCCGAGTACAAATCTACCTTTAGATAAAAAGGAGTCATTCCGTTCGTCAAACGGTCAATTTTATTTAAAAGGCTCCGGTTGTCAAAGCCGGACGATTCAACTTTCCGGTTTAAGTTTCAATTAAACTGATGATTTAACATTATTACGATCTCGAGTACAAATGTCAATAAAATTTATCTTTCCCAAGACAAATCGCCCCGGGTAGAAAGCGGGTTCCGTTGTCACGTTTTCACTCGGCCAATTTTACCCCTCGGTCTTTCAATTTTAACGTTTCATTAAGCGCAGAAAGAAAGAGATTCATCATAATTGATTTTAATCATTATTACAGAGTCGATCATTCATTTTACCAAAAGATTAACTAATTTGATTCATATCTTGGCTAGATATATTTTTAGTTTAATATCATATATAAATAGAAATAGAAATAATAAACATAACAATTTTAGAATATATTACCGGTGATGACTATCGAATCGGGGTCGTTTCCACCGGATCTAACATGCCAAAGCTTCGAAATCAACAATCTTCGATAATTATTCCGCCATTACAACGATACTATAACCATTTTATTTATATATGTGAAAAACATATATACATACATACGTAGACATATATATGTATATACGGGCCCGAAAATAAAAGAAGATAGATGAAATATATATATATATGGATGTATATATATATATTAGGACGTGTGTGTGTGTGTGTGTATATATATATATATATATACAAGTGTTCTACAAAAATAAAAACAAAGAAAGAAAAGAGAAGCAGGACGAGAAGAAAGAAAAGAAATAGAAAAGAAAGGGGCAAAGCTCCCTGTTCTCTGATGCCTCATATATATAGAAAAATGGGGAGGCCGGACCGGTCCTGAAATGGAGCCGGACTGGTCCGGACTCATCATTACTTAACACCTCAGCTTGATTCTCGAAGGATCGATTATAATTAAATAATTATATATTAAACTTCTAAAATTCATATCTTGAGTTGTACACCTCCAAAAATTGCAAACGAAATGCCAAAATTACGGTCTCGAGAAACTCTAAAACTTTCATGAAGGACTCTTCTTCAGAAAACGTCTTCTTGAGTACCTCGTGTTCCTCCGAACGTTTTTTCGGGATTTTTACGAAATTGAATCAATTAGCCACTTGACCACCATTTGAGTTGTAGAACTCCGATTGACTTGATTCAAAATCCATTGGAAAGATTTCTTGAAGATATACAACTTTTATTAAGGAAACTTCTTCATAAAATGTCGTTTTGATGAGCCATTCGTATGTCGTGTCGTTTTGAGATTTCCGCTTATACCGAATCGATTAGTCAATTGACCATAACTTGAGTTGTAGACCTCTAATTGACGTAATTCAAAGTGCGTTGGAAAGCTTATGTGAAGATCTACAACTTTCATTAAGAAGTCATCCCCTGAAAATGTCTCTAAGCTGGGTCAAATCTCCGTCGAAAATATGTAACGATTTAAGTACTTAGAAAATTTGCTCCGTTGAACTTATAAACTTGTGGCACCTTCTTCTAACCCTCTAAACACATCTTTTAGACTCAAAACATGTTGTTACGTGGAATCTTGGCCAATATATAATCCTGCAATGAACCACCAAAATACCAAACGTAAATCCGACACGACACTCCGGTTACTAAACCGATACAAAAACTAATAAAAATACGATAATTTATATAATAACTACTACTTATACATTTGAATAAAACTTAGTAATTTTGACTTGATTTGATACAATAATGCTCAAAATGGTATCAATATTGGGGTAAAATGTCGTAATAATGATCATAAATTTATCTCTCATCATACAGACTAGCACAAGATCTCACAATTCAACCACATCTAGATGATCAACAAGTGCAGCAGCTCAAAGGAATGGTTGTCAATTCATTAGTGCTTAACATAATTTACACAGAGCACTAAAATGGTTGTAACTAGAATTTTAAATATTTTGACTAGTCTACTACTTTTGATATATTCATGGTCAATCCTTTATGTAAAGTATTTGAATGATACAGTCACAAAATGTAATGACAGTGTGGACTGATGGTCCATAACTGATTGACAGTTTTATTTTGGGGTTTGATGGTTTAGTTTGGATGGTTCATGGCAATTTGACAAATTGGAAATATTTGATAGTTCATGTTTTTTGTGAATTTGTCTTATTTTTTTGTGCATTGATTGTTAACAATTTATGTACATAATAATGTAATTGCATTAAACACATTACTAGATCAATGAATTAAAAATAGAATACATCTCCATACATGTCACTGCATAAAATACACAATAATCTCAATATATTCACAAAATAAATACAAAGATACACGTATCAATAAAATATAGGGGATAAAAACCAATACAAATTTGAAGTCATTAAGTACATAATCATCTTATTCAATTGAATACAACAACAACAAAAGCGAACAGACAGTTACTTAATCTGCAGTGACACTCATGTCACCGAACTGAATACACAATCATTTCAATGTATGCACAAAACAAATACAAAACTACCGATGTCAATAACATATGGATAACAAAAACAAATACAAATATGATAACATTAAGTAAATAATCAGCTGAGTCCATTAAATACAACAGCCAGTCAATAAAGTAATCAAATCTGCATAAACATGACTATGCAGTGACACTCATGTCACTGCAATAAGTAAATCGTCGTTTCAGTAGAAATAAAAACATACCAATACCAAAAATATATAGGAAATAAAAAGGATTACAAACAGCAAAGAAAAAACAAAAAAACTTAATATCATCAGTGCATTACAGTAATCTCAATGACCATACTGATGCAGTGACACCAATGTCACTGCATTTGGGAAATTTGAAATAAAATGGCTGAAACCATGAGTAACAAACTCCAATCTCAATGGTTAAAAAAGAAAACATCCATTAACTATAAAGGAACAGGAGCATGGCAGGTCTTCTTATTATGATGCCCAAACTGATGACATTTACCACATTGGATAACACGTTTGGACGACTCACCACGAGATCGAATACGCTTCGTCCGAGGCCTACTAGGCTGCTTTTTTGCAACAGGACCAAGCACAACAACATCTTCAGAATTGTTCTTCAGAAAGGGACCAGGAATTGGATTTATTGCAAACTCATATGAACCAACGTAAGACCTGGTCAAAAAACAAGGATCAACGTAGTCAGCCAACGGAAAACCAGTAGCCCTAATGACAGCCAATCCATGAACACACGGATAGCCATTCCGCTGCCACTCAGTGCACGAGCAAGCACGACGATCCAAATCAACACTTGCAGGAGGAGATGAAAAAACTTCATACTTATAATAAGTAGAACTAGCAACCCTAAAGCCTCTCCCCGAATCCATCGACTTATATAAAATAGCATCAACCTTTGGACATATCAAGGACTTGAATGACGCCGCATCAGCACGTCTATCTGATAATCTTGTCATTAGCTTGATACGAATGCCATCAACCATATTCAATACATGAAGGTGCCTCTCCTTAAATACCTATGAATTAAAAGATTCAGCCAAAGAAGACGCCATATGACCATATCGACAACCTTTAAAATAAGCATTAGCCCAATTCTCAGGATGTAAATTCTCCAAGAACCTTCTTGCTTGAGCTCCACCTTCAAGTAAGAAATCATCCATGTACTTCTGATACTCTTCAACACTCGGAGCATAAGCACAATTGTAAAGCAAATTAACCATTCTGTCACGCAAAGCTTTACTTGTAGATTTACCACTAAAACAAGTCTTCAAATTCAACTTCAAATGGTAAATGCAATAATAATGGAATGCATCAGGAAACACCTCCCGTATAGCATCCAATAATCCAGTATTCCTATCTGTCATGAACGTAAATTGACGAATTGGTATAAGTAAGTCCTTCAAATGCAACAAGAACCATTTCCAATTATGAAAATCCTCAGAATCAACAACAGCATAACACAGAGGATATATTCCTGCAAAAATTTCAAACCAATGTCACTTCAAATTAACAGAAAAGGAGTCACTGCAAAAGAATCAAAACTACCAAAGGTAGAGTGTACAAAAACACAATCATCATAAAAAGCACAAAATAAATAGAAGGACGATTAACACAGGAGTTGAAAAAACAAGGGTCACAATTCCCAATCTCAATTCGAGAAAAAAAAAAAAAAAAAAAAAAACAAAATCGCATTAAAAACAAGTGTCTTTGCACTAAAATCGATGTCATGCAGGAAAATCAACATCCTTTGCATAAAAATAAATTTGTAATCAAATAAAACATACCATTCTCACCATCCTTCCGAAGCTTAAAGTCAACAAATGACCATTCATATCAAATTTCAAATGTGCCCCATCAAGAAACAATAAATGGTCGATAATACTTGAACCCACGAATACAAGCATCAAACGCAATAAACATCCGATGAAAACGCCGAGATTCAAAGTTGCACTTCAAAAAATACAACAGAACCAGGATTCGTTTCACTTAACACTAGCAACATAACCTGGTATTCTTTTGAATGAGTTTTCAACATCACCATATAAGGAATCTCAGCCTTTTAACAAAGACACCAAGCAACATCATAAGAAAAGTGGATTCTATAATCGATGGTCATCACAAGTCGCAAATCTGTTGCAGAATAACTTGGATCATCACGAACCTTAGAAACAATCAACTTGGAAAGGAGAACAGAAGTCATCCGACGATCTCGGCGAAAAGATCTGGAAGATGTACCACACGTATGAACATTGCACAATAAATTTACATAAAAGAATCCATTTGATTTCCGTTTTGAAGCCACGAACATTCCAAAGAACGATTTACTTCATCCTTCTTCGCATTGAGACAACATAAATCCTATTATTATCATTCTTTGTGTACACGCACTTAAAAACCGAGTTTTCAGTAGACAATTTTCGCAAGCAATCCCTAAATTCACAAGCACCACCAACAAAACGTTGACCTTCCTCGATTAATATTTTATCCCAACCAAGAGTTAACTGATTACTATCACTCGAAGATGTACAAGACGATAAAAGACAAACTTCATCATCAACATTATCCTCCACTCCAACACAGCTACCACCATTGTAAGACGATGCAGAACCAACCAAACCAGTGCCTACAACCTCCACATTAACGCGCTTAGCACTATAAGATTCAGCAACACAAATCATGGCCTGAACATCATCATCACAGCTTAAGAGACACTTCGGATTATCAGGCAAAAAGTAATAAAGACTAATACATAAGTCCTTCAAATCAATCCAGCGATTTGAAATTCTATCAACGATAGACTTGAAGGTAGTAGTAGGTGTCGCAGTCATGACACATGTCTCTTCTTTGTAAGAGCACATAAGAATCAACATTGTAATCCTGGAAGCAATAAAAACCAAACAAAATATGGATGCATGTAAGAAAAAAGAACACAGTCACCGCATAACTAATTACATGTCACTGCATAACTACATGTCACTGCATAACTAATAACAACTCAATGCATTGACCACAACCAATGAATAATAATTCCAACTCAAATTACACTACAATCACTACAAAATATTATTGAAAACAATTCTGACATGTTAATCTAGTACCTAAATGAATAACATAATATATCAGTACAAAAACATTATATCTCTAACTACATAGCAGAAGTCACTGCATAAAATCAAATTTCAATACATTTATTACAAGATTCACCAGCAACACTGACATATATCACTACATATGCAAAATAGGGGATAAATCACATAAAACATCAATGCATAAAACAACAGACTGACAAAACTAACAATAAATGTCAATAATGAAACATGTCACTGCATTAAAAGCAACAAATAAACACTCAACGACACCCTAAATAACCCTGGTTAGAATTCAATCACAGTTCATGTACAGTAAATTCACAGAACTACAATCACTTAACATAAAACTAACAGATGTACTAATTCCAAATCAAAGTACACTTCAAATATGACAATAACAATTCAACATAATGATCATATATTCAAAACAATCATCATACTCACTGAATCTGAAATAGCACATCAATAATATATCATTACAGAAATCATTAATGTAAGATAAACTATTCAGTCACTGCATAAACACATGAAAAAACACTTGTGTCAAAAATTAAAATAAATATCTCAGATCTTCAAAGCAATGATCATATATTCAGAACAAGGATTATTTGAACAAATATAAAAACATCAGAATACAAGTAATGCACACTGTAATCGATAAATTAGAATCAGAAAACATCAAATTAAGATCCAGCTGCACAATGATGGATAATTAATGTAAACTAAATAGCAAATGGTGAATATTACCAGAAAATAAAGGAATCGATTATCCAACACAAATACGATCAAACGCCGATTTACAAAGCTCAATTCACGAATCCAACACAACCAAGCAAAGCAGAAATTGAATCGAAAGCGAGTTATAAAATTACATCAAGACGATAGCACAACAAAAATCAGACAAATTCTGAGCCGTAATGAATTGATGGATTAATACGTTGGATTATAAGCAAAAGCAACGAGAGAATGAAGCAGAATTTCAGTAAACATGATCCGAGATTCTGGTATGAAAAGTGTTTACGATGGATTAAAGCAGATGCGAGATTCTGGTATGAAAAGTGTGTTAAATGAGATAAAGGGTAATAGTGGAAAAGCAAATGAAATGTGTCCTTATAAACAAATAAGATTTTAGGGTGTCCTAAATGCCTATTAAGTGTCTAAATTAGTCCTTATAAACAAATATCCAAATAAAAAAACCCTCCCTCCCTTGCAACAAGTCTCCACGACCTGTTGTTTAGAATAATAAATTATTGTTTTCATTAATAGCATTTAACCAGTTGGGCAATCAGATGCTCACTTGTATCCATTGAGCAAATTTGTTTCTTTCTTGTTGAATGAACTAAACCT
This sequence comes from Gentiana macrophylla, assembly GCA_026214975.1. Lineage (NCBI taxonomy): Eukaryota > Viridiplantae > Streptophyta > Magnoliopsida > Gentianales > Gentianaceae > Gentiana > Gentiana macrophylla. Next base: position 190,063,337 of record CM047805.1, on the reverse strand, counting down.
CCCCTCTGGCGAACTCACCCGCCCTCAACCCCCCGCGTCCCACCCAAAAAAGATCACGCCATATGCACGGCTTATCTGATGTAAGCAACCGGGATCAGCCCGGCCAGTAAAATAAAAAAATAAAAAACTTGATTGTGGTCCAATGGGCCATACGAAAACTACCGTTGACTTCATCTGCGGGCTTCGGGCTGAAAATGTGATTGCGAAGGTATTATGGTCATGTCGAAACCATTCGTGTTCGTTTTGCTTTCATTGGTCAAAGCTAAATGTTAAGGCTTTATCCAAGAGAACAAAAAAAAAAATGGTATGCTTTAATACAACACAAAAGCGTCATCATTCTCTGCATTAGCTTTGTGTAGAGTTGAGATTGGTTGCTTAGGTTAGAAAGAGTGAAATATTATGTGCACGTCTCGATAGCTGATTAAAAATCAACACTTGGACAAAACTTAATACTACTAGATATATCTGGAGGAATAAAAAACACACACCGTTGATACAACATGTAGGTCCTCATGCATACAGGTAAAAGAAATCATAAAAGCCGTAGCCACCAGTAACACCACGAACCACGATAATATTCCCGAAAATTATAGAGTGTTATGACGATGCTGGATGCCGTCGAGTGTATAACTGAGCCTAAATTACTCCTATAACGATTTATCAAGAACTATAACAATGGAGATTGTGATATGATTTAGAATGAGCCTGAAAGTTAGTTTATCTCAAGTTGCCTACGTATCCAATGTAATTAATTGGAATCAAGTCTTTCGTAATTCCTTAGGGTTGGTTTAAATAGGCGGCGTCCTAGCCCTATTTCTTGTCCTGCAAGTCTTATGATTTATTTCCTAACCCTAAGGATTAATTCGAGTAAATCTCCATAATTTAGGGAAAATTATAATCGCACTTAAAGCATAGGATCAATGTCCTACAATCACGAGATTCTCTCCATGTTTACCTTATTATATAGGCACATGTTGAATATCAAAATAAGGCAGACGTCCTGCGCTGGGCCCCTCAGGTCGTCTCGACCTGGGTTGCCTGGCCTGCCCTCCATTACGACCAAACTGTCCTGCGGTGGTCTAATCAGGAAAGACAGGGTGGACCTCCCATCTAAGTGATCGGCCTTTTCTAAGTGTCCAATCTCACCAGCAGTGTACCGGGTCAACTGTAGCCTAGAATTGGTGAGTCAAGGTCTTATCCCACAGAGAATCTGGTCGAGTACCAAAGTCGGTCTCGTCCCTAGTTCAGGTCAACACAATAATTGAACGTGGTGATTTGTCAGATCACCGGTTCTAACAACTAAATAAACATAAGAGAAAATATTTTAAACTACGAAAAACAAGATAGCCGAGCTATGATCCAACCAACTACTCTAACCCTAACTCGTTTCGGAAGTGTTTGACAAACTCTAATGTTCTCGGCATCGTTGAAGGGTGTCGTCTCTCATTTCGAAAATAGACATTAATTCAATAATCTACCCTCTTATGTTAGGTTCAGCAGATCCGCCTCGTTGTCACTCAAAGGGTGTCGTTTCCTAATTCCGAGTATAGACATTAATTCAATAATCTACCCTCCTATGTCGGAGTTCAACGATCCGACCGGATTAATCGACCCAACACGGTCTACGATCTATGAGACGCTCATTAACAATGATATAAACCTCACATTTAAATCGAATCGAACACCTCGATCGGTTCTGCAGGTGATCCTAGAACCCACTTTTCCCGCACTCTCTCGCAAAATACATATGTAAAGACGATACGTGAAATACGATTATCGAGTCGCGAGTTCAATAAAAGTCATTAAGAATAAGTTCTAGAACGATAACAACACCGAGAATCTAACAATCATAACATCAAAACACTTCAATCAACGAGCTAAGGATTCGATTTCGAAGGCTATCACATATCTCGACTATTGGAAAAACTAGCTACTCATCATAACAAGTAAAACAACAAGAAATCAACAATAATAGTTAACATAAACCATGATTGAAGGCAAGAACAAGAAATGAAAATGAAATACCGAATATATTATGCCGTAGAAAATCGAATCTCCAAGCGAAATCCTGTCAATAATGCGTCAAGTTATCACCGAGATCCTCCGGATTACAACGATCTACAACTAATCTAAGCTAATATACATCTAAACTAATCTAATCTAAGGGAGATGAAGAAAAAACGTAGAAAAAAGCTGTCAAAACCGATCTAAAAGAGGAGAGTCGATCTAGATCAAAAGAGGGGGGGATTTATAGTGTTTTTCCAGATCTGGACTCATAGGGGGGCGCCTGTCAAAAAATTCCATGAAGAAAACGGTTCAGCAAGTTTTTGCTTGAAAAGGGGCTTCACAGGCGTGCGCCATTGGTGATAGGCGGCCGCCTATGGTGACACACCCTCTGAAAAACAGCCATAACTTTGTGTGTAGACCTCCAAATCGAGTGATTCAAAATCCGTTGGAAAGCTAATGAAATTGTCTACAACTTTCATGAAGATGTCCAGCCCAGAAAATGCCTCTAAGGTGGATCAAAATGCATATCGATGGAAGGTATGGTTGTAGTACCACCGCGTTTTGATCCGTTTGAATGTTTAAGCTTCGGGCACACATTCCAATCCTCGTATCTCGCCTTCCGGACATCTCAAACACCTAATTCATGTACAAAATTACAACAAATACCACACATAATCCCTACAGGACACTAGGGTGACCGAGATTATAGTAAATTACACCGAAAAAGACCGAGAATCCTGGACTTTACGTCCTAGGTCCCGAAATGAAAACCAAGGTGTAAATACATCAAAATACAACCAAATGTCTCAGAAAACATATAAAACGAGGTATAAATGGGGTATAATTTCATAGAAAATGATAGTCAATTTGACTCCCATCACTAAGGTCAGGTCTGTTAGTCGGTGTCGGCCTCCTGGCCCCAACCATTATTAACACCTTTTCACTTTATCTATTTCAAGGCCATTCTCATAATGACACGCGACAAGGTTTACCCTAACCATCATCATGTTATATTCAAAAACCTTAATATAATGTCTACATCCGATACTGTTAAGGGTGATTTTGTACGTTTTATAAGGATATACTTTATATCAATTCTCTCCATATTCGTATGTTTCTCATAGAAATCGAGCTTTATATTGAAATATCGAGCGAATGGTGTTTTTAATAGTTGAATTGCGAAACGTAACGATTTATGTGCTTAAATTGTGATTTTATGTTATTTTGGGATTGTGTTACGCTTTGGTATATTTTCCTATGTTATAGATACATATTTTGGCATGCAAGAGGATTAAATGATGAGGTTTTGCATGGAAGAGAAGTGAAATGGAAGGAAGATGGAGATAAAGCTTGGAATGAAGCTTTCAAGCAGCCGAACTTCCGATGCAGTTATTGATATGATATACACTGATTTGACTCTCGACCTCAAGAGAAGATTTGTAGGGCTTGAAGAGAGGATTCTATAGGATTTTGAATCACTTCATTCCGACTTATGAGGCCCGAGATATGAGCGTTACAAGTTTGGATGTTGTTGCTGAAACTAGTGGAAAATCCCGAAATATACTCGGGATACGACGGGCTAGTCAAAAAGGCGTTTTCTGAAGAAGAGTCCTTAATGAAAGTTGTAGAGTTTTCCGAGAGCTTAATTATGACATTCGGATCATAATTTTTGGAGGTCTACAACTCAAGATATGAATTTTAGAAGTTTGAGTCCATTCTCAAACCAAAGCTCGTAAAGCGTCCAAAGACCACCGCCATACTCCCAGCCGCCTTATTTCTCTATTTAAAGCAGCAGATTTTCCATCTCATACACACAATTCGAACCCTAAATTTCTAGGGGCAGCTTGGCTGCGTTTCTACATAGTTTTCTTCCAGTTTTATACACTTTAATTCTTAGATTAATTAGATAGTTTTTATGCTTTTTATTCATCAATTCAAGTTGCATAGAGGATGATAAGAGGCTAAAACCTCTTTGAACAAGCATCGTGAAGCCTTCCTTCAACAATTCAGTTTTGATTCGTGATTAATCTGTGAGTTTCTATCTCAAAGTTGTTTCTTTTATCATTATTTATTATTGTGTAATGCAATTATATCGAAAGATCGTTGCTTTGTGATTGTTTTATTGATGAAAATCATATAAACCTTAGATCACCGTGATAAAAGAATAGATCTTCGATCTAACTAAAACGAGAGTTGTTAGATTGATTTTCTAGAGCAGAAATTGAAAGATTTCACGCCTAGGTTAGAAAGACTTAATCTTTAATTGAAAGATCGAAGATTAGAAAACGAACTTGTCTACGAAGGTGGGTGTTCATGCCTTAGATTAGGTGAATCACAACTTGAGTAGGGATCACGAATTAATCCGAATTAGAATTGAATGTTGATAGGATAGGTGGATCGATTGCTTGTTCGTTCGTTATAATTTGATTTTAATCCTTTAAACTTGAATTGCTAGATTAGTTTACTTTTAATTGCACTCTAGTTTTTATCGCTTTCAATCTTGCCTAGCATTGGATTAATCTCCTCTGTCTAGTTACTTTTATGCATATTTGTTTAGGTTAGTTCTTTGTTTAGGTTAGTTTCGTGACAATAGTTTAGTTGAAAACAAAAGCTAGGATTCACATTCGTCTAGTTCCCCGTAAGATCGACCCGGCATAGCCTCTATACTACGATCCTTATACTTGAGGTTAACTGGTTTATTACTTGTTGTTTTATATTGATAAAATCCGGGACAAGTTTTTGGCGCCGTTGCCGGGGAACCGGACGGTTTGCCTAGTTTTTGTTTTTGTTTATTTTTCATTTTTTTTCTGTGTTTTAATCCCTGTTTTTAGGTCAATTTCTAGGAAGATTAACCTTTAAGTAGTTAGGATATTAGTGTTTTAGATTAGGGTTAAAGTCTCTGTTTAGTGATTAGTTTTTTTTATTTATTTCTCCCTGTTTTTCCTGCTCTGTTTTCTTTACTTTTCTCTACATTCAAATCGTTTCATTTTTTTCGAAAATTTTGCATATGAACGAACGTCCATACCTATGAACGCCCGTCCACTGTAAAAATTTCAATCCTGTATCAATTTCTGACCTGCAGACGAGCGTTCATACATCTGGACGCCCGTCCAAAGGAATTCTGAAAAATCGGACGAGCGTTCATATTTTGAACGCCCGTCCATCTTGAAAACCAGGCAGACGCTCGTTCATATTTTTGGACGCCCGTCCGTCTGTCTCTCTCTGTCTCTTCTCTTTCTTTTTCCTAGGTCTTGATAATAGTTCTAGTTTTTTTTAATCTTTTAGATAGATTCTTAGGTTTCCTTTTCGTAGTTTAGGTTTTTAATTTCGTAGTTTATAGGTTTTGTTCAATTGAGTTGGGTTTCGGTTTATGCAAACTCGAAGTCAGAAAGGGCCATTACTCTTTTCACCTGACCTCGAGCGGACCATAGTCCGACCCAATAGGCGGAAACTTCGTTTTACCGATCCTTCGGACGAAGGAAGTTCAGCCGACCAAGAAATTGAACGAAAGTTGATAAAAGAGATCGAAGAAATAGTAATAATGGCGGCAGAGGATCGACGTACGTTGGCAGACTACGCCATGCCTGGTGCAGTCACTGTCAACCCGGCTATAGTCTTGCCCGCCATTACTGCTCAAACTTTCGAGCTCAAGCCAGGGCTTATCCAGATGATGCAAAGATGCATCAATTTTTATGGCTACCAATCAGAGAGAATCGCGTGATACCCACTTACACACGTTCTTAGAGATATGCGGTACTACCCGCATCCAAGGTGTAAGTGAGGATGCTATCAAGCTCAAACTTTTCCCTTTTTCCTTAAGAGGGGAGGCGAAGGAATGGTATCACTCTCTTCCTCCTGAATCCATCACTACATAAATTTGGACTCGAGAGGGAGTTCTTGAGTCAATATTTTCCACCCTCTAAGACGGCCCAGTGCTTAAATGAAATTTTCACATTCTCTCAGAAGGAAAATGAATCATTTTTCGAGGCCTGGAAAAGGTTTAAATCTCTTCTTAGAAGGTGTCCCCATCATGGCTTGCCTTTGGAGAGGCTAGTCATTACTTTCTTTAGCGGATTGACCGAGCTCACCAAGGGCATGGTCAATAGTTCATCTGGTGGGGCGTTTTTGAAGAAAACGCCTGACGAGGGGTGGGCATTGTTCGAGGACATTGCCAAGTACAATTACGCCCCATCCTATCAGGCAATTCAAGCTCCTCCTCCTCCTAAGGTGGAGGAAGTAAATGTTCAAAGTCTGATTGCCATGCTGCAGAGGCAGATGGCCAATCCTCAAACTCCGAATCCTATGAATCAGACTCCTTCGTTTCCGCAGAACCCTCAGGTTCTGTATTGCGAATCTTGCTGTCAGACTGGTCATGTAAATGGCCAATGTCAATTAAACCCCAATTCTTCATACCAAGTCAATATCATCGCCCATGATGATGGGCGGTACACACTCAGTCCAATGCCAAAATGCGATAATATGGGGCATACTTCAGATTATGTCCTATGAATGGGGGAATCTTTCAAGTAAATGCGTTATGGCCGAACACCCAAAGATTTAATCAACCATCGGCCAGAATCAATTCCGAACCAAGGGTTCAATCAAGCTTCGATTTCAATCCGAATTCGAGTTTTAATTGAATTCAAATTTCAATAGAACCTGGTTCGCTCAAAACCAAAACTCTAATTTTTCCAATCAAACACAAAGGTTCAATCGAATTGGCCTTCTAATTCCAATTCTAATTTTCAAAATCATTGACAAATACCATACTCTTCAAACTTCCAAAGACTCTCAAGGTCCTCGAATTCGAATGATCTTAAATTTGAATGGAACTCATTCAAAGAAGAGCAAAACAAGAATATTCGACTCTAATGAGTACGAATAAGAATCTTGAGAGAGCAGATAGGAGCGGTGGTGAGCAATTAGCATCAAGACCCCTGGGCATCCGCCCGACTTTTATCGAAAAATCCTAAGGCGGTCATGTTGCTCAGGCCGATTTAAGCAAAGAACCAATGTATCTTGACCTCGCACCGACAATGCATTATGGACAAGAGGAGGCCAAGACGATGAGTTTACTGAAGTGGAACTCAATCGAGTGGTCCCACGGCTTCCAGGGAAACCACTAGCCCCTCCCGCCATTGATAAGGCGGGAGGAAGTTGAGCACACCATCATCCCCTTGGTCGCAAGCAAGTACTCAGGTGGTGATCCACGAGAGGTGTAGAAGTTGAAAATCGGTGGTGATCCACGATAGGTGGAAAGGTTGGAAGCCCTCGGTGGGTGATCCACGAGGAATGAGGATTCAAGTGAAAGTCGTGGGTGATCCACGACTAATCAAAAGAATGAGAAGACGGTTCGTGGAAAGATTTGGAAGACAAAGCTATCAGCGCATCCTCAAAGAAAGTCTTTTCTGAGAGTGATCTAAAGAAGCTTCCGTTTCCACCAAGGAAGAGCAACATTCCATTGGTTGAAGACAAAAAGTATGAGAAGGTGCTAAACCTTCTGAAAACTACTCAGGTAAATCTGCCATTATCCGAGGTCTTGGTAGAGATGCCTAAGTATACAAAGTTCATCAAGGATGTTGTATCTTCCAAGAAGAAGTTAGCAGAAATGGATCAAGCAGTTGGTAAGGAGTGTTCTATGGTCAATTATCAAGACTTACCAATCAAGAGGAGTGACCCAGGCAAATTTGTGCTCACATTGCAGATGGGAGGCCTAGTCTTCCCAAATTCCTTATGTGACTGGGTGCATCTATCGACTTGATGCCATTGTGCACAGGTGCAAGCATTTGGTTTACAAAGTCTTCTAGAACCCACGACCATGAATTTGCGGTTCGATAGATCTTCTAAGAAAGCTTCAGGATCTTAAAGGGCGTATTAGTTCAAATAGATAGGTTTACCTTTCCAGTTGGACTAGCACGTCTTAGATATTGAGAAAAGTGAAAATGTCCCTTTAATTCTTGGAAGGCCTTTTCTATCTACAGCTAGAGCCCTCATCGATTGTGATGGTGGGCATGTGACCATTCGAGTTGGTGACCAAGAGGTGAGCTATAGTGTTTCAAAATCTATCAATGTACCTTCTGGAGCTCTAACCGGCTTTTCCGTTGAGGAGACTTCTGATGATTTCGATGACTTCATGGATAAGCAAGTCATGGCTGTAGAATCAGAATATGAGCGACTAATTGATAAGCTGAATAGTCATGGTGTGGTCAATCTAGACCAATTAGCAGCTGATTTTGAGGATGAGCTAAGAGAAGAAGCCTTGGCAGTAGGACCACTAAGTAAGCTCAGCGATGTTGAGTTGACGAGTGGCGATCTTAAATCAAGTCTAGAGGATCCTCCTGTAGATTTGGTACTGAAGCCGTTGCCTAAACATCTTAAGTATGTGTTTTTACGAGAAGGTGACAAGCTTCCCTTGATCATATCTGCCAAGCTATCTCGAATAAGAGCTTAAAGCTGTTAAACGTCTTGCAAAAATGAGAGAGCCTTTGGATGGCAGGTGGGAGATATCCGAGGAATATCTCCTGACAGTTGCATGCACAAGATCAAGACTAGTGAGGGTGCTAAATGTGTAAGACAGCCCCAGGAGGAGGCTTAACCTCACATGCAAGAAGTAGTCAAGAAGGAGATCATTAAGCTTCTAGATATGGGTATCATTTACGCCATTCTTGATGTGAGTGGGTTTCCCCGACTCAAGTAGTTCCCAAAAAGGGTAGAATTACTATTGAGAAGAATGAGAAAGGAGAAGAGATAGCATTGAGGCTCGCATACGAGGCTATAGAGTGTGTATTGACTATAGAAAACTCAATGAGGTCACAATGAAAGATCATTTCCCCCTTCCATTCATTGACCAGATGCTTGAGCGTCTGGCGGGGCACGCATTCTACTGTTTCCTGGATGGTTATTCAGGATATTTTCGAGATACCCATCAATCCTATTGACCTAAGAGAAGACCACTTTCACTTGCCTTATGGGACATTTCGCTTCACAAAGCGGATGCCATTTGGTCTCTGTAATGCCCCGGCCACCTTTCAAAGGTGTATGATGGCAATCTTTGACGGGCTAGTTGAAAAGTGCATGGAGATTTTTATGGATGATTTCTCGGTCTTTGGTCAATCCTTCGATGATTGCCTCGATAATCTTGATCAGGTGTTGTCTAGATGTGTGGAAAAGGACTTAGTACTCAATTGGGAAAAGTGCCATTTTATGGTCGATGAAGGGATAGTTCTTGGCCACAAAGTGTCCGCCAACGGTATAGAAGTAGATAGGGCCAAGGTAGAAGCCATTGAGAAGATGAGTTATCCTAAGAATGTACGTGAAGTCAGAGGTTTCCTCGGACATGTCGGTTTCTATAGGAGATTCATCCAAGATTTTTCCAAAGTAGCCAAGCCCCTATCTACTCTGCTCAAGGAAGACGTTGAGTTCAATTTGATGAAAAGCGCAAGCAAGCGTTTGAGGAGCTCAAGAATCGGTTAATATCCGCTCCAATTCTTATTTCACCTGACCGAACTTACCGTTTGAGCTTATGTGTGACGATCAAACTATGCGATTGGTGCGATTTTAGGCAAAAGCTTAATGGAAAGTTCCACTATCTATTACGCCGATCACCACACGTTGAATCCTTCGCAAGTTAACTATACTACGACCGAAAAGGAATTATTGGCGTAATGTTTGCTATGGACAAGTTCCGTAGTTACTTGCCAGGTGCTCAAGTGATCGTGTGTGGATCGATCACGCCGCCATGTATCGATGACTAAAAAGGATGCTAAACCGCGCTATCTGCGTTGGATACCGACCTCCAAGAGTTTGACGTTCAAATTAAAGATAAAAAAGGCGTTGAGAACGTAGTGGCGGATCATGTTTCTAGGGTGTTAAGTGAGGAAAAGGGTGATCCCGATGATATAGATCTTTACTTTCCTCTCTAGAAAACATCATGTTGATAGACGGTTGTCCTCCCGATGTTCCATGGTATTCTTCCATTGTGAACTACCTTCATGCCCGTTATCTCGATCCCGAAATGTCTTATCGGAGAAGAAAAAGTTCTTCTCTCGATTTGAAATATTTCGTTTGGGATGAACCTTATTCATTTAAGATCCGCAAAGATGGTTTGCTTAGGAGATGCGTTCTCGAATCCGAGCAACGTGAGATTATCGAGCAATGCCATAGTGGACCCACAGTGGTCACTTTGGTCCCTGGAAAACCGTTGCTAAAATCTTCCAGTCCGGGTTCTATTGGCCTACGATCTTTAAGGATACAGAAGCCTTCTGTAAAGCTTGCGATAGATGTCAAAGAACCGGGACTCTGATAAGGCGGTTTGACATGCCGTTGAAACCCATCCTTGAATGCGAAGTCTTTGATGTTTGGGGCATCGATTTTATGGGACCATTCCCATCATCTTGTGGCAACAAATACATCTTAGTCTGCGTTGACTATGTTTGAAATGGGTGGAGGCAATTGCCACTCCTCACAATGATCATAAAACGGTCATGAAATTTTCGAAGAAGAACATCTTTGTGAGGTTTGGATGTCCACGTGCCTTGATCGGTGATGAAGGACACACTTTTGCAACCGACCTTTGGAAAAAGTCTCGAGAAGTATGGTGTTCGCCATAAAATCGGCACACCATATCATCCGATGACTAGTGGTCGTTGAGCGAATCAACCGTGAGTCTTAAGAAAATCTGGAGAAGACGGTGAATAGTCATAGAAAAGACTCGAGTTCGAAGTTGGACGATGTACTTTGGGCATATAGGATCGCCTATAAGACCCCTATGGGTACATCGCCATATCAAATGGTTTACGGTAAGCCATGCCATCCGCGATCGAGTTAGAGCACATGGGCGATTGGGCTCACGAAGTTTTGAACTTCGATTCCCAATCCTGTGAGAAACATCGATTGCAGCAGATTGCATGAATTTGGATGAATTTAGACTCCAGGCTTATGAAAGCGCCAGGATTAGTAAAGAGAAGATGAAACTACTCCATGACGCCAAGATAAAGAAGAGAGAATTTCGTGTCGGCGAGCAAGTTCTCTTATACAATTCTAGGTTACATTTGTTTCTGGGAAGTTGAGAACACGTTGGTCCGGTCCTTTTGAGATTCTCCAAATCATTCTGGAGGTGTTCTAGAACTACGCGGTTATCCGGACCAACCGTTTGAGTTAATGGTCAAAGGTGCAAGCACTACATTGGTGAACCTAAAGAAAAACCTTTGATTGTTAAATTTCTCGATATTCTCGGATGTGGTGTTACAGAGGTCAATGAATTTGACGAAGTTTTCATCCGATTTATTCTCCGAGAATGACGGTATTGGTTCATCGCCAGGTTCTAGCGGGTAGTTGGGATATGGAGGAGTATGAAAAGAGCAAAAGCTTAAACGTCATCGAGGAATCGAGAAGAAAGAAATCAGCCATGGGAAGATTAAACGAGTTTGGAAGGCTATAAAAGATTTTACCCCATGTGTTAGATGTCATTTCTCGCACCACACTACGGACCGGAGCTTAAGCGAGGTAGTGGTGGCGAAAGGTTAAATGGCCTGATCCAGCCGAGCTTCAAATGTGTCGAGCTAACGACAATAACCATTAGCGCTCTTACTAGAGGCATCCTAGATATCCCTTATTATATTAGTTTCTTTCTTTAGTTATTTTTCCTTATTCTAGTTATTTTAATCTTATTAGGATTGTGTTGTTTTTGTCAGTCAGCTAACCTAATCTTATACATGGTCGAAGTGTTGTTTTGCTTACGATTTCCTCTTATCTTTATCTCTCGCTCACTTTTGCGCGATATGGTTTAATCCCTTGTATCCCCGAGGTATTTTTTGTTTTTCAAGTGTGCGGGATATTTTCGATAGCGATTGTGAGCTTTAGACGATTTCATTTTTCCGTGGATGGTCCACGATCTCATGGATTCGTTGAGCATTTCTCGGGTGAGGTCGACCCACTTCCGAATAGCTCCTTTCGAACAACGAATCACTAAGTTTTCTGTTTCTTTTTATTTTTGCACACCATGAGGACATGCTGTAATTTAAGTGTGGGGGAGGAGATAAGTCGATATGTATCTATACATTTGCTTACATGATTTTATTTTTATGCAAAAATGAGCTAAATTTTAAAAAAATTTGTTTTGTCTCGAGTGAGCAATGCATGTTTTTGTTCGGTTTGTTATATTCATTAATATTGTATGCCATATGTTCCATAAGTTAGATGTTTCACCAAGATTTATTTTTCACAAGCCATAGTAAATGATGAGCTATTTATAAAGTTATACCCCTTTTGGACGAGTGATTTTTGATTTCCTTATAAGTCATGTACATAGTGCCACGTATATATCGTGAGACGTATGATAGTTTGTATTTAGTTCCGTAGTATGTTATACTGTGAATATCTAGAAGTTTGAATGTGATAAGTAAAGCGTAACTAATGTCAATTAAAAGGATAAGTTAATAGTTGATTAAAAAGGGTGTGTCGAAAGCTAGTCGATGATTTGAGTGAGGTAGGGTATACCACGTATGTCCTATTCCACCATGATGACCAAGAGCTCACGACAGTTAGAAAAAGCTGCCTTATGATTGGAGTACGGTAGGGGATTATCTCGAAATGTCCTATTCTGCTATGAGGGCAATAGCTTCTTCTAATGTGTGTTAAAAAAAGGGTGAATGAATTCAATCAACTTGAGATATGTTATGAAATGAATAAGGCTTAGTTTTCGTTAGTCTTATCCCCAGTATAAACTGATAGATATGCTGTAGGGATTGTCCTCTGAGTATATCGGAAAGGACCTAGATTCATTCGATCATTCTTTTCGGGATATGTCACGTTTGTAGGGTACACCTTATGAGTGTCATTTATTACTATTCTACGAGGGGGTATTAACTAGTTTTACTTTGAGTTCCTCAAGTTTGGATTTAGTGGAAGTTTTCTATGGCTATGCACACACACAATGGTGAACTTCTAAGTTATTTAATATACGTTATATTTGTTGAGATGTCTATACTATCTCGAGCCTAATTATGTTTGTCTTGCTCGGGACGAGCAAGGTTTAAGTGTGGGGGAGTTGTTAATGGGTGATTTTGTACGTTTTATAAGGATATACTTTATATCAATTCTCTCCATATTCGTATGTTTCTCATAGAAATCGAGCTTTATATTGAAATATCGAAATAATGGTGTTTTTAATAGTTGAATTGCTAAACGTAACGATTTATGTGCTTAAATTGTGATTTTATGTTATTTTGGGATTGTGTTACGCTTTGGTATATTTTCCTATGTTATAGATACATATTTTGGCATGCAAGAGGATTAAATGATGAGGTTTTGCATGGAAGAGAAGTGAAATGGAAGGAAGATGGAGATAAAGCTTGGAATGAAGCTTTCAAGCAGCCGAACTTCCGATGCAGTTATTGATATGATATACACTGATTTGACTCTCGACCTCAAGAGAAGATTTGTAGGGCTTGAAGAGAGGATTCTATAGGATTTTGAATCACTTCATTCCGACTTATGAGGCCCGAGATATGAGCGTTACAAGTTTGGATGTTGTTGCTGAAACTAGTGGAAAATCCCGAAATATACTCGGGATACGACGGGCTAGTCAAAAAGGCGTTTTCTGAAGAAGAGTCCTTAATGAAAGTTGTAGAGTTTTCCGAGAGCTTAATTATGACATTCGGATCATAATTTTTGGAGGTCTACAACTCAAGATATGAATTTTAGAAGTTTGAGTCCATTCTCAAACCAGCGTTCAGAAAGCGTCCAGCACCGCCATACTCCCAGCCGCCTTATTTCTCTATTTAAAGCAGCAGATTTTCCATCTCATACACACAATTCGAACCCTAAATTTCTAGAGGCGACTTTAATCTGCGTTTCTACATAGTTTTCTTCCGATTTTTTATACACTTTAATTCTTAGATTAATTAGATAGTTTTTGTGCTTTTTATTCATCAATTCAAGTTGCATAGAGGATGATAAGAGGCTAAAACCTCTTTGAACAAGCATCGTGAAGCCTTCCTTCAACAATTCAGTTTTGATTCGTGATTAATCTGTGAGTTTCTATCTCAAAGTTGTTTCTTTTATCATTATTTATTATTGTGTAATGCAATTATATCGAAAGATCGTTGCTTTGTGATTGTTTTATTGATGAAAATCATATAAACCTTAGATCACCGTGATAAAAGAATAGATCTTCGATCTAACTAAAACGAGAGTTGTTAGATTGATTTTCTAAAAGCGTAAATTGAAAGATTTCACGCCTAGGTTAGAAAGACTTAATCTTTAATTGAAAGATCGAAGATTAGAAAACGAACTTGTCTACGAAGGTGGGTGTTCATACCTTAGATTAGGTGAATCACAACTTGAGTAGGGATCACGAATTAATCCAATTAGAATTGAATGTTGATAGGATAGGTGGATCGATTCTTTGTTGATTCGTTATAATTTGATTTTAATCCTTTAAACTTGAATTGCTAGATTAGTTTACTTTTAATTGCACTCTAGTTTTTATCGCTTTCAATCTTGCCTAGCATTGGATTAATCTCCTCTGTCTAGTTACTTTTATGCATATTTGTTTAGGTTAGTTTCGTGACAATAGTTTAGTTGAAAACAAAAGCTAGGATTCACATTCGTCTAGTTAAAAGTAAGATCGACCGGCAAGATAACATCTCTATACTACGATCCTATATACTTGAGGTGCTAACAGGTTTATTACTTGTTGTTTTATATTGATAAAATCCGGGACAGATACTAACTTGTAACTGTGAGCGTTTTTAACCTTTATTCTTTGAATATTAGAGTTGCATCAGTTATTATATTTTTGAAGATCGACCTGCAAAAATCTTTGCATCTGTGCCACCATCCCAATCGGTGAGGCCTCGCCCGCCCGAGGCAGTGGTGTTGGTTACGTCATTTTTCTGATTCCATGGATGTCCTTTGTTAGATATCTTGCTTCAGCTCTATTTTCTCAATTCAGTTTTCTTCATTTTCGGTCATTAGTCTGTGTCCCCCCTTAATTGGTGATTTTTCTTTTACAAATTAGGGGGGGGTGGGGGGAACAACAAATAATGCCAAAGGGTCTGTCTCAAAAGTAAAGTGAAGGTGGTCACAAAACTCCAAGTTGAATGCAATGAGTTGCTGCTGTTATCCGCTGTTATTACTACTACCACATATTCTACTGCTGTACACGGAATGCTTTAAATTTAAACGACATTTTTCAAGGGATTTGGACCATCTTAATAAATAGTTCAATAAAATATTCATATATATATATATACATAAATGCAGGTGTGTCCACAAGAAAGAAATAGAATGAAGAAGAGAATGAAAAAGAAATAACAATACATTTCATTTATGATCACTTTCACAAGTCTCTGAAGAACATCAAGAGAAAAAAGAAAGAAAAAAAAGTAGTAAACAACAAGGTACAACACAAACTTCATTAATTGCAGGCTATTGTAAATTATTCATATACTTCACCAGCACCAGCACCAAGAAGGGAAGTTTTTGTATGGCATATTCGCGCACACATATACACGTAAAGGTACGTAAAAACATACGCGTACATTTACGTTATACATTCACTTGCAGTTATACCAGTCTTAAAGTCAAACAATAGCGAATGATGCTATACTTTTAGACATTGATTCGCTTCTTTGGTATGACTTTAAGAGGATTCTTCTTCCTCAAAGTCAACCCAAGCCTTTCCTCCATATCAATATCTTCTGGTTTGACACCAACACCAAGATCCCAATCAAAAGCCTGAACCAGAGTAGCCAGTGTGAGATGAACCACACGGTGAGCCAACGGGAAACCGACACAAATCCTTCGACCAGAACCAAACGGGATCAACTCAAAATGCTGTCCTTTGTATTCGACGTTCGAGTCGATAAACCTCTCGGGCTTGAAATCCAAAGGGTCTTTCCATGCATCTGGATCTCTTCCAATTGCCCAAGCATTGATGAAAACTTGTGTGCTTTTCGGGATTAGGTAGCCCATGTACTCTGTGTCTTCAATTGTGTTTCTTGGTAGGAGTAAGGGCAGAGCAGGGTGTAAACGCAAGGTTTCTTTCACAACTGCTTGCAAATAGGGCAGCTTTTCCATGTCACTTTCTTCAACCATTCTGCTTAGCCCTACAACTCTGTCAATCTCTTCTCTGACTTTGTTGAATGCATGAGGGTTGCGTAGCAGCTCCGCGAATCCCCATTCTATGCTGATACTTGTTGTCTCTGACCCAGCAAAAAACATTTCCTGCATCCACATTTTTTTTTTTTAATTCAGTCCATGAACTACTTGCATATCAAAGTTTTGAATTCTTACATGAAACGGATCTAAAATACCTTTTGACTAGTATCGATGTAATATTTTTAAAGCGACGAATATAGTGTTTGGATGGATAATAAATGAAAGGTAACATGAAATGAAAAAAGCATTGGATGATTTATCATTATTCTAAAAATGGCTGTTACAGGGAAACCTATGTTTAAACAGTCCAGTAGTTTTATGGTGGTCTAGAACCACCATGTCATACCTGTGCATCCAATAGGAATTCTTAAAAGAGGGGCAAATTCGTAAATACATGGTATTTATATTTTACACGGTTGGGCGTCGTGTATTTTTCTGAATTTCTATTGATCCTGGATCACCAAGTCATAGTTGGCCAAGGACCACCATAAAATTTGGCTAAACCGTAAAAGTGTTAGTTATTCTATTCCCTACTAGTATTTCTACTTGTCTCAATGATAGGCTCTGTTCCAACAGGGGAACATGTAATTAAACTGTGTAAAGTGTTACATATTCCCTACTTATTATTATTTATGAATGATTTTTAAAAGGAAAGACAAGACAATAAGTGTGAAGTGATTAATTAAGGTAATTACCATGATGACAATGTTAACTTGATGTTCAGTGAAGCTATCAGGTCCATCTTTACCATCACCTTTATATTCCAACATAACATCCAAGAAATCTTTCTTCTCATTAAATTTACCAGCTTTCCTCATATCAAGCCTTTCCTGCACAAAGCTAGAAGATATCTTCATTGTCTTTGCCATGTTCTTCACCATCCTCTTCTTCATCCCAAGCGGGTCGAATCTCTTCAGGAACGGCAAGAAATCCGCGATGTTCGGAGTTCCCGCCAATTCAAGAATCTCATTCATACAGTCAAAAAACTCCCTACCTTCAGCATCCTTATTATCCAATAAGTCTCTCGACAACATCAGATTCCCAACCAGATTGAAAGCCAACAGAAACAAGAACCGGCTCAATTGAACCGCCCCTGTTCCTCCCTGTGCTTTTGATGCCAGTGAATCTTCCTCAATCCAACCGACCATATTGTCCTCAATCCTCCTCCTTAGTTCAGTGGTCTCATTCATCCTCTTATTCACCAAAAACTCCATCGAACATAGCCTTCTCAGCACGCGCCAATGTCCTCCGTAAGTGTTCATCCCTAACGATCCTTGGTTGAACTGAAACGCGGTAAGCGTATCAGGAACCTTACGATCACAAAAAGGGACATCATGTTTCTTGAAAAGCTCAGCTGCACAAGCTGCATTTTGGACAATCATGGTGTTGATTGAGCCCAACTGGAGCCAAATGAGTGGGCCGTATTTAGTTCTGAGCTTGTAAGCAGTCTGGTGTGGAAGGTCACCGAGATCGAACATGTTGCCGAAAATCGGCCATCCTGGAGGACCTGGTGGTCGTCTTTTTGAAGCTCCAGATTTTGATTTTACGAAGATTATTAGGAGAAGAACAAGGCCTGCTGAAACAGCAATGGCTATGGGAGAGTTGAGGATTGTATTCAAGCCTAACGCCATACTCTTTGGTGTACTATCCGAGACTTTCGAGTCACTCTGTGAAGGCTCGAAATGATGAGTGATAATGTTTGAGTGGCTATGGAATCAATATATAATGAGAAGTATGGGATGAAAAAGAAACAGCAGCCGCACAATTCTATTATATTAAAACAATGTTCTTATCGGTGCAACAAATATTTTTCAAATTTAAAAAAAAAAAAACGCCTCTATTTGAACCATGATTTTGCTTCAATGATACCCTAGCCATCGACTCACTAAAAATTACACCACCATAATATTTTTATTATATTTTTGTGCTGCACAACGTCTGTGTCAATTATTTTTGTTTTGAATACCAACGTCAGTAGCATTAATATTACAGTTATAAATGTATCAATTATGTAAAACGTCAAACCTACCGACATTGTAAGTAAAACACACACACTGACGCGTGTCTTGCGGTACCGAAAAGCAATTTAGGGATACTGATCAAGTAAATGAATATAATAATAAAAAGAGTGTCAATAATAAATTCGTAATGCCAATAAAAGCCGTCTAAAAAAACAATTCTTCCTCAACCACACCAAAAAGAAAAAGAAAAAAAAAACAAAACTCAGTAGCCACAAGCCTGACATAAAAGGTAGGTAGAGTTACAGAAATTATATAAATGATATCGATATATATATATATATATATATTATACGAGATAATTTCATTTTGGTGAATATAATAGATTTTATATAAAATAACGAATTTTATGTAAAACAGTAGTAATACCATACTTAACGATCATACGTGGTCAATCAAATAATTCACATTATTGATTCATGACAATTCACTTGTTTTCTGTAATTTATTTTGTTGAAGGTATGAAACGAGGATCTTCCTCCTCCTTGCATGATATATCAATTTACATCGACTTGATATGTAAATTAATATGGACCATACATTTTAGAAATAAAAGTTCTACTTCACGTCATAGGGGTGCACTCCGTATATGGCAGATGCATCCAACATCTTTCCTTCCTTTTAAATATTGTTATTGTTAGTGTTACACGCAAGGCCGCCCTACTGATGGAAGCCAATGATACTGGCCCTGCCGTCTTCAAGCACCGTGAGTGTCCAGGCGTGAAGCGTGTTAATTAAAAAAAAAAAAAATTCATGTAAATTCAATCCGATCCAACCTAATATAATATGTTAATTTTATTTTTGATAAAGGCCATTTTTTTTTACTCCATCGATAAAGGCCCCAATAAAAATTTCTTACGAAAAAAAAATATACATACAAACAAGTTTTATTCTTTTTTTTATATTTATAGATATTAAAAACGCGATAAGTGTTGGAAAAAATGTAGATCTTAGATTTGTGAAGAAGAAACTTCAAGACACGTTAATAACGTTGTATTTTAAAATATGTTTCGGTCCCACACGATTTGTCAATAAGAGATCAAATGAAAATCTCTCACGATCTGATGGGAGTGTTTGATTCAAACAAATGATTGTTTGAATCAAACCCGGCGACACTCAAATTTTTTCTCGATGATCTTTGTCAAACTTATGAATTTTCGTCTGCATACTTCATGGTTTTTATAAATGCAAGACTCATAAACGGCGAGAGTATTCTTTTGACGAAAGGAAAGGTTGTCATCTGTTTCACTTGGATGAAAGATGCAACTTCTTACACGAAAGAGGTAAATACATATCGATTCGAAATCAGATGTATTCGAAAATCCAAATGCATATCCTTCAGCGAATCGATGACGACGGCTTAGTTGCGATAACATTAATTCGTAAAAGTTCAACTCGTATACAAACGATAACCAAAATATTTATTTACTTAAAAATATATAAATGATAGAAGTATGTTTTAAAAAAACAACTTCAACTAAAAGTCCCAATTCGGGAACCTGCAAAAAAAAGAGAGACAGGCCGCCCTGGTTACACGTGTTGATTAATAAAAAATTCCTACAGCCTTAAAAAAAATCTATATTTTTTTTTATAAAGGTATCTATATTATTGAGTTTTATCGATAGAGAAACGATGCACGGTGTAATCATTGTAATTATTTTTCTATAAAAAAAAAAAGACATATAATAGTGTTGTATCTATAATTTAGATTAAAAAAGGTAATTTAATAATGTAACAACAAATTTTATAATAGGTTATGATTATCATTTTAGTGACACTTATCAAAATATGAATAAAATGTCTAAATGTGTATCAATTATGGTGTATGTTAGCGTATGATTATCATTTTAACGACACTTAACAAAAAATAAATAATATGGCTATCGACTGAGAGATTTTATGATGTAACGGTTGTAGGAAGCTTATACCTAGTGACATACAGTTTCTTAATTTTACTATTTTTCACATAATACACTTTTATCGTGTGTGTAAGTTATAATGAATGACACATTGTACGACTTTAATACAACGGTTGTATATAAAAAAATTCCTATCGACTGATTAGGCATGAATTACATACAAACCCGCCTCTTTGATCCTGGAAAAATCACACTAATATATATACAAATCATATCGTTTATTTCCTTAATTTTTTTATTCGCTTTAAAAAATTATCGCTTCACCTTACCTAGAGATCCTGCGTCCGTCCCTCGCTTATCGACTACGGTGTATGTCAGTGTGATATTCATTGATTATCGTAAATTTATTAAAAATGGCGTCTTAAAGCCGCCACAAAAAGAACAAATGCGGTTTTTATTGGTACTATGTGTTTATTGTTGACACTTTTTTTTCCATTTACTTCCAGTGCCACACATGTATTATTTTTTGTACTTTCGGGACCACAATATGAATATCAGTGCCACCGAAATTTCTTTTTTAAAAATAACATCAATGGACTGACGTTATTCACACGTGACACTTTTATAACTATGACGTCCGTTTCACTGACGTTAAATAAAGACTAAAACATCTAATTGTTCAAACTTTTGACATGTCTTTATCGTCTTAAAATTTAATTTGAGTTTTTAACAGAAACTTTAAGGTTATGTTTTGACACGAGACAATTTTGACTGAAATCACTCAACTACTTTTTTTTAATTCATTATTTATGCATTCGTATTTTACAATTTCTCTTATTGATTAATTATTATTTATAAATAAAATTATATTAAATCATCTCTCATCATTTTGATTTCAATTTATTCACTCTACTACTCCCTCCGTTTTTCTAAGAGTCACATTTAAAAAAATAATAATTGATTATGTTCATCCAAAAAATAACTAATCTTAAGCTAAAAAGTGACCAAGTTCATCTAAAAAAGTAAAGTTATTTTTTCTACAAACGTGACAGTTTAAAAAAACAGAGGGAATATATTTTTACCATTATTTTATTAATTATATTAATTTTCTCACCAATTTTCAAAAAAAAAAAAAACTCAACTTTCTAATTATTACTGGCTTCGTTCCGGGATGTTTTTGTGCGGTGACTTCATTCGTGTGGAGTTAATGTGTAGTTCAATCTGGACCACACAATTTCATTACATAATGCAACTGTGTGGTTTAGATTGAACCACATGTTAACTCCATACGGATGGAGTTACCATGTAAGAATTTCCCTATAATAACTATGATAGTTGCAAAAACACGCAGATTAATCAAGTAGTAATTAATTGTTTTGACTTTGATTAGATAAAGACTATAATACCCTTATGAAAATGGAGTAATTAATGTTGTTGCATTTTTTACCGTGTATGAATAAAATAAAAATATGAGTTAAAAGGAAAAAGTATATTAAATTTTACATTGGAAAAATATTCTGCATTAGTTATTTAAGACAAATTTTTTTGCAATAGTGATTTTGGAACGGAATGAGTATTTCATTTTATTTTATTGCATTTATTTTTCAATTTTATCTTTCAAATTTCCGCAAATATGTATTATGAGCCAAATTTAGGCGGAATGTTGAATTTTTTCCTCCCGTATTTGGAACAGAAAGTATGAAATTGTCATTCTGAATGGTATTGGGTCAAAATAAGTTCTGACTAAAATTAAACCAGAATAATCAATCATATCCTAACTTATATTAGATAGAATAACATGTGTCGTATGAAAAGATGTTAAAAAAAACATATATTCCAGCCCAATATTTACATGCGGGCCCTTTGGTATCCGCCCTCTGAATTTATTTTGGACTCATCTTATCAGTCTGCCTCCAACGAGGCAACGAATCTCGCATTATATATATTTTACTGAATGTGCACGGGCTCCGCGTGCGTTCCCATCCTAAATCATGAATTTGTTCCAACAAATTACTATTCGTATGTTTGCACTTAAAAATAAAAAATAAAATACAAAAAAGCGTTTATTTACGACACATTATCTGTGTATCACACTAAAAATAATATTATAAAAGTCAAATATGAAAATCGACATTCAGAAAGTCGATTTTTGATTTCAAAATCGATCTTTAAAAAGTTAATTCAATATGATATATGGTAGATGTGTTGCACCGATAAAATCGTCGTGATGCAAATGAATGCTGAATTTTTTTAAAAGGGATATCTTAAATTTTATGGATAGTCGATACAAAGACATATTTTATAGTTTATTTTTGTTATTAGTTCAAATTTAATCTTTATTTTTATCAAGAAGACATGTCAAACTGTATGTGTTTAGAACGTATTTCATTTCCTGGGATAGAGTTAGCCTATCCAGTAAGAGAACACAACACGTATAACATTGAAAAAATTTAATATTATACGTAAGCCTCTACGACATCATATCGAGTTAAGAAAATGTGTTTAAAAGATTTGAGGGCCAAACCATAAATGCTACTAGATGGAAAGGTTATCTTACAACAATAGAATTCAACCTTACTAAATACGAAGTCTTGAAATAAAAGGAAATGCAACAGCGTTTGAAATGGAAAATAATATAGTCGCAGCATTACGTCGATTATTTAAAACGAGAAAATAGTCTATCATGGCATAGCAAGCACGATCACACATCATCATCGAAGTCATCGTCAAACTCCGGTTCAACTTGTTCATCTTCTCACCCCACAAAGCATACAAACAAACATGCAATATGGGTAAGTACAAAAGTATTTAGTAAAATGTAGAAACTATTGAACAACTAAGTTTCACGAAAGGTTCACATGATTATTAGGTTATCTTTGTGAGACCGACTCAAACTCTAGGGTTCATTACATGCTCAACAACATGTCGTGTGATCCTACTTGTTTTTAACTTAGCTTATCCTTGCTACATCAATATTCAAGGGCACAACGCATGGTGTTATTCACCACGAAGTAACTGTGTGCAACTTATTAGTGGATTCACACTAATAGCCATGGGCTAGCACCGATAGTGTGTGTGTGTGTGTGTTCGGCGAAGTCCCTCTACTCCTGGTGCCCCTCAAAGGCCAGCAGAGTTAGTCGCTTTAACTGACCACACGACACATTGCGATATAGACTTGTGCCTTAGCAAGAATAACATGATGTTTAGGCTTTTACTACACAAGTATGTATGTTATGAATTATTAACTAGCCAACTAAGTATTTTTAAGGAAAAGCCTCACTTACATCTTATACTCCGTCACTTAGACATTAACAGGGCCAAACACATTCCACTGACATTGATGGATACTAATTAATCCATCAAAGCACAAGGCCAATCATACTCTTCTAACGGTCCCGAACTTCAACTCTTAGGAAGAATCCATTCGGTGCCGTAACTAAACACATCATAAGCTTAATCATGGCTTTGTAATCTTCATTTAACTTGTTTATATCGTTTAATATAAGGTTAGGAACCAATCCCAACTCACTAAACTTGAAAATACACGAAAACGGGCACATGCACGCTAACATGAAACAACATGCTGAACATCATTATGTTTCTGTTTTGGCGTGCGCTAAGGCCTCTCAGCGCGCGCTAAAACCTCAGCAGAATGTGGTCACTGGTCAGGTCTTTGTTCCATGTTTGGCACACGCTAAAAGCCTTCCTGCACGCGCTAAAAGCTCTTTGATGCTTCTGTCCCGTTATGTTCATCTTTTGGCGCGTGCTAAAACCCCTATGGCACTTGCCAAACATTAAAAACTGCCCAAAACCCTATTATATGCACTTTTATGACTTCTAACCCAAACCCAACCATTTTGACAGCAACATAGTCATAAAAACAACAGCAAAACAAGTTCTTAACATATCATAACATCATATACTTCAACAACAACCTTAACATGATTCCTAACAACAAGAAGCAACACAAAACACAACCCAAACATTATAAAACCTTAATTACTCAATATGAAACCTTCTTACTTGTTCAAAGCAACTTCTAAAGCCAAAAACTCCAAGAAATCTGCACAGCACTTCTAGTTCTTCAACCAAAAACCTATTTTGATCAACAATTAATTATGATCAAGGTTTCTAATCAACCGGAAACTACGAATTGAACCATAAGAACATCAGAACTCGATCCAAAGCCAAAACTAGGGCAAAACGAACCTTTTCAAGACTCCGACTTTTCTGTATCAAAACGAAGCCCTTCTCCCGCTGATTCATTTTCTCTAATTATTTCTGAAAACCGGTGAGCAATCGGGGAGATCTTTTGAAGGTTCACTTGTGTCTTTCGGTTTCAATTTTTCTTTTCTCTAGAGCAAAACTTCGTACGTTATGTTTTCTGTAAACTAAACTTCTGACAATATACTTCCTTGTATAATGGGAAGTTAATTTTGTGAAATAAAACTCCCAAGGAGTTTATGCCCTTAATTAATTCCCATTAACAAAAATACCTTTTTTTTTTTTTAAACTCCAAAATAAATTAACATAATATTTCGTTTTCGCAAAATGATACGTCTGTCATTTTTCGAAAATCGGAATACTACATTCCTTCCCCCCATAAGAGGAGTTTCGTCCTCGAAACTGAAACATGCTTCCTCTGTAAACCTCTTTTCTAGCAACTCTCTTCAACACAAACAGAACCAGATCTTAAACTTGTTCTCTCGGACAACTACTGACAACTTTGATCCTACTAACCACGGAGTCCAAAGCACTACTGATTCCCATATATCTTGCAATATTTTATACTACTACCCGGGGGTTCCTTAGAGTGATTTTGGAAGGAAACTCACTAACTATCCATCAACATTTACAAGCTCAGGATGAAGATTTGTCACCTGTCAGGAGTATCATTGATGAATGTCATACTTTATTGTCTTGCTTTGTTTTAGTCTATTCTTCTTCGTTGGAAGACAATGAAATGTCTTTGCTCATTTATTGGCCATGGAAGGCCTTAGATTAGTTAGATGTGCGAAATGAGATCCTCCCCTCCCTTGAATGTATCTTTACCTTGTGTCACCGTTGTTCATTAATAAATTATTTTTTAGCCTTCTAAAATGGTTTAGACTTTAGTTGTTAAAACAAGAGTATTGTTGTTATAAAACAAGAGTATTGTTGTTTATGTTGAATTTTTTGTTTGACATTCAATGATTTTAATTTACTTTTCTTGATCGCAATTCTTTTGGTCTTCAATGTTCTTTCAAATGGATCATCGTTAATGAAAATTCATTAAAAGAGGATTGATAGATATTAATTGTGGGTAAGACTATAATTGAATTCTAAAAAGATTATATATATATTGAGCTATAATGATCTGATAATTCTGGATAACCATTTTAGGTCTGAGTTTAAATGATTAAATGATATTTAGAAATTAAGAGTGTTACATCTTCGTAACCTAAGTGCATAACAAACTTTTCAAATTAATAAGAAAATATGACCCTTACAACAATTATACTACAATTATACTAAGTCATCAAACCGAAAACATGTTGTTCACATCATATTCTAAAGGCATTTATTCACACTACGCTCAATCTACAAAAATAGCATTCTATACAATACATCACTTTGATTAGGCCTTTATTATGTTCTTTAAATTGCACCCCTGCTATAGCTACAATTTTCTCATTCATTCATACTAATACACCACACTTACATCCTACATCCACACTATACTTTCAATAATTCAAAAAGGACCCTAAATTTTTATAATTCATACACCACACCCAACTTATACAGCATACATTTTTCCTCCAACAAATATCATTTTCTAAATTTTAATCTTTCATATCATCATATCAGGGTTGTCCTTGGGTTTTTATTGACCCTAGGTTAAATAATCAAACGAGGCACTTTGAAAAAAATGAACGGTTTTTCTTAAAAGATATGTTGCAAATTTAGACTAATAAACTTCTTGGACCAAAAGATAAACCTGACCCCTAAATTTTTATCCTTTTACGAGGTCACTAAGCCGTGGCCTTATTGGCCTACACCTAGAAACGGGTCTGATCATATCAAATTTTCACCATAATCCTTAATCACCATTTTTATCAACCTCAAACCCTATTATCATCTTGATCCCATCATTTTCATCATAATCATTCTCAACATCATCTCATATTTTCATCATCTTCATATATCCCCATCATCTCCATCCTCAATTATTTTCATTCACCAAATTTCCTTAATAGAAACATTTGCTCAATACCCTACAACATACAAAACTGAAAGTTTCATTGAGGTGTAGAAAATCATCGGATCAACCATTGAATCGAAAACCCCCATCGAAGAAAGATGGTTATGATTGTCTGTGTTTGAACTGCATAAACGAGTCTGTGATAGAGTGTCGTTGATTATGTGCAATATCCCGAGGACGCTGCGGAAGCTTTCACGGTTGCAATGACGACGACTTCTGTCCAAACTTGGCAAAAACTGTTATGTGCTATTCATTTAAACTATATTTTTAACTAATATATATGCTACTCTTTTTAAAGCATGCTATATTGATTCAGATGGATATAGGATCAGAAGATTCGGTTGCATCTATCGTTATTTCTATTATTGAATGTAGAATATAGGAAAGAATGACATATAAAAAGGATGGCAGATGCTCTCTGTGTTAGCCTATTCAAACTTTCATCAATGACCTTTGCATTCCATTCATGGCATGCATGGGAATGTAAAATCATTCTATCCTTCAAATTAGTCATTGATTAATCATTGAGTATCACAACGTAATCGATCGATAAAATTCATTATGTCTTTAAGATGTCATGTAGTTAATGTTCTGCCATTTTTGTTCATGCTTTCATGGAGTTCTTTAACTTGTAAAGTGTTCTTATATGGTAAATCAAAGTGTTTTTATGGTAAATGTCGATAAGGAATACCCTAGTGATAAATACTATCGATGATGAATAGTCTAGTGGTAAATGTTGTCGATGAGAAATAGTCTAGTGACAAATGTTGAGCTCGCTCTCAACTAAATGATTCCGAATGGGGTACCATGTTGAAAACATAGGCCCAAACCTATATAAGAGGAGGTGCCTCATCCCCAAAACCTAGTTGTGAGGTGAGGGAAGTCTATCTCTTAACATTTTTCCTTTCTTTTCTATTTCCTCCTCCTCTTTTTTTGGGGGCCAGTCGGGCACCTGCGCCTCGATTTGACAGGAGCCATTTGCTCCATTTTCACCTTTTCTTTGGAAGTTCTTGGCTTGTATGCGGTGGTAGGAGTTAGATCGGTTATCGTCCTGCTCGGATCTGAGGTGGGAACGACGGTGTGATCCGGTTTCATCGGCGGTTGGTTGTTTGCTTGATATGTGGCCTTGGTCGGTTTCCGTTGGCTGCCTTCTCCATTGGAGAGGTAAACTTTTCTTTCGGGCTCTTTCTGATAGGTTGTTGGCTAGCAACGGCGCTCGGTGGTGAACAGCTTTTCGACGGTGGATTATAATTCTGTATTTTTGTTTTCTTTTGGTTTGTTTTCAGTGGTGTTCTTATTGGGTTGTTTGTTCCTCTATCACCTCTTCATCAAAAGATACCTTCTAAGTTTTCGCAGGTGACAAAGTTGTTTTAGTCCATTAGATTAAGTTTGTTTTGTTTTGTTTTAATCCAAACTTAATGCTGGGTTGTAGAAGCTTGTTTTGTTTTTTGTTTTTTTTTTTTTAAATTTTTTTTAATTCAACTTAATGCTGGGTTGTAGTGTAGTTGGTGGTTGAGTCTTTGTCTAGGTTAGGCTAGGTGTTTCCCTCTTCCGGTTGGTGTTGTTTTTTCGTTGCTAAGTTTGGTTTTTTTAATAAAAATTTTCGTCTTTCTGATGAAAAAAATTTATAAAAAAAAAAACATGCAATGCCTGATGAACATATATATGATTTGAACTCCATCTTTCGGGGTGGCCTAAGTTTTGCCAAACAAAAAAGGACTTTTAAAAGCAATTCCAATTTAGACACCAACAATAAACTCGCACTACTTAGTTTTCTATCGAAAATCATCAGACAGACTATAACCTTTAAAATTAAATATAAAAAAAAAAAAAAAAAAAAAACAGACTAGTTCATTGACCTTAAATCAACAAAAATAGATGTTAAATCATATCATATGGTAGAATAATTTTACTCTAGGACTCTGCTTAAACCGAACCGAATCAGATAAAGACGCGACATTCTACTCAGAGAGACTCTCTACATGAATCAGACCGTCCTATCAAAACAGAACGTCAGATGGTATAGTCTCTACTTGTAAGGACTCTCCCTATGAAAATGGACCGACGGACGGCAGACTCTAATGTGTTTGTTCAATCAGTCCTGGAGGAGGATTGGCGGTGCTGACCATTAATCAAGTCAATTTCCTTGTGCCTAATCAAAAGCATCATTCTTTCATTCTCCAATTTCTTTCTTTCATTTATCAGTTTATCTCTATCCATTTCTCTCTCCTTGTTGCTCCTATATTTCAGCCACTTCAATCTCTGTTTCTCAAGCTCTAAAGCTTCACAATCATATCTCATATGTTGCTCCTCTAACTGCATCAATCTAACCTTCATCCACTGCCTTTTCTCCACCAGATTCTTCGTTTCATCTTGCAGCACGTTCTTTAATTCAATGCTAAAATCTTGCACCGAAGCCGAAAGGGGGGCTACCTGGCCGTCGCCGCCCACACCGGCGCCTTTTCGCCGTCTTTTACTTGACGATTTATCATCAACGTCGTCGTACTCGTCATCGTCTATATCCTCATCAACGTCGTCTTCTTCGTCATCATTTTCTTCCTTCGAATACTGACGCTGCCGCTGTGGCTGCGGCTGCGGCCATTGCGGCGGCGGATGTTGCACGGAATTTGATTGATCAGTTATAGAGTCCGGAGATTGTTGACTACCTCCGGCGGCGCCGTGACCACAATTGTTGTGATAAATACACATTTCCTTGAAATACAAGTGCTTAGAATTGAGCAATTTCTTGACTTCTTCCTTCAATTTTGGCGTTAAATCCATGGTCTCCAGCAAGCTCTGATTCTCCACAACCTTACAAGCAATTCCTTTACCAAGAATATCATTAACCCTTTTATACCTTTTATTTAAATCATTGAATTTGTCTTCACATTGCTGTGGAGAGACAGAAAATCCCTTTTCCATCATCGCCATGGACACCGATTTCCACTTTCCCTTTTTCTGTAAAACAGCGGAATTCTTCTTTTTACCTGCAGATGGGTCATTATTTGCTTGATCAGAACAGACCTCATCACCGATACAATACACCACCCATATTAGTTGCCGTACCATATGGTCCGTCCACTTCATTCTTTGCCATGGCGACGACGACGTCTTTCTCTTCCCATCATCCGCGCTGTTCTCCATCGTCGCTGTTTGTCCCGGTTCATCATCGTCGCTAAGAGTAAACGTTTGGACCTTGGGCTTTGCAGCGAAAGAATAGTCTTGCATCGCCGGGAACTGGGTCAGACCAGGATGCTGCTGCTGCTGCTGCTGATCATAGTCCTGGTTGTGGTTGGGGTAGGCCGCCGCCGCCGCCATCTGGGTCGTTGGATTTTGCGGGAGGTGGTGGTGTTGCAGTGACATTTCTAAACCTTGCATTCTAGGACCCATGTTTAGGTACATTCCTGCTGGGAGACTATTCGATTCCATTAACACAAAATTCCAATTATCCGATTCTGGGTTTTAGAGAGTTGCCAATTAATAATTTATATCAAAAGCAAAGAAGAATTGGAGGTTATGGCGGAAAAAGATAGAAGATTTAAGAAGTACGGAAGCACAGGGAGATAGTTTTTTATGTATTGGGAAAGTGATGAGATCGATGTAGACGTAGAGGGTGTGTGCACAGCATACATCTCCGCACCATAAAAGGGAGGGAGGAGCAGCTGGTTTTGGCGGCGGTGCAGCTGGTTTTGAGTTTTGGTTTTTGGTTTTTGACCAGTATCCCATTGTTTTCTCTAGTGTTTTTCTTTTTATACACTTATTATTCTATATGATTATTTTATTATCGTTATTTTTTTAACTCAGATTCCAATATGTAAATCCGTTTAGTTTTTTAGTTATATCATTTAATTCAAGTAGATAACCAATAAAAAAAGGGGTCAATTATTTAAAAGGACTGATTTTCAATTTATTAGAGATAATAGGACACCCCGAAATCTTATTTAGTTATAAGGACATTTTAATTTCAAGTGGATAAAGAAGAAGGAAAAAAATGAAGGAGGAAAAAAAAAAGCGTTCAAAGTATAAAATAAAAAATAAAAAAAAACTTACTGAACGTGTGGGTGTGTTTTTATTTTTATTTTTAATTTTAATTCACCATATTTCTAAAGGTCATATATTTTGATCTAAAACTCGGATCATCATAATTTTTTCACTAAAATTCATATTTTTTCGTCTTCTTTATTTTAAAATCAAATTTGATATTTTTCCGAATAAATTTCATAAAATCAATTTTTTTCTTCATAAAAATCGACGCGACGATTGATCACCGTCATGCATTGACCACCTACCGGATCATTGGCCACGGGATCCATTAACCACCCCGACGCTTGACCGCGCGATTCATTGGCTACCATGATGTATTGACGCCGCGATCCATTGACAACCTTGATCGATGGACATCTCATCAGAATGAGCGATTTAACGACGCGTCATCGTTGTAGCGATTTACGCAGATGACTTCTTATTGTGGCCGATAATGTCGAAATTATCTCGGTGGTGGTCGTGGTGAAATGGTGGATATCCTGGCTATTTTGGTGATGTCGGTCGTGGTGGCTCAAAGGGGAGCCGTGGGTGCAAGTGGTGGTGCCGTACTGTCTAAGGAGAGAATGGGAGAATTTGGCTTTGCCTTATCTTTTATTTCTCAGAAAACTCATCCACCTCGGAGGGTTACATATGGCCCTATTTATAGGGAAATTGTTACATATCGCTAGATAATTACGATAAAGGACACAAAAGTGCGGGATGTAGCCAAGACGCTCTATCCGCCCGGCGCGAGGCAAAGCGGCTCGGACTTGAGGTTTGTGCTTCACACTTGCACATTATCCTGGTGGTCGCCGCCGACCCTTCTCTCTCCGGGCGAGCGGCCGACCCTGTGAGTGTCCGATCGATGCAATAGTGATCGAGGCGACGGTCCGATCTGCGGGGTCGGAATATCCTTATCACCAAGAGGCGATCAAGTTCGCCCGATTGAGGATGGCGATGCAGTTATGCCATTTTCTGTATGATCTCAATATGTGTATTCAAGCCTTGGCATGCGGTGTGTCCGACCAGCGATGTATATATAACGGCTCCAAATTTCTGTAAACATGAGGATTTTTTTTGGGAGAATTTCTCCTTTTGTACAAATTTTTCCTCAATGAATTTCTGTTTTTAACTGTTGAAATAGTGTCATAAACTCAATCGGGTTGGACCGGATCCGACCGGGTCGGATCATTTCTACTATTTCTTTATGTTTGTACATATATTAAATGGCTTTTTATATTGTCATATATATGTTCTTTTAAAGAACCAATTATGAATTGTTATATGATAACGTCCTTAGTATTAAACTGTGATAGAGAAACCATGATAGGCGATTATGGTTGATGGGATCTCTAATCACTTTAATGAGTTTGATACTTAAATGTCTTTAGGTGATGTACTATTAAGCAGGGCATTGATAGTATTAATGACTAGCACGTATTAGATGTCTTTCGCCTTTAGGCGAGGATAGATCTCGCCTCATCAAAGTGTAGAGACACTTGGACTGCACGTGGGCGTGTATTAAAGAATGCGACGTTAGATCGACCCCACTTACACGGATAAGTGTCACACTATGTGACGGTTGTGTAATTATCCTTAGGACCGAGTCTTCATGGCATCACGGTGTGGATTGTCATGCTTTGACACTATTGAGGTTTCCACAGCCACGGGTGATCATGCGGAAGTGATTGGGTGTGATTGAAGCATCGCGGAGTATACATGATTGGTCGTCCGGGAATCGCGTATCCTATGATTGGGATCGAATA
The DNA here is from genome assembly GCA_026214975.1 of Gentiana macrophylla. Classification (NCBI taxonomy): domain Eukaryota; kingdom Viridiplantae; phylum Streptophyta; class Magnoliopsida; order Gentianales; family Gentianaceae; genus Gentiana; species Gentiana macrophylla. The sequence continues at coordinate 190,031,260 of CM047805.1, read as the reverse complement.
TCCGAAATGGCCTTCTTATAAGGAATGTCTTACTCTCGTGAATCTTTGCAAAGTGGAAGTAAGAGAGTTACTTCGAGAGAGCATGATATCCAGATTATAAGATACGGTCGTTAATGTTTGACACTCGACGCACGACCGTATGGATATTATTACACAACGATAGGATTGTAAGTTACACACGCAATCTGTTTCACATGAAAGGTAGTAGTCATTGCATTTGACTCTTCCGATGATTGGGGGTCACGGTGTGTTGCTAGACGCTATCCCGTGATCGTTAGGCATGAAGTGCATTTTCGTAATTTGCACTCAGTGTCTACGGCCAACATATTCGGAAGCCTATCGGGTCACACACATATGAACATCTAGACGGATTAAAATGTGGTTATAGATGATAACCAAATAAGGAAAGTTTATCTCGAGACTATATTAATGATATTATATTAATTAAAGAATATTCCGGATGCCAATTTATTGGCTAAGGTGGCGCAATTTGTGTGTGTATATGATACACTTGGATTGTGCAATTTGATTAATAAGATTAACATATATTAATATAAGATATTAATTATTAAATATATATAGTCACATGCGTGACTTGCACTTGGAATGTGCTTGTGCACATTTGTTTTCAAGATATATGTATATAGATTTATATGTGTTATATATATGTGATATATACACATGTGTAAATTGATTTATAGTAATAAAATAAAGATAGTCAATATTAGATATTGACAATATCTTGGGAATATTCAATATTGTAGGAACCCGTGCACGCAATTAAAATAATTAACACGAATTAAACAACAATTTTATTGAAAATAAAACGAATTACAATTGAAAAATGAAATATACTAAAATAAAAGTGGATACAATAACTCCGAGGCAGTAGGAGACACTGTCCTTAAGACAAATTTGGTCCGGTGTGTACCCGGTTAAAACCAATTGTCTCCCGGGATAACTCGGATTCTTGATTCAGATAGAGGTACTTCTTTACACGAACCTTCAACGAACTCTTCTAGTGCTCGAATCTCTTCTTCAAACTCGTATGCAACTTCCGAGTAACTATATGAATGTATGAAGCTTGTATTTCCAATGTGTGTCTAACTTCAATCCATATGGAGGCTATATATATAGGAGAGGGTCAGGTGGAGATGAACTCTCTGAATCGAAGCTTTAATTATCGATTACATCATTCGACATTGAATTAACCCATTAATTATTTCTTTGAACCAAATGAACTATGTTGGATAACCGAACCGAGCTGAACTCTTCAATCAATCTTCAGCTCAATCAGAATGTTTATGAACTGGACCAAGCCCAATTAACTTTTGTATAAAAAGTTTAACACAGGCCTGGGCCTAGGGCCCTCAGGCCCAGAAGGCCCATTCCCCAAAGCCCAAAGCCCAAGACCAAGGTCAAGGTAAACGGTCAACGGTCAACGGTCTCGGGCTCGGGCTCGGGCGGGCGGCGGCGGCGCGCGCGCGTGTGGCCATTTTAGCAGAACGTCTGACTGCTAAAACCAACCCGCTATCTCTCCTTCTTCTAGGAGCTTATACCACATATAACATTCTTCCCACATATATACTGGAAAACATTTCTCTCTTTTTCCAATGTGGTACACAGTTTAGTTGAATACTCTTCAACTTCCACTTCCAACAAAAGTTCTTTCAAACACCCGACTTCAAGCGTTAATTTCTCATTCACTCGTGACTCGAATTGAATGATTCTAAATCTGAATTCATCTACGACTTACGTAGTTTTTAATTATCAAAACATTGTATATATTCTATACAAGAATATAATCAAATTAAGCTTGCAAAGTCGTAAATCGAATAAAATGATTATAAAATCATTTTTTATTCACTTTAATTCAATTCCACTATTTTCTCCAACAATCCCCACATGAATGGAAATTAATGCAAATGCAGAACTTAAGTCTTGAATCTGTTTCGACCTTTAGTGTAGAACAGCACAATAGCACTCACACAATATTTCCTTAGCATGCACTTGGTTCTCATATTTGGATTCATTTTGGCCCTGAATCACACTGGTTTGAGAAAGTGCTTTAGAGAATTCTAGCCTCTGAATTCTCATGTAAGCGGCCCCACTTCGCACTTACATAGGTGACCTCCTATCAAGAGTATTCTCGCCATACCCCACTCGAATTTAATCAAGTTATAGGAATCATTAAAAGTTTTCACTTAACCTTCACACTCTGGCGGACAACACTTTTATTCACGGAATGGGAAAGTGTTCATCGGCGACTTCATAACTTAGTTGTCCCCTTGAACCAAGATCTTGGGATCTCCAGTCAACATGGTAGGGTTACCATTACAAAACTTAACTTTCAATAGGCTTAAGTCCCATTCCGAGTGTCAAAATTGACATCGATCTACAAGTAAACCTTTAGTAAGCGGATCCGCAAGGTTCTCCTTCGATTTTACATAATCGATGGAAATCACACCACTAGAGATCAAGTGTTTAACGGTATTATGTCGTCGACGTATATGTCAGACTTACCATTATACATACTATTTTGTGCTCGGTGTATAGCCGATTGACTATCACCGTGTATGCTAATAGAGCAATCGGTTTTGTCCAACAAGGAATGTCCTCAGGAAATTTGAAGCCACTCGCTTCTTCCCGGCTTTGTCCAAAGGCAATAAACTCGGCTTCCATTGTGGAACGAGATATGCATATCCGCTTTGTGGACTTCCAGGACACGCAAACACCACCAATCATAAAGATATATCCGGTTGTGGATTTTGACTCTTTAGAATCGTAAATCCGGTTTGCATCACAAGATCCTTCTAATACTCTGCTGGATATCTTGTGTAACGTAATCCTGTGTTCATTGTATATTTCAAGTACCGAGTACTCTCATCAGCGCTTTCCAATGATCCTCACTGGGATTACTTGTAAACTCGCTCGGTTTGTTCACAAAGACACGCAACATCGTCAGTCTAGTCAGAGTTGGTTATGTACATTAGACACCCTATAATCTGTGAATATTTCAATCGAGACACAGGCTCACCCTTATTTTTGACCAAGTGAAGACTTAAGTCAATGGGTGTTTTCATAGGACTTTCATCAAAAACATTGAATCTCCTCGTAACGGATTCAATGTAGTGAGATAATGATAATACTAGTCCCTCGGATATTACGGAGATTTTAATCCCCAAAATTACATCCGCTTGTCCCATATCCTTCATATCAAAATTGCGTGTCAAAGAACTTTTTGGTATTCATGATGATATCATGAGTACTTCCCATAATCGACATATCATCAACATATAAACACACTAACACATAAGCATTAGGTGTTTGTTTGATGTAAGACGCATTTGTCACACTCATTAATTTTAAACCCATTAGATAGCATAGTTTGATCAAACTTTAGATGCCATTGTTTGGGTGCTGTTTGATCCATACAAAGACTTAACGAGTCTACACACCTTGTGCTCTTGCCTGGAACCACAAACCCCTCGGGTTGTTCCATGTATATCTCTTCTTCTAATTCACCATTTAGAAATGCGGTTTTAACATCCATTTGATGGATCTCCAAGTTATAGAGCTGCAAAGAAGAGCAATAAGAACCCTTATGAAGTGATTCTCGTTCATGGTGAATAAGTATCAAAGAAGTCAAGACCTTCCTTTGTCGATAACCCTTGGCTACCAACCTGGCCTTATACTTATCAATAGATCCATCACCCTTAAGCTTCTTTTTGAAAATCCACTTACACCCGAGTGCTTTACTTCCCGGTGGAATGTCAACCAATTCCCAAGTGTGATTTTGCATAATAGAATCTATTTCACTATTAATAGCTTCTTTCCAGAAAGGTGCTTCTGGATTAGACATAGCCTCGGCATATGTCCTTGGAGTATTTTCTACCATGTAGGTTAGAAAATCCGCCCAAAAGACGTTGAAGTCCTAGCCCTCTTACTCCTTCGAGGTTCCACTTCCTCGTTTTCTGGAGTACTATCCCCCACATTTTCGTGTACTCTCTTATTTGAGTCTTCATTGTGTCTTTCTTTATGTGGAAAAACATCCTCAAAAAACACCGCATTTCTTGACTCCATGACTGTGTTTACATGCACATCAGGATTGTCAGATTTGTGCACAAGAAATCTATATGCACTACTGTTATGAGCATACCCAATAAATATGCAATCTATCGTTTTTGGCCCAATCTTAATCTGTTTAGGCTTAGGCACTTCCACCTTTGCTAAACACCCCCACACTTTCAAGTATTTATAACTTGGTTTGTGGCCTTTCCACATCTCATATGGAGTTTTATCCATCTTTTAGACGGAATCTGTTGAGAATTGTATTGGCGGAGAGAAGGGCCTCCCCACAAGTTACGAGGTAACCGAACTAATCAACATAGCATTCATCATCTCTTTCAGAGTACGGTTTTGCGTTCGGCAATTCCGTTAGATTGAGGTGCATATGAGCGATAGTTTGATGAATAATGCCCGAATCTAGACATATTCTTTCAAATGGCGATTCATACTCTCCACCTCTATCACTACGAACCTTCTTGATTCGTCTGCTAAGTTGATTCTCAACTTCATTCTTATAATTTTTGAATGCCTCGATAGCCTCATCTTTGCTACTTAGCAAATATACATAACAGTACCTTGTACAATCATCGATAAAAGTTACAAAATACTTTTTACCGCCTCTCGATTGCACAAACTTTAAGTCACACAAATCAGTGTGAATTAATTCTAACGGTTCTGTGTTTCTTTCCATGATGGAAACGGCGCTTTAGTCATTTTAGCTTCAACACGGACTTGGCATTTTCGGTTTGATTAACTTTTAGTTTAGGTAAAAATCCAAATTCATCATTCTTTGAATTGATTTATTATTAACGTGTCCTAAACGATTATGCCATAAAGTACAAGACTCAATCAAGTCTGTGCAGTAGATGCATTTTTATTAGCCTCACTGGGCACAACATTCTTTGGCATAATAGCCATTACATTGAGTTTAAATAAACCCTCGGTAAAATAACCTTTACCCACATACATATCATTTTTGGTCAAAATGACCTTGTCATTACCAAATGAAAGTTTAAAACCATTCTTATTCAAAGATACCACCGGATATCGTTTTGCAGTATGTCGGGAACATGGAGAACATTTGTGAGAGGTCACTTCTTTCTGAAGTCATCTTGAATCACATTTCGAGTTCCTGAATGGTTGATCGTGAGCAGAGTTGCCCATCCACGACTTCTCACCATTTCCGGCCTTGTAGGTTGAGAAGACATCACGATCAGTATGAGACATGTTTAGTGGCCCCGGTGTCCACAAACCATTGTCTCGGATTACCCACAGTGTTGCACTCTGTCACCATTGCGCAGAGATTGTCATCATCCTCAGTTTCAGCCATATGAGCCTTATGGTTGTAAGGCTTCTTTGATCGGCAGTCCGCAGCACGGTGCCCTTGTTTGCCACAGTTGTGACACTTGCCATTAAACTTGAATGGCGCTGGCTTATCCCCTGTCGGCTTCCTTGAAGATTCCCCGCCTTCTTAACCGATTTCTCGAGCTTCTTCCTTTTCGATTTCGACCTCGCGACGTTAGCCTTCGCTTGTCCAACCGACACGTAACGCGTCTCTTTTCGGATGCTCTATTGTCCTCTTCAATACGGAGGCGAACAATCGGATCATCCATCGTTACCGCTTCCTCTTATGCATCGAGATAGCTCTTGTACTCCTTCCAAGAGTCGGGAAGCTTCTCAATGACACAGCCACTTGAAAATTCGTTGATTTTCGAGATCTTCTTTATCATCTCGGATATCGAATTTGCAACTCCTCCACTGTTTCACAATAGGTTTAGTATCGTTCATTTCAAACTTTAAAAACCTACGACAAGAAACTTCTTGGCACCAAAGATCCTCTGTTGTGTACTTTTCTCTAAAGCTTTCCACAACGATTTAATTGAGTCATACGTCACATAGTATACACCATACAACATATTATCCAAACCATTAAGAATGTAATTTTTACATAAAAATCACTATTCTTCAGTTTTCGACTACAAGAAAAGTCGTCTTTTCAAATGATCTCGGTGGCACCACCGGTGGATCTTGATTAGCATTCTCGCTAATCCAAGTGTTGTTAAGTAAAACAACATCTTACATTTGCCAACGTTTGAAGTTCAATCCGTTGAACTTCTACGGCCTCTCGTGGTTAGCACCGATCCACGATGAGTTATGCGTGTCATAATTCCCGAAGTGTGGGAAGATCGTCCTCCGTTTGGCGCGCACAACCGGAGTAGGAGTGATTTGATCATCGGATGCCATTTCGTTCAAGGCGGAAAATAAACTTTTATCGTAAAAGAATAAGCGATAATACAACACGTAGGTTTTTCACCCAAAGAAAACAATTTGAAGATTGTTTTGACTCGTCGAGAACAAGCTCGAGTTTGTTTCAACTCGATTCTCCAACAATGTTTGTATTTCAATCTTGTTTTAACGTGGTAGTTTTTACGTAAAACACCAAAAGGAGGTGGACCGATTTTGCGTAAATCGATACCAAAAAGGATGATTTAACTAAATTATAAAAGCGAAAGTGAAGTTTGAAGAGATGAACCGTTCAGATTAAGAGTGAAATGTTGATGCGAAGTGAAAATTCGAAATAAGCCGAATCAATCGAACGAGCGAGCGATCGTAACCCGAGTGATCGTAATCGAATTCGATTAAAACAAGTTTATTTAATTCGCCTAAACTCGGAAAAATTGAGTAGAAATTCGTATAAAAATTTCGATTACGCGACGGGTTAAAATCGAACATCGGTTTCGAAATTTGTCTTAAATTCGTAGGAACCCGTGCACGCAATTAAAATAATTAACACGAATTAAACAACAATTTTATTGAAAATAAAAGCAATTACAATTGAAAAAATGAAATATACTAAAATAAAAGTGGATACAATAACTCGAGAGGCGAGTAGGACACTCTGTCCCTTAAGACAAATTTGGTCCGGTGTGTACCCGGTTAAAACCAATTGTCTCAGGATAACTCGGATTCTTGATTCGTATAGAGGTACTTCTTACACGAACCTTCAACGAACTCTTCTAGTGCTCGAGAATCTCTTCTTCAAACTCGTATGCAACTTCTTCGAACTATATGAATGTATGAAGCTTGTATTTCCAATGTGTGTCTAACTTCAATCCATATGGAGGCTATATATATAGAGAGGGTGAAATTTGGAGATGAACTCTGAATCAAGCTTTAATTATCGATTCTGACCGTTTCATCAGTTCAACAATGAATTAACATAACTCATCGATTACATACATTCGACATTGAATTAACCCATTAATTATTCTTTGAACCGAAATAACTATGTTGGATAACCGAACCGAAAGTGAACTCTTCAATCAATCTTGATTTCAATCGAATGTTTATGAACTGGACCAAGCCCAATTAACTTTTGTATAAAAAGTTTAACTGTGCCTGGCCTAGGGCTGTTGGGAGATTTTGCATCATTAAAACAAAAGAAAATTTATAAAACCTATACTACCATGCAAAACTACCTCCTAACCGGCCGAATACCGGGTAGTTGCTAGTAAAGTTGGATAAGTACGGGTATCGATCCTCAGGGAAAAGGGATGTTAAATCTAACTTCATTAATCCTTCTTTATTAAAACAAATAACTAAACCTAATCTAAAACGGAAAGTAACTGGACAGAGGATTGTTAATCCAAAGCCGGAAGGATAAAAGCGATAAAAGCATAAATAAAACTACATCTAGGAAAACAAGATAAAACTAACTAACGTTGAACAAACATGAACAAACCATGATCAACTTCTTCCCAACAACCATCACCTCACCGAAATCAATAAGATTAACACACATTCATTCACAAGCTATCTTGGATTATTATCTTTTCTAAAAAAGCGTTTCCTCTTCCGATTTATCACGCCATTAATTAGTTTACCTTCCGGTCTTAACTAATATCGATACAAATCAAAGATATGGATTGAATCTAACCTAACAACATTATCCCTCAACTTCCGTTTGTTGGAATAATAATTGTTAATCTCTATAATGGCAATCTAACGAATTTATTAACTTCCGTTATCTAAATTCGATTAACATCTGCATCTCAAAACATGAAAAAGAACAAGTTAACTCACAAAATAAACACATGAAAAATCTCATCTTTCCGGTGATAATGATACTCAATATCTCCCCAGGATAATTTTGCAACGAATTAATTCAAATTGTGGTTCTCTCGTAAACCTAGATAATTAATCTACGAACTTCCGTTATGTATAGATTAAAAATCCAAACTTTCCTACGGTGATCTAAACTACACCGACTTCCGTCATACGGTAGCATCAAATCATGCAATCATCTTCCGATTTATATGCACGAAAACAAATAATCATAGGAAACGAAACAATTGTAATTAAAACTTACAAAATATCCATTAAAAAGAAATAAGGTGTCTTTGCAAAGAAAGCTTCAAAGCTCCATCCATGGCTGCTCAACTTCATTACCATGGCGGCGAACAAGAAGAAGAAAAGCGGAAAAACTACCTACTCTAACTAACCTCCGGCCGACCAAGCTAGGAGCTTGGCGGCCGGGCTGCTCGGCTTTCGAAATTTAGGGTTCAAGGAAGGCTGCTGCGATCTATGTATGATTAGGGTTGAAAAGCTGCTGCTATTTATAGAAAATCGAGTGGCGGTTGCTACTGAGAACGGTGCCGGACGCCCGTCCCATAATGTCGGACGCCCGTTCACTATTTTCAGCAACAACATCCAAACTTGTAAAGCTCATATCTCGGGCCTCGTAAGTCGGAATGGAGTGATTCAAAATCCTGTAAAATCCTCTCTTCAAGACCTACAACTCTTCGCTTTAGGTCCAGAGTCAAATCGGTTGTTATCATATCAAGAACTGCGTTGCAAGGTCGTCACTACCCGGAATCCTGATTTCCCAACATTCATCTTGATTGATTTCTTTCCTTATATCTTTTATTCTTCCATAAATCTGATTGATCCTTTCCAATCACGAATTTGGCTCTCTAAAATCCTCTCTTCCATCATCAATGAGTATCTACAACAATAGGAAATGTACCAAAGCGTAACGTAATTCCAAAATAACATAAAATCATGATTTAAACACATAAATCGCTACGTTTTGAGATTTAACTATTAAAAACATTATTTACTAAATATTTCGATATAAAGCTCGATTTCTATGATAAACATAAGAGTATGGGGAATATTGACATAAAATATATCCTTAAAAACACTACAAATTGACCCTGAACAACACCCCCACACTTAAACTTTTGCTCGTCCTCGAGTAAAACAAAACAAGAACATACTATCAAGAATCCACATAACCTGACACGAGATATAGTCAAAATCATGACAAGCTAGTATTCAGCAAATCGATCTCACTCGGTGATGTGTGTGCAGAACCTACTAAACTTCCACCGATCCTCTCTTGATATAATACATCAAGCACTAACAGTTATCCGGTCAACTAAACGAAAACTTCATTCTATCTACAGCACTTACCTAACAAAACTAATTACCAAGAACATAGTAACTAACTCACAACTAAACTCCTTTGCTTAGTGCCAAGAATATACCTTTCGGGTCTCTATTGGGTTTAGATCAACTTGACTTAGAATTCCAAAAAAAACGTATATTTTATATTTCCTATCGTCGCGTCTCAAAAGTATAACACACTCCCCTACATTAGAGGCGGTCACCCCGAGATCACTCAATCCCTTGTCAGTCCAAGGTAAACCACACTCCCCAAATTAGGCGAGTATCAAATGGACTCGAGGTGATAGATATAAACAAAATTCCCGCAAAGAAATTTTATTCATTTATTATTTATAGATATATATATATTTATATTTTTCAAACTCTTTGGAAACTCTCGGTCAAATATATTTCTAACACATTCAAGACTCTCAAAGTTCTCAAGAACACTAAGGTACTGAGATTCTAACTGTGAGTATAGCACAAGTTCTTAACTTTCATTAATGCTAAATAAGTGTTATCTGTATCAAGAATTAACTTTCCTTTAACTAACCGGAAACTATTCTATATTTGGCTCTTCATCTAATAGGTTCGTGAAATGAAGTTCAAGTGAGTATCGATCTACCAAACCTATTCTTAGAACATGATATGACTACTGATAACAACTAAAGGTGCCAGATTATAAAACTAGCATGCCAGTGAAATGTTACTCAGGACGAAACAAAAATTTTGAAAAATTAAGCACTTTTTTCATAGAAAAATTAAGCACTTTTTTCATAGAAATATAACAGATTAAGCAAATGACTCGTAGATACACATAAACCATCCTCCCCCACTTAAATTGCAACTTGTCCTCAAGTTGTGCGAGAATAAAAAAAAAAGAAAACTTAGCTGATTGTATGCCGAAAGGGAGCTATTCTGGAAGTGGGTCGACCTCACCCAGAAATGCTTGAAGAAATCAGTAGATTGTGGACCATCCACCGGAAAACTGAAATCGTCTAAAGCTCACAATAGCTAATGCAAATACCCTGCACACTTGACAAACATGAAATACCTCGGGGATAGGGGGAAGATAACATATAAAGCACAGGAAAGGAAGTCTAGAGAATTTGTAGATTAAGCTCATATAAAGATGGACATATACATGGAATATTACAAAATAGTAGGCTAGGTGCAACTATATGAAAATGCATTACAATGCAATCTACGTGAAAAATCCTAAAAATAAAATAAAAATGAGGTAGTATTACGGAAACCGACAGTTAACTACGCTCAGGAAAAATAAAATAAAAATAAAAAACAATGCAACTAGATGACATGCAACTAAATGATATGCATCTATATGATATGCAAAAATAAAAGAAAATAAAAGAAAGAAAACTAGCCCACTCATTTGCAACACGACATGTATAAAATAAACGTCTACCAAATAATGACAGGTTACGATAAACGACAGTGCTGTTCATTACATGCAGTGTAGACGCGCTTTAAGACTCATTGAAGGTGATAGCATTATGGAAACCCAACAGTTAGCTATTCTAAACAGATATAACTCATATGGAGAAAGGACGTAGCATACGGAAAACCGACAGTAGCTACCCATATGAACTATAAAAACAAAGGAAGCACGTAAGTCTTAAAAGCTTAAAAGATTCATCGGAGCGGTATGTAGCATACGGGAACCGACATTAGCTACTAATTAACTATAAGAACAGTTATAGCTTACGAGAACCGACAGTCACTATAACATGCCTAGATGAATCATATATAAGGAATTGATCAATTATCTAACATAGATTCATAGATGGAAAGGTAAAAACATATAAGTTCAGGGCATCTATGTAAAAATCAATTAGCCACAGAAGCTCGAATGAAAAATCCACATCAAATAAAAGCATTAAAAATCAAATTAAGAGAAATTCTGGAACCTGGACGTGCGTTCAACCAAGCAGACGGGCGTTCACCTGGAAATTTCTGCACTGGACGGCCGTCCAAAGTCTCAACCGCTCGTTCACCTGCAATGTTAGGGACTGGACGGGCGTTCACTTACTTGAACACTCGTCCAACAGTCGAATTTGCATAGAAAACGCAGGAAGCACAGCAAACCCTAATTTCTTAAAAGATCATACATCAAATACGCAGGCAGCCACATAAAATTCTAGCACAGGGGTTAGACTAGGTAACAACTAAACACAAACTTCACGTAAAACAGATTGAGTAAAAAACTTTTGCACATTCTTAACCCTACGGTCATCGAAACACGGCAAAATAAAAACTCTCAATTTGTTAAACGCTACTTTTATTAAAAACAAAAATAAAACGTAACAAAATCGAGAACTAACAAAACTAGATTCAACATGACACCTATTCCCCGGCAACGGCGCCACTTTTGTTGGGGAGATTTTGCATCATTAAAACAAAAGAAAATTTATAAAACCTATACTACCATGCAAAACTACCTCCTAACCGGCCGAATACCGGGTAGTTGCTAGTAAAGTTGGATAAGTACGGGTATCGATCCTCAGGGAAAAGGGATGTTAAATCTAACTTCATTAATCCTTCTTTATTAAAACAAATAACTAAACCTAATCTAAAACGGAAAGTAACTGGACAGAGGATTGTTAATCCAAAGCCAGGAAGGATAAAAGCGATAAAAGCATAAATAAAACTACATCTAGGAAAACAGTAAAACTAACTAACGTTGAACAAACATGAACAAACCATGATCAACTTCTTCCCAACAACCATCACCTCACCGAAATCAATAAGATTAACACACATTCATTCACAAGCTATCTTGGATTATTATCTTTTCTAAAGAAGCGTTTCCTCTTCCGATTTATCACGCCATTAATTAGTTTACCTTCCGGTCTTAACTAATATCGATACAAATCAAAGATATGGATTGAATCTAACCTAACAACATTATCCTCAACTTCCGTTTGTTGGAATAATAATTGTTAATCTCTATCATGGCAATCTAACGAATTTATTAACTTCCGTTATCTAAATTCGATTAACATACGGCATCTCAAAACATGAAAAAGAACAAGTTAACTCACAAAATAAACACATAAAAATCTCATCTTTCCGGTGATAATGATACTCAATATCTCCTCAGGATAATTTTGCAACGAATTAATTCAAATTGTGGTTCTCTCGTAAACCTAGATAATTAATCTACGAACTTCCGTTATGTATAGATTAAAAATCCAAACTTTCCTACGGTGATCTAAACTACACCGACTTCCGTCATACGGTAGCATCAAATCATGCAATCATCTTCCGATTTATATGCACGAAAACAAATAATCATAGGAAACGAAACAATTGTAATTAAAACTTACAAAATATCCATTAAAAAGAAATAAGGTGCTGCTGCAAAAGAAAGCTTCAAAGCTCCATCCATGGCTGCTCAACTTCATTACCATGGCGGCGAACAAGAAGAAGAAAAACGGAAAAAACTACCTACTCTAACTAACCTCCGGCCGACCAAGCTAGGAGCTTGGCCGGCCGGGCTGCTCTCAGCTCGAAATTTAGGGTTCAAGGAAGGCTGCTGCGATCTATGTATGATTAGGGTTGAAAAGCTGCTGCTATTTATAGAAAATCAGTGGCGGTTGCTACAGTAACGGTGCCGGACGCCCGTCCATAATGTCGGACGCCCGTTCACTATTTTCAGCAACAACATCCAAACTTGTAAAGCTCATATCTCGGGCCTCGTAAGTCGGAATGGAGTGATTCAAAATCCTGTAAAATCCTCTCTTCAAGACCTACAACTCTTCGCTTTAGGTCCAGAGTCAAATCGGTTGTTATCATATCAAGAACTGCGTTGCAAGGTCGTCACTACCCGGAATCCTGATTTCCCAACATTCATCTTGATTGATTTCTTTCCTTATATCTTTTATTCTTCCATAAATCTGATTGATCCTTTCCAATCACGAATTTGGCTCTCTAAAATCCTCTCTTCCATCATCAATGAGTATCTACAACAATAGGAAATGTACCAAAGCGTAACGTAATTCCAAAATAACATAAAATCATGATTTAAACACATAAATCGCCACGTTTTGAGATTTAACTATTAAAAACATTATTTACTAAATATTTCGATATAAAGCTCGATTTCTATGATAAACATAAGAGTATGGGAATATTTGACATAAAATATATCCTAAAAAACACTACAAATTGACCCTGAACAACACCCCCACACTTAAACTTTTGCTCGTCCTCGAGTAAAACAAAACAAGAACATACTATCAAGAATCCACATAACGACACGAGATATAGTCAAAATCATGACAAGCTAGTATTCAAACAAATCGATCTCACTCGGTGATGTGTGTGTGCGAGAACCTACTAAACTTCCACGATCCTCTCTTGATATAATACATCAAGCACTAACAGATTATCCGGTCAACTAAACGAAAACTTCATTCTATCTACAAGACTTACCTAACAAAACTAATTACCAAGAACATAGTAACTAACTCACAACTAAACTCCTTTGCTTAGTGCCAAGAAAATACCTTTCGGTCTCTCTTTGGGTTTAGATCAACTTGACTTAGAATTCCAAAAAAAACGTATATTTTATATTTCCTATCGTCGCGTCTCAAAAGTATAACACACTCCCCTACATTAGAGGCAGTCACCCTGAGATCACTCAATCCCTTGCTGTCCAAGGTAAACCACACTCCCCAATTGGGGCAGTATCCAAATGGACTCGAGGTGATAGATATAAACAAAATTCCCGCAAAGAAATTTTATTCATTTATTATTTATAGATATATATATATTTATATTTTTCAAACTCTTTGGAAACTCTCGGTCAAATATATTTCTAACACATTCAAGACTCTCAAAGTTCTCAAGAACACTAAGGTCTTGAGATTCTAGCGTGAGTATAGCACAAGTTCTTAACTTTCATTAATGCTAAATAAGTGTTATCTCAGATCAAGAATTAACTTTCCTTTAACTAACCGGAAACTATTCTATATTTGGCTCTTCATCTAATAGGTTCGTGAAATGAAGTTCAAGTGAGTATCGATCTACCAAACCTATTCTTAGAACATGATATGACTACTGATAACAACTAAAGGTGCCGAATATAAAACTAGCATGGCCAGTGAAATGTTACTCAGGACGAAACAAAAATTTTGAAAAATTAAGCACTTTTTTCATAGAAAAATTAAGCACTTTTTTCATAGAAATATAACAGATTAAGCAAATGACTGTAGATACACATAAACCATCCCCTCCCCCACACTTAAATTGCAACTTGTCCTCAAGTTGTGCAGAATGAAAAAGAAAAAGAAAACTTAGCTGATTGTATGCCGAAAGGGAGCTATTCTGGAAGTGGGTCGACCTCACCCAGAAATGCTTGAAGAAATCAGTAGATTGTGGACCATCCACCGGAAAACTGAAATCGTCTAAAGCTCACAATAGCTAATGCAAATACCCTGCACACTTGACAAACATGAAATACCTCGGGGATAGGGGAAGATAACATATAAAGCACAGAAAGGAAGTCAGAGAATTTGTAGATTAAGCTCATATAAAGATGGACATATACATGGAATATTACAAAATAGTAGGCTAGGTGCAACTATATGAAAATGCATTACAATGCAATCTACGTGAAAAATCCTAAAAATAAAATAAAAATGAGGTAGTATTACGGAAACCGACAGTTAACTACGCTCAGGAAAAATAAAATAAAAATAAAAAACAATGCAACTAGATGACATGCAACTAAATGATATGCATCTATATGATATGCAAAAATAAAAGAAAATAAAAGAAAGAAAACTAGCCCACTCATTTGCAACACGACATGTATAAAATAAACGTCTACCAAATAATGACAGGTTACGATAAACGACAGTGCTGTTCATTACATGCAGTGTAGACGCCCATTCCCCAAAGCCCAAAGCCCAAGACTAAGGTCAAGGTAAACGGTCAACGGTCAACGGTCTCGGGCTCGGGCTCGGGCGGCGGCGGCGCGGCGCGGCGCGTGTGTGTGGCCATTTTAGCGAGCGTCTGATCGCTAAAACCAACCCGCTATCTCTCCTTCTTCAGGAGCTTATACCACATATAACATTATTCCCACATATATTTGGAAAACATTTCTCTCTTTTTCCAATGTGGTACACAGATTTAGTTGAATACTCTTCAACTTCCACTTCCAACAAAAGTTCTTTCAAACACCCGACTTCAAGCGTTAATTTCTCATTCACTCGTACTCGAATTGAATGATTCTAAATCTGAATTCATCTACGACTTACGTAGTTTTTTAATTATCAAAACATTGTATATATTCTATACAAGAATATAATCAAATTAAGCTTGCAAAGTCGTCTGAATAAAATGATTATAAAATCATTTTTTATTCACTTTAATTCAATTCCACTATTTTCTCCAACAAATATAAGATATTGACCGTCTTATTTGTGGCGGCTGGTTTGGGGGCTAGGCCGTCTTATTTGTGGCGTAGTATTCTTGAGGGACGTGACCTTTTGTATAGTGGCTTGCGGTGGCGTGTAGGAGATGGTGAGTCGGTGTATATTTTTCATGATGCTTGGGTTAATCGGAAGCCTTCGTTTCGTATACCTTTCGCAGGGCATGAGCTTCAGACAGATTCTCTTGTCTCAGATCTCTTTATACCAGGGACCAGGTTATGGGATGTGCAGAAAGTGCGGCTCGTATTCCGGCCATGGGAATCGGACGCAATCTTGGAAACCACTGTGGCCCCCGAGGGGCACTCAGACCGGCGGATATGGCATTACGATCGTAGGGGAGTGTATACTGTTCGGTCAGGTTACTTCTTGGCTTTATCGCTTTATCGGTCACAGGTGAGAGCAGGCCCTTCGAGTTCGACAGGTCAGGACCGTTTATGGAAAAGTTGTTGGGGCCTTTCAGTTCAGCCACGCATTCAACATTTCTTGTGGCGGTGCCTTCATGATTGTCTTGCGATTGGCCAGGGTTTAGCACAGAGGAGTTTAGGGGATGGTCTATGCTTGGCATGCGGGGAAACTTTAGAAACCTTGCGGCACATTCTCTTTGAGTGTGAGTTGGCTTCCCGGGTTTGGCAAGCGTCGCCGTTTAGGAGTATTTTACGAAGTCTTCACTCTGCATCATTTGCAGAGTTTTTTCAGCGGTTGATAGCGGATTGGGGTGTTACGGACGCGGCCAGGTTCGTGTGGCTTATGTGGGGAATTTGGAAAGCCCGTTGTTCGGCAGTATTTGATAATCAGGCGGTTTATGTGTCTGCGGTGTGTGCGCGGTCATTGGCTGCATCAGCTGAGTATACAGAAGCAATGGAAAGTTATCGGCCACAGGGTTCGAGCCAACACTTACCGGATCGATGGTCGAAACCACAATTAGGTGTAATAAAGTGTAATGTGGATGCGTCGGTCACAGAGACAGCTGCGGGTATTGGGGTTATCTTTCGGGACTCACATGGATTGGTTTTGCATTCTTTTGCGTATCATTTTGATCCGGGCAGCCCTGTGGAATATATGGAGCTTCGAGCACTTTTTCTGGCTTTGGAGGAGGCGCAACACTTACGGTTTGGGCGGCTGGACGTTGAGAGTGATTGCTTAACGTGTATAGCAAGCCTTCGCCGACCAGGGGAAGATCTCACCGCTTATGGGTGTCTAGTTCAGGACTGTTTGGCACTTTTGTCTAGTTTTCAGTCTGTTTCTTTTTCTTTCATTAGGCGTGCGGGAAATGTCCCAGCGCATCTTTTAGCTCGACATGGATTGTTGGTTTCTTCTCGGACAGTCTGGGGTTCTTCGCCCCCGGGTGACGTCTTGATCGCCTGTTTGGCGGATATTGATTAATAAAATTTGTTTTGCTTCAAAAAAAAAAAAAAAGATATTGACAACATCCTAGATTTATTTGATATAAGATATTATAATAAATGAGATAAATTAATCAATTATATTTTCCTTATTTTATTGGAAAAATGTTTTCTTCCTTTCTACTCTATTGGGGCACCACCTGTGACTATAAATAAGAGGTGGGTGTCAAGCTCTTTTGTACATCATAATTCCAAGAGCTAATAGTTCTTGTGTAAAATAGAGAGCATCCTATAGAGAGTTGGAGAGAGGGGAAAAATGCCGGTCTAGCAACCGGAGTTTTCCAATAGCAATCCATGATGGGATTCCGCGGTCTGTTCGTGTGGATGGCGGTAGAGGCCGAACACTGGGCGGCTCTATGCGAGAACTACTCTCCTTAGACGGTCAAAGCGTCGATCTTTTAGATCAACCAAGGTAACCACCGTCTACTAACTCGTTTGTTTATTGCTTAAACGAAGTCGATCCTGGTTAAAAGGAAATAAAATTTTAAATTCCGCTGTGTTCCCGCGTAGATTTCCTAACATTAACCCCGCCCCCTTCTGTGTCGGATGGGCTTTGCTTGTCGGAGACAGAATTCGTTTATAATAACCCAAAGATAAAAGGAGGCTTGATGCCTTTATAATAACATTGCTTTTAACAACAAACAAGCTAAGACTACTGATCTTACATATAATATTTCTTCAGATTGTCAGCGTGCCAGGGCCTGTTGAATTCGCGGCCCTCTCTGTCTGAGAGAATGTAGGTTCCCTTTCTGACAATCCTCGACACTCGCCAATGACCTTCCCAGTTTTCAACCAGTTTTCCTTTGTCTGTTTTTTGGCCTGTAGCCTGCCGCTTTCAGAGGACAAAATCTCCCACCGCAAACGAGTGATCTCGGATATGCCGATCGCGATATCTTTTGGCGGCTTGTTTGTAATTAACCAGTTGGGCTCGGGCTTTTAGACGTTTTTCTTCGGCCAGATCCAATTCGATCTGTCGATTAGTCACGTTGATGGCTTCGTCAAAATGAGAGACCCTAATGCTTGGGAGTGCCCTCTCTACCGGTGCCATTGCCTCGAAGCCATATGTTAGCGAGAACGGGGTTTCCCCCGTTGTTGCCTTTCGAGTTGTTCGCAGAGCCCAGAGGGCTTCTGGCAGGTAATCCACCCACTTGCCTACCTTATCGTCTAGGCTCTTTTTCAGCACTTTTAATACTTGCTTGTTGGCATTCTCGCTGCTCGTCCGCTTCTGGGGGGGTAGCACATCGAGGATCGCCAATGTTTGACATTGTGTTCTTTGCAAAAGTCGTCGAACTCGTCCCTAAATTGTGGACCGTGATCGGACACAATGGCTCACGGCACTCCAAATCAAGTCCAGACTTGGTCCAGTAAGAAATATATGATGTCACTGGCTCATATTTTCACAAGCGCCTTTGCCTCAATCCATTTCGTGAAGTAATCCACGGCGACAGCCACGTATTCGCATTTTGATCTCCCCTTCTTGAGCGGACTGATGAGGTCGATGGCCCACATGTCGAAAGGCCAGGCAGCGGTGACTATGCTCTACTCCACTGAAGGTAGCCGGGGAATATTGGTGAAGCGTTGGCATTTATCGCAGTTCTTAGCATATCTTTCGGCGTCTTTCGCAAGCTTCGGCCAGTAGTATCCTGCTAACAACACCTTTTGGGTGAGGGTGCGGCTGGAGGGGTGGCCGCCACACACTCCCTCGTGCAGCTCTGTGAGAATTCCCTGTACCTCCTCGGGCCGCACACACCGTTGTAGCGGTTTCGAGAATGATCGCCGGTATAATAATCCGTTTAGTATTGTATACCGTGCTGCTCTTTTCCTTAAGGCCTGAGCCACTTTGGCGTCCTCTGGTGATATCCCGTTTTCTATGTATGCTTTTATCTCGTCCGTCCAGGACGGAGTTGATGATTGGATGTCCATGATTTTTGCCCGACAGACGGCGGGCTCCTCCAGATATTCGAACATGATCGCGGGGTTGCTGAGCTCATCTTTAGATATGAGTTTGGACAGGTAGTCCGCTCGCTCATTCTGCTCTCGTGGTATGCTCTTGAATTCGCAGTATTTGAAGCTGCTCTTGAGCTTTCTGATGATGTTGAGGTACTTCTTGAGTACTTCGTCCCTCGCTTCGAACTTGCCGTTAATTTGGCATACTATCACTTGTGAGTCGCAAAACACCTCTAAGCTCTCAACGCTCATAGATTTAGCCAGCTCTAGGCCGGCGATGACCGCTTCGTACTCGGCCTGATTGTTGGATGCGGTAAAGTTGAACCGCAAGGTCTTTTCAATCTCTTCGGATGAGCCTGGCCCCAAAAGTATTATCCCAGTACCACAACCGTTTCGGCTCACGGCCCCATCGACGTACATCTGCCAGCAGAGGATCGGTCTATTCGGCTCGATCTCTGCTGGGGTGTTTGCTTTGTCAACGCTCGACGAACTAGGTTGTCCGGTGGGTCCTTCCTCCGTGAAGCTTGCTTCAACTATAAAGTCTGCTAGGGCTTGGGCCTTTATAGCCTTTCTGGGCTCGTATCGAATGTCGAATTCGGTCAGCTCTATGGCCCATCGTAGTATTCGGCCTGAGAGGTCTGGATTGTGTAATAACTGTCGTAAAGGACTATTTGTCAGGACCACGATCGTGTGTGAAGAGAAATAAGCCCTAAGTTTCTGGCGGCGACAACAAGCGAGTAAGCTAACTTTTCTGCATTAAGATAGCGGCTCTCAACGGGACTGAGGGCCTTTGAAACATAATAAATGGGTTTTTGGAGGGTCCTATCCTCCTTGACAAGAACAGCTGCAACGGCCCGGTCCGAAGCGGCCAGATCAAAAAGAGTTCATCCCCTAAGGCTGGGCTGACTAACAGTGGAGGGCTTGTCAGATACTGTTTGACGGCTTTGAAGGCCTGAGAGCATTCTTCTGTCCACTCAAAGGTTTTGTTCCCTTTGAGGATTTTAAAGAAAGGAAGGCACTTGTCTGCGGATCTGGAGACAAATCTTCCTAATGCGATGATTCTTCCGTTTAACTTCTGAACCTCCTTCACACATCTTGGCTCTTCCATGTTGGCCAGAGCCTGAATTTTCTCAGGATTTGCCTCGATCCCCCTCTGAGTTACCATGAAACATAGGAATTTTCCGGCTTGGACTCCGAAGGTGCATTTCACGGGGTTGAGCTTCATAGAATATGCCTTGACATTATCGAAAGTTTCCTGAAGGTCGGCCAGATGGCCAGCGCTGGAAGATTTGACCACCATGTCGTCGATGTAAACTTCCATGTTCTTGCCGATTTGGGAGTCGAACACTTTGTTAACCATCCTTTGTTATGTGGACCCAGCGTTCTTCAAACCAAACGGCATCATCTCATAGTAATACATTCCGCTTTCGGCTCGGAAATCTGTCAACTCTTTTTCCCTGTTGGACATCATTACTTGGTGGTACCCTGAGTACGCGTCCAAGAAACTCAACATTTCAAAACCGGCTATTCGGTCGACCATTCTGTCGATTCTGGGTAGCTCATAAGGATCCTTAGGACAAGCCTTGTTCAAAGTCGAGAAAGTCGGCGACTTGCGCCATTTTCCATTATGCTTCTTGACCATGACTACATTGGCCAGCCAGGTTGGACACTGAGGTTCCCGTATGATTCCAGCCTCAATTAGCTTATTCACCTCTACTTTAATGGCGTCCTCTTTCTCTTTAGAGAACTGTCGGGCTTTCTGCTGGATGGGTTTGAAGTTAGGATTCACATTCAGTTGATGCAGCGCTATTTCAGGCTCCACGTCCCTCATGTCTGTCACTACCCAGGCGAACGCGTCCAAGTTTTCTTTCAACATCACGACCAACTTTTCTCTTTCTTTTTCACTCATCTGCAGGCCCAGCTTTATCTTCTGATCAGGATACTTTTCATTAATGACTACCTCAACCAACTCGTCCTCGGCGGTGAAGTCTGACTCGTCCCTGACCTGAAGGGTGTCGCAAATGACCGCTTTGGGTTCGGTGGAGGTGTCCTCTTCAATCGGGCGCGGCTCGTTTCGAGCTTTCACCGCCTCGATAGTATCGATGCGGATCCTTCTCGATGCTGACTCAGACGCCTCCCCTTGGGGCCTTTTGCACATTCCCCTGGTAGGGTAATCGTTTCGGTTTGTGCTGACATGATTCAACAGATTTGTGGCCTGCTGACGGCCAGTCCGATCCCTTCGTCGGTATAGAATTTTGTCCTCTGATGGGGAATCGAAACAGTCATTTGAAATTTTCTTTGAGAGGGGACTCCGAGGATTGCCGTGTAGTGGGAATGCAGATCGACCACTAGAAAGTTTATTTTTTCTTTGCAGTATGGTGGGTGGTCGCCGACTTCCACCTCCAAGTCGATGACGCCCAAGACGGATACTTTATTGTTGGAGAATCCCTCCAGCATTCCCAAATGAGGCTTTAGCTTGGATATTCCGATTTTTAGCTGTTTCAACGTTTCCAAGTAGATGATGTCGCGTGCGGCCCCAGTGTCCAGGAGTACCCGATTGACCCCGAAATCGTTGATTCCGACTTGTATCACTATTGGCAACTCCATCGCCCCTGGTGGGCCCGCTAGTTCACTCTTGGTGAACGTTATCGCCTGTTCGTCGGGAGCTAGAACGACTGGTTTCTCTCTACCCCTGACATTGATCGCATTAATCTGGCTTTTGTGTTGGAAAGGTGTCCTAAACCCAATCGGGTTGGACCAGGATCCGACCGGGTCGGGTCATTTACAGTCTATTTAGTTCATGTAATAACTTTATTATAATTAATAAAAGCACTTATGTTATTATATATTGTTTATCTTCATATTATTTGTTGTATATATATAGTAACGTCCCAAGTATCAATATGTGATAGAGAAACCATAATTGTGATTATGGTTGATGAGATCTCTAATCACTATAACAAGATTAGTACTTAAATGTCTCTAGTCTTACATATTATCAAAAGGGAACATTGAGAGTATATTCAGACTAGCACTTATTGGATGTCTTCTATCTTTTAGAAGATAGGGATAGATCTCGTCTATCGAAGTGTAGAGACACTTGGACTGTACGTGGACATGTATTAGAGAATGCGTACGTTAGACTGACCCACTTACATTAAGTGTCACACTATGTGGCGGTTGTGTAATTATCCTTTTGACCGGAGTCTTCATGGCATCACGGTGTGGATTGTCATGCTTTGACACTATTGAGATTTCTCCAAACCACGGGGCGATCATGCGGTAGTGATTGGGTATGATATTGAAGCATGCGGAGTATACATGACTGGTCGTCCGGGAATCGCGTATCCTATGATTGGGATTGAATATCCGAAATGGCCTTCTTATAAGGAATGTCTAGCTCTTGAGAATCTTTGCAAAGTGGGAGTAAATGTGTTATTCCGAGAGAGCATGATATCCAGATGATAAGATACGATCGTCAATGTATTGACACTCGAGATACAATCGTATGGATATTGTTACAGCGATAGGATTGTAAGTTACACGGTAACTGCTTCACATGAAAGGTAGTTGTCATTGCTTTTGACTCTTCCGATGATTGGGGGTCACGGTATGTTGCTAGACGCTATCCCGTGATCGTTAGGTATGAAGGGCATTTTAGTAAATTGCACTTTGTGTCTACGGCCAACATATTCGGAAGCCTATCGGGTCACACACATATGAACATCGAGTCGGATTAAAATGCGGTTATAGTTGATAACCAAATAAGGAAAGTTTATCTCTAGACTATAAAGGTTATAGTGGTAAATTAATATGGTGGTATTTATTTATTATGAATAAATAAAATACAAGATATTAATTATATATAAATTATATTAATTAAAGAATATTCCGAAAGTCAATTAATTGACTAATGGGGCGCCATTTTAAGTGTATAAGATACACTTGGATTGTGCACTTCAATTAATAAGATTGCCATAATATTAATATAAGATATTAATTGATTTTGAAAAATAGATTTATGGTAATAAGATAATTATAATCAATATAAGATATTGGCAAAATAAATTATAATTAAAGAGATAAATCAATCTAGTTGATTTTCCTTATTTTATTGGGAAAAGGTTTTCTTCTCCTACACACATATGAGGCGCCACTTTTGACTATAAATAAGAGGTGGGTGTCAAGCTCTTTTGTACATCACAATTGCAAGAGCTCATAGTTCTTGTGTAAAATAGAGAGCTATCCATAATGAGTTTGTGAGGGAAGAAAATGTCCGGTCTAGCAGCCGGAGTTTTTCCGATAGCAATCCAAGAAGGATTCCGGCAAGGGGTTCGTGTGGATTAGCGATAGAGGCCGGACGCGTGGACGGCTTGCGCATTGAACTATTCTCCGTTGGCGGTCAAAGCGACGATCTTATAGATCATCTAAGGTATAACCGTCAAACTACTTAACGTGTTTATTGCATCAAACGAAGAACGATCTAGAAAAGGAAATCAAATTTTAAATTCCGCTGCGTTAAACTAGTGATTTCCTAACAGTGGTATCAGAGACAGACTTCGAGCTTAAGCAATAAGCATAAATTAATTACGTAGTATTTAATCGATAGATGCAAGATTTAAATCACGAAACGTTAAAACAAAAAAAAACAAAAAAAATAGGGTTTATGGGGGGGTCGGCCGACTGGCGGTGCCCCTCTTCCTCAGCGGCGGCGGTGGCCCTAGCTGCCGTCCGTCGGCTGTCTTCTTCCAATGGGGAGATCGACCATTTTCGTTTTGTGATATTTTTTGTGCATAGATATCTCGTTTGTTTAGTTGTGTCACATGGCCAACAAATGGTTCAAATAGTTTGAGCCACTGGGAAACCATTTGGCATATTGGCCTTTCCAAATTTTGATTTGGAATAGGCCTAGGTCCTTTTCAAATATTTGATTTGTAAGGCCTAGGCCACTTTCAAAATTTTGATTTTGAAAAGTGGTCAGACCTAAACCAAAATTATTTGGCTTTTCCAAATATTTGATTTGGAATAGGCCTAGGCCCTTACCAAATATTTGATTTGTAAAAGGCCTAGGCCTAGGCCACTTCCAAAATTTTGATTTTGGAAAGTGGCCAGGCCTAGACTAAAATAATTTGGCATTTCCAAATATTTGATTTGGAATAGGCCTAGGCCCCTTTTTTCAAATATTTGATTTGTAAAAGGCCTAGGCCTAGGCCACTTCCAAAATTTTGATTTTGGAAAGGAAACAAATAGGTGACTTTATAATTTTAATTTTATTTTGAATAGTTCAAATTTAATTGAAATTAAAATCGATTTAAAATTAAATGTTAATTTTAATTTTCGATTAAGTCATATAATTATTTAAAAGTTATTTAATTATTTGATGTGATAAAATAAAGACGCGTGAGTAGTTATAATTAGAATTTAATCTTTTTCATAAGATAAAATTGTATGGATTAGATGTGTAGATATAATGTGATTATATGGACCCCGATTGATCATGGACTCGTCCAATAAGATAGATGTGAATGTTTTCTTTATGTTGGTTTTTTGAAAATTGTCCTAGGCCGTTATGAAGAACGTGACCTAGTTTACTTTTTGCATTTATCTCATTCCCGTGAGCTCCCCCGTGTGCGGCGGGTGTATTTATTAGATAAATCATTATGTAACAAGAATGGAGCAAGATGTTGAAGACCAAGGAGAAATAAAGAACCCATTGGCGTACAGCAATAAAGATCCTATTGGCGGTTGAAGATACCCTTAGTTTGTGACCCGCGGTTTCGTCAGTTTGTATTCGAGACCGCACCTAGGAAAAGTCCATGATCATACCAGTTATTTTATGCGCGGAATGTTATGTATGTTTTACTTTATATGATATCGTAGTAATATGCACATAGTAGATGAGACCATAATTAAACCAAAATTAATTAAGTGAATCCTAGCTTTTGTTTTTAACTAACTATGTCACGAATCTAACCTAAACGAATAACTAACCTAAACAAATATGCAGAAAAAGTAACTAGACAGAGGATTGCTCCAATGCTAGGCAAGATTGAAGGCGATAAAACTAAACTAAAGTACAGAAAAGTAAACTAAAGCTAAACAATTCAAGTTTTAAAGATTAAATCAAATTATAACGAAGCGAACAAGCAATTGATCCACCTATCCTATCAACATTCAATTCTAACTCGGATTAATTCGTGACCTCTACTCAAGTCGTGATTCACCTAATCGAAGGCATAAACTCCTACTCTCGTAGACAAGTTCGTTTTCTAATCTTTTATCTTTCGATGTTAAAGATTACGTCTTTCTAACCTAGGCGTGAAATCTTTCAATTTCTAATCTAGAGATTTAATCTAATAACTTTCGTTTTGATTAGATTAAAGGTCTAAACTTTTATCATGGTGATCTAACATTAACATGACTCTCATCAAGTTAAAACAATCATAAAAGCAACGATCTTTCGATGTAATTGCAATACATAATGATAAACAATGATAAAAGAAACAACTTCAAGTAGAAACTCACGAATTAATCACGAACAAAAGCGAATTGTTGAATTGGACGGCTTCACAACGCTTGTTCAAAGAGGATTAGCCTCTTAGCATCCTTTGAAAGCTTGAAATTGATGAAATAAAGAACATAAATCTAACTATCTAATCTAGATGTTTTATTGCATAAAAGCGGAAAATAAAGGAGTAAAACGCAGCCAAGCTGCTCCACAGGGTTTAGGGATCGAATTGTCTCCTTAGGGTTTGGGAAATCGCGCGCTATTTATAGATTTTTAGGTCGGTTTCATTTGAGTCGGTGCCGTGGGACGCCCGTCCACAACCTTGACGCTTCGTCCAGCCTCTATGAACGGAGAATGAACGCTCGTTCGTAACGCGTCTGAACTCTCGAATGTAAAATACGATTACGGACGCGATTCACTTTTATGGACGCCCGTCCACTACCTTGCTCTAGTATTTTGCTCATAACTTCACTTCTAGGGCTCCAAATGAGGTGATTCAACATGCGTTGGAAAGCTATTTCAATCCTCTACAACTTCCATCAAGAAAACTTTCCCTGAAAGTGCCTACCAGTGTGGACAAAATCCCCATGAAGTGCCTGGTTCCGGTTCCTTCAATGATTCTTCACTTAAACATCTTTCAACTCTTCCATCTTCATGTGATCATCGTTTAAGCTCCTTACTCATCATGAAAACGTACCTAACAACATGATAGAAACATGCAAAATGTAACATCATACGAATAAACATAAAACACCGATAAAATCACGTAAATATCTCGATTTTGCATTTAAACACATTTAAAACTCGTTTGCTCAATAAATCTAATAAGCACTTACTTTTCTATGCAATTTATCAGATTATGGGAGAAATCGTTACGAAATATAACGGTATAAATCACATAAAATCACCCTTAACAACTCCCCCACACTTAAACCTTGCTCGTCCCGAGCAAAACAAAACAAAATCAAGCTCGAGATAGTATAGACATCTCAACAAATATAACATATATTCAATAACTTAGAAGTTCACCATCGTGTGTGTGCATAGCCATAGAAAACTTCCACTAAATCCAAACTTGAGGAACTCAAAGTAAAACTAGCTAATACCCCTCTCGTAGACTAGCCATAGATGACACTCATAAGATGCACCCTACAAACGTGACATATCCCGAAAAGAATGATCGAATATATCTAGGGCCTTTCTGAAATACTCAGAGGATAATCCCTACAACATATCTATCAGTTTATACTGGGGATAAGATTAACGAAAGACTAAGTCTTATATTCATTTCATAACCAATTTCAAGTTGATTTAATTACTTCACATTTAAACACACATCAGAATGAGCTATTGCCCGTCATAGCAGAATAGGACATACGTGGTATACCCTACCTTACTCAAATCATAAAGCAGCTTCTTCTGACTGTCGTGAGCTTTTGGTCATCATAGTGGAATAAAACATTTCGAGATAATGCCTTACCGCACTCAAATCATCGACCAGCTTCCGACACACACTATTGATTTCATTATTAACTCAACTTTTTCAAATGACATTAGCTACGTATTACTTATCACATTCAAACTTCTAGATATTCACAGTACCTCATACTACGGAACTAAATACAAACTACCATAAATCTCACGATATATACGTAGCACTAAGCACATGACTTATAAGATAATCAAAAATCACTAATCCAAAACGGGGTATAACTTTATAAAAATAGCTCATCGTTCACTATGGCTCGTGAAAAATAATTCGGGTGAATCAACTAACTTACGGAACATATGGCATATAGCATCGATGAATATAACAAACCGAACAAAAACATGCATTGCTCACTCGAGACAAAACAAAAATTTTGAAAATTTAGCTCATTTTAGCATAGAAATAATATCATATGAGCAAATGTGTAGATACATATCGACAAATCCCCTCCCCCACACTTAAATTACAACATGTCCCCATGTTGTGCAGAATACAAGAAAAAGAAAACTTAGCTGATTTGTCGGTCGAATGGGGCATTGCGAAATGCTTCAAGTCGATCGAAATGCTCGAAGAAGGCGATGATCGTGGACCATCCACGGAAAACTGCTATCATCTAAAACTCACAAAGGCTAATGCAAATACCACACTCATGAAAAACAAAGAAATACCTCGGGGGAAACAAGGGATTATATCATAGAGTACAAAAGTGATAGAGATAAGGATAAGAGGAAATCGTAAGCAAAACAACACTTCGACCCTTTATAAGCCTAGGACGGCTGACTGACAAAAACAAACACAATCCTAATAAAACTGAACTAAAACAACTAAAGAAAGAAACTAATATAATAAGGGATATCTAGGATGCCTCCTAGTAGCGCTTAATGGTTATTGTCGTTAGCTCGACACATTTGAAGCTCACTGGATCAAGGCCATTTAACCTTTCCGCCCACCACTACCTCGTTTAAGCTCCGGTCCGTAGGTGTGTGGTCGCAGAAAACAACATCTAACGCATGGGGTTAAATCTTTGAACGCTCTCCATACCTTTTAAGTTTCCCCATGGTTGTGTTCCTTCTCCTCCGACTCCTCTGATGACGTTTAAGTTGTCGCTCCCTCTCAAACTCTTCCATATCAGCACTACCTGCTAGAACTTCTTCAGACGGATCACTACCGTCATCCTCGGAGAACAAGTCGGGTGACAACTCGTCAAATTCTTCGACTTGAGTAACACCACATCCGAGAATATCGAGAAATTTATAAATCAAAGGTTTCTCTTTAGGTTCACCGATATAGTGCTTGCACCTTTGTCCATTAACTCGAAACGGTTCGCCGCTATAACCGCGAAGTTCTAGAACGCCTCCAGGAATGATTTGGAGAATCTCAAAAGGACCGGACCAACGAGTCCTCAACTTCCCAGGAAACAAATGTAACCTAGAATTGTAAAGAAGAACTTGTTCGCCGACTTGGAATTCTCTCTTCTTAATCTTAGCATCGTGGAGTAGCTTCATCTTATCTTTGCTGATCCTGGCACTTTCATATGCCTGGAGTCTGAACTCGTCCAGCTCATGTAACTGCTGAAGTCGATGCTGTCCACAAGTTTGGGCATCAAAGTTTAAAAACTTTGTGGCCCAATAAGCTCTATGCTCTAGCTCGACAGGCAGATGACATGGTTTCCCGTAGACCATTTGATATGGCGATGTACCCATAGGGGTCTTATAGGCGATCCTATATGCCCAAAGTACATCGTCCAACTTCGCACTCTCAGTCTTTTTCTATGACTGTTTCTTTGTTTTCTCCAGGATCTTCTTCAAGCTCGTTGCTTCGCTCAACTCGACCACTAGTCATCGGATGATACGGTGTGCCGATTTTGTGACGAACACCATACTTCGAGGACTTTTTCCAAAGGTCGGTTGCAAAAGTGTGTCCCTTCATCACCGATCAAGGCACGTGGACATCCAAACCTCACAAAGATGTTCTTCTTCGTGAAATTTCATGACCGTTTATGATCATTGTGAGGAGTAGCTCGCCTCCACCCATTTCGAAACATAGTCGATTTAAACTAAGATGTATTTGTTGCCACAAGATGATGGGAAAGGTCCCATAAAATCGATGCCCCATACATCAAAGACTTCGCACTCTAAGATGGGTTTCAAAGGCATGTTGTTTAGGGTAAATTTTACTATATTTTCGGGCTTAATCCCTAAACAATTTACCTTATTTTTAAGGGAAATAAATGAGAGAAGCGTGTTTTAACCGTTAAATTCCTATAATGGTTATTGAGGAATTATAATTTAATTATGAGGAAATTATGGGTTTAATTGTTAATTTTGTTACACATTATTATTATTATTATTATTCGATGACTTGGTGTAACAACAATTTTGCGAGAAAATTAAAAGATATGCATGGGGATATCATTAATGGAGAAGATTTATCTCATTTAATCAAGTGATTTCAAAATAAGGAAGAAAATCGGAGTATTAATTGAGAGATAAATCAAAATGAATCGATCATCGGCAGCGTAATGCAAGTGGGAACAAGTCGACGGAAAAACATTTAAAACGCAGAAAAGTGGCTCGGTCGACCGAGCCATGTCATTCGGTCGACCGAGTGATGTCATTCGGTCGGTCGCCAGATTTTCGCGTATTTATCTTCTAGATCCGTGCTAAGTCGGTTCTGACTCTCTATATAAACAAAGAAGACTCGGCGAGAGAAGAGAGCAGAAAAATACACGTAATTTTACACACGAAAAAGCACCACATCAAATAAAAATATGAGTTTCTTTCTTTCAATCTTGCTTGGGAGTTCAAGATGATTGAAGGCTAAGCATCTTTGCGGTAGGACAACGGATGAAACCAATCAACAACCACACCAATTAGAGGATTTTTAGCTACATCTTTAGTGAGTTAATTTATGGTTTTTCATCAATTAGATATTGTTATATTGTTTATGTTTTATTTGAATCGAGAGATCGATGAAACTATCTTTTGATTGAATTTATATGAGAGTATTGATTCAAGATTTGATCTTTTCAATTGATGCAATTAATTGTGATTCAAGAGATTGTTCATGATTAGTTGAGTAGAGTATTGGAAACAATCTCATGATCGTGTTATGCATGCTAGTTTAGTTTTGCTTGGGAAAGAAAACGAAACCTAGGAATTGATTAAAGAGATTTAATCGAATTCGTGATTTG
This sequence comes from Gentiana macrophylla, assembly GCA_026214975.1. Classification (NCBI taxonomy): domain Eukaryota; kingdom Viridiplantae; phylum Streptophyta; class Magnoliopsida; order Gentianales; family Gentianaceae; genus Gentiana; species Gentiana macrophylla. The sequence continues at coordinate 190,000,746 of CM047805.1, read as the reverse complement.
ATCATTACTAAAAATTGTATCTTTAGCGCGCAATCTAGTTGGGGTTGGGTTGGTTGATTGGTGGATTCCCGTTGCCTTGCCGTTGTTTTAATTACTTGATAAATCGAATAGTTCGTATCAATTTGATTCCAATTTACTATTCATCGGAGTTACTGTTCATCGTCGTTTTTACTATTCATATTTAGTTTAAACCCTAGTTTAGTTAATAATTGTGACATAATCGATAGAATAATTGTTCCTTGATCCGATAAACATTCCACTCCCTTAGGACGACCCGTTAACATCCTATACTACGATCCTTATACTTGGGGTGTTTCGGTATTATAAATTTAAAACTAGTTTTTACCGAACAAGTTTTTGGCGCCGTTGCCGGGGAGATAGGATTTTTCGTGTATTTATTTCCTTATGTTGTTCTTGTTCTTTCTCATGTTTGTATGGCTGTATGTTAATCGAATTTAGATAACGGAAGTTAATGAATTCGTTAGATTATCGTGAGAGAGATTAACAATTATTATTCCAACAAACGGAAGTTGAGGGATAATGTTGTTAGATTAGGAATCAATCCATATCTTTGATTTGTATCGATATTAGTTAAGACCGGAAGGTAAACTAATTAATGGCGTGATAAATCGGGAGAGGAAACGCTCCTTTGGATAAGATAATAATCCAAGATAACTTGTGAATGAATGTGTGTTGATCTTATTTCTTTCGGTGGGGTGATGGTTGTTGGGAAGAGGTTGATCATGGTTCGTTTATGGTTGTTCGGTAGATAGATTTACCGCCGTAGATGTAGTTTTATTTATGTTTTTATCGCTTTTATCCTTCCGGCTTTGGATTAACAATCCTCTGTCCGCTTTATTTTCCGTTTTAGTTTAGGTTTAGGTTAATAAAGAAGAATTAATAAGCTAGATTCAATAGCCCTTTTCCACGAGGATCGATACCGTACTTATCCAACTTTACTAGCAACTACCCGGTATTCGGCCGGTTAGGAGGTAGTTTTGCATGGTAGTATAGGTTTATAAATTTTCTTTTGTTTTAATGATGCAAAATCTCCCCAACAAAAGTGGCGCCGTTGCCGGGAGTCGGTAACGGTTGTCGGATTCTATTTAGGACAATTTTCCGAGTCAAAGGGATCGCTTTTAGCACGCAGTAGTATTTTGGCCGTAACTTTCGCTCGAGTGTCCGTTTGGAACGCAGGACCCCAATTCGAAAGCTCGTTCCGACGCCGACGACGTGGTGAACGCCAGAGGCCGTTCAGTGCATTTTCGAGGTCAAAATCCACTGTTTTCCCCTCCATTTTGGTCCTAGAAGATTTTAACACGCTTTTTTTTTCCCGCCTTAGTGTTTTTCTAGTTTTTAGGTTTTCAGTAGGTGAACGAGCGCTCGATAACTTGAACGCCCGCCCACCTCATTCGTCTTACGAACGAACGTCCACTAACACTGACGCTTGATTCGATCTGTTCAATCATCACTTCTTTCTTCTTCTCTCTCTTTCTTTTCTCCTCTAAACCATCAAACCTTTTCTAAACTGTTCTAATCAACCCTAAGGTTGATTTCTTCCTTTTCCTTTCTTCTGGTTTATGCAAACGAGAAGTAAGAAGGGACTTCTGATCTTTGATCCTGAGCCTGAACGATCTATCCTTAAGAGAAGGCTTCTCCCTGATTTGGACAAAATGGCGGATCAAGATCCACCAATTCCAAATCCTGACCCCCAAGCTCAGTTAAATTTACTCCTTCAACAGATGCAAGCTCTGCAAAGCAACAACGAGAATCGACAGGTGGCATAAATCAACAACTTCAACAATTTAGACAAAACCCGGCTTAATCAATCGAACCAGGACCCCTACACTCCATATCTAAACCAAGATTTTCTCGAGGACATAGACTATTCGCCCTCCCGACATGGGAGGAGCGAACTTTGATCTAAAGAACGGAGTTGTTGCTTCGTTCGAGAATAGCTCTTTCCATGGTATCGCTCGGGAAGATCCACACGACTTCTTGTCCACATTCGCACAAATCATGAAGCTGTGCCATTATCCTGGTGTTGATTCTGAGATCGTAAAGTTGAAGCTATTTCCTTTTGCTTTGAAAGGTGAAGCAAGCAGATGGTTTAAATCGTTAGCACATCATTCCCTCCATACATGGAATGATGTCAAAAGAGCCTTCGCTCTTAAGTGGGTTTCACCAGGCAAGATTATGGAAATGAAACGGGAAATAGCTACGTTTGAGCAGTTGGAGGATGAAACTGTTGGCAAAGCTTGGGAAAGATTGAATCTCTTGATGAGGAAATGCCCCAATCACGGATATGACAGACATGAGTTGCTGGAACTGTTCTATAGAGGTGTCTCTCAACCTAATAGAGACTATCTTGACTCCACAGCTCATGGATCCTTCTTAGGGGGAGGTGATGAGACTGCCTACAGAGTGGCTGAGACCATCGCCAAGAACAATATGTGGTCGACTCCCAAGAAGACCAATGTTGTTAAGAAAGAAGGTACTGCAAGCAATCCTGATACACAACTGTTGGTTGCTCAGATGGAATTGATAAGCAAGCAGCTAGCCAATCTTCAGACGCAGCCTTCTGATCTGGTAATGCAGGTAGGAACTGAGATGACGGAAGAAGTAAATTTAATGGATAATCAAAACCAACCCTTCCGAAACTTCAATCAAAGCCAGAACTACTCAGGATTTCAACGACAAAACTTCAATCAAGCCAAGTTACCACCTGGCCCTTCAAATTCGAATTCTTTCAACTCGAACTATCAAAGGCCAGTTCAGAACTCCCAAAGGCCTCAAGGTGGCTGGAATCAAACTCAGAACAACAATCATACCACCTCATGTGTCCCTCAACACAAATTCGATGAGTTGGTAGACATGGTGAAGACTCTGTCTACTAGCGTTAAAGCTATTGAGAGACAAGTGGGTCAGATGGCAGACCAGCAAGCAAGCAGACCTCACGGTAAACTCCCGAGTTATACCGAGAGAAACCCAAAAGCTGATGTGAATGTTTGCACTGCCATTACACCACAATGGGAGTATGGACAAGAAGAGGAGTTGAATGAAGTAACGTTGAGAAGTGGTAAACAGGCTGGACCCGGCAAGATGTCGGGAAACGAGTAGCCCCTCCTGGCGCCATGAGTTCAGGAGGGGGAAATCAGAAACCACATGCCGAAGAAAGCAACGATGAGGAGCGTAGTGACAATTCTTCGGAGGACGAAAATAATTCTGATGATGAGGAGAGAAAGGAAAGTCAAGGGGCAGTACCCCTGACTAAGAAAAAGAAAGAAAAGTTTGTGAGATGGAAGGATAAGGAGGATGAGGCGATAAGGAATCAGGCCACGAAGAATGATAAAGCCCTTCCTTATCCACCGAAGAGCAAGGAGAGAGCCCTCGCCAAAGACAAGCAGTATGATGGGGTGAGGAGGATACTTAGGGACACTAAAGTGAGTATGCCCTTAGCTGAGGTATTGTCTGAAATGCCTAAATGTACTAAGTATCTTAAAGAATTCTGTGGGAGCAAGAGAAAGCTTCAGGGGATGGCTGAAGAAGTATTTCGAGAAGATTGCGCGATGGTTTCACAGAAAATTGCTTAAGCGTTGTTGAGGTGACTGGCGTGCACCTTCAATCTCTCCGTGAGATTGAGGGCCATTTGTTCGAAAATGTATTATGCGACTCGGGGCCTCTATTAATGTGATGCCATTAAACGTATGCAAAAAGCTCGGGCTAGACAAAGAATGCGAGAACGCCCCATTTCTCTTGGATGGTAGACAAATCTAGTCGGATGCGCGGCCGGTTGTGTAGCTAATGTTCTCCTTCAAATTGAACATTTAGTCTTCCCTACCGATCGGGTTATTCTAGACTATCCACCGACAAGGAGATGCCTCTAATTCTAGGCCGAACCTTTTAGACACTTCTAACGCTCTCATCGACTTACGCAAAGGACAAATTACTCTTAGAGTCGGTGACACATCTCGTCACCTTCACACGAGGACACATCCCGAAAGAGCCGTAATTGATGAAATATCGTTTGTCGAAGCCATATATGAGGACGGAGGAGATGCCTATTATGAAGATGCAATGGAGCTTACAGAGATAGGTGTTTTTGAAGTCATGGACATTGAGGATCCGGCCGATCATGGACCATCTTCTAATTCATTTCCGGCCGTAGGCATTGACGAGTCATCTTCACTCGCTTCATACTGGGCTGTTATTGAGTTAGAAGCATGGAGAGGCCCAAACAACAAACGATGATTTCAAAGAATCGAAGTCGGGAAGACTTCATCCCTGGTGAAGAAGAAGCTCTGATGGGTAGTTGGGACGAGGTAGAGTTTTGGAGAGAAGCAACTCATTGGGAAGTAGATGATTGGGAGGAGCTGGCAGAAGAGCTAAAAGATGAAGAGTTAAGAAAAATGATCGATCACAAGAAAAAGGAAGCAAGTGTTGACCGGAGGATTCCGATGGATGATTTGATCCAAGACTTTCTCAAGGGTTGAGCCTCGGGAGGATGAGGTGTTCTCATGTCAACCACTTCAAGCTCATAAGGAGAAAGGTGGCCCGTTAAAGTCTAGTATTGAGCAACCACTCATTGATTTAGAGCTCAAACCGCTCAAACACCTTAAGTATATCTTTCTTAAGGATGGAGATAAATTGCCTTTGATCATTTCTTCGAAACTCGACCAAGAGCAAGAAGCACAGCTGATAGAAGTGCTTAAGAAAAACATCCTCGCGTTCGGTTGGCAAGTGGGTGATATCCGAGGGATCAGCCCAGACATATGCATGCATAAAATCCGAACGGAGGAGGGAGCTAAAAAGGTTAGACAACCTCAGAGAAGATTGAATCCGCATATGCAAGAGGTTGTCAAGAAGGAGGTTATAAAGTGGCTTGACATGGGAATCATCTACGCAATCGCCGATAGCGAGTGGGTCAGCCCTACTCAAGTTGTGCCAAAGAAGGGCGGTATTACTGTTGAAAAGAATGAAAAAGGGGAGGAAGTTGCCTGCGTCTCGTGGATCGGGCTCTGAGTCTCAGATTGACTATCGTAGACTGAATGAAGTCACTGCCAAAGATCACTTCCCCTTACCCTTCATTGACCAGCTTATTGAAAGACTGAGTGGTCATAAGTATTATTGTTTTCTCGATGGATACTCTGGTTACTTCCAGATAGCCATCGACCCCAATGACCAAGAGAAGACAACGTTTACGTGTCCATCTGGTACTTTTGCTTTTCGTAGAATGCCATTCGGTCTATGCAATGCACCCGCGACTTTTCAACGGTGCATGTTGGCCATTTTTGATGGACTTGTGGAACAATGCATGGAGGTCTTCATGGATGACTTCTCAGTCTACGGTGATAGCTTTGATGAAATCTTAAAAAACCTAGATATGGTACTCCAACGTTGCGTTGAGAAGAATCTGGTGCTTAACTGGGAAAAATGCCATTTTCTAGTAGACGAAGGAATCGTTTTGGGACACAAGGTGTCCAATGCTGGCATTCAAGTTGATAAGGCTAAGGTCGAAGCCATCGAAAGGATGACGTACCCTAAGACAGTGAAAGAGGTACGAGGTTTTCTAGGTCATGTTGGCTTCTACCGGCGTTTCATTAGAGACTTTTCTACGATTGCCAAGCCTTTATCAAATCTCTTGAAAGAAGATGTAGATTTCTTGTTCGATGCGAAGTGCAAGGAAGCTTTCAATTGTTTGAAAGATAAGCTTATCAGTGCCCCCATTTTAGTTGCACCTGACTGGACCAAGCCTTTCGAGTTGATGTGCGATGCCTCTAATTACGCCGTAGGCGCAGTTTTAGGTCAAAGAGTTGATAAAAGGTTTAGGCCCATTTATTATGCGAGTCGTACCTTGAACCCGGCTCAATGCAATTATACCACAACTGAGAAGGAATTTTAGTCGTTGTTTTTGCCATTGACAAGTTTAGAAGTTATCTTCTAGGTTCTCAAGTGATTGTATGGACAGATCATGCGACTTTACGCTACCTTATGGATAAAGCGGATGCCAAACCAAGGTTACTTAGATGGATTTTAATTCTACAAGAATTTGACCTTGTGATTAAAGATAAGAAGGGTAGTGAGAATATTGTGGGTGATCATTTATCTCGCTTAGTAAATGAGGGTGCGAGAGAATCACAATGATATAGGCATTGATTTTCCGATCGAGCAATTGATGAAGCTTGAAACGGTTAGGCCGTGGTATGTCGACTACGTCAACTATTTAGCGAGTGGTCATTTAGAGGATATGACGATCGGGAGAAGAAAAGTTCTTTTCGATCTCAAATATCTCGTATGGGAAGATCCTTATTTGTTCGAGTCCAGTAAAGATGGGTTGCTTAGAAGGTGTGTTCCGAACACGAGCAATGGGATATTCGGAACAATGCCATAGCGGTCCTACCGGAGGTCACTATGGAACACGAAGACGGTTGCAAAGATTCTTCAAATTTGGATTCTACCGGCCGACTCTGTTTAAAGATGCGAAGCCTTTTGTAAAGGTTGTGATAGGTGCCGAGAACCGGACGGCAGAGTAGTCGGATGGAAATGCCACTTAAGCCCATTCTTGAATGCGAAGTTTTCGATGTATGGGGCATAGATTTTATGGGACCCTTTCCATCCTCATGTGGTAATAAGTATATCCTCGCCTGTGTGGATTATGTTTCAAAGTGGGTCGAGGCCATAGCTACTCAAACTAATGATCACAAGGTTGTAAAGAAATTCTTGCAAAAGAATATCTTTACTAGATTCGGTCGTCCGAGAGCACTCATTAGTGATGAAGGTACTCACTTTTGCAATGCGCCGCTTGACAAGATCCTTGAGAAGTATGGTGTCAAACATAAGATTGGTACACCATATCATCCTCAAACCAAAGTGGGCTAAGTCGAAATAAGCAAACAGAGCTTGAAAAGAATTTTGAGAAGACCGTGAACAATAATCGATCTAATTGGAGTCTTAAGTTGGATGACGCGTTGTGGGCTTATCGATCGCATTTAAAACCCCGATGGGCACGTCACCCTTCCAAATGGTCTATGGCAAAGCTTGTCATTTACACTGTCGAACTTGAACACAGAGCTCGGGCAATTAAATTCTTAAATTTTGATAGCCAACTCTGTGGGGAGAAAAGGTTGTTACTGATTGAACGAGCTCGATTTAATTCGGACTCCGTGCATACGAGAATGCTAAGCTCAAGCAAGGAGAGAACTAAGATACTCCATGACGCTAAGATCAAGGACCGAGAATTCAAAGTTGGTGAAATGGCTTTACTCTATAATACTAGACTTCACTGTTTCGGGTAAACTCAAGTCTAGATGGTCGGTCCCTTTGAGATTCTCGAGGTTAATCCAAGTGGAGTAATTACTCTGAACGGGTATGGTAATCAAGCTTTCAAAGTGAATGGTCATAGACTTAAGAAATATTTTGGGCAACCAAAGGAAAAGCCTGAGACTCTTTATTTCCAAAGAAGAGATGAGAGTACAGATGTCCTGATTTGTGAGGAGATTCCATCTTATTTCTTTGAGTCAGATGATGACGTTCCTATATCCACCCGTGAGGTACCTTCTGCTGAAACTTCTGATCATACCACTATGTCTATGCCTATCATCCGCAAGAACAAGAAGAAGAGAGTCAGTGTTGTTTGGAGAGAAAAGTTTAATGAACTTATAGCACACTTGACTTGTTGTTGTGGTGAAAATCATTTCCGCCCCAAAGGCTCTCGATTCCGACATCGAGGTGGCGGTAGTCAAACCAAAGTGGCCCGATCCGGGTTGATCTTTTGAACTTTGTGTCAAGCTATTGACATTAAAAGAGCGCTCCTAGGAGGCAACCTAGTTTTCTTTGTTTGTTTTCTTTTCTTAGGTTGTTTTGTTTTATTGTTTTAGAAATAATACTTTAGTTGATTTTGTGTTGATGGTTATTCCTCCTACATTCATTGTAAGTGTTTTGTGTTATGTGTTGCTCATATACCCGTGTACCCGAGATTATATGGTATGTCGAGTGTTGCGCGTATACTTTTGAGCGAGTTCACAAGCTTTTATGTCCAGTGTTGTCTATTCGAGTTGTTGCGGTATATTCATGCTCCGGCCTGACCTCTGCCAACTTTCATCCGACAACCACTGTTGAAACCAGCTAAGTTTTCTTTTTTCTTCTATTCTGCACATTCTGAGGACATAATGTGATTTAAGTGTGGGGGGGTAAATTGGGTATTTTTTTTATGCTATATCCTTTGAAATATGAGTGAATGTTGAATTTCTGCGGAATTTAAATTTTTTTTTTTTGTGAGTCTCGAGCATATAATTGGAACTAGATGCTTGCTAGTTGTAGTTTTCTAACGATGATAGTATGTGACTTAGTGAGATAATTATAGCATGTTTTACTTTTATGGAGATAGTTTCGTTTTTTTTCACTCACGAGAGCCTTTGATTTTGAAGCATGTCTTTTGAATTATATCCTTTCATTATTTTTAATGATTTATCTTAGGAAGGTCAGTATAGTTACACCTAAGTTAGACCGTGTACTGTGAATATCATAAAGTTTGAATGTGATAAGTGAGATGTAACTTATGACTTTGAAAAGTGAATAAATAAAGTGAGTGAGAAATTATTAATAGATACGTTTGTCGAAAAGTCGGTCGATGATTTGAGTGCGGTAGGGTATACCTCGTATGTCCTATACCACTATGATGACCAAAAGCTCACTTACGAGTTAGAAGAAGCTACCTTATGATTTGAGTAGGTAGGGATTATCATGAAATGTCCTATTCTACTATGATGGGTAAGAGCTTATTCTGATATGCGTCAAATTTGGAAATTTTGGAAATGATGAGTAAAAATAAAGTGAAGTCTTTGTTATCATGGATCTTATACCCAGTAGAACCGCATGATATGCTGTGGGGATTATCCTACTGAGTACGTGGGAAGGATTTGAGTGGAGCTATTACTGTCTGTACCTAGGATGGTCATTGGAATCTTTGAGAGGATATTTCTTTGAAAGGCTTGTTAGATTGAGAATGGCTTGTCACACATACACCGAATCTATCTCTGTGATGGTATTGTTTGCTATAGTTGTTGTATCTTTTGTTACGTGAGTTAGAGATCTATGTGGATTATTTATAAAGTTGAGCTATAGTTTTGATTGTTTTGTCCGAGGACGAACAAAAAGCTAAGTGTGGGGAGTTGTTTAGGGTAAATTTTACTATATTTTCGGCTTAATCCTAAACAATTTACCTTATTTTTAAGGGAAATAAATGAGAGAAGCGTGTTTTAACCGTTAAATTCCTATAATGGTTATTGAGGAATTATAATTTAATTATGAGGAAATTATGGGTTTAATTGTTAATTTTGTTACACATTATTATTATTATTATTATTCGATGACTTGGTGTAACAACAATTTTGCAGAAAATTAAAAGATATGCATGGGGATATCATTAATGGAGAAGATTTATCTCATTTAATCAAGTGATTTCAAAATAAGGAAGAAAATCGGAGTATTAATTGAGAGATAAATCAAAATGAATCGATCGCGCGCGGCGAATGCGTGGGGAACAAGTCGACGGAAAAACATTTAAAACGCAGAGAAAAGTGGCTCGGTCGACCGAGCCATGTCATTCGGTCGACCGAGTGATGTCATTCGGTCGGTCACAGATTTTCACAGATTTATCTTCTAGATCCGTGCTAAGTCGGTTACGCCTCTATATAAACAAAGAAGACTCGAAAGAGAGAAGAGAGATGTAAAAATACACAGAATTTTACACACGGAAAAAGCACCACATCAAATAAAAATATGAGTTTCTTTCTTTCAATCTTGCTTGGGAGTTCAAGATGATTGAAGGCTAAGCATCTTTGCGGTAGGACAACGGATGAAACCAATCAACAACCACACCAATTAGAGGATTTTTAGCTACATCTTTAGTGAGTTAATTTATGGTTTTTCATCAATTAGATATTGTTATATTGTTTATGTTTTATTTGAATCGAGAGATCGATGAAACTATCTTTTGATTGAATTTATATGAGAGTATTGATTCAAGATTTGATCTTTTCAATTGATGCAATTAATTGTGATTCAAGAGATTGTTCATGATTAGTTGAGTAGAGTATTGGAAACAATCTCATGATCGTGTTATGCATGCTAGTTTAGTTTTGCTTGGGAAAGAAAACGAAACTCAGGAATTGATTAAAGAGATTTAATCGAATTCGTGATTTGATCATTACTAAAAATTGTATCTCTTTAGCGCAATCTAGTTGGGGTTGGGTTGGTTGATTGGTGGATTCCGTTGCCTTGCCGTTGTTTTAATTACTTGATAAATCGAATAGTTCGTATCAATTTGATTCCAATTTACTATTCATCGGAGTTACTGTTCATCGTCGTTTTTACTATTCATATTTAGTTTAAACCCTAGTTTAGTTAATAATTGTGACATAATCGATAGAATAATTGTTCCTTGATCCGATAAACATTCCACTCCCTTAGGACGACCCGTTAACATCCTATACTACGATCCTTATACTTGGGGTGTTTCGGTATTATAAATTTAAAACTAGTTTTTACCGAACACATGTCAAAACGCCTTGTCAGAGTTCCGGTTCTTTGACATCTATCGCAAGCTTTACAGAAGGCTTCTGTATCCTTAAAGATCGTAGGCCAATAGAAACCGGACTGGAAGATCTTCGCAACCGTTTTCCAAGGACCAAAGTGACCACCTGTGGGTCCACTATGGCATTGCTCGATTATATCACGTTGCTCGGATTCGGGAACACACCTCCTCAGCAAACCATCTTTGCAAATCTTGAAAAGGTAAGGTTCATCCCAAACGAAATATTTCATATCAGAGAAGAACTTCTTCTTCTCTTGATAAGACATTTCAGGATCGAGATAACGGGCATGAAGGTAGTTTACAATGGAGGAGTACCATGGAACATCGGGAGGACAACCGTCTATCAACATAATGTTTTCTAGAGGAAAGTAAAGATCTATATCATCTGGTTCATCCTTTTCCTCACTTAACACCCTAGAAACATGATCCGCCACTACATTCTCAACGCTCTTCTTATCTTTGATTTGAACGTCAAACTCTTGGAGAGGTCAAGATCCAACGCAGAAGCGGTTTAGCTTCCTTTTTGGTCATGAGATATCGCAAAGCGGCGTGGTCGGATCCACACAATCACTTGAGCACCCAAAGAAGTAACTACTTAAACTTATCCATAGCAAAGACTACGGCTAATAGTTCCTTTTCATTGTCGTGTAGTTAACTTGAGAAGGACTCAGCATGTGTGGATCGGCATAATAGATAGGCTGGAACTTTCCATTAAGCTTTTGCCCTAAGACTGCACCAACAGCATAGTTGGATGCATCACACATAAGCTCAAAAGGTAGGTTCCAGTCTGGCGATATAAGAATTGGAGCAGAGATCAGTCTACTCTTAAGCTCCTCAAACGCGCTTGCAATTCTCATCAAAATCAAAAGTAACGTCTTCTTTGAGTAAAGTAGACAGGGGCTTGGCAATCTTTGAAAAGTCCTGGATGAACCTCCTATAGAAGCCGACATGTCCGAGAAAACCTCGGACCTCCCGAACATTCTTAGGATAACTCATCTTCTCAATAGCTTCAACCTTGGCCCTATCTACTTCTATACCTTTGGTCGACACTTTGTGGCCAAGGACTATGCCTTCATCTACCATGAAATGGCATTTTTCCCAATTAAGCACTAAGTCCTTTTCCACACATCTAGACAACACTTGATCAAGATTATCGAGGCAATCGTCGAAGGATTGACCAAAGACCGAGAAATCATCCATAAAAATCTCCATGCACTTTTCAATTAGCCCGTCAAAGATTGCCATCATACACCTTTGGAAGGTGGCCGGGCATTACAGAGACTAAACGGCATCCGCTCAGTGGCGAATGTTCCATAGGGACAGTGAAAGTGGTCTTCTCTTGGTCAACAGGATCGATGGGTATCCGGAAGTATCCTCGAATATCCATCGAGGAAACAAGAGAATGCATGCCCCGCCAGACGCCAAGCATCCGGTCAATGAATGGAAGGGGGAAATGATCTTTCAAGTGTGACCTCATTGAGTTTTCTATAGTCAATACTGGACTCTATAGCTCAGTAACTAGCCTCAATGCTATCTCCTCTCCTTCTCATTCTTCTCAATAGTAATTCCCCCCCTTTTTGGGGACTACCCGAGTCTGGGGACACCCACTCACTATCTCGCAATGGCGTAAATGATGCCCATATCTAGAAGCTTTATAATTTCCTTCTTGACTACTTCTTGCATATGAGGTTAAGCCTTCTCTCCGAGGTTTGTCTAACTCGTTTTGCACCCTCCTCGCCTTGATCTTGTGCATACAGATGTCGGGAGATATCCTCGGATATCTCCCACCGCCATCCAAAGGCTTTCTCATTTTTGCGCAAGACGTTTAATGTTTAAGCTCTTCTATTCGAGATAGCTTGGCAAATGATGATCAAAGGAAGCTTGTCACCTTCTCTCGTAAATACATACTTAAGATGTTTAGGCAACGGTTTGAACCAAGTCTACAGGGGTTCCTCTAGACTTGATTTAAGATCACCACTCTTCAACTCAACATCGCCGAGCTTACTCGGTGGTCCCATCGCCAAGGCTTCTTCTCTTAGCTCATCCTCAAACTCGGTTTGCTAATCGGTCTAGATTGACCACACCATGATTATTCGGATTATCGATCAATCGCTCATATTCCGCCTCTACACCAAGACTTGCTTATCCATGAAGTCATTGAAGTCATCAGACGTCTCTCAATGGAACGACCGGTTGGAGATCCGAAGGTACTTTGATAGATTTCGAAACACTATAGCTCACCTCCTGGTCACCAACTCGAATGGTGACATGCCCACCATCACAATCGATGAGGGCTCTAGCTGTAGATAGAAAAGGTCTTCCGAGAATCAAAGGGACACTTTCACTTTTCTCAATATCCAAGACGTACTCACCAACTGGAAAGGTAAACCTATCTATTTGAACCAATACGTCCCTCAGGATCCTGAAGCTTTCTTAGAGGACCTATCAGCGAACTGCAGGTTCATGGTAGTGGGTTCTAGAAGATTCTGCAAACCAAGCTGATTGCAAACGGATAATGGCATCAAGCTGATGGATGCACCCAGGTCACATAAGGAATTCGGGAAGACTAGGCCTCCCATCTGCAATGTGAGCACAAATTTGCCTGGGTCGCTTCTCTTGGTTGGTAAGTCTTGATAATTGACCATAGAACACTCCTTACCAATTGCTTGATCCATTCCTGCTAACTTCTTCTTGGAAGATACAACATCCTTGATGAACTTTGTATACCTAGGCATCTCGACCAAGACCTCGGATAATGGCAGATTTACCTGAGTATTTTTCAGAAGGTTTAGCACCTTCTCATACTTTTTGTCTTCAACCAATGGAATGTTGCTCTTCCTCGGTGGAAACGGAAGCTTTTTCAAATCATCCTCGGAAAATACTTTCTTCGAGGACGAACTAACGGCCTTGTCTTCCAAATCTTTCCACCGAACCGTCTTTTCATTCTTTTTGTTAGTCAGGGGATCAGCCACCTGACTATCATTTAACTCATCATTCCTCAGGGGATCAGCCACCTGAGGAACTAATTCCTCAAGTGCAAGGATCGTAGTATGGAGGCTAATGCCGGGTCGATCTTACGGGGAACTAGACGAATGTGAATCCTAGCTTTTGTTTTTAACTAACTATGTCACGAATCTAACCTAAACGAATAACTAACCTAAACAAATATGCAGAAAAAGTAACTAGACAGAGGATTGCTCCAATGCTAGGCAAGATTGAAGGCGATAAAAACTAAACTAAAGTACAGAAAAGTAAACTAAAGCTAAACAATTCAAGTTTTAAGGATTAAATCAAATTATAACGAACGAACAAGCAATTGATCCACCTATCCTATCAACATTCAATTCTAACTCGGATTAATTCGTGACCTCTACTCAAGTCGTGATTCACCTAATCGAAGGCATAAACTCCTACTCTCGTAGACAAGTTCGTTTTCTAATCTTTTATCTTTCGATGTTAAAGATTACGTCTTTCTAACCTAGGCGTGAAATCTTTCAATTTCTAATCTAGAGATTTAATCTAATAACTTTCGTTTTGATTAGATTAAAGGTCTAAACTTTTATCATGGTGATCTAACATTAACATGACTCTCATCAAGTTAAAACAATCATAAAAGCAACGATCTTTCGATGTAATTGCAATACATAATGATAAACAATGATAAAAGAAACAACTTCGAAGTAGAAACTCACGAATTAATCACGAACAAAACTGAATTGTTGAATTGGACGGCTTCACAACGCTTGTTCAAAGAGGGATTAGCCTCTTAGCATCCTTTGAAAGCTTGAAATTGATGAAATAAAGAACATAAATCTAACTATCTAATCTAGATGTTTTATTGCATAAAAACTGGAAAATAAAGGAGTAAAAACGCAGCCAAGCTGCTCCCTAGGGTTTAGGGATCAAATTGTCTCCTTAGGGTTTGGGAAATCGCGCCTATTTATAGATTTTTAGGTCGGTTTCGCTGAGTCGGTGCCGTGGACGCCCGTCCACAACCTTGGACGCTCGTCCAGCCTCTATGAACGGAGAATGAACGCTCGTTCAGAACGCGTCTGAACTCTCTGAATGTAAAATACGATTCTGGACGCCAGTTCACTTTTATGGACGCCCGTCCACTACCTTGCTCTAGTATTTTGCTCATAACTTCACTTCTAGGGCTCCAAATGAGGTGATTCAACATGCGTTGGAAAGCTATTTCAATCCTCTACAACTTCCATCAAGACAACTTTCCCTGAAAGTGCCTACCAGTGTGGACAAAATCCCCATGAAGTGCCTGGTTCGGTTCCTTCAATGATTCTTCACTTAAACATCTTTCAACTCTTCCATCTTCATGTGATCATCGTTTAAGCTCCTTACTCATCATGAAAACGTACCTAACAACATGATAGAAACATGCAAAATGTAACATCATACGAATAAACATAAAACACCGATAAAATCACGTAAATATCTCGATTTTGCATTTAAACACATTTAAAACTCGTTTGCTCAATAAATCTAATAAGCACTTACTTTTCTATGCAATTTATCAGATTATGGGAGAAATCGTTACGAAATATAACGGTATAAATCACATAAAATCACCCTTAACAGCCCTCGTCGGGAGTTGGCCTACCACGGGTATATCGTTATTATTGAGTTATGATCGTTATGAGATCTCATGAATATTGGGTTACGACTCGACTAGAATCTTGCGGTGATTGGCCCTCGTCAGGACCGTCTGATTTTAGAGACAAGGGGTTGACTATCACATAGAGATGTGAAACGTCAAAGAGTTGACTAGTCACCCACTGGGAGTCGCATGCGATGCGACTGGTAAGAGTACCTACCTGTCGAAATTATCTCGGTTGATCGGCCCTCGTCGGGAATCGAGGTAACTAGATGGGATCCCAGCCTCTGAAAAATTAATTAAATTCTTGAAAGCCAATAGGAAATAGTTGGCTAGTGGGAGTAAAACCTTATAAAATTTTTAAGTGCAAATTTAGGGGTTTCATACATGAACTTTTACTTATTCTATCTTTATTCATTATTGTAGAAAATGTCAAACAAATTGAACCTTCGTTTTATCATCGAAAATAAGCTTGACGAAACTAATTTTCTCGATTGGGAAAGGGACCTCAAAATCGTTTTGAGGCAAGAGAGGATTGGCTATGTCTTGGACGAGGCCCTACTGGAAAAGCCCGCTGAGGGTTCGGCTGCAGATGTTGTCGAGAAGTACAACAAGCATTGTTCTGACAGTACTGATGCTACATGTTTCATGCTTGCTTTTATGACACCTGAACTGCAGAAACAGCATGAGTCTATGGACGCCTACTCTATCATGGTCCACCTAAAGGAACTCTTTGCTTCTCAGTCTTGCACTGAGAGGTACGAGGTCTCGAAGGCCCTGTTTAGTTGTAAAATGGCATCTGGGACTGCTGCGGGGTCACACGTGCTTAAAATGATCGGGTATATAGAGAGGCTTGGGAAGCTGGGCCACAAGTTGGAACGAGAGTTGAGTATTGACTTGATTCTGCAATCTCTACTTGATTCATTCTCGCAGTTCGTGATGAACTATCACATGAACAAGATAGATTGCTCCCTTGCGGAGTTATTGAACATGTGTAAGACTGCTGAGGGCACTGTGGGGAAGGGAAAGCAAGTGTTGCTGGTCACTTCAAGCAAGGGCAAGGCAAAATCCCAGAAAAAGTCCAAGAAGGCGAAGGCTGCACCTAAACCAACGCCTAAGATAGCGAAAGACAAATCCAAGGATGCTTGCTTCCATTGCGGTGAGACCGGACATTGGAGGAGAAACTGCAAGGGCTTCTTGAGTACCAAGAAGAAGCATTCTGATGCTTCGACTTCAGGTATATTTATGATTGAGATCAACATTACTTTTTCTAAGTCTAACCACTGGGTATTAGATACTGGTTGTGGTTTTCATATTTGTACGAATATGCAGGCACTAAGAAGAGCTAGAGATCTGAAGAAATGAGAGGTGGACCTACGCGTTGGAAATGGAGCAAGTGTTGCTGCACTAGCCGTAGGAGTTTATTTTCTTTCATTGCCCGAGTGGGCTAGTACTTGAACTTAGTAATCGTTATTTTGTTCCCGCTCTACGAAGAGCATTATTTCCATTTCCACATTAGATGTTGATGGTTTTTCATTTACGTTTGAGAATAAATGTTGTTCTTTTTCACGTGATGGAATCTTTTATGGTAATCTTGGCATACTTAGCAATGGTCTCTACATATTAGATATGAATGTTGACGTACTTAATATAAATAACAAGAAAGCCAAAACAAATGACTTGAATGAATCCTACTTATGACATTGTAGACTTGGCCATATAAATAAGAATCGCATTTCCAAACTCCATAAAGATGGAATGTTGGATCAATTCAATTACTTAATCGTTTGATACATGCGAAGCTTGTTTACTTGGCAAGATGACAAAGTCACCTTTTAGTGGCAAAGGATAAGATCCAATGAATTGCTCGAGCTCATACATACTGATGTATGTGGCCCAATGTCAATTCAAGCCAAAGGAGGATACTCTTATTTTATCACTTTCACTGATGACCATTCTCGTTATGGTTATATATACTTAATGAAGTATAAGTCCAAGCCTTTGAAAAGTTCAAGGAATTCGTAGTGAAGTGGAGAAACAACTAGGTAAAGAAATCAAAACGCTTCGATCTGATCGAGGCGGAGAATACCTAGATGGAGAGTTTCAAGGTTATTTAAAGGAGAATGGGATTCTACCTGAATGGACCCCTCCAGGGACGCCTCAAATGAATGGCATATCTGAGAGGAGGAACCGTACTTTGTAGAGACATGGTACGATCCATGATGAGCTATGCAGTTCTTCCAAAAATCGTTTTGGGGTATGCTCTAGAAACCGCATCCTATACACTGAACCGAGTTCCATCAAAGACGGTTGAATCCACACCATACGAGGTATGGCATAAGAGGAAACCGAGTCTAGCCTATCTTAAACCTTGGGGTTGTCCGACTTACGTGAAGAGGATGATGCCCGACAAATTAGAAGCTAGATCTGACAAATGTCTATTTGTGGGTTATCCTAAAGAAACTAGAGGATACCAATTTTACCATCCAGAGGAACAAAAGGTGTTTGTTGCCAGGACTGGCCACTTTCTGGAAAAAGAGTTTATTCTGGATAGGGTTAGTGGGAGTAAGATTGATCTTGAAGAAATTCGAGAACCACTTACGGATAACAGTCCGTTGATGGAAGTAGAGGAGACACCACGTACAAATATGGGGCCACCATCTACCGTAGACACACTAGCACCTCGAAGATCCACCAGGGAACGCCGTGAACCTGAAAGGTATACTGGCGTGTATCTCATGGAAGATAAGGACCCTAGAACTTATGAGGAAATGCTATTAAGGCATGACAAAGAGAAATGGCTGGAAGCCATGAATTCTGAAATGGAATCCATGAAAGACAACCAAGTTTGGAACTTAGTTGATCCACCTGAGGGAATAGTTCCCATAGGGTGTAAATGGGTCTTTAAGAGAAAGACCGACATGGACGGTAACGTGACTACCTACAAGGCTCGGTTAGTGGCAAAAGGTTATAAGCAAAGACAAGGAGTTGACTATGATGAAACCTATTCGCCTGTTGCCATGTTAAAATCCATTAGAATTTTGCTCGCTATTGCAGCATACCATGATTACGAAATCTGGCAGATGGATGTGAAAACAGCTTTCCTTAACGGGAACTCGTCGCGAGGAAGTGTATATGACACACTGAGGATTCACAACCAACGCTTGGGATGGTATGTAAACCTGCAAAATCCATTTATGGATTAAAGGCAACCTTTCGGAGTTGGAATCTTCGCTTTGATGAGATAATCAAACAGTTTGATTTCATCAAGAACGAAGATGAGCCCTGTGTTTACAAGAAGGTTAGTGGGAGTGCCATTGTGTTCTTAGTGCTTTATGTAGATGACATATTGCTCATAGGGAATGATGTGCCTATGTTACAATTAGTCAAAGCTTGGTTATCCAATAACTTCTCAATGAAGGACTTGGGTGAGGCAGCCTATATTCTAGGAATAAAGATCTATAGAGATAGATCTAAAAGGTTGCTTGGTCTGTCGCAATCCACCTATATAGACAGGATGCTGAAGAGATTCAGCATGGAGCGATCAAGAAAGGATTGCTTGCCCATGTCACATGAGGTCTACTCGTCAAGAGAATGAGTCCTAAGACAGAGGAGGAAAGGGCACAAATGAGTAAAGTCCCTTATGCTTCGGCAATCGGGTCTATCATGTATGCCATGTTATGCACTGCACTGAGATGTCTCGCACCCTCTTAGTATGACTAGTAGGTACTCACCAATCCAAGTGATGGTCACTGGATTCTTGTCAAGAATATCCTCAAGTACTTGAGACATACTAGGATATGTTCTTGGTTTTCGGGAATGATGATTTAGTATTACGAGGTTACACTGGATGCCAAGATCCAAAGCGACAAGGATGACTTTAAGTCACAATCTGGATTTGTTTTCACTCTTAACGGCGGAGCAGTGAGCTGGAAGAGTTCCAAGCAGGAGACTACTGCGGACTCTACAACGGAAGCCGAATACATAGCAGCCTCGGAGGTGGCAAAGGAAGCAGTTTGGATGAAGAAGTTCTTTACTGAACTTGGTGTGGTTCCCTCCATTGAAGGTCCAGTGTCTCTGTACTGTGATAATAATAGAGCGATATCTCAGTCAAAGGAACCAAGGTCTCATCAGAAGTCCAAACATGTGCTACGGCGCTATCACTTGATAAGAGAGATAGTAGATAGAGAAGATTTAAAGATAGAGAAAGTCCACACGGATGATAACATAGCTGATCCGTTGACCAAGGCATTGTCTCAAGCTAAGCACGAGAAACATGTTCACTTGCACGGGGCGATCATGCGGTAGTGATTGGGTATGATATTGAAGCATGCAGAGTATACATGACTGGTCGTCCGGGAATCGCGTATCCTATGATTGGGATTGAATATCCGAAATGGCCTTCTTATAAGGAATGTCTAGCTCTCGAGAATCTTTGCAAAGTGGGAGTAAATGTGTTATTCCGAGAGAGCATGATATCCAGATTATAAGATACAATCGTCAATGTATTGACACTCGAGATACGATCATATGGATATTGTTACAGCGATAGGATTGTAAGTTACACGGTAATTGCTTCACATGAAAGGTAGTAGTCATTGCTTTTTACTATTCCGATGATTGGGGGTCACGGTGTGTTGCTAGATGCTATCCCGTGATCGTTAGGTATGAAGGGTATTTTAGTAAATTGCACTTTGTGTCTACGGACAACATATTTGGAAGCCTATCGGGTCACACACATATGAACATCGAGTCGGATTAAAATGCGGTTATAGTTGATAACCAAATAAGGAAAGTTTATCTCTAGACTATAAAGGTTATAGTGGGAAATTAATATGGTGGTATTTATTTATTATGAATAAAAAAATACAAGATATTAATTATATATAAATTATATTAATTAAAGAATATTCCGGAAGTCAATTAATTGACTAATGGGGCGCCATTTTAAGTGTATTAGATACACTTGGATTGTGCACTTCAATTAATAAGATTGCCATAATATTAATATAAGATATTAATTGATTTTGAAAAATAGATTTATGGTAATAAGATAATTATAATCAATATAAGATATTGGCAAAATAAATTATAATTAAAGAGATAAATCAATCTAGTTGATTTTCTTTATTTTATTGGGAAAAAATTTTCTTCTCCTACACACATATGGGGCGCCACTTTTGACTATAAATAAGCAGGGTTTCAAGCTCTTTTGTACATCACAATTGCAAGAGCTCATAGTTCTTGTGTAAAATAGAGAGCTATCCATAGTGAGTTTGTGAGGAAGAAAAGGTCGGTCCAGCGACCGGAGTTTTTCCGATAGCAATCCAAGAAGGATTCGGCAAGGGGTTCGTGTGGATTAGCGATAGAGGCCGGACGCGTGGACGGCTTGCGCATTGAACTACTCTCCGTTGGCGGTCAAAGCGACGATCTTATAGATCATCTAAGGTATAACCGTCAAACTACTTAACGTGTTTATTGCATTAAATGAAGAATGATGTAGAAAAGGAAATCAAATTTTAAATTCCGCTACGTTAAACTAGTGATTTCCTAACATTTTGATGAGGTGGTTGCTGGGGAATTCCTCTATGATTACCTTAATCTCATTTCGGTATCTTCGAGGCCCCCTATCATCTTTGCCTCCGCCCCCATTTTTCTTCTATTTGTCTAATTCCCCATTTCTTATCATTTTGTCGATGATCCTTCTCAGGGTGAAGCATTCGTCGGTGAGGTGGTCGGGATCCTCATGAAAATCGCAATACCTTGTATCATCTCTTGAACTCGGCTCGGACCTTATAGGTCTCGGCCGCTCTACCCTGTCTTTGATCTCGAACAGTATTTCAGATAGACTCGCATTGATGGGGATAAAATCGGACTCGTCAAACTTGAATGGTTTTCTGACCTCCCTATCTCGGTTTTTTCCTCTCTTTCGATCATCCTTCCGGTCTTTCTTGGGTTCCTCCCTATTTTCTTCCCCCGAATTTCTGGATTCATTCTGATTTTTTCCTTCTCCGGAGGATGAGGCAACCGCTTCTGTCAGTCCGAAGATCCGGGCTTGATTGAGGAGATCGCGTAAATTCGAGGGGGATTCATGGCGAAGTGTGTTTTCATTGCCCCTTTGGCGATACCGTTTAGGAAACCCCTCTGGACTTCATTCTCAGGTAGGTTTTTCGTCTGTTCGTACACTCTGACGAATCGGTCGTAGTAGCTTTTGCAGGATTCTCCATCCTCTTGTCGTATCTCGCATAGATCCTCGATGGTTTTCTTAGGCCGCTCTGATGTTTCAAATTCCTTTAGAAATTTCGTTCTCAGCTCCTCCCAACTTTGAATGGAGCCGCGGGGCAAGCCTCTGAGCCAGGCAGCGGCTCGATCTTGCATGCTTCCTACAAATGCTACACACCATGCCGACTTGTTTGATGTGGCCAGGAGTGTTCGACTCTAGAAAGCGGCTATCCATTCCAGCGGGCACGTGGTTCCCTTGTAGTAGACGTACTGTGAGTATTGCACGCCCTTAGGGGGTAATGATTCCAGTATTTCGCTCGTGAGAATGTCAATTCCTTGGGTTGGCTCGGGCTTCCCATCGGGTTTGGCTTTTTTCAGCTCTGAGATTTCTCTTTCTATTTTTTCCATTCGGTCGCCCCCCGCTGGCACGGTGTTTCTGGCGGACACCATTTTTCTTTTGATGACGTCGTCTGAATCCGCGTAATATGCCGATTCCATATCATGTTCCGCTCTTTTCTTATCTATGATGAGCCGCGCATCACGGGGATCCCCGCCCTCGTAGGGCGATGCGGCGTTCTTCTCGGATGGTGAGGGACCTAACCGTTGATGCACAGCTTTTTTCTTGAGGCGTCCTAGCCGTTCCAGGACTGACGTTTTCTCGCCGTTTTTCTCAGGCATAAGTTTTCTTTTTTGCCCTGCAGACGAATACACACTCCCTTCCCTTTCCTCCCTCGCTATCTCGAGTGCGGGGGCTGGTCGCACTCTTGGGGGGGCTGCTTCTTTATGCTTAGGTGGAAAAGGGATCTGTTCCTCGATAGTTATGAGGGGTAAGTTACACGCGGCCAGACGTAGATTCGCCGCATACATTTGTTTTATGTATTCTGCATATGCTACTGGCCCGCTTTGCTGTGGAGATCCCGCCTCAGGGTCTTCGCGCCTATGGGTTTTCTCGATGAGTTGCTCTTTACCCTTGTGCTGTTTTGAAGTCCCTGCCATGTTTTTCTCACATGCTGGCTCAGAACGAACTGATGCCGAGTTCCCCGTATCATTCCCAGAATTGGACCTTCTCCGGTTTATTATATTTCTGGCATCAATCCTTGCTTGCGTGTTGTCCCACTCTGCGGTGGGGTTTTCCAAAGCGGTATCTGCTCCACTATAGCGGTGAGAATCCCTTACGGATCCCTTCCCTGGAGCAGGTGGAACGTGGAATTTCTCTTTGGTCCCTGCCATCTGTCAAATTCTGACTGGGTGGTTATGTGAAAAGTCAAATTGCACACTGACTCTCAACTGCTCTGACACTCACCAACTCTGTACTGTTTGATGATTACTTGGGCGGCGTGTCGGGGATATTTTCTGATAACAAAATATCTGTTGGATTTATCGTCGGAGCCGGTGTACGGAGGCTTGAATTCGGGGAACAACTGCGATTTCTCAAGCGTGAGGTCCCAAAAATTCCAATATCCTACAATGCAGCATACAAATCTTTATTCTGATGTATTATGCGGGGACTCAGGCGAACATGCAATGACTTCTAGGACAACGCTCCATTGACAGTCTAAGCAACGAGTGTGATTTCCGCTATCTTTTGTAACGCATACATACCGAATGTTTCATTTTCTTAGGAGCATAATCAACAGCTTAATGCATGTTTAACTTTATCCGTGATTAAGCAACTATCAAGGACGTAAAATGAAAGCTCTGAAGCACAGTTTCCGGCAAGGAAACGTACGATGCCAACTCCGGCGAACTTCTCTATACAGAAACTACGAGAGAGGTGATGATTCAAACGTAAACTCGTGATTTTGGATAGGAAGTCGAGGAGGTTACCTTGTTGTGATGTTATTCTGATGCTGAGTTGAGGATGCTAATGCAGCTGTATGAAGACCTGAAGCTTCTTGCTGAGAAGCGTTGAAGGTGACCTGGAAAAGAAGAGCTTTTTCCACGGTTGCTGTGAGCCTTACAGATCGTAGATGAGCCGTACGCCAGAGGTGGGCTAAAAATCGCGTTTTCCCGGTAACGGAGTCAACTGATAACGTCGAAATTATCTCAGGTGGTCAGCGGTGGTGAAATGGTGGATATCTGGCTATTTTGGTGGTGTCAGTCGTGGTGGCTCACAGGGGAGCTGTGGGTGCAAGTGGTGGTGCCGTACTGTCTAAGAAGAGAATGGGAGAATTTGGCTTTGCCTTATCTTTTATTTCTCAGAAAACTCATCCTCCTCGGAGGGTTACATATGAGTCTATTTATAGGGAAGTTTTTACATATCGCTGGATAATTACGATAAAGGACACAAAAGGTGCGGACAGGTAGCGCACGCTCTATCCGCCGGCGAGGCAGGGCGGCTTCGGACTTGAGGTTTGTGCTTCACACCTGCACATTATCCTGGTGGTCGCCGACCCCTTCTCTCTCCGAGGACAAGCAGCCGGTCTTGTGAGTGTCTGACTGATGCAATAGTGACTGGGGCGACGGGTCCGATCTGGGGGTCGGAATATCCCTATCAGTAGCGATCTATACAGTGATGTCTTATTGTATCGAATTATGCAGTGACGTGTTATTGTAACGATTTATGCAGTGACGTGTTATTGTAACAATTTATGCATACCTTTGGTTGTAAAAATATGCATTTAAACAAAAAAACAAAAGAAATACGCTTATTTTACAAAGTTATCGAAAATTTAAACCAACACTAATCAAATAAACCAACATCAATCAAATATTTAAAGATAACAAAGAAATAAAGTTACTTTACAAAGTTATCAAATGTGTGTATCAAGTTGTATATGCGGTGACATCAATATCATTGCATCGCTTATCTAATTGTAAATACAAATCATCAATGTCACTACTTCGGACATCAATGTCAATGCGATAGGTCATCAATGTCCTTGCATCGAGACATCATCAATCCTCACTGTAATAAGTCGTCAATGTCACTTGCATCGAGACATCAATGTCACTGCATAAAACCTAACAACTGCATCAGTCAGCTCTGCTCTTGTTTTGCATTTCTCTAAAAGTGGAGCTTTGAATATGGATAGAAGTACAAGTTTGGTGAAACTACAAAGACTCTTTACTAAGATTCTTGTAATGGCCACACGTTGTTTGTGCCCTCCTGATAATTGGATTAATTGTGGAATCCCTAAATTCTTTAACACGATCTTGAATCATTTGAAAATCTTGTTTAGCTTAATGTCCCTGCATTATTCATCAATGTCACTGCATCGGACATCAATGTCCCTACATCAGTCATCAATGTCCCTGCATCAGACATCAATGTCACAGCATAAGTTATCAATGTCCCTGCATCAGACATCAATGTCACTGCATCAGACATCAAATCATATCCTTTAGAATTTTGACGATCCGAGTTTTAGATCAAAATATATAATCTTTAGAAATATGGTGAATTTAAATAAAATAAAACTAAAAAAAACAAACAAACAAACATCAACGCATTTTTTTTTTCTTTTTTTCCCCTCCATCCAGCGCTTCCTCTTTTTTTTCCTTCTTCTTCTTTATCCACTTGAAATTAGAATGTCCTTATAACTAAATAAGTTTCCTTCTTAAAATTAGAATGTCCTTATAACTAAATAAGATTTCGGAGTGTCATAAATGATCATTAATTCTCTAACGATGGCCTTATAAGTAATATCCACTTTTTTTAATCTGTGCGAAAAACTCCAAATGAAGTTATATTTTCGGACGGAGGTAGTATCACTTATTTTATATGATTTGAGATATTGACATTAATGATGATTAATGTTTTGAAAATAAGAAGCTCATACAATTTCTTTCTTTTTTGTAAGAAGAAAGAAGCTCATACAATTATTATAGGATAATAATTTATTATCTATTTTTATAGAAGAAAAACCGTTTATTAAAAAGAAAAATCAATAGAATGTAAGTATTACAAAGTTAACACGGTTTGAACTATTTCTCAAATACCAGATTATGTTACACACTTCTTGGAAGATATATCTCCGTTCAACTTCCATATCCATGTTTCCCAAATTGCTAGTCAAGTTCATATCAAGACAGGTTGCGGGTGACCATGCGTATGTATACTGTAGCGAGTAGTTTAGATTAACGATATAAAATCAAACCCTACGAGTAGTTTAGATTAACGGTTAGAATTATAAAAGAGAATAACTTTCATTAATTGGCAACTGTCACAGAATACAAGGGTATATATCCAAGACAACCTAACAAACATTATCTCATACTAGATTCTTTAGGACACTTATCTCAACTAGATACTAGACAAGTGTCACTCAGGCATAATATCAAATACTAATATTAAATGCTATCATTATCCTTAACATCCCCCCCTCAAACGAAATGGGGAAGTTGACACATTGAGTTTGCTCCTTTTGAACTGAAACTAGGATCCAGTGACTGGTTTGGTAAGGCAGTCTGCTAGCTATAAGGAAGAGGGAACATGTCTGATACTAAGATGCTGAGCCAGAACATGATGCCGAATGAAATGAACATCAATGTCAATGTGCTTCGTTCGGAAGTGAAACACAGGATTTTTTGCCAAAGACTCTGCCCCAATATTATCACAGTGAAGAACAGGAATGGCTGGAGTTTTGATATGAAGTTCTTTGAGAAGAGACTTCAACCACATAATTTCAGCAGCTAGATGGGCTAATGCCCTATACTCACTTTCTGTGCTAGATCTTGCCACCATAGACTGTTTCTTGGAAGCCCAAGAGATGAGAGATGACCCAAGATAAACACAATAGCCTGAAACTGATCTTCTATCAAAGGGATTACAGCCCCAATCAGCATCAGAAAACCCTTGAAGGTCAATAGATCCCGTAGCTTTGAAGTGCAGGCCATACCTGAGTGTACCCTTGACATATCTCAACAATCTTTTGAGGGCTTGCCAGTGAGCTGATGTTGGACAGTGCATAAATTGACTCAGAGTGTTGACAGCAAAAGCAAGATCAGGCCTAGTGAAGGTCAGGTATTGGAGTGCCCCCACTGCACTTCTATAGGTGAATGCATTAGAGTGAGATAGTGATGTGCCATCAGTAGGGGTAAGGATCTTGCCAGTGACCATGGGACTGGGACATGGTTTAAGATGCTCTAAATCAAGTCTGTGTAAGAGCTGAGAGGCATACTGTTGCTGTGTAAGTACCAGTTCAGTGTGGTCCCTGTATACCTCCATACCCAGGAAGTGAGATAGATCACCCAAATCTTTCAAGGGAAACCTGGAATTCAAGTGACATATAAACCTCTGAACTACAGGAAGAGAGTTACCTGTAATGATGAAATCATCAACATAGACCAGGACATACAGTAGAGTTGATCCTTGATGAAAAATGAACAATGAGCTGTCAGAAATAGACTGAATGAAGCCCCAATGCAACAATTGTGTGCTGAGTTCTGCAAACCAAGCCCTAGGTGCTTGTTTGAGACCATAGAGGGCTTTTTGTAGCTTACAGACATAGTGGGGTTTAGATTGATCAACAAAGCCCTCAGGCTGAGGCATAAAGACAGACTCATGTAAAGTGCCATTCAAAAATGCATTGTTGATGTCTACCTGTTTGATGGGCCATTTCAAGGATACTGCAAGAGCCAAGATCACCCTGATTGTAGAGGATTTGGCCACTGGACTGAAAGTATCTGTGTAATCAAATCCTTCTTGTTGATGAAAGCCCTTGGCTACAAGCCTAGCTTTGTGTTTGAGAATGCTCCCATCTAGTTTAAGTTTCAACATGAACACCCACCGGTTTCCAACCAAATTTTGAGAAGGATGAGGGGGTACCAGGACCCAGGTTTGGTTGTCACTGAGAGCCCTATATTCTTCCTTCATGGCCTGTGTCCATTGAGGATCAGCTAGGGCATCTGACACTTTTGTTGGTTCATGTTGAAAAAGGGTGAGAAACATGTGCAGCAAGACTCAGAAAACGTTTAGGTTTAATAATTCCACTCTTTAACCTGGTTTGCATGGGATGCTTAGGAGCAGGAGGAGGTGGAGAGGGGGAGCTGCTAGTAGGTGAAGATGATGGAGATTCAGGATTAGGACAAATAGTGGGAGAGGATGCAGGACTATGATGATTGGAGACAGGACTAGGACTAGATGGAGTAAGGGAACTAGTAGAAGTAGGTGATCTGCAATCAAGATCAGTAGCACTAGTATTAGCATGAGTTGGGGACTGAGGAGGGAGGCAATTGTTAGGTGTAGTGCCCGAAAGACAATTTGTGTAATTGTTTTTAGTAATGGATGACAGATTTTATCTCACCTTATTACTTGCTTTGTGCTTGTAAATAATACACTGCTGCAAACCCTAAGTATATCAAGTATGTAACCGCTTAACTCAGTGTATGGCATGCACGTGAGGATTGAGTTAGTGGTGATATACTTAAAGCTGTTAGTCTGTGGTGAACTTAATCGAGTTTAGGGTCTCTTGATTAAAACACCAATAATGCTGAGAACACCTTAGGGTGTGATAATCTTATCCGGATCGCCGGTAGAGGGTACCTACGTGGGGCATTTATATATGATGGCATTCATATATAGATTTGGACCGATTTAATCGAATTTCTCGGTATAATTCCGTGTAATCGAGGAATCTTATTAAATCATTAGATGATCATATATGGATCAACCTTAATCCGAGGTGATCTGTGGTCTTTGCTTGTCCCGGGGTAGTGTTTGATGTGTTAGTTACGGTTCACTTAAATATGTGTTCCAAGTCACTTCTCATTGGCACTATCTCCGAGATGAGTGAGTAGTTCTCGATCTTCACAGACATGGAATCCATTCCTTCCTGCGGGAAGTAGAGAGACGATCCCCTTATTTGTTAGCCCTAAGAAAGTGATCGATCCGGGAGTTCACATTTGACTAATTAGCTACTAGTCGTAAATGTGTACTAATTGATCATCGAGGGGTTGATGGTAAATAAGGATAAGATATTCGAGTCGGGTTCACGGAGACTTCCCACTCGAATGGACGATCTATGGAGGGTTAATCCGTATGTAGTGATTATATCAATGGACGCTTATTCACTCACATGGGTTGAGTATAAGTATACATCTATAATCGGTAGAGTTCGGGCCGGGTTTATGGTGGCGTAATCCGGAATTAATAATTAATGTACTTATTATGTTCGATGAATAATTAATTATTGGAGCTCACTTGGTTATAGGTCCATGGTCCCGATGTGGCTTACGTAATTTGATCGATAATCTTGTTATTTGGGCCTCAGTGATAATTAATTGGCTGGGCTAATTAATTGATATGCATTTTATTTAGTTGGGCTAAATAATATAATACACATAAAAGACATTTTATGTGGGCTTTTAACCCTAAAAGTGGCGCCTCTTATCATTTAATTATCACAAGAATTAATTTTTGTGATGTGGAAAATAAAAGATATTCTTGTTACATGATTGGTTGGATGACTTGTTATTTGTTTTCCTATTGGTCAATACATGTCACAATTAGTCATTAAGGAAAATATCCTTTTATTTTGTTTAATTAATTAATTATTTAATTAATTAATACTTTGAGGCCAAGGATTTACTCTCCTATAAAAGTAGAGTTATTCCAAGGGAAATTACATGGCATAATTTCGACCACCACTTGAAAAAGGAGAGGAAAAATTAGTTTCTTCTTGCCTAGGGTTTTTGGAAGAAGAAAAACTTTTGAGTTTTTCTTGGTGTTGCATATCAAGGAGGTTCGTGTATCAGGAAGGGTGTCCACCAACCGCCGTTTGGAGAACACATCGGAAGATCAAGGCTTCTCTTCCCGTTATTGGTAACATGATCTTAAACCCTCTTGTAGTAGTTTAAGTCCTTTAATTATGTGTTTTGATATATAAATCGTGATCCATCCGCTGCGCGTAAATCTAACTCGTTTAGATCTAAGAACCTGCATCCTTCAGCAATTTGGGGAATCTTGAATGGAAAAGGATTCTATAGGAGGATTGGAAGAAAGGTATAAGTGGCAGGAGAAGAAGAAGAAGGTGCTGGTGAAGTAGATATAGACTTATGAGGAAAGCTATGTTCATCAAAAGTGACATCTCTAGAAATGTAGATCTTACCAGTGGGATCAACACACACATGACCCTTGTGGTTTGGACTAAGACCAAGATAGGTGCACCTTTGTGTATGAAACTGGAATTTTTTACTGTGGTAGGGTCGGAGGAGAGGGTAACAAGCACAACCAAAGGTTCTGATTTGAAGATAGTCAGGGTATTTGTGAAACAACATGGTGAAGGGTGACTTGTTGTGTAGGACAGGGGTGAGGAGGACGTTGATCAGGTGAACTGCCTGTTGGAAAGAGTGCCACCAAAATTTGAGTGGTAGGGCAGCTTGAGCCAACAGTGTAAGGCCAGTTTCAGTGATGTGCCTGTGTAGCACCTAATCTCCTAACGATGTAGGACCGAACGTTTCTCTCCATAACTTGATGTAGGACCTTTACAGAGGGGTGGCCTAATCTCCTATGCCAGTGGTCTACATCTTTAGGTGAATTTAAAACAGAAACAAGACTAGAGCAGCCTGGTGCAGCATTCAAGTGAGTTGAAAGTTTGGAGTGAGGGGAGCTTCTTGTGGATTGAATGAGGACATGAGTCTGAATTTGATACTGATCCCTATCTAAGATATCATTCCAGAAGAGTGGTTTTGGTTGTTTTGTCCTTAACAAAACAGCAGGAGTTAGTAAACTCTATAACAACAGAATTATCAAGAATAAGTTGAGATATACTAAGAAGATTTTTTGCAATCCTAGGAACATGAAGAATATTTTATTAAGCTGCAAAGTGAGATTATGACTAGGAAAGGTGACAGTGCTAGAACCAGTGTGTGCTATGACAAGTTTCTCACCATTTTCAATCACCAAAGCATCTGAGCCTTCATATGGTGACCTTAAACTGAGATTATTCAGATCATGGGTTACATGGTTGCTTGCTCCACTATCCAGATACCAGCTGGGATCAGTCACTGATTCAGGAGTAGCTATGTAGGCAGAGCTCTGTTTGACCTGGGAGGACCCCTGAGATGGTGCTATGGGAACATAATCAGATTCAAATCTGTGCCAGCATTCAGATGCTATGTGTCCAGACTTCAAACAAATTTGACACATAGGTCTAGGACTACCAGTGTTGTTGCCTTTTCCATTGTTCCTGCCTCGACCTCTGCCACGATTGTTATTGTTGGAGCCTCTACCTCTGGTTCCATTTCCACCAGATGAAGCATTTATGGGCTGTCCTCTACCATTTCCAGACTGTGTGTAGGCAGCATTAGCAGAGGGAGTATGGATATCAATGTGAGATGAGGTATTGTATCTGGATATGAGTCATTCATGAGTCAACAACTGGGATTGGACTTCAGGCCAGGACAAGGAGGTGACTCTATAGGTAATATTTACCACAACAGACTCATATTCTCTAAGCAAACCACCAAGAACAGCAAGAACCAGTTCAGGTGTTGGAATAGGGAAACCAGCAGCAGCTAGACTATCTGAGTAATTCTTCATTATAGCAAGATAATCAGCCATGGTTTTGGCACCTTTCTCAGTCTTTGTAAGAGCATCTTTGAATTCAAGAAGACAAGACTGGGCCTGGCTGTTAAATAAAGTTTCCAGAGTGGTCCAAACATCATGGGACGTAACACAGCCTACAACCTCCATAAGTGCTTGATCAGTCATTGATCCAAGCAGCCATCCTAAAAGCAGATTATCAGTGGTATGCCATTCTTCATAGGCCAGATTTGGAATGAAACCCATACCAATTGGGCTAGCAATCATCTGAGGAGGAGCTTGTTTGGTACCAAAGAGGAATCCATCAAGTTTATACCCTCGAATAACAGGGAGAACTGAGTATTTCCAAAGCAGATAATTCTTGCGGTCTAATTTGACATTGGAGGTCTGATTTAGGGTTCCTCCAAAGGGAATAGCAGCGCATGATCTTGAAGTAGCAGTAACTTGATGAAGGAAGGATCGGTAATTTCGGATGAGATTGTTCAAATTTCGAGTGAAAGATGATAGGGCCAGAAAAGATGTCGGAAAGACCGGAGGTGGGAGACTTAGTGAAGCCTGGGTCACAGTTGTAGCGGACGTCGGGAAAGACCCAAAGGGTATAGAAGCTCGAACAAGCTCGTTTGCAGGAGCAGTGGCTTGTGGCGTAGTGACTGGTGGAGCTGTGGTAACAGGTGGAGCAGCGGTGGCTCCGATGTCAGGATCGGCGGTGGACATGACCACCGGTATATTGCTTAGATACCAAGTTAGAATTATAAAAGAGAAATAACTTTCATTAATTGGCAACTGTCACAGAATACAAGGGTATATATCCAAGACAACCTAACAAACATTATCTCATACTAGATTCTCTAGGACACTTGTCTCAACTAGATACTAGACAAGTGTCACTCAGGCATAATATCAAATACTAATATTAAATGCTATCATTATCCTTAACATTAACGATATAAAATTGTGTGGTTCATATGTAAGAAATGAAAGGAGAGCATGGAAGAACGAGGGATAATTTCTTCAAAATTCGGATGGTCTCATTTTCTTTCAAAACTGGTGAGAGACTGAAAGAAACAATTCATTTTAATTAAAATAGTAATGATAATCTTTGTATCTCTTTTATTCTATTCAAATATTTAAAATAGACTTCATAATCCCTCATTCCCTTCTTATTTGTTTTATGGGATTGGGATCCTCTGCTGTGGCCGCCTCTGCTGTGGCCTTGCTGTGAGTCCGAAACGGCGTCGTTTCGGACAAAAACGACGCCGCGCTGATGTGTTTTTTTTTATTATTTAAGATCGGAACCAAACGGCGTCATTTGAACGCAATACGACGCCGTTTTGTGTCACAGTACACCATGTTGTGCTCCTTTCACAACAGACGACCTCAACCCTGTTTTATGTCACTATCTTTTCTTTTTCTTCAATCCAAACGGGCTTAAGGGAAGTTGAAGGCAATAATTTTTTATTATTTGTGGGAAAAAAAATTCAGCAAATTTGACAAGAACAATCTTCAGGGTGAGGTCAGGGCCAACATGGGTATGGCCTCTCTCTTTTTATCTTTCATTGGAGAGTGATAGAGGTATCAATTTGTTGCACAGAAATCATTATCAACCATACACTTTGAGTTTAAAAAGAAATACATAAAACCTGCACCAGACGATCAACATTTCGGGGGATGAGTGGTGTACAATTTCTATACATCTATCATTTCCTATCTTTCATTTTATGTTTCTACTTTTATGTTTTCATGTGTTTGTGATTTAATTTGAATGTATGAAGTGAAAATAATTTTGTCATTAGGTAACGCTTTTATTCTTTATTGGTGTAAGTGAAAATGTCTTCTTCTTTTCAAATTTGAAATTTTATTGTCCTCTTAGACCTTCACCCCTTTTTTTAAACATACTTCCTGTCCCAAAATATAATTTTTCATATATATTAAGAAAGTGATTAAATATTATTAATGTATGCTAAAATGCCTAATACATCATTTGACTATCATAAATACAATTATTGTAGAGTGGTTGGATGAATATAAATTAGAGGTAAGATGAGGAAAAATGTTAATAATTGTTTTTTTGATATTGCGAATTACTTATATTATGAGACAAAATAAAAAACCAATGACGATTTATATTTTAGGACGGAGGGAGTATTTATGTGTTATATGTATATATTATACATATAACAAGAAGACCAATAACATTAGGAAGGTTGAGACAATCCAACTCCATGGTGGATTGGTAAGTGCTACCCAATTTAGCTAAATGATCGGCAACAACATTACCTTCACGATGCACATGAGTAAGGTTGATTTGATACTTTTTTACAAGACTTTGCAGCTCAGTGATCTCATCCAAATATTTCCATGGGATGGCATTAAGGACAAGAATCATATTCACAAGCACCTGAGAATCAACTTCCACATGAAGGGAGTAATTTTGTTTATTAACACACCGATCAATTCCACATTTCATAGCACAAATTTCTGCTTCCATATTGATACATGTGCCATAGGCTTCATAACCTGCCTGGATGACACTACCTGTACAGAACCTGCTAAATCGGGATTTCCTATGGATGAGCCATCACAATTTACCTTGAGCTGCCCATCCAAAGGTAAAGTCCATTTGATCAATCGTACTTTCCTACATGGAGGGGTGGCAAGAGAGTGCAGCGGCCCACTTTTCACCAAAATCGCATCCTCTGTGTTAGTTTGAGCAAGCCTCATAATGTTAGAAGCAAAGACAATATTCTGCTTGATCTCTTGAAGACATGTTTGAACAGAAACATGGACTGTGCCATACATAGCAGCATTTCGACTCTTCCAAATTCCCCACAGTATAAAACAGAATAATGTTCTCAAAATCTTGCCAAGTGAACCCCCAACAGAGTTAAAAAAAACCAAGATGCCATGACATTTTCCAGCTGTTCAAGTTAGGCTTAAAACATAATATTTTTTGAAAATGAAGCCATACCTGCTGAGCATAATGGCATCTCCAAAAAAACATGTGTAGGTGTCTCATCAGCAGCACAAAAGAAACACTTAAATGGACCATGAATACCAAGTTTGCAGAGTTGTGCAGGAAAAAGTAGTAAACTGTTATGCAACCTCCATAAGAAAAATGTGATCTTAATGGGAATATGGGGCTTCCATATCTCCCCCATTTCAAACAATTTTGGCCTCTTCTTCCTAATCAATGTATAGGCATAGGAAACTGGAAAGGAAAAACTTTAGTGCTATTAAGAAAAAAACAATTAGTACCCTTTTCACTTTCAGCATATCAGCTATCTATATGACCAACAGTCAGAGGGTTCAACTAATCACACTTTTTGGCGGACAACCTTAAAAATTAATTATACCATAAACAAGTTTAGGAAAGATGTTTAAAAAACCTCAAACCTGGATATGCTGCCTAGTTTTTCCTACCCAGAACGACGACGACAAAAAAAACTGTTATTCTGCTAAACAAAAATCTCAAGTATGTATGTATGTATGCATTGGTTTCTTAACAAAATTTGTTGCTTTATGTATGGGCCCAATGGATGGACCATTCTGACTCTAATCTTTTAGCTGTGAACAGTACAACCCACCATTGGAGAAATGCTCATTTATAATCCTAATCATGTACTAGACTCATTTCAAGAAGCAAGACGATATAATGATCATTTGACATGATATATACTCAACTTCATCTGAGCTAATAATCCCCTCATCAAGGTCTAGTTGAAAATTCTCTAGAGTTTACAATGTTTCCTACGTGTCTACCGTAACTGTAGCTCCACGCTTTCTTGATCTCGCAGAACCAATCTTAATTGTCTGATCTTGAATATAGCCGAAAGGCTCAGCCATTAAATCATTACATTCCAGAACGACTGACCACTTCATTCATCTTTTTTTTGACACTAGCTCGAAGTCTTAATTATCCTCGTCACTACTGCTCTTGTATTCATAACCCGGTTGTCTAAATCTCGCAGTTTCATCATCATCATCATCATCATCCGATTCCATCATGACATCGTCCAGGTCACCCAACATGCCAAGGGAAGAGATATCTCTGCCACTTCTTTCCATATGGGATTTAGCTTTCTCGTTACGATTCCATCTTCCTTTATTGACTATTTGCCATTTAACTGATTTAGGCCGACCAAACTTGCCATGATCATCAGCAGAGTCATCACCGGATCAGTTTCATATTCACTCATGGCATCATCACTTTCGTCTTCATCCTCACTACGTACGGTTGATCCCCTTACGACTCCTTCCCCTCCTTCCATGGCCATCATTGCGTTCTGATCTTTGAAATCTATTAGCAAAATCTTCCCTATTCCAATATCTAAGATTACTCATATCTTCTTCTTCTGCAGCTTCCTCAGCCTCCCACTCTTTATCAGCTGCGTTTTCTATGTCAGCTATGAACAGGTCAAGCTCCTCCTGATCATTGTCGTCTGCCAATTGTGACTTTTCATGATCACTATCATCAACTGGTGTCTCTTTCTTTTTGTTCTCCTGGAAGACATACGGGCCGGGGCTACCCTCCTTTTTGTCGATAGCATTGAAGAAAGTTGAAGCTACTCTCTGAATGCTAGCTATGTCAACTGGATCATCAGGGTTTACTCCTTTTCGACGGAGCTCTTGTTCGTATTTTTTTTATGTTTAACTTCTGAGACTCCAGAGCTTGTTCAAATCTGGCTTTAAATAATGCCTGCACTTTAAAGACAGTCAGATTTAGGCATAAAAAGTTATAATGCATTTCATGTACTTTCCACATTGAACATTTCATCAATGCATTAACCGAATGACAAAATGCTCTGCACAACCATGCAAGATTCTACTATTTGGTAATCTGCACTGATAGCAACAGCAAACATGCCCCTGGACTATGTCAGATGAATGGAAATGTTGGTGAATCAACAATCGCAAGTTCTGAAATATAGATATTTACTAATTCTGTCCATATGAGATAAGAATCGGGAGCTTTCTAGCAAAGAGACCTCAATAATCACAATCATGAATCACCTACTACAAGGTAACAAAGATATCCGATTCTCCTAACAAAGTTAACCATGGGAAGAAGCACGCTTTGAGCCGTGTCGTTTCCTTAAATTCTCAAGAAAAAATTTGTACACTACTCTTACACACCAAAAAATACTACCAATTAAAAAAGAGGATACAGTTATAGGAGTTTAAAAGCCATATGATAGCTATAATGTAGTCATTTACTCAAAAACACGTGTTAACAAGTTCTTAATTAACAATACTTAAGACACAAAACCGAGACTCGTATTACCAACCTTCCTTTTGGTAAGAGTGTTGACAGGTATCAAATTCTTCGGTTGACGATAGTTTCTTCCCCAGAACATGATGATAGTCTTCACATTATGTATGTTAACAACGATCCCACCACTCAATCTAGCCAGCATGGATGCCATTTCCTTAATCTTTTCTTTCGGAAAATTATCACAGCATACCTGTACAGTTTCATGGAACTTCCAGTGCATGTGCATGTTTTGGACAACACCTCCAAAAACTCCTCTTACATCAACAGGTACATAATTTTTGTTTTTGAAACCAATTTATATGCATGCAGCTGCTCAGGTGTTAGAAACTCGGGGTCATGGTGCGGGGTAGGTAGTTCAGGAAGCTCATATTATTTCAGTTTCTGTAGAATTAAGCTTGGGTCAGGTTGGGTTCGCTTGGGTTGGATTTTTACATAGTATTAGTCGGGTTGATTTAAAAAAATACTAACCCAAACCAAACCAAACTATTAAAAAACCCAATGCTTTGGTTCGGTTTGGTTTCAGATTGGATTGGGTTGGGTTTCGGGTTTTAAGCCATAAACAATGTACTGTATTTGTAATTATTCTTTCATGTTATAAAATGCATACTCGTATTCCATCGAAATTCAAATTTAAAACACATATCCATAGTAATTGTTATTAAAGAGAACAATAATTAAAGACAATTTTTGTGGACATCATATTATGAGTCCAATAAACTATGACACAACCAACAACATATAAATACAATAACTTAAACATTAAGGAAGGCATACAATGATTTTTAAATGTTAAAAAAATGATTCATGATTCATTCGAAAAAATATTATATTCATTCATCAACTAGTCCTTTTAATCTGATTATGGTTTACAATCAATAGGTTGATTGATTTTGATTTGATTTTGACTGTCTTACATATGTTTTTTCAATTTTCAATTATCACGCCACTAGAATAAATGTTGATCGAAAATGATAATGAATAACACTAGCCCTTTTCATTGACCATGAATAGAATAACCTATTGTAATACCTTTCGGGTTGGGTCGGGTCGAACCGAAGATATAAATTAAAACCCCAAACCAACCCAATAGCATTCGGGTTGGGTCAAAAACCAACCCAAAGTTTTTGGTTTCAATTGGGTTGGGTTATTTCGGATTGGTTTAGTTTGGGTTTATTGGGTTTTTTGCTCAGCCCTAATTAAAGACACCTTTTTCTTTGCCTACATTAGTCAAAATGCAAGGGAACAACAATAAAAGCCATCAGTGACACAAAAAGAACATATAACAGCAAATTACGCTCAGTTCCATATAAATCGTTACGCCTTACGATTCTACATATAGATGATTGCATTGCAAATCAGATTACACATATACATTATCGCATTGCAAATTGTTACGGAACATATAGATGATTGATTGCAAATGTGACTGATAAAGAACCACCGAACACGGAAAAAATCAAAGGAAATGACAATGAACATACTTTTTCGAGGCTATGAAGAGGCGTTCTCATCGATCATCAATTTCATCCGCAATATTTTAGCCCTCCGGAACTCCTCAGAGGTTTTGCGGACTCGTTTCTCATCCGCTCTCTACTTTGCTCCTCATACTCTTGGCCGACATCCTCGAGCACCATCGAAGCTATTCCATGACGATGCCGAGAATTGTACCTATCTACGTGGCACTTCTTTAGTGGCTCAACATTAAGTATGGAGTGACGATACTTGGAATTCCCACGGTCGGACAAAGGGAGTCCGGCCACTCGTCCTATTCCCTTCAAGTCGGCCATTGTTTAAGACAATTCTACCGGTCATATGGCCAGGTCCGATCTAGACCTCTGAAGATCGGCCAACACTTGTGTTCTGCTCAACCCATAACCGATCCTCGTGGTTGGTTCGGTCCTTCTCAGATCTACCATTCTACTTACACCCAACCGAAAGCATTTTAGTTCGGCTACATCTCCTCGGGCGGCCCGAGCGTAGAAGGATTCGACCCGTTGTCACGGATTTTATTAACAAGTAATAAATTTATAATCCGATATACCTCAAGTGCAAGGATCGTAGTAAAGAGGTTGATATCGGGTCGATCTTACGGGGAATCGGAGGTTGTTAACTCTAGTCTTTATTCTAACCTAACTATGTCACGATTACTAAACTAAAGCAGATATTTAAAACATTAAATAATTCACAAGAAAGGTAACAATAACGTAAACCGGACGGAAGATCAATGACTAAAGCCGGAAAGATAGTTTTGAACCAATTTAAACTAAACTAAACCTAATATGCAATAAAAGACTAACTAAGCTAAACAATTCAAATTCAAGGGTTTTAAATCAATAAGTTACGAACGAACAAGCAATTGATGCACCTATCCTATCAACATTCAATTTCAATTCATTATTTCGTGATTACTAATCAAGTTGTGATTCACACGATGATCAAAGGTATGAACCCCTAATTTCTTAGGCGAGTTCGTCTATTAATCTCTATCTTTCGATCTAAAGATCAACGCTTTTCTAACCAAAGGTGTAAACTTTAAACGTTTTTAACCTAGAAATCTAACCTAATAACTTTCGTTACTTAGATCAAATATCTATTCTTTATCATGGTGATCTAAAGTCTAACATGATTTTCATCAAATAAACGATCAATAAAGCAAACATCTTTCGATATAAATTTGCAATAAACAACATAAAGCATGATAAAAGAAACAACTCGTAATAGATACTCACAAAATAATCACGAAAAGAAACTGAATTGTTGATCGGACGGCTTCACAACGCTCGTTCAATGGAGGTCTAGCCTCTTAGCATCCTCTTGAAGCTTTGAATTGTATAGAAAGACATAAAAAAGTAGCTAATCTAATCTAAGAATTTAAGAACATAAAAGTTGATGGCGGTAAAACCATGACCTAAGCCGCCCTTAGGATTAGGGTTTGAGTATTGTGTAATTCGTATCCACAGGGTTGAGAAAATGCCGCCTATATAGATTTTCAAGTCGGTTTAGCTAAGTCGGCTCTCTTGGGCGCCCGTCTGAATCTTGAACGCCCGTCCACTCTTCCATACAAACTTGAATCGGGCGAGTCATGATCGACGCCCGTCCTTCTTAAATTGGATGCTCGTCCGGCAATTTCATCCAAACTCGAATCAAAAATATCATCACAGACGCCCGTTTGAATGGTAGACGCCCGTCCACTCTGGACGGGACTTGGACGCCTTGATTCGGTGACTTTGAAAACTTGATTGCCTCATCTCTACCTCTTTTTAATTCAATCCAAATCCATCATTATCTCTTCTTCATCATAAAATTCGTCTTTTATCTTGTTTTGATCATCTCTTGAGCCTCAAATATGTATCTATAACACATCAAAACATCGCAAAATGTAATATCATCCAAATAATCATAAAATCACCATTAAAACAACAAAATTAACCTATTTTGCGATTAACTCGTTAAAAACCTCATTTACTCAATACTTCCATTAAACACTCGTTTCTTATGCAATTAATACGAATATGAGGGAAAATATCATAAAATATAGTGTTATAAATCGTATAAATTCACTCTTAACAACTCCCTCACACTTAGCTTTTGCTCGTCCCGAGCAAAACAAGACGAAAACCAAGGCTTGAAAAAAGATAGACATCTCAGCACATATACCACATATGCAATAACTTAGAGGTTCACCCCGGTGTGTGTGCAAAGCCATAGAAAACTTCCACTAAATCCAAACTTGAGAAACTCAAAGCAAAACTAACTAATACCCCCTCGTAGACTAGCAATAACTGACACTCATAAGACGTACCTTAAAAACGTAACATATCCCGAAAAGGATGATCGAATATATCTAGGGCCTTTCTGAGATACTCAGAGGATAATCCCTACAGCATATCCATCAGTTTATACTGGGGATAAGATAGACGATAACTTAGTCTTATATCCACTTCATAACACTTCTTTAGTTGATTTAACTATTTCACTTTTAAACACACATCAGAATGAGCTATTGCCCTGTCATAGCAGAATAGGATATTCGAGATATACCCCACCTTACTCCAATCATAAGGCAGCTTTTTCTGATTGTCGTGAGCTTTTAGTCATCATAGTGGTATAGGACATACGTGGTATACCCTATCGCACTCAAATCATCGACTAGCTTCCGACACACCCAATTAATACATTCTGAATTCAACTTTTTCATTTGACAATAAGTTATGTGTTACTTATCACATTCAAACCTTAGATATTCACAGTATAACATACTCCGGATCTAAATACAAACTATCATAAATCTCAAGATATATACGTAGCACTAAGCACATGACTTATAAGAAAATAAAAAATCACTCGTCAAAAAGGGGTATAACTTTATAAATTAGCTCATCGTTCACTATGGCTCGTGGAAAATAGATCTCAGGTGAAACAACCAACTTATCAAACATATGATATATAGCTCAGATGACTATAAAAGTAACGAATATTGAATTGAATTGCCTACTCGGGACAAAACAAAAACAAAAATGTCAAATTTTTTTGAAAATTCTAGCTCATGTTGCATAGAAACACAATGAATTAAGCAAATGTATAGGTACATATCAAATCATTCCCCTCCCCCACACTTAAAGATCAACATGTCCTCATGTTGTGCAGAAAGAAAGAAAAGGTAAAGGACTTAGCTGATTTCAATCGATACTCGAATCGATGGTCAGGCCGGAGCCTACGTAGTGACAATTTGAACTCGTAACCAAACAATGTAGCTCGACAAAACTGCTAAAAATTACCTGCACTACTCGACAACCACGGAAAAATCTCGGGGAAACGGGGAATTATACCAAAGTGAAAGAATATATTAAAATCGAGTAAGATAAAAAGATAAAACATCCAATACATCCAAAAGTGGAAACAGAGTATAGTCAAAAGAAAGTACGGACGCCTTATGGCTTACATGATTCAGTCGGAAAAATAAACAGTAGCAATATGAAAAGTACAACGAATCAAGTAAGGAAAAGTAGCAAAAGAATACAACCATCGTATCTAGGACAAAGCAAAAGAAATGGAAAAATAAGATCAAGGCTGCCCCGGTGCCGCAGAATCACCAGCCGGAGGTACATCAGCCGTAGAAGTAGTCGATGAAGGTCCCGGCTGTGGAGTGGTAGCAGCAGTAGCAGTCGGTGCCTCCTCCTCCTCATCCTCAGAATCTTCCTTCTCAGCTCGAAGCACATCGTCAATCGCTCGCTCGATGTCATCGTGGAAAACGTAATCCTTCAGGCTAGGTGTGAAGATGTTCTCGTCCCTCGGCTGCCGGTCCTCGCAGATACACTGCAATATCGTCAAAATGTTGTTCTGTGTATCCCGAATATCACCCATCCAATCCCGTAAACTGTTGGCCATGCTCAACCGCATCCTGACTGCAGGAGATAAAGTAGGAACGAATGAAACCGCGGGTGGTGCAGAAGTAAACCCCGGCTCTTGTGTAGCCTCAACATGCCCCGAAGTCCGAACATTTTCTCGTTGAATTTCCCTCGGGTTCTTCGGTTTAAGATCCGGCCTATACTCAGGAACACCGGCATCCACACATAGGCTATGTATCAAGTGGGGAACAATCAAACACCGGGTATAGACTTGCTGATTGGTCGCAATCTCATCAAATAAGGCTTGGCCGACATCGACATTCAACCCGAAATTCAATGCGTACAACATCCCAATGTCACCAATATGGAAATGTGTGAGGTTGTTCTTTGGCAACAACCGACTCTGTATAAAGCGACCTTTGGACCTTCGGTCCTCGACCAAGTCGTAGTGACTAACTCTTTCGGTCTCCACCGGCCTTAGTGTCCACGGAACATCCGGGCACACTTTCGACGCAACTCCTCTAACGGATCCTGGCCGGCATCCTGCCTCCTCTTAATCTCCTCATTGTAATCCAAACCCTCGAAAGGCGCTAAACCGTACTTCTCGTTAATGACTTTCGGGGTGAACGGGACCTTGACTCCTCTCACCATTACAACTCCGGTTTCCAAGTCCGTCTATGAGCGATTCTTTATAAAACTCGCGAACTAGTGTATCATTCACCGGAGTAAGTGGTATTTTCATCAACGCATCCCATTTCCTATCCCTCAAAAGCTTCACAAACGCCGTATCAACCTTTGTTTCCATCACCGCCCTCTCTATCAACATCGTCCGTGACTGATAATGCTTGGTAAAAACCTCGTAAGCCTTAGGGCTGATAAATCTACGAGCCAAAGGAATAGGAGGACCATGAGGTCTAACAGTTGTCCTAACCGGCTCAGCTCTCATACTTGCCTCCTCCTGTCTAGGGGCATCCTCAGTCTGTTCAACCCTAGACGATACTCCACCTCTCTGAACCCTAGGCAGCCTTACTAGAGGCACATCTTCCTCAGTATCCGACTCGGACGTAGACTCATCTCGTAGTTGTGCCCTAGCTTGACTTTGTACAGCCCTAGGAGGTTGGTCTCGTATACTACACCTCGGTTTGGATCAACTACGGGAGGATCTACCGCCTTCCACTTCTTACTAGGCTCCTGAGCCACATCCTTACCATGCCTCTTAACCACTGCCTTCTTATGGAGCATGGTGAACCACTGCCTCTTAACCACACAACAAACCCAATCCCAAAATCAAACAAAACCACCCGTTTATCGTCCAAACGGGATTTCCCAAACAATCCAACACCAAACCACAACAAACCACAATGCAGCCCATCCAACATCATCCATCAACATCCCAAATCACCAACACAACAAGAAAAGAACACAAAACAAGAAAAAAAACAAATAAGGGAGAATATATAGAAAAGAGTCGACTCGAAAATCGAACTCGAAAAAAACGTGAAATAACCTAAGAAAAGTTGATAAAAACTTACCAAATAAGATGATGGGATGATGATAAAACGGATTAGACGTCCAAACAAAGCCAAATTGAACCCAAAAATCGGATTTTTCCTCAAAAAGGTCGGACCAACTATATCACTGAATCGGATTAATGGGCGTTTGTTGGAGGATTTGGAGTGGAAAATCGAAAAGAAGGGATTGCGAGCTTCTTGTGGGACTTTAAATCGCCCAATTTGGTATAGAAACGAAGATTTTAGGGCAAAGGAGGTCGAAGAGTCGGTTTTGCGATTTGAAATTCTGAAAAAGTGAATGTTCATGGGTTGAGGGGGTATATATAGGCAGGGGCTAGACGGGCGTCCAGGTAACCGGACGGGCGTTCAGTGAAGAACATATGAACTGGACGGGCGTCGGTGTATCGGCGCCTTCGTCCAGCGTTCAAATCACATACTGAATTGGAGGGAGAATTCCAGACGGGCGTCCAGGGATAGTGGACGCTCGTCCAAGAATTGGTCATGGCGGACGGGCGTCCAAGACAGAAAAATGCAAAAATTATAAAATTTCATACAATTTAAATTCAAATTTGCATTTTCTCATTAAACTTAAATAAAACTTCAAAAATACGAATGAAAAATGACGAATTACATAAAATCACTAGAAAATAGGTAAAAACAATAGAAAATAGTGGGTTGCCTCCCACCGAGCGCTTTTGTTTTACGTCGTTTGCTCGACGAAACAACCTAACAACGCTAGTCATCGTAAATTTCTGCCCAATCTATCACCCGGATAAGACGGCGGAGCATGTCAATCGCCGGAGGAAGTCATACTCATCCTGCAAACCCCGCCCTCCTCACCCA
Organism: Gentiana macrophylla; assembly: GCA_026214975.1. Classification (NCBI taxonomy): domain Eukaryota; kingdom Viridiplantae; phylum Streptophyta; class Magnoliopsida; order Gentianales; family Gentianaceae; genus Gentiana; species Gentiana macrophylla. The sequence goes on along the minus strand of CM047805.1, from coordinate 189,956,860 downwards.
TTTACGTCAACACCTCGAAAATGTTCACTTGCAAAGACTACCGCTAAATCACAAAGATCGGATCATTCGAGATTGTATATAGGCGTCCAGAGAGCTGCTGCAACTCCTCGATGAGTGAAGTCTCCACCTCCGAACATCGGGAACAATAAGAACATAGGTGACAGATCACGATGCGGTACTAATATCAAAGTCTACGTGCAACACTATAGGCCCTCCCGGTCCGTCATCTACTGAGTGATAAGTGGGATCCTCCTAAGGAAAGGTAACTCCTCCGGTAGAACTCGAAATCCATATCTAGAAAGCAAAACTAAGCGATGAGATATAAACAAAAGCAAAACTTAGTAAACTAAACTTAAATACTAAAACTACAAAAGCGTAAAACAAAAACAACTAATATAACGATATCTAGGTTGCCCCCTAGTGGCGCTTTTGGTTAATGTCGTTAGCTCGACACTGTTTAAAGCTCAGCCTGGATCAGGCCATTTGACTTTTCTACCACCCACTACCTCGCCTAGACTTGGGTCGATGAGTTAATTTTGCAAAAACATCACTTAACACGTAGGGTGAAATCTTTGATAGCTTTCCAAACACGTTTAAACTTCCCCATGGTTGACTTCTTCTTCTTCTGAGTCTTCTGATGACGTTTCAACTGACGCACACTCTCATACTCTTCCATATCCCAACTACCAGCTAGAACTTCTTCAGATTGACCACTACCGGCATCCTCTGAAAACTCGTCAAATTCTTCGACTTCTTTAGTACCACACCCGAGGATATCGAGGAAACGAACAATCAAAGGCTTTTCCTTGGGTTCACAAATGTAGTGCTTACACCTTTGACCATTTACTCGGAACGGTTGGTCACCATAACCGCGTAGTTCTAAAACGCCTCCAGGAATAATTTGGAGAATCTCAAAGGGACCGGACCATCGTGTCCGTAACTTTCCAGGAAACAGATGTAGCCTAGAATTATACAGAAGAACTTGCTCCCCGACTTGAAATTCTCTCTTCTTAATCTTGGCGTCATGGAGGAGTTTCATCTTATCTTTGCTGATCCTGGCGCTTTCATAAGCCTGGAGTCTGAATTCGTCCAACTTATGCAATTATTGCGATCGATGCTTACCACAGGATTGGGAATCAAAGTTCAAAAACTTTGTCGCCCAATAAGCTCTATGCTCTAACTCGACCGGCAGATGACACGGCTTACCATAAACCATTTGATATGGAGATGTACCCATAGGAGTCTTATAGGCAGTTCTATATGCCCATAGTACATCATCCAATTTCAAACTCCAGTCTTTCTTATGATCATTGACCGCTTTTTTCCAGGATTTTCTTAATGCTTTGGTTGCTTCTTTCAACCTGACCACTAGTCATCGGGTGATATGGTGTGCCTGTCTTATGACGAACACCATACTTTTCAAGAACTTTCTCACAGGGGTCGGTTGCGCGAAATGTGTCCCTTCACACCGATCAAGGCACGTGGACATCCAAATCTCACAAAGATGTTCTTCTTTAAGAATTTCATGACCGTCTTATGATCATTGTGAGGAGTGGCTTGAGCCTCCACCCATTTCGACACGTAATCCACGCAGACTAAGATGTATTTGTTACCACAAGATGATGGGAACGGTCCCATAAAATCGATACCCATACATCAAAGACTTCGCATTCTAAGATGGGTTTCAAAGGCATATCAAACGCTTGTCGTCAGTACCGGTTCTTTGGCATATGTCACACGCTGAGAAAACTACGTATCTTTAAAGATCGTGGGCCAATAGAAACCGGATTGGAAGATCTTAGCAGCGGTTTTCCAAGGACCAAAATGACCTTGATGGGTCCTTTGTGGCCTTTGCTCAATAATATCGCTGTTTGCTCAGATTCGAACACATCTCCTAAGCGGACCATCTTTACAGATCTTAAAAGATAAGGTTCATCCCAAACGAAAGATTTCAAATCAGAGAAGAACTTTTTCTTCTCCTGATAGGACAATTCTGGATCGAGATATCGGGAATGAAGGTAATTGACAATGGAAGAATACCATGGAACATCTGGAGGACAACCGTCGATAAGCATGATATTCTCCAGAGGAAAGTAAAGATCTATATCAACTGGATCATCCTTTTCCTTACTTAGCATTCTCGAAACATGATCCGCCACGACGTTTTCACTGCTCTTTTTGTCTTTAATCTGAACGTCAAACTCTTGTAGGGTCAGTATCCAACGCAATAGGCGCGGTTTGGCCTCTTTTTTAGTCATCAGATACCGCAAAGCAGCGTGATCAGTCCACACAATCACTTGAGCTCCTAACAAGTAACTACGAAACTACGAAACTTGTCCATAGCAAAGACTACGGCCAATAATTCCTTTTCAGTGGTAGTATAGTTGTGATGAGAGACAAATTAATGATCATTATTACGACATTTTACCCCAATATTGATACCACTTTGAGCATTATTGTACCAATTTAAGTCAATAATTACTTAATTTTATCCAAATATATAAATAGTGGTTATTATATAAATTATCGTATTTTTATAAGTTTTTATAAGTTTTGTACCGGTTTAGTAACCGGAGTGTCGTGTTGGATTTACGTTTGGTATTTTGGTGGTTTATTGCAGAATTATAGGTTGACCAAAATCCCGAGTAATGAGACGTTTTGAGGCCTAAAAGAGGTATTTTTAGGGATATAAGAGTGTGCCACTAACTTAAGTGGTCAAGTGGGCTTCAGCGGTGGTTAGTGGTATTCACTAACAAATTATATCTTCGACGAACAAATGGCTCATTAAAACGGCATTTTCTGAAGAAGTGTCCTTAATGAAAGTTGTATATCTTTGAAAGAGCTTTCCAACGCAATTTGAATCACGTCAATCGGACTTCTACAACTCAAGTATCATTAAGTCAAGTGGTCAAGTGGCTAACCGATTCGATTTAGTGGAAATCGAGAAATATCTTCGACAAACGAATGGCCCATCAAAAAGACATTTTCTGAAGAAGAGTCCTTCATGAAAGTTGTAGATGTTTCAACGAGCTTTCCAATGCCTCTTGAATCATATCATTTGGAGATCTAGAACTCAAGATATGAATTTTAGAAGTTTTATTCCAAAATATAAATTTTTATCCGGAATTTGGGGGATGAATGTTATGATGATTCCGGACCGGTCCGGCCATTTCCGGCCCAGTCCGCCCCCCCCCCCCCCCCCTTTGTAGGCTATAAATATGTGCTATATTTAGACTAAAAAGATGCCCCTTCTTTCCCTCTTTCTCGTTCCTTTCTTCTTTGTTTTTTTCTTTCTTGCATACACTTTGTATATATATATACTAGTATATCGTTACACCGTGCATAATCACGGTGCATCTCACGTCCAGAGATTTAAGTATCTATCGTATTGGTGTGTCTTTATGTGCTATGTAGTGTGAATCAACAATTAAAAGTAACGATAAAACACAACTAAAAACATACACATATAAAATTATAAATAACATTTTTCAAGCACAATATAATTGTGACCGAAACATACACAAACAAGGAAAATTTGAAAGAATTAATTAAAGCGAATACGTAAAACACGAAATGATAAAAAAAGCGAAGCGTATATAAAAAATGATTTGAAAAGATTATGAAAGAGAAGCACAAAAAACAAACTAAAAGCAAAATAAAAACCCAATACCTACGGCGTTATAGTCAAACATATATAAAGTTAAATTCATATTGAGTCGGAGGACATCTTTCGGATCGGAGGACCTCGTTCGGGTCGGAGGAAAAAAAATCAGAGGCGGTTTCGGAGGCGGTTCGCACACACAAACATATCGTAGAGGATATATGGTATGATATATATATTTGATTTCTCAAAAAAAAAAAAAAAAAAAAAAAAAAAAAAAAAAAAGAGTTAAAAACCCTCCTCGAGAAAATCCTATGTCTACAGTCTTTGCAAGTTGGGTTATCGCTCAATAAGCATATAGGGGGGTTCCAATTCATCGGGTTCATATTGAGTCGGAGGACGTCGTTCGGATCGGAGGACATCGTTCGGACACACGGAGGACGTCCTCGTTCGGATCGGAGGACGTCGTTGGGACACACGGAGGACGTCGATCGGATCGGAAGACGTCCTCGTTCGGATCGGAGGACATCGTTCGGACACACGGAGGACGGGCTCATTCGGATCGGAAGACGTTCGGACACACGGAGGACGTCCTCGTTCGGATCGGAGGACATCGTTGGGACACACGGAGGACGTCGATCGGATCGGAAGACGTCCTCGTTCGGATCGGAGGACGTCGTTGGGACACACGGAGGACGTCGATTGGAGGACATTGTTCGGACACACGGACGACGGCCTCGTTCGGATCGGAGTACATCGTTCGGACCACACGGAGGATGTCCTCGTTCGGATCGGAGGACAGCGTTTGGATCGGAGGACGGCCTCTTTCGGACACACGGAGAATGTCCTCGTTCGCATCGGAGGACATCGATCGTTCGGACCCACGGAGGACGTCCTCGTCTCGTTCGGATCGGAGGACATCGATATCGTTCGGACACACGGAGGTCATCCTTGTTCAGATCGGAGGACATGGTTCGGACACACGGAGGACTTCCTCGTTCGGATTGGAGGACGTCGTTGGGACACACGGAGGACGTCGATCGGAGGACATCGTTCGGACACACGGAGGATGTCCTCGTTCAAAGGCCGGAGGATGTATTCGTTCGGATCGGAGGACGGCCTCTTTCGGATACACGGAGAACGTCCTCGTTCGCATCGGAGGACAACGATCGTTCGGACACACGGAGGACGTCCTCGTTCGGATCGTAGGTGAAGGACGTGCTCGTTCGGAACGGAAGACATCGTTGGACACACGGAGGACGTCCTGGTTCGGATCGGAGGACGTCCTTTTTCGGATCGGTGGACGTTCGGACACACGGAGGAACGTCCTCGTTCGCATCGGAGGACATCGATCGTTCGGACAAGCGGATGACGTCCTCGTTCGGATCGGAGGACGGGCTCATTCGGATCGGAGGACATCGATCGTTCGGACACACGCAGGACGTCCTCGTTCGGATCTGAGGACGTCGATCGGATCGGAAGACGTTCGGACACACGGAGGACGTCCTCGTTCGGATCGGAGGACAGCGTTCGGATCGGAGGACAACCTCTTTCGGACACGCGGAGAACGTCCTTGTTCGCATCGGAGAACATCGATCGTTCGGACCCACGGAGGATATCCTCGTTCGGATCGCAGGACACTGAGGACGTCCTTGTTCGGATCGGTGGACGTCGGTATCGTTTGGACACACGGAGGACGTCCTTGTTCAGATCGGAGGACATAGTTCGGACACACGGAGGACGTCCTCGTTCGCATCGGAGGACATCGATCATTCGGACACACGGAGAAAGTTCTCGTTCGGATCGGAGGACATCGTTCAGACTCACTGAGGACGTCCTCGTTCGGATCGGAGGACGTCCTCGTTGGGACACACGGAGGACGTCGTTGGGACACACGGAGGACGTCCGGACACCATCGCTCGGACACACGGAGGACGTCCTCGTTTGGAGATTGGAGGACGGCGTTCGGATCGGAGGACGGCCTCTTTCGGACACACAGAGAACGTCCTCGTTCGCATCGGAGGACAACGATCGTTCGGACACACGGAGGACGTCCTCGTTCGGATTGCAGGCGGAGGACGTCTTCGTTTGGATCGGAGGACATCGTTCGCACACACGGAGGACGTTCTCGTTCGGATCGGAGGACATCTTCGTTCGGATCGGAAGACATCGTTGGACATACGGAGGTGGTTGATGATGCCGTCCGGACATGTTTTCAAGGCGAGCTGGGCATTGCGCTGGGCTTCTTTCGGGCACGTCCTTGGCCTTCTTTTCCGATTTATTGGGCTCATATTGAGTCGGAGGGAGGGTCGGAGGAGGTCGGTCAGAAACATATCGTAGACAAACATATGTTACCTTGTTCGGAAACATATCGTAGACACACAAATATATCGTTCGGAAACATAAACATATCGTTCGGAAACATATCATACACACACAAACATATCGTAGACAAACATATCGGAGGTCGTCCGGACACGCAAAAAATCGGAGGGTCGTTCGGAGGATGTCTTTCGGATATCATAGACACATATCGTTCGGAAAAATAAACAAATCGTTCGGAAACATATCGTACACACAAACATTGTAGGCGTTTATCGGAGGTCGTTCGGACACACAAAAAATCGGAGGGTCGTTCGGAGAAAAAAACTCTCCCCTCCTCAGAAATCCTATGTCTACTGCTGCCATTTGGGTTCTAGCTTAATAAGCCTATATGTGGGGGGACGTGGTTGATGAGGCCGTCGGACATGTTTTCAAAGCGAGCTCGGCATTGCGCGCTAGGCTTCTTTCGGACACACCGCGTACATCCTCATTCAGATAGAAGGACATCGTTTGAACACACGGAGGGTGTCTTTGTTCGGAGGATCTAATTCGGAGGACGTCGTTCGGACACAGTAAAATATCGGAGGACGTTGTTCAGACACACAAAAATATCGGGTGACGTCGTTCGGACACACAAACATATCGGAGAGGAAATAAGACAGAATGTATACATGTTGATCTATTTAAAAAAAATGTGATTAAAAAAAAATCTAAGTTAAAAAAAAACGGAAATGGTGGACCAATCAGGGGCCGCCACGTGGCAGCACCAGAAGCTCCACAAGAAGCGCCCCTTGCTCCTTTATTATATATATATATATATATATATATATACACACACACACACGTCCCAAAAATATATATATACATCCATATATATATATATATATTTCATCTATCTTCTTTTTATTTTGGGCCTTATATATACATATGTCTATGTATGTATATATATGTTTTTATATATATAAATAAAGTAGTTATAGTACCGTTGTAATGGCGGAATAATTATCGAAGATTGTTAAAATCGAAGCTTTGTTATACTACATCCGGTGGAAACGACCCCGATTCAGCAGTTGTAATCGGTAATATATTCTAATATTATTATGTTTACTATTTCTATTTTTATATTAATTATGTTAAGCTAAAAATATATCTAGCCAAGATATGAATCTGAATTAGTTAATCTTTTTGGTAAAATGGATGATCGACTCTGGTAATAATGATTAAAACCAATTATAATGAATCTCTTTTTATTTGCACTTAATGAAAGTAAAAATTGAATTAGCCACTCGATTTTTACTAGAAACGTAATCTAATGAATTGAAAACTCGCGATTAGAATACGAGATCGTAATAGAAAGACCGGAGGGTAAAATTGGCCGTGCGAAAGCGTGACAACAGAATCCTATTTCCTACCTGGGGGCAGATTTGTCTTGGGAAAGATGAATCTTATTAAATTTGTGTTCAAGATCGTAATAATGTTAAAATCAACGGTTTAATTGAAACTAACACCGGAAAGTTAAATCGATCCGCCTGACAACCGGAGCCTTTTGAATAACATCGGCCGTTTGACAAACGGAATAACCTCTTTTATCCGGGGTAGATTTGTACTCGGTACATGTTCAGACTAACTGAGATTAGCATGGGGCAGTTGTGGAGATTAAACTGATGACAATTTGACATATGACAATTTCATACGCTCGTGTGAGGAGGAGTTGTTTAGCTTAGGAGTACACCGGTTCATGCATAATTGACTTCCTTGCATCAAGGAAAGATCATCTCATTTATTTCTACTAAAAGAGATCGTAATTGAAGAAAGTATTCTTGGCTAGATCCAAAAATATATATATTATCTATTTTTATATTTATATATTTATTTCTTGTTTTACTAACCTCTAACTAATCTAACGATCTAACCCGATAAAGCGATAAAGCGTGATTTAGATCGAGTTAATAATAGCTTTTTGGTGTTTAACCACACTTTGAATTGTGCCTTCATTTCCCTGAGGATACGACCTGACTCACCAGACTAGCACTACAATTTGACCCGGTACACTGCCGGTAAGGATTGATAGCCTAGAAACAGTCCGTCAGTATAGTTAACTTGAGAGGGATTCAATGTGTGACTGGCGTAATAGATTGGCTGGAATTTCCCTTTGATTCTTTGTCCTAAAACAAAGCACCAATCGCATAGTTTGATGCGTCGCACATAAGCTCAAAAGGTAGATTCAACAAAGCGATATAAGAATTGGAGCGAGAGATTAAACGGTCCTTAAGCTCCTCAAGCGCCGCTTGCAGTCCTCATCAAAATTGAACTCAACGTCTTCCTTAAGTAAGTAGACAGGGGCTTGGCTATCTTGGAGAAGTCTTGAATGAATCTTCTGTAGAAACCGACATGTCCAAGAAAGGGAAATTCTTATATCGCCTGACTGGAATCTACCTTTTGACACTGGGCACGAGCTCAGAGCAAGTTCTGCACCTATCATCAAGACACTGGGCACGAGCTGGACAATTTTAGAGATTTCCAATGTGACGTGGAAGCCTCAATTGCGGAAGGAAAGCTAGATGAGGTGGTAGAACAACCTCGGTATGGTGAGCGTCGAGGACGACGAGAATTCCCACAGAAGAATTTCAATCAAGATCGTGACCGACCAGTAGATCCCCAACGAAGACGAGATCAATCTCCGGACAAAGGTCAACAGACGGACAATCGCCCAATTAACACCATCAACACCATTGTGGGGGGCCTGGTAATGCATTCGAAGTCGTCAATCCAAACACCCGATCAGGAGTCACGCAGGTGAGCAGAGGAAGTCTAATCCCTTCTCAGGAAGTAAGCTATGGACCAAAGGACTCACTCCCCTTGGTCCTGAATAACGAAGGTTTGGTGATTGAAGCCGTGGTGAACAAAAACCTGGTGAAGAGAGTCTGTGTCGACACTGGCAGTGCCGTCAACGTCCTATACTTGGCAGCTTTTCAGACTATGAATCTCAAGGAGTCCGAACTAATCCCTGTTTCAGCGCCCTTGTTTGGATTTGCAGGTCCTCATATCCATCCTTTGGGGATGGTTCAGCTCGCGACGACGTTCAGAAAGGAATCAACGGGAAGGACGCTCGTGGTCAACTATGTGGTAGTCAAGTCATCATCAACATATAACATAATTTTGGGAAGGCCTGCTTTGATCGATCTACGGGCTGTGATCTCCCTAGCTCACATCAGTCTGAAGTTCCCAACTGACCGCGGTCTGGTGGAAATCAAAGGAGATCTGAAGGTCGCTCGAAGTTGCTATGCGGCCATCATCAAGGACAAAGGAATCATCTTGGGTTGATCGGTTCGGCCAGTTTATCATTTAACACTTTTTTCCAGACTATTTCTCATTTCTGCATTTTCATTCTGTTTGTCCGTTTTCACTGATTACCTTGGATATTTTTGGTTCATTTCCGCACTTTGTTTTCATTCCCTTTGATGTCCGTTTTGGATGTCTCCATTTTCTTTGAATAAATTCCTTTGCGTCAAACTCACTTGCGTTGCCACACTTTTAAGGCCTACATGACCGGTATACATCATCCTTAAAATTCCACACGACGCCAGTTCAACCTGGTCCTGCTCGCTATGATTTTAAACGAGAAGTCAGCACTAGCCTGGCCCTGCTCGGCCTTAAAGTTCCACGCCATACGTCAGTCCGACCTGGCCCCGATTGCTATGCTTTTAAACTAGAAGTCAGCACTAGTCTGGCCCTGCTCGTCCTTAAAGTTCTACGCTAGACGTCAGTCCGACCTGACCCCGATCGGCATGCTCTTAAACGAGAAGTCAGCACTAACCTGGCATTGCTCGCCCTTATAACGTCACGTAAGAAGTCAGTCCGTACTATCAAATTTAATTCGCCAGCCCTAGGGTCAATGTAACATATTCCTATTTACTGTAGACTAATATAGGATTAAAACTACCTTAACTTGCGAAGATTCAGTACCTAATTTGTAATTGCCCGAGCTCATAAGAAGAGTTCGGATTCATGCTAAACATAGGTGCAGTCTGAATTTTCAGAGTTGCACGTAGGGTAGCAAGCCCCTTAAAAAATCTTAAAGAATCTTATACAATTAAACCCGAGTATTGAGCTCGGCATTATACATAATCAGAACATGTATGCCATCCACCAGCCCTAGTCGGGGCATGGCGTACAGGGGGCTTACCCTCTCCAACAATAACTAACAAGAACAAACCTATAACTCAGAACAGATAGGGCAATTTGCACCTGTTCGCCCTTAAAAAACTTTACGTAATTAGTTAGGGCAATCCTGCCCTGATCAGTATGATTCGTTTAAACTTTGTATTAAAGACGACCAGACTTTGTCCTGCACGTCGTAATATGAAGCTAATCTGAAGAAATTCCAGTATATAAATTCCCGAGCTCACAAATAGAGCTCGGCCCTAAGTACAAAAATGAGTGCATTCTGAAAACTTCATAATAACGTACTTAAGTCCGTGCTAGCCGAACGCACATGTCCGGCCCAGCAGTGCAATGTCCAAAACAAAACTTATCAGAGAGTAACAAACAAAATTTCCTTGGATGGAATCACAACCTGATGTTATTCGTCTAGGTTGGTTTACGCTAAGCGCGATCAGATTCAGTCTTGATCGACGTGAAACTATACCTAATATGATTTGTGAAATTTATTATGAAATGGTATACCTGATGCCAATGATTAACTTGGATTTGTACAAACCAAACCCCCACGGCTGTTTAAGCCAAATGGAATACTTGAGGGCTCACCCCTCCAGTAGCATAAATAGTACAACAAAACAAAAACGAACTCAACAAAGCTCATGGACACACGAGCATATAACTTTACAAACCTGGCCAAGCTTGCGTGTAGAGATCGGTCTTATATGCAAACATAAGCGTGCAATCTTTAAATCGGAGCTGCATATCGGGCAAAACGCCCCTTAACGAATTTTACTCTGAAACAAATAATCCGAGCATTAAGTTCGGCAGAATTACAACCAAAGTATGCCATCCAAAAGTTAAAACTAATGCATGGCATACTGAGGGGCTTACTACCCCAATAAAATAACAAAATAACAAATGATAAATAACAAATAACAAATGCACAACTCAAAAACAAAAATAATCTCTTTTGTAAAGTCCCACATCGGTGAAATAAGAGAATGCTCACCCCCATATAAGTGTGAGATATAAATGTCATGTCAACTCGGGTTAGCCCTTTTAGACCAAGCGAGGACGGCGGTCTAAGCAGTTGACCGGACATTTATGACTCATTTAGCGCTACCAGGCCCGGGGTCTGGGGGCGTTATAGAATGGTATCAGAGCCGACTATCAGACGGAACTATGCGCTGCACCGTACAAGAAGACGGTGTAAGGATGGCCTCTAGTTACCTCTGGTAGGGACGATCCAGGACAAGTCTTGGCCGTCCTGGCGAGGACGCCAGTCCCTTATAAGGGGGGAGAATGTAAAGTCTCACATCGGTGAAATAAGAGAATGCTCACCCCCATATAAGTGTCAGACATAAAGGTCTTGTCAACTCGGGTTAGCCCTTTTAGACCAAGCGAGGACGGCGGTCTAAGCAGTTGACCGGACATTTATGACTCATTTAGCGCTACCAGGCCCGGGGTCTACGGGTGTTACATCTTTACCGAATAAACTGAAGTCATGTTACAAAAAATTATCTTCTAAATCAAAACAAGGAACAAAATCCCTACAAACTTTAAGAGTCCGGGGCAGGACTCTTCTGAGGCTCGGACGGAGGCACCGAGTCGGACGTACCGGTCGGCTGGACATTATACTTAGACACAATATACACTCCGGCTTTAAAGTCTTGGACGCGCTCAGTATAAGCCGCACCCATCCCCTGCTGATAAAAGGCCCTCTTAGGAAGGTCATCCAGCACAAGGGAAGGATGTTGCATCCTCGCCTCGTCTACCCCTTGGGTATACCCATGGTAGAGGACGGGAATTAACAACACCTTCAAAGCCTCGGCAAAACCTGCCGAAGCCTTGTACTCCTGAATGGTCTCGGCACTTCGTGTCGAGTCTGTAGCCTTCAGGTCGGCCACCCTTGCCAGAAGGTCACCGACCTCCTTCTCCTTCATCTTCTTCTCCTCGGCAAGTTCATTCGCCAAGGACTTCAGCTCTTTATCCTGAGCTAGCAGCTGGGCCTGTAGGGTTGTCATCTCTGTGTCCTTAAGGCGAGCCGTCGCCATAAGCTCTTCTCTTGTCTGCCTCAGCTCGGTAGTCTTACTCTGGTGGGCAGCTAGTTCTGCATAGGCCTTGTCCAACCTCTTGAAAACCTCTTGGCCGATCGTGCCAACCCTGGACAAGCAAAAAATATTAGGATCATACACAGCTAAGTTTCTTTTTTTTTTTTGATGAAATGTAAAAATATATTAAACACCAAACGAAAGTTTGGGAGCTACAAAAGAACTGATCTAATAATTACAAATGGTGCATATCTAATCTATCAAAAAGAGCCAAGCCCAAACAAAAACATTGCCAAGGTTGACTGCAAATCACACCTTTTGCCTCCATAGGTCTCCGGTGGAAACAAAAGACACTAATCGAACAAGGCACCGAGGGACAACGTCTTGGGGTAGACAACATATCGGTGTACTACAACAAACCGGTAAATAATCCAATCCCGGCGTCGCTTCAACTTCAACTTGCAAATGTCTCAATGTGGCGTACTACAACAAACCGGTCAATATTCCAACCCCGGCGTCGCTTCAGCCCAAAAGAGACAAGTCCCAAACTCAAAGAGGGGTGTACTACGACAAACCGGTCAATATACCAACCCCGGTGTCGCTTCGACCCATAAGAGACAAACGAAGTCTTCAAATACCGCGGCAAGAACCTTGGCTCAAAGGTGTGAGCCACAATCAACCTCAGCAAAAAGGAAAAATGGACGGCTAAGGCGTGCCTCTTAACAAATGAGGACTTATCGCGTACAAAATACGAAAAACATGAGATTTAATACGCATTATCGCATCAACAGTGTTGGTGTTCGCATGCTCAAAAGTAGCAAAATTGCGAATCCTCCAAATTTGGTAAACCGTCGCCGCAAATGCAATCTTCTTCGCTTTAGAGTGATCCCCCGTCCCTCTAGCTTCCCTATGCAGCCAACGAACACTACTCACAATGGTGGTCATTTGCCTAGTAATGCCCAACCAAGCCCGAATCGAGTCCCAAATTGCTTGGGCTGGGCCGCACTTAAAGAACAAGTGAGTAGCGGTTTCAAAATCAGAATCGCAAATGCAGCAAAATGGATCAATCTCCAAGAAATGTAACTTGTCCTTAGTGCGCAAATTATCCATGATAGCAAGCCAAAGAATGAACGAGTGTTTGGGGGTGATAAAAGAACTCCAGATAGTGTTGCACCACCAAACCTTGTTACCCTTCGGCCGGAAAAAATCGTAAACAAACTTTGGACAAAAGGTGTTACCAACGACCCAAGAAGAGAGGATAGTAGGGGCCTGTGCTATCCCTCCTCCAATAAGGATGATCTTATCTCTAATGAGCAAAATCTTCTTTAACAAAGGGGAGTCCGACGGTCGAACTTGGTATTCCCATAAACTCGCATACTTAAGGTAGAAATGGTCAATCCATTTCACCCACAGACAATCCTTTTTCTTGTGGATATTCCAAAGGCATTTAGACAACAGGGCTGAATTCCAAGCCTTCAAATCAAGAAGGCCAAGACCTCCTTCCGGCTTTGGAAGGCACACATTTTTCCAAGCAACGGGCGGCTTTTTGTTCGAACCATCACAATCACCCCAAAGAAAATTCCGACACAATCTCGTGAGATATCGAAGCACCCCTTTCGGCATCGGGAAGATTCCCAGCCAAAAGCATTCCACCCCTTGGATAACAGCCCGGATAAGCTCCAACCTACCTGCAAAAGACAGTGACGAGCCTTTCCAAGAAGCAAACAATTTCATAATTTTATCAAAAAAAGGACCAAACATGGCAAAATTGAGCTGGGTGGTAGCAAGTGGAATGCCAAGGTAGCGAAACGGGAAAGACCCATGATCCAACCCGGTCTCACCATGAATAATACACCGGTCTATATCCGATACACCTGCTAAAAAAATATTCGATTTGGACAAGTTGACTTTCAATCCGGAACAGTCCCCAAAGTCCAAAAGACACTTCATTAGCCGGTTTATAGAATAAGAAGTGCCATGGCTAAACAGGATAAGGTCATCAGCAAAAATGAGGTGGGTGATTCTGTGCTTACCACACTTTGGGTGGAACTTAAAACGCACATCACAAGGGAGGCAAGTCAAGCTACGTGAAAGATATTCCATACATAAAACAAAGAGAAAGGGGGAGAGAGGATCACCTTGCCTCAAACCACGCTTACCTGGGAAGAATCCATGCAACTCTCCATTAATAGAAACCGAGTAAGTGACAGTCGTTACACAAAGCATAATCCATCTCACGAACAAGTCCGGAAGCCAAGTGATCGCGCAACACATGTTCTAGGAAGCTCCAATTCACCGAGTCGAAAGCTTTACGAATGTCCACTTTTATCATGCAACTCGGGGTGGTTTTCTTCCGGCCATACAATCTGGATAACTCTTGCACAAGGAAAATGTTCTCAGTCATGCTTCGCCCCTCAACAAAGGCAGCTTGGGCTGTGCTAATCAAAGAGGGTAACACCGATGCGACCCTAGACGCAAGAATCTTTGAAATTGCCTTATAGAACACAGTGCAAAGCGAAATAGGGCGGTAGTCGGCAACCGACGAGGCGTTAGCTTTCTTAGGAATGACCGCTATAGCTGCATGATTGAACTGGCACAACTAAGTTTCTTAAATAAGAACAGAGTCAAGACAGAGCGTTTACCAGCTCCACAGTCTTGTAACCAAGAATCGCCAACTCTTCGTCGACATATCTTGGCGACCATAACATTGTTAAATAGAAACTGTTGGGAGATTTTGCATCATTAAAACAAAAGAAAATTTATAAAACCTATACTACCATGCAAAACTACCTCCTAACCGGCCGAATACCGGGTAGTTGCTAGTAAAGTTGGATAAATACGGTATCGATCCTCGAGGAATTGGGTCGTCGAATCTAACTTATTAATTCTTCTATATTAACCTAAACCTAAACTAAACGGAAAAGTAAAGCTCGACAGAGGATTGTTAATCCAAAGCCGGAAGGATAATTGCGATCAACATAAAATAAATCTAAACTACAACAATAAATCTATCTAACGAACATGATAATGATCAAGCGATCAAACATGGAACGAACCATAATCCACCATCCCGCAACCCTTA
Organism: Gentiana macrophylla; assembly: GCA_026214975.1. Taxonomy (NCBI): domain Eukaryota; kingdom Viridiplantae; phylum Streptophyta; class Magnoliopsida; order Gentianales; family Gentianaceae; genus Gentiana; species Gentiana macrophylla. The sequence continues at coordinate 189,941,643 of CM047805.1, read as the reverse complement.
ATTTCTTCCCTAGATTATCTTATAGTGATTTAATTCAAGTTGTGGTTTCACCTATCAAACGTATGAATTCCTACTTTGTAGATGAATTGTCTATCAATCTCTATCTTTCGATTTACGGAGATTAACGCATCATAAAATAAACCAAGGTGCAAGATTTTCTAGATCTAACAACCTAGACATTCAACCTATCAACTTTCGTTTGATATAGATCAAAACGTCTATTCTTTCCTATGGTGATCTCGCGTTTACACCGACTTTCGTCCCCACGGTAAACATCAATAACAACATCTTTCGATATAAATTGCATTAACAAATAAACGCAAGGAAAAAAGCGAACTTTAATTAAAAGACTTACAAAACATCCATAGAAAGAAAATAAAAGCTGCCGCAAAAGCAGTCTCCCATGGCTGCTCCATGTTTCAAAGTTTCAAAAGATCATCATGGTGAACAAAAGGAATGAAAGAAACGAAAAATAAAACCTAATCTAACCCGATCACCCGAGCACAAGGCTCGGGTGATCGGCCTTGAAAGCTCCCTAAAGCGGCCTGCATGCGTGTAATTTTCGTATGAAAAATCTGATGTAATTAGGGTTGGAATCGCAGCTGCTTTTATAGACTTTTAAAGTCGGCCACATAAAGAACCGTGGGCGGACGCCCGTTTGAAGATTCCGGACGCTCGTCCTGTATTTTCAGCAACAGCATCTAAACTTGTAACGCTCATATCTCGGGCCTCGTAAGTCGGAATGGAGTGATTCAAAATCCTGTAGAATCCTCTCTTCAAGCCCTACAACTCTTCTCTTGAGGCCCAGAGTCAAATCGGTTGTTATCATATCAAGAACTGCATTGCAAGGTCGTCACTACCCGGAATCCAAAATTCATCTTGATTGATTTCTTTCCTTATATCTTTTATTCTTCCATAAATTTGATTGATCCTTTCCCAACTCGAATTTAGCTCTCTAAAATCATCTTTTCCACCATCAATGAGTATCTACAAGAGGATAAAAACATACCAAAGCGTAACATAATCCAAAATCATATAAAATCATCATTTAAACGTATAATTTGTTACGTTTTGCAATTAACCTCTTTAAAACATCGTTTGCTCAATATTTCCATATAAAGCTCAATATCTATGAAAATCCTAAGAATATGGGGGAAATTGATATAAAATATATCGATATAAATCGTACAATTTGACCCTGAACAACACCCCCACACTTAAACTTTTGCTCGTCCCGAGCAAAACAAAACAAAGTCAAGCTCGAGACAAATAAACATCTATACAAATATAAAGTATATTCAATAACTTAGAGGTTCACCCGCGTGAGTGTGTGCATAGCCATAATAAACTTCCACTAAGTTCCACAATTTGAAAGTTATTCAAACCAAAACTAGCCCGGTTTCCCATCTAAGTTCGAAATAATCAAAAAACTATAACAGGCACTTTACAAAACATACATATTCCAAAAAGAAATAGTAGAGAATATCTAAAACATTTCGATGGACTCGAGAGGATAATCCCTACAACATATCCTTGATTTATCTTTGGGTATAAGATTAACGATAACTAAGTCCTTACTTATTCATAATAATATATCTCAATATTTTCACTTTTTCACACTTTTCTAACACACATCGAATAAGCTTTTGCCTCTCATAGCGAGAATAGGACATTTCAAGATAATCCCTACCTTACTCCAATCATAAGGCAGCTATAAACTGACTGTCGTGAGCTTTTGGTCATCATAGTGGAATAGGACATACGTGGTACACCCTACCTCACCCAAATCATAAACCAGCTTCCGACACACACAATTACAATTATGTTTACTTAGAGATTTCTGGCTGGCAGTGGAAAAGATTATTTTCTAGTAGCACTGCACCATGAGCATAACACCTCAAGTAAACAATTTATTACTATTGCAAAGACTTAATCACGTTTCACTTATCACATTCAAACTTACAGATATTCACAGTATGTCATACTTTAACTCTAAATACAAACTACTAAACTTTTCAAGAATTGTACATAAGCAAAGAAACATGCTATAATCATCAAAAATCTCCAACTAAAATGGGGTAGGCTTTCAACATTTAGCTCATCATTTACTATGGCATGTGAAAAAGAGTGTCGGGTGAAACAACTAAAATTACTAAATATACAGAATATAGCAAAAATGATATAAACTCAAGCAAAGATATGCCTTTGTCTACTCGGCACAGGCTGGCGAACCGCCACCTCTTTCTCCGCCCCGGCCAGCAGTTCAGCATACAAACAAAGCGTTAATCGGACACAGGCCAAAATACAACAGTAAAGTTAAGTTATCAAGCAAAAAAGTCCTACAGGATTGCCTTTCGGCCTCTGTGAACTCAACGTAGGGTTCGGGCCCCGCATCCTCCTGACGAGCAGTGATAATCAGATCGTCATACAAATCCTGCCATTCGATCGAATACCCAGATTTCCTGGCCTTCTTCACCCACGAGTCCGACAGTTCCAGGCGCTCATCTTTATCTAGATCGGCCGTATTCCATACGCTCAACTCGGGATGACCTTCATGACGAACATAGAAGAATCTTTCCTTTCACCGCTTGAAAGAATCCTAACCAGGATAGGGATGTCGGAGGCCTTGCCTTGCCGCTGGGAAAAGTAGTACCGGTAGGGGTGGTCCTTTACCCCTACGCGATGGTAGAGAAATCTGAATTTCTTCATGCTAAACTTAATATTCAGCAACCTGCACCAGATAGCAAACCCAATGACAACCCTAATGCCATTGGGGGCTATCTGTGAAATCCCAAGCCCATAATGCCTGAGTACGGAAGGAGCACCGGGCAGAAAGATAGTCTCAGACCTACCTCAAAGTATTCCCGGTGGACCGTGCAAAAACCTTCCGATGGGTCGGGAGCAAACAACTTCGGTTCTGAAGGCAGCGTCGGAACAAATCTCTCCCTATCCACCCCATACAACTCACAAATCTCATCTACGTCCTCTTGTTTCCAAATGGACCCAACGTCCCTACTATCCGCAATAGCCATCTCAGAAAGATCGGGTATAAGGCTCCGGAGAAATAAGATTTATACTAAGAAAAATCAAGACACAAAGCGAAAATGCAGAAAATGAGACACTTACTTGCAAATTTGAAGAAGAGAAGGAGAATGGCAACCGGCAGCAAATCTTATGTTTTAATACCAAGCGTAGTTGCGAAACGATTGATATGACGGGGTTATAACCCTCCACTCACCTCGAAAAACGGCCTTAGTTAGTAATTAGTGGCCAGCAACGCCTCGTTTCCTGGATTAGCTATAGTGACGTCACAATTATCTTTGCCACTTGGCAGTTCCATTTCAATTTCAAAATCCACAAGTTTAACTTACGTGCCGAGCCACCTCCTCTATAGACGATCTAGGGGGCTTATGACGATGCCGAGAATTGTATCTACCTACGTGGCACTTCTTTAGTGGCTCAACATTAATTATGGAGTGACGATACTTGGAATTCCCGCGGTCGGACAAATGGAGTCCGGCCACTCATCCTATTCCCCTTCAAATCGGCCATTGTTTAAGACAATTCTACCGGTCATATGGCCAAGTCCGATCTGGACCTCTGAAGATCGGCCAACACTTGTGTTCTGCTCAACCCATTACCGATCCTCGTGGTCGTTTCGGTCCTTCTCAGATCTACCATTCTACTTACACCCAACCGAGCTGTTTCTAGTTCGGCTACCTGTCTCCTCGGAACGGCCCGAGCATAGAAGGATTCGATCCGTCTAGCCCGAGTCGTCCAGGTTAGTCAGAGTAAATCTCTTATCATATTTCCCACGTGGGTAATAAACATATAGCTATGGAAAGAATCTTGGGCCATAAAGGCTCCAATCTTTATCACTTAATACGCATATTTGAATACTATACTTATCTCCTATAGTTATGGAAATTAATGAATCATAATCCTTTTCCTTAGGGAACACGCCTATCAGTGTCCATCACAGACACGCCACACGCTAACTCTAGGGCACAAGCCCCTCTATATAAACATTTCTAAGGAACTACGAAGACTTGATTCCAATACACGCATTGAATACGTAGGCTGCTTGAGAAATAACATCTCAAGTCCAATCTAAACCACCCCCGAAACATCCCCTCTTTGCTGTTTTTCTGTGCTTCTGGAGCATCCTTAGGTTACCACCAAGGAAAGGGGCCTAGAAGATTACCCTGACGGTTTTTGGATAGTCATTCCACTTCCTAATTGAACTAAAAGACGCGTCTCTGGATAAAAAACGGTCCTCCATAATAGCAGCGCTCCTTCCACCGTCGCTCACGATCATCCCACGCCTGAAAAATCACATATAAATTTCGAAAAAATTAATTCGTTTGCATAATACAGAGGAAATGAAATCTCGAGAACAAAAGAAATACTTAGAGGCATTGTGGACGAGAGACGAGATTGCTCTGATAGATTGCTTCTGAACATTTCTGGCGGCCAGCATCATCAACCAAATTAGATAGAGCAAATGCAGAGCCAATATCAAAATCAAAGATGTTGAATTCTCTAAACGTATGTGATTAGGCCGGAAAATATATGAAACGCAATTTCCGGGCAGCTGTTAATGAACTTTCCGACCGGTGGTTTTAAGCGTTAAGCCTCGTGTCGAGGGTTTTAGAGTCGGACCAGGTTTAGGGGAAAATTACATCGTCTACTAAATATTGTTACATGTATAAAAGTTAGTCCTTTCTGTTTCAACTTGTTCAAATTGGTCACTAATTTTTTTTTTTTTTAATTTTAAGGTTGGTCACTGTTCTTTCACCGGTTGATTTGATTTTAGGGTGTCTTTAAAGGCACCATATGTAATTTACTTGGGCATCTAAATTAAGAGGCATCAGGGCACCACATTTTCATATGTTAATATACTTTAGGCACCACACCGATTTTTATATCTACTCGTTGCACCACACTATAAATACAAAATTGTCATTTATACATAAGACACCATACTTGAAAATAAATTTTCACTTTTATCAAAATAATTAGAATACAACTGATTAACTTTTGATTTTACAAATTCATCATTTACCCTAGACACCACATTTTTTCCCTCCAAAGGATTATACCAAAATCGAACTCCTCATCCTCCATCGCCCAAACTTGTTATTCCTCATCAATATTCTTCATCTCCCCCATCAATATTCTTAATAAAAATTAGTTATGGTCAATTTCAATTAATATCACACTTTCGATTCCTTGACTGTATGGCCTCATCTGCTCATCCGTTGCACTTCCTTTACAGCTACCTCGTGACTTAACTACGGTTAAAAGAGAGTTTAAAGCTTTCATCTTGTTGAGTGTTCTTTATTTTTTCGACAATACTGTAGATCGCGTCAGTGAAAATAAAAACAATCACTTGTGTTTATTTTCGCGTTTTTTTTGAGTTTTTATATCAATTCATCAATCATTTGTTATATTTTTCTTACAAATCATTTTTTTTCAACTATAAATAAAAAATTATTAAATTATTTCTCACAAATTATTTATTCACGGAGCCGCTAAAAAACACTCTTGTCGACAGCCTTTCAAAAATAAAAATAAAAATAAAAAAAATCGACAGTCTCTATCTCTTCTTAAAGAAAAGAATAAAGAAATACCGCTAAAAAAAAGTTAAAATACAGAAACTAATCCTGTGGCCTCCCGGTCGGGCCGTCGGGGTTCGCACTTTATCGTCTTTCTTATTGAAATAACCTCCTTTCCTCCTCCACTCTCCGGCGTCTCCAGCTGCAATCAGACCAGCCAGGTTTACCGCCATGAGATAATCATTTATTTTCTACACAAACACAATACACGATTCGTAGCTATATATGGGTGCATCGTTATCAAGCTTATCGGTTGACGGTGCAGACGGTGGGTCTGGATTAGGAGACATTCCGGAGAGCTGTGTGGCGTCAGTAATCGTGCACTTGACTCCGCCTGAGATATGCAATTTAGCTCGGCTCAATCGCGCCTTTCGCGGCGCCGCTTCCTCTGACTCCGTTTGGGGATCTAAGTTACCTCCCAACTACCAACAGCTTCTTGAACTACTCCCTGCTGAACGCCCCCGAAACCTGTTTAAAAAGGACGTTTTTGCTTTACTCTCCCGGCCTGTTCCATTCGACGATGGCAACAAGGTATGCTGTTTCTCCATTTCTTCGGTATAATGTCGTTTATTAGCGGAATTCGGAAACCTTGAAATTTTATTCATTTTGTAGATCTTGACGTTCATTTTGCAGTTAGGGAGATACTTTCTAACTTATGATCTGCTTAGTAACTGTAGGAAGCTTGGTTGGACAGAGTTACTGGAAGGCTTTGCATGTCGATCTCAGCAAAAGGGATGTCAATCACGGGGGTTGAAGACCGAAGACACTGGAACTGGATTCCAACAGAAGAGTCTAGGTAAATTTGCTTTATCTGAATCTGATTTTCTAAGCACAGGCTTCGACCTTGAACAAATAGTATTTGCTTTGTATTCCCTTTATTTCTGCATAACAATACAATTGAGGTATGTATTTTACTAGTTTGCCTATCCATTTATTGTTACTATTTCCTTTCCGAGATTCTGAATATTTCCATTTTTGTCCAGCTCACATCCTCAATTCTATCCATAGATCTCATTCCTCTTAGATATCCAAACAGAATTTACATATTTTGATAAGCAAAGCCAAGAAATATGGTGCTGTTCTCTTCTCGGGCTTTAACATTTTGGGTCATTGAATAATGCTTAGGTAGTGCTATTTGCACCTTGAGCTAAGATTTGCTGGAAAAGTGGATATGGGTGATTGTAATCAATATTTTACAATGGTCTATTCGTAGCTCTTTAGAGCATTGATATTGACTAGGATTTATAGTTACCATGTCTGTGATAGTGTGATTTGAAGATTAAGATGCTACCAAATCCTTAAGATATGAAGCCTGACAGGCCATTGGCTCAGACATGTTTTTTTTTTGTTTTTTATCTTATTTAGTTTTTTAGCTTGAATTGGGTTACACAACTTATTAGATCATCTGGCTAGTGTGAACACTTGAATTGGCTTTGTCAGTTACGTGCTTACTTTCAAAACATTCTGATTGCTTTATCAATCCTCATTTCCGGGCCTGTTGCTTCATAAACAGATGAAGAATAGTGTAGTTTCCTTCCCCTAAACGAAACTTCAGTGATTAACTATTATCAGCATAATATTGTTTCAGTATACTTGGTGTAAGTGAGCTCTAAGATGACTTCTATGGAATAAAATCTATTGAGAAAATGAAAGTCAACCCTTGTCATTTGAAAGTAAAGGAGATTTTAAAATTGGAATCAAAATATGGCAAAGGCACTTGTGTGATTAAGACAGGTCCTGCATCTCTCACCTAATGCTGGTGACCAGCCATCCATATCTTTCCATCAATGACTTGCTCCATTACAAGAAGCTATTTACCAGTATGAATTTCTCGTTTTAATTTTTTGGAAATAGAATAAGCTAAGGCCAGTTTGTTGCTTGACCTTATTGCTGGGCCAGTTTTTATTTTATTTTATTTTATTTATTTATTTTTACATCGTTCAACACTGTTTTGTTCACTTGGTTTTCCATGCTCAACAATTATCTTGTGTAGAGAAAAAGGAGAAAGAAGATAAACAAGAACCAGAATGTTAGGCATTTGAATGGATGTTGGGGTGTTGAATAAGATGCTTTTGATGTGATGTTTACGTTCCCTAATCTCCCACTGTAGTGTCTAATTTCCTTGAAATGCCTAAATAGGGGGGAAACTTTCAATATCACTGTCATTTCAATTGAACAAGCGAACTAAAGTTTATCTTTATATTAAGTCTATTTATTATCAAAGAATAACTATATATCAGGATTAGTCTGTGTTCTAAAAGACGGCCTACGCGGCGCGTCTAGCCGCTAGGCGGCTAGGCAGCGTTCCGTTTTTATACCCTAGGCTGGTTGGGCTAGGCGGGTGTTCGGTCCTAGGCGGGTCTAGGCGGATTAGGGCTTAAGTTTAATTATAATGCTTTAGATCTAGAATTTAAGATAAAAAAACTCCAGCCACATTACCCCAAATTCTTTGACTTATTACTAGCTATTTCTATTTCTTCTGTATTTTTGTACTTTTGACTCTTTGCTTAATGCTTATGCTTCGACTTATGTCTGGCAACCGTCTTTGAAGTAGTTTTATTTAAAATAAAATAAAATCTAGGCGCCCGCCTAGACGTCTAGGCTCTCCCTCACCGACCTACTAGCGTCCAACCTTTTTTAGAACATCGGGATTAGTTATCCTTGATAGACAATTTTCATCTTTCTAGGTTCAAAACATCTATATCACTAATTACTGAATTGCTGATTGCTTATCAGATCTTTTTTCAAAGAATAGGGCTGGAGAATTCGGCATTGTGTGGTTGGGCTCTTTGATGTTTTGAGTTTACTCTAGACTTCTGAGCTACTTTGAGAAGCTGGGATTTTATTTAAAATTGATTTTACTATTATAATTGATGGACTTGCAAAAACCTGGATATGTGCTGAGAACATATTGATTTATCTGGTAATAACTTGTGCTGCTAGTGTGTACTTGCAGCTGGTTTGTTGGCTATCAAAGCGGTAACCAAATTTCTTAAAATAACAATCATCATAACGGGCAATGCTGTTTCAGATTTCATGTCGTGGCGTATGTGCAGCAAATATGGTGGTTTGAAGTTGATGGGTTTGTCAAGTTCCCTTTTCCTCCTGACGTTTACACCCTGTCGTTTCGAATCCACTTAGGAAGGTTTTCCAAGAGGCTTGGACGACGTGTTTGCCACCATGATCACACACATGGCTGGGATATCAAGCCAGTGAAATTTGAATTAACAACCTCAGACGGTCAGCATGGTTCAAGTGAGTGCTGTTTGGATGATACTGAGCACGACAATGGTAATGCAAACCACAAGCGTGGTTGCTGGGTTGTTTACAAGGTGGGCGAGTTCATTGTCACTGAATCAGACCCTCCTACAGAGGTAAGTTTTTCTATGAAGCAGATTGATTGCACACACTCCAAAGGTGGCCTTTGTGTAGATTCGGTTTCAATTATCCCCAGCGATTTGAAAGGTCGTAGGAGAAAAGGCTTTTACAAGTAACTTTGTGAGCATCTATCATCTGGTTTTTATCAGCAAACAATGAAAGTTTAAGTCGGGTTCTTTTTTTTTTTTCTTTTTCTTTTTTCATATGGCATTATGAAAGGGGAAGCTTGACATAATCCTAAAATTCATCCTCGTGTGACCAGAGGACATGAGTTCTAGTTGCAAAAGAGAACCCTTTTAGAAGTATATATTGCAATGTTGAGTGTATAATAGGCCTAAATGTCGTTCTAGTTTTGGTATATGTGCTCCCTTTTACCTGGGTAAGACTAAGAGGATGCTGTGTGAGTTACATGGTCATGGTAGCAAGTATGACTTGGTGTTTCCTAATCAATACGAGTCGTTGCTTGTAGTTTGTTTGTTTTCTTTTCGTCAAATCTTGACTTGTCATATTTGATGCAACAAATGTATAGGACATTTATTTATAGAGATCCTCAAAATGGGATCTTTGTATGATGAATTAATATAGTTGTTGCATCAAGGAATAATGGGATCAATTGATTAATGTGTGTGACCATTCGAATAATCGGGGAATGTATATAATTTAATTACAGTTAAGTGTAAAATTTAAATGAAAATAATGATTTTGTTTCCTCGTTTTATCATGCCCTTGTTTTTTTACTATATATTTTGGTTTGATTTGACCCGTTTTTTTTTAATTCTATTTATTAAAAAGCGAAGTTTTCTACTAAGGTTCTCGATCACTTTCGTAAATCAAATATCAAACGGGTTTAAAGTTAAAACAACTTTGTATGGTCTAATTTGATTTGACATGGTTTTCATTGAAGATTTAAATTATTCATGACCCGTTTTTGGAACAACATATGATAATTCATGTGATAATTATTATGTGGGTAAAGCTAAATAAATGATTTATCAAATGAATTATATTGAACTAACCCAAACCAAACAATACCTCAACCACCATCCTAGTCCTAGTTAGAAAATGATAAAAAGGCTGTTTCATTAATTGTACTGAATTTCAATACAGAATATAATACTTGATATACTAGAGAGATTCTACACATCATCAACTAGATTATTACCTACAGCAGGCTAACTCCCATTGGGCTTCATTATCTTCATTGGGCCTTAACCTTTGGGCTGTCAGCTGATCCAATATCCTCTAACAATCCTTAATAGCAAACTCGATGTGAGCCGTCAAACTTAAATCAAGAAGATATATAACAGGGGGAAAAAAAGAAGAAGGGAAAATTCATACTATACCCTCTGCGCCCAACTTACTTCTTTCAGTACCCTCAGCATACTAAAGAAGAATGCTGAGAAAACTGACAGCACGCAAGGGTCCTAAAAGGAATACAATGTGCCCCCTAATCATAAGGAGGATGCCCAGTTTGAGTTTGCTATGGAGGGCAATGCAACATAGATTAGATTATCCATAGATATGGTTACCGATTGTAAGATAATAATTTTTTATGTTGGTAAATTAATATTGATTATCTGTTAGATAAAAGAGGGTGTCCATAGTTTGGATGGGGGTGGCCCATGGGCATGGGAAATTGGCACTTTGAAGAGAACATAGGGAAGTGCATGAATGAATGTCCTATTAACCCCATGTTAAACAGAAACCTAAGTTTTTGCAGGGCACTTTGCTTGTTTGGGAGTGTTTACCCTAATGTTGCAACAAGCCATCTTTACAGACATAAGCTAACAAAAAATGACTGCATTTAGGCTACGCATATTAAATGATGTCGTACGTGACTTTTTACACTTGTTATGATTCATCAATCAATCAATCAATCAATAGGTCTCATGTGACATATTACAGGACATAGCGACTCAAAAGCGCATAAAACTCTAACTGGAATATATATAGTAGTAATAAGAATGTCCAAATTAACACTTGTATTATATAAAACCATGGGAAAAAGAACTTGTGCTGCAGTGGTTACGTTTGACTGTCATTTTCAGACATTGATCGCACGACGAACAATTGTGTTGGTGAAGGCTGCAACATTGAGCTCTGAAAAATGAAAAGATTAATAACATATGTCAAGTAAAAGGCTTTCTTAATTAAGCTCCTTCCGTATACATTATAGTAAAATATATAAAACAAATTAAAACCAACCACTTATTTTTGGAGAGTTTACCTCAATTCTATACAGCTTCTGTTATGTAGTTGTTTGTTTTTATCATCTCTATCTGTTATGAGAAATTTCGTGGCAGAAAAATTCTTATCGAGTTAATTATATCACTTTTACTCCAATCGCATGACACGACACGACACGTATGTACATCCATCCTTTTTCAAACATAAAGCTATACGGTACTCTCTTCTTTATTTTTATTTTCTTAATCAATAAAAGGTACTCAAACGTACCGCTGTAGCCTGTAGGTTGTAATATTAGTGAACCAAATGGATGATCATAAATCCAAAATAGAGATCAATGTTGTTGCGGTGAATTTTTCCAATTTTACAGTAGAATAAAAGCTAGATGCATGGGTGGATAAATATCATAACGATTAAAATTAATTAATTTTTAAAGTTATCATTAAATAATTTGGCTACTTTTAAGCACGTTCTTCAAACTGTATGTGCTGACAATGGGCACTTGGAGCAGTACCTACCTACCTACCTGATATGATTATTTAATAATTAGTCAATCCAACTTTTCAATTGTTGGATCTTAATAATTTCGGTGTACGTTCCTTCATTACTTTTATACTAATTTTCACGATGGTCGTTTGATCAGCAGTAGGATTTCCAGTGAGGAAGCTAACTGCTCACGATGGCGAGGATCTGCACCAGCACGCTTCACGCGTAGAATACACGATTGCCGTGTGTGGAAATTGTGTGGTGCAGATCTTCTTAGCGTGAGCGATTCACAGTAAGGAAGTCACTGGGATAATTTTCCATTTTTCACCACCTTCTGTTCATTCAAACAGCCGTCACAACTCACAAGTACTATTTATAAAGGGAATCTTACATTCCGATTTCCGTAGCCGCCAACAAATGTTTAATTAAAGAGTCGTGCATGATACTAGTACTCTTTTGTAATTATATTTACTGCCCTAAGTTTCTAAGTGAAGATAATCAAAGGTTGATGAGATCAATGCTAATAGGTTTTTAATTAGGGGGAAGGGGTTAGAAGGACAAAAAAAAAAATGATAAATGGGTCTAGAAAAACAAATTTTAAAATCGAGAGATTAGTAAGAGACAATTCTTTAATATAGTGACAAAAATGTCCTTTATAATTTTAATAAGTGATCGAGAATAAGTAATAATAACAACCCATAAAATGTCAGTAACATCCAAATGAAAAATAATAAATTAAAAAAAAGAAGTAATGTATTCATAAAATGTCAGTAACATCCAATGGAAAAGTAAGTAACATCCAATAAACAGTAAGTAATAAAACCAAAAAACAAGTAGTAACAACCCGTAAAATATAAGTAACGGTCAATAAAAAAAAGTAGAATACCTAAAAACAAGAATTAATGATCTTGTAAAATGTCATAACATCCGATGAAAAGGTCAGTAACATCCTATAAACAAGTCGTAATGATAAAAAAAAAAGTAGTAACATCTCATAAACAAGTCGTAACATCCCATAAATAAGTAGTAACCGCCCAAAAATGTAATAACGTCAATAAACAAGAGTAATGTACCCGTAAAATAGATAAAATTACATCAAAAATATAGTAACTTCGAAAATTAATAAGTAACAACCCTAAACCTTAAAGTTTCTCAAAAAAAAAAAACGACTTGAAGAAACTATACGACCATCACGACCGCCACCATCACGTCCGCCACCGGCGACCTTGGCTCCTCCAATCGGCTGTACACTTGCACCACCGGTGGTTCTCTGTAAACAATTCCTAACACTGTACTGCGTTCGCGAAACTCAATCTTCTCCGACAAGAACCCTTCTTCTCCGACGCCCCAAATCAAACCCCCTCATCTTTTTTTTTTTCCCGCGACCTCCTCTCCATCGTCTTTTTTTCTTTTACAAATCTTCCTGCTACATGTTTCTCTGTTTCTCTTTTTACTGTGACAAAAAGAAAAAAAAAAAAAAAAAATCAGCAATTCTCTTTACGAAAAATCTCGTTCCGCGAACCTCTCCCGCAACAATTCTCTCTTCTCCGGCCTCCCACAGTCGGAATCTTTCCCCCAACATCCTTACAGCCCTCAATTGGCGATTTATGTCAAAAACAAATCAGCAAGAATTTCAAATTCTTTCCATTAATTAGAAATTTTTAGAGGGGTTAGAGGGGTTTTTTTGTTAGAAATTGCAGGCCGCGCCGCTCCCCACAAAGAAACCCCAGTAACCCTAATCGCATTTTAATGCTGTGATGCGGACAAAACGAAGCATAAAATAAGAGCATGTTTATCTATCTATGAAAAAAGGGTATATCGGTAAGTTCTTACGTGTTTTGTCGCTTATTAATATTTAGTTTCCTTAGATCACGATAATTAAATTAGTTTGTTCTTCTGGACAAAAACCTATTTTAATTAATTCTGAACACCCTTCATGTTATATAATTTTAGAGGAAGCATGGTCTTTTTTTGTTTTTTTTTTTTTATGTAAACGAAGTAGCTAACTGAACTTAGGTTAACTCAAGGCCCCAATTAATTAAAAGTTTAATTAGAAAGAGTATGGTGAGGAGAATATGGCACATAACTAACTAGATTATTAGTTTATATATATATATATATATATATATATATATATATATATATATATATATATATATATATATATATATATATATATCATAATGCTACACATATATCAGAGCGCTATGGCTAGCTAGATACCTGTTGTAGAATTGCTTCATCAACTAAATTGTTTGTTATACTTCCTAATTCTATTTTGTTTGGCGATTTTAAAACTCACAATGTTTAAGAAAGCGTCATTTAATAGGTTATGACAGTCTTTTAAAATATGTTAAATTTCCATTTTGTCCTTTTAAACAATACCATCAAAAGTAAAGACATGGAAGTAGGGCCTATTTCCCCAATTGGGAAATACATATGTGGAGAGGAGATTTTGAAGTGTGATGGGTGAAATGATCGAACCAGCATTGTTTATCTGAGAATGAAGCTTGTGTGGTTTATATTGAAGCCACACCGGATCTCCACACGCACTGTCAGACACCACAAAAATATTTCTCCAATTTAGGTAGTTTAATGGGTAACTTTTTCTCTAAAGGTGGAAATGAGAATTATTTTGGGACAACGAAAAAATGGAATACGTCTCAAACAAATTGGGACAGAAGGAGTAATTATTATCCATGTATATTCTTCTTGGTGGATATATGTGCATGTCAATTGATACTTATTACTCCTTAGTGAGCGTCACGAGCTCACTCATTTATTTATAGATTTATGAAGATTGACCATGTGCACCGGATTCGCGGCACTATTGCTAGACCTGCGGTGGTGATCGAAGAGGTAGTGATGAACATCTCTTCAAGCCATTTCTAATTTTTTTTTAATGCTTCCGCATCAATCTCTGGTATATTGTATGGCGGCTCGTGCGATAATGGATTAAGATAGATGATTTGACTCGGCGAACACTCATTTTTAGATAAATGACTCAATCTCTGAAACGGGTGTAGCAATTAATTGGCCAATGATGGAACTCTAAGAAAGCGTAATTGTTGTTCTATTTTTCATTCCGGTGGAATCTAAGGAGTAAACCCGAGAAGATGAACACTTCAATGACTTGTGAAGGTATTCCAAACCATTGATTTTTTTTTTTTTACACCGTCTCCGACTGATTACACAAGGACGGCTTCCAGGATCACATAAGATCATTGATATTTTTATTTTATTTTAAAGGCTATATATTGATGCAAACATTAAAATAAAATAAAAACTTGCATTCATAATCACATCATTATCATTACATAACCCATTACGAAACAAAAACTGTAATTTGTAAATCACAAATGAGAGCGAGGAAAGGGAGACAAACTGTGTTAACGTCTAGTTAACACATTCATTAGCAACGGAAAGGCTGACAAATGACTACTGCTCGTGTTAACGTCTAGTTAACAAGCGTAGACAACCATCCCTGCTGCTTTTATTTTTCTTTAATTTCTTCTCTGAAAGTATATAATCCAGCCACTTGGCCCACTTGACTAGTTGATCTGAAGGAGCACATCAACTTAAATTAGAAGAATTATTGACTGCTACAGAAATCTAAAAATCCCATAAATTCATGATTGTTTATCATTGTTATGCTCTTCTCCACGCCCACCACACCTAAAACACATGTCGTCAAATTAATTAATTAACAAGTTTGAATATTAAAGAATAAAAGAATGTTAAAGAAATAATTTACCCATAACGAGAGCACTGGCAAAGATGACACCGGAAAGGATAAAAACAATGATTGAAGCTCTCTTAAGAATAGTGACCAATCGTCTTACAAAGAATTGTCCCCAAAAGCCAGCCAACACTGACACACCCATGAGGTATAAAGCTGCACGTACCGTACCCCATTTTTATTTATTTATTTAATTTACTAGTATTAGAATATATATATATAGGGAAACTTGAATAATTACGTGCTATTTGTCTGTATATGGTGTTGTAATAACAAAGAAAAAGAAAAAGAAAAAGAAAGAGAAAGGGAAAGGATAGATGATTTTTTTATTTTATTTTATTTTATTTTATAATAATTGAGAAGAGAAGATGAGAAGAAGAAGGAAAATACCAAAAGGAATAGGGAACCTCTTGAGGAGATAAAACTCCACGACAGATAAGGATGATGAGAACATCATCACAAACGTCGCTGTCGCACTTGCTACCTGCACATACATACGTACACAACACAACACCTCTCAACCATCCATATATATATATATATAATAAAGCACACAATCAAAGCAAACATTGATTTCTCAACTTAATAAGACACCACACATTTGCCACAGAAAAAGATGCCGCCCAAACCCAACTTGATCTTCTTCTTCAATGATAATAATGTTTTGACCAAACATATACAAAAACTTGGGTCTAGCTAGAGACGGTCTTTGAAGCATAACTATTTATGCAGTAACTATTTAGACTTATTTATTATTCTCGTTTTGGTAAACTATGTTAATCAATTATCTCAGTATAATTACATTATACAAACATTTTTACTGTAATTAGCAGTGGCAAAATCAACTGATGAAAAGATTCAAAAAGAGGCAAAGAATCATCAAGGACCACGAAAGCAGCAAAGCAAGTTAGAAAGGAAAAAAAAAAAAAAAAGAAAGAGAAAGGGGAATAGTAGTAGATCGAGGACGCGAAAGGAAAATACATACATGAGGGATAACACCAATTTCAAGGAGAAGGGGCCCAAGAATGAATCCACCTCCAGAACCCAACAAACCACCAACTGTACCACCTAAGATCCCACACACTGCACAGAATATCAGGTTTCTTACTGTCCACTGTATGTCTGCTTCACATATCCACTCTGTGTTCCCTTCTTTTCTCCTCTTTTTGCTCTCTTTATACAGCTTTACACATTCATACCCAAACACTCCTAGTGCAACCGGCAGCTACAATTACAAAATTAAACTAATCTAATTAATTTTAAGAGTATTCAACTTTTATCTGTATTTCTCAACCAAAATAAAAATAAAAAAAAATACTTACCTGTAATAGATTGAGGACCCAATATAAGGTAGTACAAGCCGCTTGATCATTCTGAAAAATAGACATTGATTGATATCTCATCAAGTGTTAATTAAAAAAAAAACAGTTCCTTAATATGAAAGGATCATGCAAGAAACAAGGTCTTAACCAATGAAATAATCCACTTGCCTTGATGATCTGAAGAAGAAGGAAGCCAGACCATACTACTAGCAGTACCAACATTCTCTTTAAATTTAGATTGGAACTCATAATTTGCTGCCATGCAACCACAATGTGAATTGAATTCAACACAGTATTCAAATAAACAATAATAATTTGGAAATAATATATCCACTACACACATGTTCTCGTTACACTTTTGGAATCTCAGTGGGACGTACATGTATCATTCAACGAGTGATGCACTTTGATCAATGGAAAAGAAAGTTTTTATTGGAAAATTAAGCAAGTGAATGTGTGGTGAACAAATAATTTCACACAAACAAAACTTAGTATTAATTTTTCAGAAATGATATGTGCACATGTATACCACAATGAGACAGTAGCAAAACATAACAAAGTGATGCACTATATATGTCTTGCGATGCTTTACGATACTTTGCTACTCCTTAATTGCTATGCCGTGTTGTGGTACATGTACAACAAATTTTTAATGCATATCAAACTTCTAGTAATTTAGAGCCTTGTTTTTACCATTTTTGTCTTCTCCTTTTGGACCAGTGGTTCATATTCGGTATCAATTAAAACTGGAAGAAAGGATCGAAAAGGTTTAGTCCCAAATCTTCAACTAAAAGCTAAATCTTTTTTCTTTTTTTTTTTTCCAGATTTTGAATACAGTATTGCTGAAAATACTTACGTTCCCCGCGAGAAGAAAGATGGGTTTTAGCTTGCTCCGCCATAGATTTCTGCAATCACAACAAAATAACAACACCTGTAAAAGTTGGCAAATTAGCCTTAAAAAAAAAAAAAAGTAACTGCTATCACAATAGTACAAACTATCATGTAAAGATGTCTTTGTATTTTCAAAAAAAAAAAAAAAAAAAAAAGATGTCTTTGTCAGTACTATTTTAATATTGTTGTTTCTATTGATTAAGTCAACCCTACTAATAGGGGACCGGAAATTCTAACCTAAGGACTGCCACACGGGTCACTCCTTATGTTGGAGTCTCCATAGTAGAACCTCCCAGTATGCTTAAATGATTCAGGCTTTTCAAGGATCCACATAAAGGCAGGAAGTTTTATATCTTAAGGTGATGCTACTACCATAACGGTTGTGCCACAACAAGTGACACAATACATTTTTTACCATTGATTATAATGAGTCAGATCATGATGAATGATGGAATTGTGTGTTATCACTCGTTGTGTCCTACCTTTGTGGTAGTAACGTATCTTCCTTTTTCCCTTCGATTAAGGTAAAGAGTCTTATAGCTAGCCTAAAATCATCTTTAATAATAATAAAAAATAAACATTCACTGATTCAGTACCTTTAACCAGGCACCTTTCTGCCTTCATAGTTTACAGATGGGTAATCAACTTTAAAAGAACAAAGGTTAGAAGGGCCAAGTTTTACAACAACAAACCTTAAAGATTGTCTCTTCCTTCCACATCTCAATAGCCTTGTAGAAAGATCTAGAGGAAGTTCCTGTCCAAAGGCAAACGTATGTTGTTTAACAGGGTACAAAAGAAAGTACAAAACAAGGGTAAAGATGATGAGACAGGATGCCAAAAGAAAGTACAAAACAAGGGTATATGTTTTTTTTTTTTTTGAGGAGTTGAAGGCTAGTTTAACAGGAAATTAACAAATTATGCAGATTAATTAAATTGAGGGATTGATTGATCAAGAGTAGGGCGGGTACCTATGAAAAGAATAATGATGAGGACGGTGATGAGCCAATAGGGGAAGACAACACTGAGAGAGACGCCAAGGGTAATCCCTAACATGAGCATAGGTTGAAACAAAAGAGCCAGATCATAGTCAATTATTGGCACTTCTCTACATGGGTGAGGCACTCTTAAGTTGTACCAAACAGATGATGCTGATGCCCCCATTATCATACCTGTCATTTTTCAAGTTAATTATATGTGGACAACATTATGCATACATGTGTTGAAAGAATCCAAATTAAGCAAAATTCCAACTCTTTTTCACTGTAAGTGTAGCCACAAAAAGGCATCATCACCACATGCATGTAATTTTAACAATTACCAAAATAAACAGATGGAAATTCTAATTAATTGCTAATTAATGACAAAGATAAAGGTAATCCGGGGGAAGCTCTTACACTTGGAAATAGCAGCGGCGGACTTGGTATCGAAACCGACAATCAACGTTAGCATCGGTACAAATATACCGCCACCGCCGACACCACCCACTGTTCCACATGCTGATCCCAGAAATCCAATTATCGTCGCCAAAACAATTTTCCAGCTAAATTTCAATTCCTATCACGCACACACACACACACACAAAAAAACACCCAATTCAGCGATAAACATAAAACCACCCAAAAATTATTAATCCAATAAATGATAACCGGGTCGGAAAAAAACATGGTAACGCGAGGTCCCAATTAATTAGGATATGTTTACGTTATAATTTAATTTCTGCTGAGAAAAAAGAGAAATATTTACCGGCCAATTTTTCAAATCAGATTTGTTGGCGATGGGGTGAGTGAAATTGGATTTGGAAGCAAATAGAAAAGAAGAAGACTCCGAATGAAGACCGTGAAACCCGTTGTTGAATAAGAAAGCCGAAAGAATAGCCACCGAAAAACCCGTCAATAGATAGACCACCAGCCCTTTTGTGGCCATAGTAATAATATACCCAACTTCTCAATTCCTAACCACAACTTCACCACCACCTTATTCTACCACCCTACCTACTACTATATTCACAGAAAAAAAGATAGAAAGAAGAAGACGACCTTCCTTAATTTGGGAATAAAGACGACAGCTGCGAGATTTATAGGAGGTATATTGATTTTTTTAATTATAAATGAAATATTGCCCCGGTAATTTTTGATTCATAGTGAAACTGTATTTTGGCAATAAATAAAGGAGGGTGCACATGCAACACAAAATCAAAAGAGATCCAGGCATATTTAGTTTCCAAAATGAACGGTGGGTCCATTGTTGTTACGGCTTGTTCACGTGTTTTGATCTCTAGACTAAATTATAAAATTAGTCACGTAAGTAAACACGTTTTGTAATTTTAGTTTTGATTTTTCTTCGACAACAATATTAGTCCGGTAAATAATCTTGGAATTGAAATCAGTAGGCTGTGGTGATAGTTTGAATTCTAATCAGCCATTGATTGGAGAAGGGTCCCGGGAGATTAAATTGGATAACGAATAGGTACATTGAGGGAAATAACGGAATGCATGTGGATCAGAAAAGTAAGGCGGAGGAGGATGAGGAACTTGAGATGGAAAGGGACATGTCGATGAAGACGATGTTGAACGGAGAAAAAGATTTGTGGAGGAGAGAGAGAGTGGTTTGTCGGAAGAGGGGAGGGGAGGGTAACTAGGCAATAGAACAAAGAAAGTGAGAATTTGAATTTTTGGGGTTTGGATTATTATATAAATTGCGGTAGATTTTTTTAAGGTTAAAGGTTGTAAATATTGTTTTTATTTAAAATGAGGAAAAATAATGAAAAAAGATAGTGGTTGAGAATGATGATAACGCCGCGCGTATTATTACACGTGTAGCATTACTACGTATTCTTCTACAACCAATGTAGTGAGCACACGTAATAACAAATGCTGTTTATTCTTCTCAACCATTATTTTTTTTTTGTCATTTCCGCCTCTGAATGCTTTTTTATGTATTAAATAAAGTGTTATTTGTTTATAATAATAGCGTATATTGGAACTTAATTAAAGACTTAGGACACACTTAAATCTTATTTAGTTATAAGGACAAAATAATAATACTAGGACAAAATTACCCTTATAACAAACGGTGTACATAAAATCAAAAGAAAGAGGGAAAAAAAACGCCGAACATATCCCCTGGGTGCTCCTTTGTCTGTTCATTTTCCTTCTTCTTCGCAATTTTTTTTTTTCGCTTTTTTCTTCATTCAAATCTTCAATTTTATGAAACAACATTTCAATTCAATCACCATATCAGATGCAGCTCTTGCGTTTGATCTGCTTTCTTCTTCAATCTCTTTTATTTAAGTTGTTTATATAGTATCCTCCACTGATAAGTGTTGGTTACTGTTGCCACACAAATTGTTCATATTTCAATATTTTTGTTTATGAAAAGTTTCCTCTATGATTTGTTGGGAATTAATGTCTACGGAGAGCAGGATTTTAATAATCGGAGCAACTGGTCATATCGGCAAATACCTTGAAGCAAGTGCTAAAGTTGGGTTTTCTGGGGCGTGCTTCTCTTTTTCAAGGGCTTATCAAGTTCCCTGCTGCTGCTATATGATGAATTTGGCATTACACGCCTCATGTGGATCTAGCTTTGTTTTGGATTCAGTTGCTATTTTTCTTTACATTGCCCCTTATATGTTGTTTTTTATGCTACATGTTTTTTTTTTAGTGGTAGATCGGCAAAGCTCCCCATGTTTTAGCTGCTTTTGGCTTTTGGGGGTTATTGAATAGCTTCTTCTTCAGTGCAAATATGATGCTATTTTTTTTATTTTTTTTTAAAGAAGTTTGATACTGTTTTTGATGCACTCATTATAGGAGTGGTCTCACAAGGATTCAGATCCTCGGCGTCGAGGAGCCCAGCTTTCCCCAGCTTTGAGGACGTGGAAGCATCGGGGCCGCTCGATCCAGAAGCAGGAGAGAGAGCACACACTTTTGGGCGGTGTCGATCACTCCACGTCGACAAAAGCAGGGTTCATGCTGAGGAGCAAAAGCCGAGGATCCACTTTCGTCTCACAAAGGCTGCAAATTCTGGGAGCAGGTTTTCTCTTGGCTATTAGAGCCTTATTTGGCTAGTTTTTGCAGAATTGCGATGGATCAAAGGCTATTTTTTTGGACATGAAATGTTGCTCTGCATCTTGGAAATCTGCTGTTTTTTAAAACCAAAAAGCTGTTGTTGTTTTTTTTTTTTGGTAGTTGCTGGTTGAATGCTGCTGTCTTTTCTGTGATGATTTGAGGTTGGGCTTGGTGTTTTTGCAGCATATTTTATGAGTTAATGTCCTGTTGCTCCAAACTAAATTTTTTTATAGTTATATCTTGAAGTATCTATTTACATTCACAACTTTTTTTTGTGGGCATTTATATTCACTACTTGACTCCTTTAAACATCACTGTATTCACATTCATTTTTGTAGATGTTCCTTTTGCTTTTTCTGTTCTAAGTTATCTATGAATTAAATGGTCCCTTTTTGGGTGTCTACAAATGAATATTCAGACATAATTTTGAATTACATTGGTAGCAAGATTATCATTTTTGTTTGTTGTTCCTCATTGACAATGCAGTGACATTAATGTCACTTCATAAAATGTTGTTATTGTTTGTCACTACATAAAATATTGGTGTCATTGAGTGTCACTGCATAAGGTGTCGCTTCATAAAATGAGATATCACAATAAAGAAGACAAAAACATATGAATTAGAGAGAAATTTTATGTTGATCGTAGTTTTATATCAAAAGATATAGCCGTTTGAAGTCGATTTTATGAAGAAAAAAAAAAAAGAAGAAAAGAAATCGATTTTCTGAAATTAAGTCGGAAAAATATCAAATGTAATCGCGGTGTCGCATCATCGCGGCATCGTGTCATCAAATGTCACTTCATCGCGGCGTCACTGCATCACCGTGATGAATGCATCTTGTTGGTCAATGCATCGCGATGTCACTACATCACGGTTGTCAGTGCATCGCGGTGTCATTTCATCGAGGTGTCTCTGCATCGTGGCGTCTCTACATCGGAGGTGGTCACTGCATCGCGGTGTCTCTGTATCGGGGGTGGTCACTGCATCACGGTGTCTCTGCATCGGAGGTGGTCACCGCTTCACGGTGTCTCTGCATCGGGGGTGGCCACTGCATTACGGTGGTCAATGGATCTGGGGTGGTCAATGCATCGCGGTATCACTTCATCGAGGCGTCTCGTTTATAAGGACGTGTTTTATCCAACTTTCATATCTATAGACTACCTCCGTCCCAAATATTGATGTCACTACATATTTGGTTGCCGATGTCACTACATAAATTGTTGATGAAACGCATATATGATTGCCGATGTTACTACATAAATTGTTGATGTCATTCATACATGATTGCTGATGTCACTGTATAAAATGTTGATGTCACTGCATATTTGATTGCCGATGCCACTGCATAAATTATTGATGTCACGCATATATAATTGCCAATGTCACTGCATAAAATGTTGATATCACTGCATATATGATTGCCGATGTCAGTGCATAAAAATATGAATTAAGGTGAACGATTTATGTTGATCGTAGTTTTATATCAAATATAGCCATTTGAAGTCGATTTTATGAAGAAAAGAAATCGATTTTATGAAATTAAGTCGGAAAAATATCAAATGTAATCACGTGTTGCTTCATCAAATGTCACTGCATCCCGATGGTCTCTGCATCGCGGTGTCTCTGCATCGGGGGTGGCCACTGCATCGCGGTGTCACTTCATCACGATGTCTCTGCATATATGATTGCCGATGTCACTACATAAATTGTTGATGTCATTCATATATAATTACTAATGTCACTACATAAAATTGTTGATGTCCTTCATATATGATTGCTGATGTCACTACATATATGTCGCTCGAGGGCGAGTTCTAAATATGATGCCGACCTAGAGGTCGGTCTTATAAAATGCTCGCTCGAGGGCGAGTTCTGAATATGATGCCGACCTAGAGGTCGGTCTTATAAAATTTTGGCATATGAAGCCTGTTGGTGCCGCGATATTAAGCGGACGGACTTATAGGGCCTTGGGCGACCTTGTTGTCTGAAGCGACTTGTTTACTAAGGACCGTGGTTTTGAAACAAACGGCCTCGAAGCAACTTCGGGTCTATTTTTGTGACCTCGTCGTCTGATGCGACTTGTTCACTAAGGACCGTGCTTTTGAAACAAACGGCCTCGAAGCAACTTCGGGTCTATTTTTGCGACGTCGTCGTCTGATGCGACTTGTTCACTAAGGACCGTGCTTTTGAAACAAACGGCCTCGAAGCAACTTCGGGTCTATTTTTGCGACCTCGTCGTCTGATGCGACTTGTTCACTAAGGACCGTGCTTTTAAAAAGGACCGTACTTTTAAAACAAACGGCCTTGAAGCAACTTCGGGTCTATTTTTGCAACCTCGTCGTCTGATGCGACTTGTTCACTAAGGACCGTGCTTTTAAAACAAACGGCCTCGAAGCAACTTCGGGTCTATTTTTGCGACCTCGTCGTCTGATGCGACTTGTTCACTAAGGACCGTGCTTTTAAAACAAACGGCCTCGAAGCAACTACGGGTCTATTTAGGACCGTGCTGCTCGAGCGAGCGGCCTTAAAGTGATTGGCTTATAGCCTGTTTGTGCCGCGCTATTAAGAGGACGGACTTTTGTTGAAGAGAAAATCCCTGTTGATGGCGAGCTTGTAGTAGAGAGCTCGTAATAAGAGAGCGTGTAATAAATGGGCTCGCTGATATGGAGCTTGTAATAAAATGAGCTCGCTGATGTGGAGCTTGCAATCTATCAACACTTTTGGTCTTGGCCTTTTTCGAATTTTCATTTGTTTGTAATACTTTATTTTTCCGAATCCGACTTGTGGCCGCTGATTTGGGTTTTGAATGCATGTTTATTTTGCTATTTTGATAATTTTCCCAAAGTATTTTTGAGCTCGCACATTTATTTTTGCTCGAAATATTCCATCTTTTTCGAGTCTGCTATCTGGGTTCGATATACGTACATATATATATAGCCCCCTTGTTTTTTGCGAGGTCGAGGAAATTAAAGAATTGAACTTGCTAAAAATAACTGAGCTAAAAGCCTTACTTGTTTCGGTTGAGGTCGATGATTGAATCGAAAAATCCGATGTGTGGCCCCCTTGTTTTAAGCAAGGTCGTTGCGGGCTTGGTTGAAATAAATGTCGAATTTGGGTCATTCCTGGTTGTTTAAAAATTTCCACCTCCGGCCCCCTTGTTTCAAGCAAGATTGAGGACGAACTTGGTTGAAATAAATTTTGTTGAGCTCGATGACTGAATCAAAAAATTCCAGTATGCGGCCCCCTTGTTTCGAGTAAGATCAGAGCTATGACGTAACGAGCTTGCTGGGAACAAATTCCGAACCAAACTGTATGCTCGGAAAAGAATTTCCCGTGGCCCCTTGTTCTGGACAAGATTGAGATCTCGATTAACTTGTCTGAAACAAATGTTGAGGTCGAGCTTAGAGCTTGCCGATGAGGTCGGACTTAGAGCTAGCCGATGGGTCGGACTTAGAGCTTGCCGACCGAGGTCGGGCTTAGAGCGGGCCGATGGGTCGGACTTAGAGCTTGCCGATGAGGTCGGACTTAGAGCTGGCCAATGAAGTCGGACTTAGAGCTTGCCGAGCTGAAGGTCGGTCTTAGAGCTGGCCGATGAGTCGGACTTAGAGCTTGCCGAGCTGAAGGTCGGTCTTAGAGCTGGCCGATGAGTCGGACTTAGAGCTTGCCGAGCTGAAGGTCGGTCTTAGAGAGTGGACGAGCTCTTGAATAGTATAAAAGATAGCTCATCCTTCACTTATAGTGAGGTGAGTTCCCAATAATGAAGCATAATTATTCAAGTCATAAAAGCGAGAATTAATTCCAATGAGAGCTAGTACCTGGAGAGCTCGTTGATAGAGAGTTCGTCGAGGGCTCGTATTTTTGGCGAGCTTGAGAGTTCGTGTTTATGTTGCCATTAAAACTTTATTGTCAATAATAGTCCCAGCAGATGTGCCCATTTTGGACATCCATGCGGCTGCATCTTCAACTCATATTATTTGATGCTCCATGGGAGGCAGCTGGGCGGACATAGAACCTATCAGGTTGTGTCAACGCCGGAACTGAAGCAAACCACCGGTCAAGAACGGTGAACTCGTTGGCTAACTCAGTGGTCACCGGTAAAATCTCCGATCTAAAGCCACTCGTAACACTCTTCGTCCTCCTTTCGACACCCATATTCTCAGCAGCTTGCTGAACAAACCCATTCATCGGAGCGGTGATCGAAGGATAGTTTATGGCAGAGAGTCTTCCCGGCAGCTGGTGATCGGAGGGTAGTTTTTATGAAGACTTGGAGATTTATACACAAAATTTTTTAGATCTGAATAAAGATCTATAAGGTCTAGATCAAGATCTTGTTGATGACCTGGCCGGAAAACAAAAAAATAGGTGGTTTTAGGCCGCCGGAAATTATAGATCTGGCCGGAAAAGTGACGAAAATGTCGTTTCCCGGTAACGGAGCCAACTGATGATGCCGAAAATGTGATCATGCTTTTAGCGGTGTTTATACGTAGGATATCTGGCTATAAAAGTATATAAAAGTGGTGTTTGCCGGTGTTGCCTGGTGGCGGCAATGGTTTCGGCGGTGGTGCTCTTATAGAGAAGAGGGGACGGGGCAATTTGGCTTTGCCTTTTGCTACTATATATTATTATCCGGCCTCTTGAATGAGTTACATAGCCTCCTATTTATAGGAGGAGGAAGCTAAAATTTGAGCAAGGCAGGTGTTACACGTTGTCTTAATAGTTAAGTAAACTAAATATACAGATGGTAAGTGGATCGAATATCTCGGCGGCGCTCCTCATAGGATCGCGTGGAGAGTCGCCCGCTTCGCCGTCTGTCTTACTCTCGCACTCTCTCGCCTCCATTTATATAATTGTTTTGTTGAACTTGGCGTATCTCTTCACTCTAAATGTTATGATCGAGTGCATTTGGCGGACCCATTTATTGAATGAGATCGCGTGTCACTTCTAATCCTTTTCGTCGTCGTCGCGTAGGGTTGAGGGTTTGGAAAGGATCCGAAGGCTCGCGGCTCTAGTTTTGGCTTATGAGCTCGAGGGTAGTAATAGTTGGTGGTCTCATCCACTAATGTCGATGGTCGTCAGACCCAAACGAAGCGATATGGACCGGAAATCTTATTAGGCACATCATATATGAAATTGATCACCTAATTTGATGTATAGACCTGCTAAATTGATGTATTGACCCATACTTATATTTATATAAAATTAAATATACAAATTAGAAGACAAAAAAAAAAAGGACAAATTATTGACCACGTAATAAAAATCTTGCATCCGCTTATGGTTGCTAGCGACCTCCTCTACCTCTTTGGGAAAGAGGTCAGTGGAAACTTATTGTGTAGTTGATAGTAGTTCCAGGTTGGCAGATTGTAATATGTCCCCCTCAAACTAGTTTATGGCATTTTATTATTGAGTATTATCTTGATTTATTAGTTATTAATAACTCGATAGAGTGTTAACCTACCGCCTTAGTATAATAATAATAATAATAATAATAATAATAATAATAATCAAGCATTATTTTACATAATGATGAATTGTAACACATATTTATGGTCAAAGCTGAATTGTAACACTGATGATAATGATGTATATGTTTTAAAATTGATATAAGGAAATATAATAGCGTCTTTACTAACACCAATTGATTTTACGGTAAGCGCTTTGATACCAATACCATATTAGGATCGTGACTGCACCATTATCTTAAAACAAATTAGTGTTAGTAAAAGCAAGCAACTATATTTCCTTATATCATTTTTAACACGCCGACTTAAGTGTGGCCTATAATGTGCTGGCCAACATGACAGACACAAAGCATATAAAAGCAGCACACAAGGCCAACAAAGAGGCTAACACTGCAGACAATATACTTGGGAAACAATGTTGGAAGCAAAGATTGATCCATGACTTCCCATCTGATACGTCTGTAGAAAAACATGCGCCAAACCCATATAAAATGAGGGACGCCATCCCCAAAACCTGAGGCCTTATATGGGTTTGGGTCTATGTTTTCTACAATATGTGTGTTCAATCACACTTTAGTATTATAATTGATGATATCATTATCATAGTATCGTCAATGATGGATCCGATCGAATTTATTGAGTGTTAGTGTCAAAAAGAAAATAATAATAAATTATTTAGTGTTGTTTAGCATATTAATTAGAGATCCCCCTCGCACAGGCACTGCTTCGCACGAAACTTTTAAAAATTCCTCAAAAAACAGAGGAAAGTCGCACCTCCAGTCTCTAACTTAGGGAGGAATAGGCCAGTAAATGTGCGGAATGACTACTCGTGAAATTACTCATACTGACTCATTTCGCGAGAGATCGACTGATTCGGTTTTTGAGTTCGAGCAACTTGAAGTCGAATTTCTTACTCGAACAATTAACCAGAAGTCGATCTCGAGTTTTAAAATATATTAATCGAGTAGAAATCATGAGCTTAATCTGAGCTTGATTAAATAATTATTTAATTAAATTAAATTTATATTAAAAATTATTTTTCATAATTAAAAAAATATTATTCGAGTCGAGCTCGATCTTGCCATATTTCATTAAAAATTAAATAAATTCTAGGAAAATAATCGAGTTTACGAGCCGAGTCGAGCTATATCGAGTACTTAACGAGTCGAGTTCGATCTTGTTTTTTTAAGGCTCGATCGAGTCGAGTTTCGAGCCCAAACTTTTTTAGTCGAGTTGAGCTCGTGCCCTAGAGAGTATCGACTCGACTCGGCTCGATTACACCCCTAGGGAGGAATCAAAGAGTTAATTAATGAGTGCTTCTAACGTGTAAAAGACTGGATACATGAAAATGTTCAACATTGATGTTTATATAAGGTACAAGTAGTTAATTAGTGGAAGGTAAGTTTGTAGATAGTCCTTGCACATTAATATCGATGTGATTGTGTGCATTAAATCTATCAGAGAATCACTTGGTAGCTAGGATGGTACTGGAACCTGTTCTTCAACTAAATAAATTAAAGTAGAGCGGGGGTGTAAATAAACCTAAGTATTCGATTCGATCCGGAGTATTCGGCTCGAAAAAGCTCGATTCGGGCTCGATTCGTGGGTTCGAACTTCGAGCCGAACCTTACAAATTAGATATTCGGTGGTCGAGCCGAACATGTTCGAACATGTTCGGCTCGGATATCATAAATTCATATACTGATTCGAGGCGAACATGTTTTTTAAAACCGAGGCGAACATGTTCTCGATTTTTTAAAACCCGATTCGAGCCAAACATGTTCGAACGGTTCGACATGTTCGAGCCGAGCTTTTTCCCCAAATACCGGACCGAACCCGGCGAATAATGAAAATATAAGGCTCGGTCATTTCAAGCCGAGCCGAACCTAAGGTTCGAACATACCGAGCCGAGCGAACTCCCGCCAGGGGTTTGGTAGAGGTCGGCTTCGTTCTGAGCCTCAGAGCCTGCAAGTAAATGAAAACGCGCGTCTTTGGCTAGAGCCATATACATACTTGAGGACTCAAGAATATATAATGATGTTGGATATCACCTCATTGACCCAATTACCCCTTTAGAACGAATGATCAAGAGAAACAAGAATGGGGATGGTGATTTGTGTATGATTTAGATCGAGGCGCAAGAGTTTTCTCAAGTTCTTTCACGTATCCGATAGTTGAATTGGAATCAAGTCCTTCGTAGTTTCTTAAGGGTTTCATTATATGGGCGATCGTCCGTCCCTTCTTGTCCTCTGCAAGACTCTAGGATTTATTTCTAAACCCTAAGGATTAATTTGAGTAAATCCCTTCATCATAGGGATAATAACCACTATATTTAAACTATAGGATCGAAGACCTATAATCACGGGATTCTACGTGACTATCTTATCAATTAAGCACATGTGCGAATTATCAAGCAGATGAAAGATCCAGACGACTGCGCGCGGGTTCCCCAGGTATCTCTCGCCTGGTTGCACGACTCGCCTCCCGTTGTGACCGAGCCGTCTCTGCGGGGTTAGTCGGGAAGTGGCAAGATAGACCTACCACACGTGGTTGAGTCTTACTAACATAGGGGCCCTGGCCTTAAGCATTATAGTCTTCATCTCCTTCGCTCATACCAGGGTCATTCTATAACGCGTGGCAATGTCTACTCGACCATCGTCAATATACATAACGGGTGCAATAGTTGTGCGACGAGCTCGAGACTTACGATTTTAGCCATGATGGTGTCTCGAGAAGTTGTATCAAACACATAACGAGTCAATGGCTGGCGTCTGTTGGGTCGGGAAACCCTTGTCTATCTAAAAGTCAATTTCTTGTTGTCCCGGATTAAACCAAGTTTCCGAGCGCACAAGCTAGGACTTGATCAATGATGTTGCAAAATTGAACCATATATGTATCGGCTCAGTTGTAATATCACATATGTCGCTCAGTTGTAATATCATATATGTCCAGGGGCGGACGTAGGATCTCGGATAAGGGGGGCAATAATACTTTTAAAGGCAAATAAAACATTTAAGGGGGGCAAACGATATGCTTTGTACATATATTAGTGTAATTTTTCCGGATAAGGGGGAACAACTGCCCCCTTGGTTGTATGTAGCTCCGCCACTGCATATATCGTTAACAATATATCTATGTGTGTGTTTATCGTAAAAGGGAGTACTTATTAAATACTAAACCATTGGACGACAATTTTGTCGTATTCTGCCTTCTTTTTTTTTTTTTTTTTTTTCACTGGTAGAATAAAACGACGTCGTTTTATATTGTACCCATGACACGTGGTGATCACACCTGACGACATCTATACTGCTGCAGAGGCAATGGATGGGTAGAAGTTTCCACTCACAGTCTCTCCCGATGCCACTTTCCACCACCGTCATCTTTGTCTGATGAATACGCGTTTCCTCCATTGAATGAAAGTGTTCCGTATTCACCGTTGTTTGCTTTGGTTTTTTTTTTTTTTTAATTTTATTTATTTATAATTTTGGATACGAAAAATCGATGCTCAAACCTCTGCTCCTCCTCCGGTATCGGTGGGTTTTGTTTGCAGTGTATAGTGTTTTTTTTTCTGCTTATTCTTACGGATTTTGTTTGCTGTTTTGGTGTAATCTGTGGTAGCATCTTTGTGGATTTTTTAGCTTCTTTTGAAGGATTTTTCGGTGTTTTAAAATGGGTTTTGAACGATTTTGATTTTTGTGTAAGAAATGGAGCTTTTGCTTTGTTTTTACCCGATAATGTGGTCGCTGAAAGCAAAAATTAGCGAACGGTGATGCTATTTTTTTGGAGCTTTTTGGTATTTTAGCGGTGTTGTTCATCTTCGCAGATTTTGTGGTTTTTAAGCTTTTACGGTCACCGATCTTTAGCCTTATTTTGTTTTGGTATGAGAAATGGGTTTTGTTAGCTAGCAGTTCAAAGCTTGTTTTTGTTTTTGTTTTGGTTTAAGAAACTGGATTTTTGGGGTTTTTTGTCAACAAGAGATTCTGTTGATGATGTTATTTTATTCTTCCAAAATGCTTTCGTGATCGAGTCTGTGTAGTTGTTATTCGGTTTATTCTGTGTTTATCTTTATTTATTTTTCCGGATATATAGTCTTTTTTGTCTTTCCTCTAGATTTTTCACCTTCTCTGCATCACATGTTGGTCATGTTTGGGTAGTATAATCAAGTAAAATGCTTATTACAATTTTATTTGCATATATTTTGGGTTTTGACTCTTCATTACTTGCGGATGCGGGTCTGCATGTGTTGATTTCCACCGATTCTCATTTGAATTCCTAAATGTTTAGCTTGTTTTTTTTCTATATCATTGATGTCTTTCTGCACTTGTAGGTTTCTTAATGTTCTGAAAAAGTCTGGTGTTTAATGCTAGCTGAGCTTTTGCTCATCCATTTTTTAGCTATAATGTCTTTAGAAAATCTGTGTTCAATTCTTTTTCCCCTTTTGGAATGCAGTTTTTGAATACTTAAATACTTTGGAAGGTGATTGTGGTGCTTTATTTCCATTAGTGGATATACCCCTTTTTTGTAGATCTGAAATAATTGTAAGAGCTCTGTTTTCTTGATAAATTTAGGAAATCTTGAAATTTGGTTGGATGTAGTGTGTTGGAGTTGTGTTTTTCTTTGATCTGTAATTGCATGCAAGCCTTAAATGTCAATTTTGGTTAACTTTTGTAGGCAAAACACTTCTTAGATTCTCGATTTTATATGAATAATAGTTGGGACATCTTGACATATGCATTTACTCTTGAACTTCCTACATGATCGTTAAAACTGTGTTAATGAATTTTTTTGTTGCTCTTATGTATGCTTAAGTTCGTTATTGTTGCAGAAATGGATCCATTCTAAAAGAACGGTTCTGTGAGAAGAATGGTTCTCGTGGAAGTCGAAAAGAATGGGGCATCTGACGATCTACTACCCCACCCCACACCCCACCCCACCAGAGTACCACCCAATGTCACACCAATCTGGTGACGACATAAACCTGTCAAGAAGAAGTTGCGTGTTCCTATGGTGAGGCGTGGCCAAAGCACGAAGGGCCAAAAGATTCAGCTGCTCACGAATCACTTCTGGGATGTCGTGGATTGCATTCCAGTTTCCGCACCACTCAGGGCGGTTTATCTCTGAACATTGGTAACTTATAGCTGTATATTACGTGTTCGCTTTATGTTGTGTAGGTTATTTTTACCTTCTTGAATTAAACTGAGTCATTTCCTTCCGTTTTAAAGATGTCTCAACTACGATGATCATCCAGCTAGGGCCGGTTGTTGATTTTCTGATTGCCAATCAGAATGTGAGGGATCCGTTTTCCATTGACTGGGTTAAGGTATTCATTGTGGATCCTGATGTGTTATTCTACATTATATACACTTTGGCTTGTCTGCTGAAACGTTTTTCTGTTTTTAATATACCAGGCTAAACGTTCTCTGAAGAACTTGAGGGTGAAGGCTAGCCCATCCAATCAAGAATATAAGATTACTGGTTTGAGTGAGAGACCGCAAGGATCACCGTAGCCTTTAC
Organism: Gentiana macrophylla; assembly: GCA_026214975.1. NCBI lineage: Eukaryota > Viridiplantae > Streptophyta > Magnoliopsida > Gentianales > Gentianaceae > Gentiana > Gentiana macrophylla. The sequence continues at coordinate 189,908,981 of CM047805.1, read as the reverse complement.
TAATGAATGCAACGTTTTTCATTTTTGTAAATTGTCCCGTGTTATGCTAATGGATGTTACGGTATTTCAGAACTAATCGGATGCATTCTTTTCTGTAGTTTCACACTAAAGCAAAGGAGCAAAGATAAAGAAGAGGTGAACTATTAAGTGATCAAGCATTTACGACTACTTTGTGACTCACCGCAAGATTGAATTGCGCTATTCTGGTGGCTTGCCTTGCATCAATGTCGGGAAGCCTAAAAGGCCTACTTATATTCCTCTTGAGGTGAACACTCGCTTCTTGAAGTCCACATTCTTTCATAGTCTCTTTTTGTTTATAATCTAAACCTCGGTGTAGTTATGCTCCTGGTTTTCTCCGCAACGTTACACCAAAGCGTTGTTAACTTTCCAAAGGTCTTTTCTGGTGGAAAAAACCCGACAAAAGCCTCAGGAGAGGATGACATCTTTGACCAATGTAAGGCCAATATCATTACGTTTAACTTCCTAACATTGTTAACCGTGCTTATTATGTTCTTGTTTAATGGGTGCAGGCTTTGAAAATTAATAACTACGATGCTGACCCTCTTCTGCAGTCTTGTGGCATTACTATTAACAGGAACTTTACTAGCATTGATGGTCGAGTTCTTGCTGCTCCAAGGGTAAGGTCAGAATGTATTTGTTAATTTTAGTTGCCTCGAGAAACCAATGTTTTTTTTTCGGTTTCGCTTTTTGCGGTTGAACATGGGAAATGGGGAAAATTTCTTTCCTAGGAATGGTAGATGGAACTTCAATCATAAGGTTCTTTCTATTGTACATTGTGTTTTATGGCGGTGTAATACATTTTGTAGATTTATGTGATATTCATGGTTTGTAATGGAAGGCGGTGGACCCTTCAATTCATATTGCAGATTTTTATCGGAGACGCAACACAATTCATATTGCAGATTTTTATACATTACATCCCAAATGAAACGACCAACTCAAAACGAAACAAAATATACAAACAAGGGCCCACCGTGCATCGCACGGTGCGCCTGACTAGTTTATATTATTATTATTGTGATTAGTTATTCTTAGGCTCAGTTGTCATATGTCGATATTATTAGTGAACTAAAATGAATTATAGGACAAATCCATCCCAGGAGACCTACTGACTTAAATTTTGGGATGGGGGAGTACTACGTTAGCATAATATTGTATTTAAAACAATAGATAAATTTTCCTTAAAAAAAAAAACAAAAAAAAACAAAAAAACAAAAGATAAAACTTAATAGATCCATAAACTTATTTCAATTACTATTGTAATATAGTCATTTAAATATATTAAATAAAATTGTTGATTTAATTTTCGTTTATTTATTTTAATTGCGCACGGGGTCTAACAATTTTTAAAGGCAAATAAAACATTTAAGGGGGGCAAACGATATGTTTTGTACATATATTAGTGTAATTTTTAGAATCGAGGGAGAATCACTGCAGTTTGGTTGTATGTATTTCTACACCATCGCATGGCATATCGATAACAATATATCTATGTGTGTGTTTATTTATATTATTATCGTTGTTATTAGTTATTCTTAGGGTCAGTTGTCATATGTCATAGTATTAGTGAACTAAAATGAATTATAGGACAAATCCATCCCAGGAGGCTTACTGACTTAAATTTTGGGATGGAGGGAGTACTACGTTAGCATAATATTGTATTTAAAACAATAGATAATTTTTCCTAAAAAAAAGAAAAACAATAGATAAAACTTAATAGATCCATAAAACAAATTATAATTCTGCAGAACATGAGTTCATGAAGCCAATCATTAGCAAAATAAAAAAAAAATAAAAAATCATCATTTTGAAAAAGGGACAAGTCTACTGGCCATGGAAAACACATGATCAATCGAAAATTCAGTTGCAAATAAGTACAAAGTGTTTAAATGATATTTAACCTTTTTTTTTGCTGTAAATTTTTTTTTTTGTTTGAGTAAGTAAATGATCTTTCAAGGCAAAGCCAAGTTTATCTTTTTAGTGTTTTTTTGTTCGTAAGGACAGGTTTTAAGACTTAATTAGTCATTTAGGACACCAAAAAGAGATCATTGTTTATAGAGATCATTGTCTATTTAGCTTTCCTAAACTACCCCTTTCCCACGTGAGAAAAAATCACCGGAAAGGCTCCCCTCCTCGTTCCCTCCGATTCCGATCTTAATTACCGCTCCAGATTCCTCCTTTCCCATCCCTCTTTACTCTGTCGCTCTCAACTCCCTCGCTCCAGATTCAATATGTTGCTATGTAGGTAAAGACCACTAATGCTACATTGAATGAATTTTGTGCAGTTTGTATTGGAACGAGTACTGGGGACCTTGGATCTTAATTAATATATTGGGGTGTTTTTGAAAATGGCTCCAACTCAAGAAGAGGGTAGCAAACAGAAGGAGTACAAAAATATTTCTGAAATTGATCTTGGACAAGATGCAATTGCACGGTGTAACCCAATGCTGTTTGGAATGATGCAAAGAAAAGGACAAGCAAATTGGCCAACATTTGTGAAGAATATTTATAAACAAGTATTTTGGAAGGTTATATGGTGAATATAAAGGCATTTATGGCAAACCAATCCATGGTGGACTTCCGAATTCTCTACTTACATTTAAAGACTATGGAGGAAGTATACTGTTGTCTTTCTTGGAATATTATCTCTTTTCTGTTGTCTTTCTTGGACACATGAAATTTGTTTTTCTTCTTTAGATTTCTTTTGCCAATGCAATGAAATGGAGAAAAGTGCTCAGGAGCTGCTGATAATTGCAAGTAAGGCTTTGTATGCTGAATGCAGACCCACGGACCGAGAGGAAAAATTCCTTGATGGTGCAATTGATGTTGTCATTGCTATTGGGAGCCTCATCAAAGCGACAAAAGAATATGTCTGGCTGAAAACACATCCACACTCACTTCTTTCAGGGGTTGATTATAGGCTGAGTTATGTCTTCTGGTTTGCCAAAATATATTCAAGTCGCAGACTCGCAGTTTCCAGTGGAAAGAATAAGCTCTCTTGGATGGAAATTAGTGACAAGAGGAAGGAAATAAACCTTCCTCAATCTTTCGGGGCGATATATTTGGTGGAGAAGTTTTGCAACTATATTAGTATAAGTAACACCTCCAATTTCGAATCCTGAGATATCATCATTAAGGCAGAAATCCAAACAGAGAGGCAAAGGATACTTCTTCTAGAGACATCAAAATCACCTGTTGAATCAATACGTGTTGAAGGGCGTTATGATTTCATTGTGGAACATGACGTGAAGGAACTTGGTGTGGATATGAGTTTCGGATATATATATATTTGTACTCGTGCAGGCCTAAAGTTAGCCAGTAAACAAGAGTAATCAAGTAACTGTTGACTTTAATTAAGTGTCAATGTATGTAACTGCAGGTCAAAAGGACTACAACAGATTAAGGCCATTGAGTTACATAGAAGTTGATGTTTCATTCTTGATTTCTCTTTAATCAGTAGAGCAAGCTTTGAAAAGATTTCAAAAAAAGTAAATTTAGATATTTCATTTTATTGTTTTTAATTGAGTATTTTCAGTCAAATGTATGTTGAGATGTAATTATTTCCTCTTTTTGGAGAAGTAGGAAGCTGATCTAAGACAGTATGCACTTAGTGTGCCCATTGTCCTTACAGGGACTAAATTAGGTATTATTCTTAGGCTCTTTATTTGCACACACCCATTTTGCTCGTATATCATTTGTGCGCCACAATATAACCACCTTTGTGAAAGTCGGTTTTGGAGCCAAGAACTGACTTCTCGTAGTCGGTTCTTATATGTTGTATGAAGTCGATTTTTTGAAAAAAAGAAATCGATTTTCTGAAATTAAGTCGGAAAAATATCAAATGTCATCGCGGTGTTGCATCATTAAATGTCACTGCATCCCGATGGCCATTGCATCATGGTGGTCACTGTATCGGGATGATCACTGTATTGCGGTGGTAAATGCATCAGAGGTGGTCACTGCATCACGGTGGTCAATGCATCGGTGTGGTCACCGCATCGCGGTGGTCGCTGCATCAGGGTGGTCACTGCATTGCGGTGGTCGTTGCATCGGGGTGGTCACTGGATCGAGGGTGGTCACTGCATCGGGGTGGTCAATGCATCACGGTGGTCACTGCATTGGGGTGGTCAATGCATCGCGGTGTCCCTTCATCGTGGTGTCACTGCATCCCGGTGTCCCTTCATCGCGGTGTTGCTTTATCAAATGTCACTGCATCGCGATGGTTATTATATCCCGATGGTCATTGCATCACAGTGGTCGATGCACCGGGGTGGTCAGCATCTTGATGGTCACTACATCCTGGTGGTCATTGCATTGGGGTCTCAGATCATGGTGTCTGCGATCGCGTGTCTCGCGATCGGGGTGGTCACCGTGATCGCGGTGTCTCGGCATTGGAGATGGCCACTACATCGATGTGGTCAATAGATCAGGGTGGTCAATGCATCGCGGTGGTCATCGTGATTTGGGTGGTCACCGTGATCGCGGTGGTCAATACACCGGGGTGGTCAATGCCTCGGGGTGGTCAACCGTTGCCGTGGTCGCTGCGATCGGGTGATCCCTATATCGTGGTGGTCACTATCATTGTGGTGGTTAGAATCAGAGAAAATTGATGCGATGACATAAAATTTGATAAACAAATTTGGTAACTTTGTAAATAAGTGTAGTGTGATTCACATTATGGGTGTAATCGAGCCGAGCCGAGTCGATACACCCAGGGCTCGACTTCGACTAAAAGTTTTGGGCTCGATCGAGCCATAGCGGTGGGTGGTGGATGGATCAGGGTGGTGAATGGATTGAGGTGATCAATGTATCGGGATGGTCACTGCATTGGGGTGGTCATGGCGTCACGGTGGTCACTGCATCGCGGTGGTCTATGCATCATGGTGGTCACTGTCATCGCGGTGGTTAATGCATCGCGGTAGTCACAGTATCGGGGTGGTCTATGCATCACGGTGGTCATTGCATCGCAGTGATAAATGCATCGCGATGGTCACTAAATCGTGGTGGTGAATGCATGGGAGTGGTCACTGCATCGCGGTGGTGAATGCATCGTGATGGCCACTACATTGTGATGTCAATGCATCACGGTGTCACTGCATCGCGGTTGTCAGTGATTCGCAGTGTCATCTCATCGTGATGGCCACTACATCGCGGTGTCAATGCATCGCGGTGTCACTGCATCGCGGTTGTCAGCGATTCGCGGTGTCACTTCATCGTGGTGTCTCGCGCATCGCGGCTCTCTGCGATCGGGGTGGCCCTTTACATCGCGGTGGTCAATGGATCGGGGTGGTCAATGCACGGAAGTGGTCATCAGATCGGGATGGTCATTTGCGATCGCGGTGGTCAATACATCGCGATGGTCCGCTGCGTCGCGGTGGTCATGAATCGCGTTGGTGAATGCATTCGGGTCTTTGATCGCGGTGGTGAATCATCGCGATGGCCCACGCGATCACGGTGTCAATGCATCGGGGTGGTGAATGCATCGCGGTGTCACTTCATCGCAATTGTCAGTGCATCGCGGTGTCACTTCATCGAGGTGTCTCTGCTTCGCAGCGTCTTTGCATCAGGGATGGCCACTGCATCGCGGTGGTCAATGGATCGGGGGTGGTCAATTTATCGCGGTATTCAATGCATCGCGGTGGTCAATAGAAAAAAGAAAAAAAAAAAAACTTTCACCGTCGAGGGAAAAAAACAACTTTTAACGTCCAGTAAATAAAAAAAAAAAACCACTATTACCGTCCAGGAAATAATTAAAAAAAAATAATAAAGCAAAACACACCAACAATAGCGCCTATTCCCCTATTTTTTAATTTTTTTTATTTTCTTCATTAAGTGTTGTTTGGTCTTTCTATCTAATTTGTGTTCATAACTAAGTGTTTATTTTGGATGTTGTTTTTGCTTAATTAAGTCCAATATGTATCATTTTGGATAATTATCCCCCTTTTTTTTAATAGTACAACTTCATTTTAATGTATAAAAAAATTCTAAAATTCTTGGGGACATATGCCCCACCCTACAATACGCCGATCCTCTCGTGCATAGGTTTCTAAAACTAATAAAAACTTAAAGCAAATGCTTATTTATTGAAAATATAAATGGATATTTGTTTATAAGGACTGGTTTGAGTACTTAATAGGCATTTAGGACACTAAGAAATTTTATTTGTTTATAAGGACACAAGATGAGTAACTAGACAAAACTATAATTTTTTTTATTATTTTTTCCTGGAGCTAAAAATGTTTGTTTGTTTTTTGATTTTTTTTTTGGACGTGATTTTTTTTCTGGCCACGTTTTTTTTTTTTGCACGTTTTTTTGGCGGTGTTTTTTTCTTCGGCGTGATTTTTTTGAGCGCTAAAGAGACATCGCGTGTGTCTCGCACGCGCGTGTCTCTGCGGTGCCACTTCATCGCAGATGTCTCTCGATCGCGGTGTCTCTGCATCGTGGTGTCTCAGATCGTCAAATGTTATAACATCGCGATGTCTCTGCATCGTGGTGTCTTTGCATCGTCAAATGTTATAACATCGTGGTGTCTCTGCATCGTCAAATGTTATAACATCGCGATGTCTCTGCATTGCGGTGTCACCCGTTGCGGTGTCTGATCGGGGTGGTCATCGATCGCGGTGTCTCAGATCGGAGGTGGCTTTGCGATCGAGGTGGTCAATGGATCAGGTGGTCAATGCGATCGACGTGTCACTTCATCGAGGCGTCTACATCGCGGTGGTCAATTCATTGAGGTGGTCACCAGGGAAAAAAAAAAACGACCAGAAAAAAAACACCTAGAAACTAAGACGCCATTAAAAAAACGACCAGGAAAAAAAACGCCATAAAAAATAAAACTCCCCAAAAAAAATGCCCGGAAAAAAGGAAAAAACATTAAAAAAAAAACAAAAACAAAACAAAATTAGGGTAGTTTGGTCCATTTACTAATTATGTATCCTTATAACCAAATAAAATTCCTTAATGTCCTATTTGCCTAATTAAGTATTATATGTGGTCTTTTGGACATTTGCCCCTTAAATAAATCATCCAAATCTCATAGAAAGATTCTTAAAGATCGATATATATATATTTAGGGGGATTCAAAAGGCACTACATTTTTTATATTTAAGCATCACGTTCAAATATAAAAATTTGCATGTAAAATATGGTGCCGAAGTAATTATGTGGTGCCTTTAGAATTTTGTCTTCACAGAGCTCAAAACATTTTTTTATAAGCAAAATATAGAGTTTTTTTTAACGAGATCTGCAACCCAATTAGGTATATATACTTCGCCCCTGGAAGGAACGATGCTCTATCTTAAACGAGAAGGTTTATTGAGAGATAATTCTAAAGACAATATATATTTTTTTTAATGAGTGTTTTTTTCTTAAATAGATCATGTTTACCCACTATATTATGAAATCTACTCCCCCACTATCTTATTATATATTTTAGAGTGAAAATTTGTCAATTGACCCAATTAGGTCAATTAACACGCTCCAAACCCAGGTTCAAGGAGAAAAAAAATAAATAAAACCACGATTTCCCACCCCACAACTCCCACGATTACCATCCTGCAACATCCATTCTACACAAATCGGAGAAAAAAAAAAAAAAAAAAAGAAAAAACCACGATTTCCCACCCCACAACTCCCACGATTACCATCCTCCAACATCCATTCTACAGAAATCGGAGAAACCCCAATTCTCGAATCACCATCATCAACTGCCCTTCTTTCATCGGAAAACATCTATTCCAATTCAAGCAGCCATCAACAGTCGACATCCGTTTGCAGTTTCAGATGAGATTTCCATTCTACACAAATCGAGTACCCCAATTCTCGAATCACCATCATCAACTGCCCTTCTTTCATCGGAAAACATCTATTCGAATTCAAGCAGCCATCAAAAGTCGACATCCATTTGCAGTTTCAGATTAGATTTCAAAGGGCTCAAAAGTCGACATTTGTTTGCAGTTTCAGATGACATTTCAAAGGGCCGGTCAATATTACCGTCCCTTTAGAGCAGTAAGCGAAAAGGCGGTGGGAATCGATTTAGGTACAACGAACTCAGCCGTCGCAGTAATGGAAGGAGTGAAGCCCATAATAGTGATGGATACGACGCCATTTACGGTGGCCTATACGAAATCCGGTGATGGATTACGAGATTAGTTGGGACGATAGGAAGAGACAAGCGGTGGTGAATCCGGAGAACACTTTCTTTTACGTAAATAGGTTTGTTGGAAGGAAGATGGTCGAGGTGGATCGAGGAATCGAGCAACTTTCTTATAGAGTTGTGAGAGATAATAATGGAAATGTTAAACTTGATTTTCTGTTATTGGTAAGCAATTTGCACGGAAGAGATTTTTGCCTAGGTTGGTGTCCTCCATTTAAAATTCCCTTTTTATTTGGTCGGTATGTTTTGATTCAAAGCCTTTTTCAATATCAATTGTAAAACATCAATTCCATTCTCGAATCTCTTTGAAAGCAATGAAACAGAAATAGCATTTTATTCACAAAGTGATTAAGCTTTACTTATCAAAGCTGCAGATATGGGATTTCGATTTCGGACGGTGGCAAGCAAATTTGATTCCATCAAATGTCCCAACAGAGTAAGATTTACTACTTTGGAATGATTGTTTTCAAGTTGTAATTACTTTATTATATTTGTTCCAATTCATCTCATTCATGCTATCTCAGAAGTAGTAGCTTTAATTTATTTTCGTTGAACTACTTTCCCTACTTGAACAAAAGTCAATTTTTTTGCTAAATAGCTTCTTAGCTTATCTTCGGACATGTCTCTTCCAGGTAATATTTTGCTGAAGCTTTCTTGATAGGCTACCTTTTTTCAGTAAGCAACCATTGCTGAAACTTGCTTAGCTTTATTTTGTGTGATTCAATAATACAGTATGCTCAATGTGATTCAATTGCTTGATTTTCAGAGTGGGACTGACGGAATAACAATTGCAGATCGTGCGGTTACAAATGAGTAGACGCTGTGTATCACCATCCGAGGTTTCAGTTTATTTCCTTTAGTATATTCGCGTGTGGAAATATACCGATATTGAATATATAAATTTGGGTGAAATTTGTTGTATTGGTTCTGTCGCTAATTCTGTAATATAAATGCCCTGTCTTTTGTGGCTTCTGGAGAAAATCTTTATCTTCTATATGTGGCATTGCTTTCAACCATTGTTCTTCTAACTATGTGCGTGACTTGATGTTTGAAACTGATCATCTACTTGCTCTATTACTATTAGTGCACAATGTAGCAAAATAATTATGGGTTATTGTTTTCTCTTGGATCTTCCCTTTCATGAAAATACAGAGTTGTAATTGCCGCCTATTAGTTAAGAAGAAACTTATATACATTGATTCAGCCTACTTTGTTTGAGTTATATGTTATAGACTTATAGTTCACCTCACTTTTCCAAGATTAAAGTTGACATTGATCTTTTCTCTTTATGCTTTCTGTATTTTTGTATGGATTAGATTTATGCCAACTATATTATATAATGCTTTGCAAATATGTAGCTATTATTTATTGAGATAGAGATACCTCGAAGGACATCCGTTCTATTCAAATTTGAAATCTCTTGGCATCTACTTCTTTTCGTTGAAATTTTACTTTTGGAGTATTTTCTTTTCTTTTGGCCCTTGAAGTTTCATTAAAATTGTATTTTGGATGATCGAGTTTTATCGAGAGCCGGGTGATCTAGATGAATAAAATGTTAAAAAAGCGATTCATAATCCAATGCCGTATCGTTTGTGGATGATCAAGATGTAGATCATGAGTATCTTGAGAATACGATTGCCCAAAGATACGGCCGGAGGATGATGAATACGGTGATAATGATGCCGAGGCAAGCAGAATTAGTGCAACAAACTTTCTTGCCATCCGTTAGAGATCCAAAACTATGGATGGTCAAATGTGAGGTATGATCAAATTTGTTAATCTTTAAGTTATTACACTAATGCGTAACCTTTTGGCGCTCATGTATATTTAGTGGTGCAGTCCGAAAGCCTCATCCGCCAATTAACCTGGAAATGTCCAATTGACCCGGCCCGAACCGGTTTCTCCTTTTCTTCCTTCTCTTTTTCCCTACAGAACCCGGTTTCTCTCCGTTTTTGTGAAACCCACTACTCCGCCCGTTCTTGATTTCTCATTCTGCGTTTGTTATTGTTTTGGTTATGAATTAGGTGCGCGGGTGGAATCAGTTGATGGATCTTTGGAATCACATCGGAATCACATCTGCCGATATTTTGAAGGTAAATTGTTTGTATTGCTTGATTACGAGGTAGTATTAGGTTTTTCTTTTACGTGTTTGAAATTCACACCTTTGTTTCTCTTGCTAAGCTTTCTTAAACTTATCTACATGCATGTGATATGATTATGGATGGGTTATGAGTATCAACAATAGCAACAGAGGTTTGAGCTTTCACTTCCTTATTGTATTAAATGTTATGTATATTACTACTTTTTAATTTTAAGACTCTTTGATACTTTCTGTATGTTTGTGAATTGAATGTTTGAAGTTGGAGAGTGTTGATGTGCCTTGATGAACATAATATATTGGTATGCCTTGATGATGTATCTTGCTTTAGATTTGTTTGTGTTAAGATCACAAAGAAGAAAAAGGCTGCTTTTGATATTCCTTTTCAATGAAGTCAATTTATGGATGTGATACTTTTTTTATAGATGGATGTCAAATTTTACCTTCATATTATTTCTTAACAAACTGATTCTATTTTAGTATCGTTTTAAAGCGATTATGTTCATTACCTTTTATTGCTAATATACTTTTCAATTTTGATTTTGGTATTAAAATTTTTAATTCTAATGTATTTATGATAGTCGATGGATTTGAAAAGTAGTGATGAAGATTATTTCGGCGACCAAATTCACACTCTCAAGCTACTACAGGTTGTCATGTAAGAACTGCTGCAGTGACTCAAATGAGGTGATTACTGAAGCGATGATGATGATGATCTGATGTAAAGGATTGTAAATTTTCTATATCTTCCATAGTTCGGTTCCTTTTCAATTTGTCACTCGCGATTTCATCATTTTAATATTGTTGGTTTCATATGGGTAACTTCTTAGTGCGTGCTTTTGTTTTTGTCTTGGGTTTTCATACCTTTTGTTGGTTTCATATGGGTAACTATGTATTTCTGCATACACATACATCATTGTAAATATTTCATTCATGCTATTTTTATATTATTTTGATTTCACTTAAATAGCTCTTCAATTACTAAAGTATCTACAAAATTTCTATATATACAGATCGACTTTTTAAATATAACGTTCTCCGTGCATCGCACGGGTTTCCTACTAGTACCCTAGATTTTGAAGAAAAACTCTTTCTCTTATATGTTGAATTTTCATTAAGATGTCATAATCACTCATTTGTATTGTTTAAATGTTAAATCTCTTTGTTGTCAATGTAGTGTCATATTAACTCATGCTATTTGCTATAGACTCACTTCGTTGGACCCCATATTTAAAGCATTCTAAACATAGATCACACACTCAAGATTTCTATTGTTTCAACCACCAAAACGAACTTTTCTCACCCAATAGCCTGAATTTGAATATAAGAGCTCTCCTCTCTTATACGTCGTCATCGTATCGAAACGAACTTTTAATATAAGAGCTCTCCTCTACAATATGTTGTCGTCCCAAAACGTACTTTTCTTACCCAATAGCTTTGAATTTTGAATATAAGAGCTCTCATCTCTTATTAAGTAAATCGATTTTATATATTACTCAGTAGGTAGCTTTAGTTTTACACACAATCAATATGTATTACCAATCTTATAAACAACTACTCCCTATGTTCCAATTTATCTGAAGCAATTATCAATATCACGCATATTAAGGATGTGAGTTAATGCATTAACTTTTAGGGGTAATGACTAATGAGGGATAATGACACCAACATTTCATCAATTATGGAGAATGACAGTCTTTTGAAATTTTTGCATAAAAGACAAAACTATTTATTTATTTTTTAATTATTTTCTGGCGCATTTAAAAATAAAAAATAAAAAATAAAAAATAAAAACTCAACACATTTTCTCTCTCGTCCATCTTTTAAACACTCGTCCATCTTTTACCAAATTTTTTATTTTTTCATGCTCCTTATTTTGAGAACAAATTCAATATATTCCGACGTGATTTCAAAAAATCCGCTGTCGAAATTACTATCGATATTCACTGATTTTCGGGATTCACTGGAGAGATTCACTGAGTGGATTTTGACATTGAATCTCATGAAAAACGATGTAATGATATCGAACCAAGTCTCAAAACAAAGAGAAACAAAAAAATAAAAAATTCAGTGAAACTTTCATCACGTTTGGAAATCTAGATCAAATGAGTGTTTGAAAATCGGAGAAGAAAGAGGATAAAAAAGAAATTAAAAAAATGTCCCAGGTACAGAACATGCGCGCATTTTTTATTTTTTTATTTTTTATTTTTGCTTTGTCCTTCTTGTTATAAAAATGATAGAATTTGTCCTTCTCCCAATAAAAATATGTAGTAGTCGTATTCTCAAAAATATTCCAAAAGTTGTCATTATCCCTAATTTTCCAAAACTTTTACAATGAAATGACTAGAATGTCCTTGGATATAATTAATGTGGCCTGGTTTTTTTTTTTTTTTTTTTGAGTGGGCCTGGTTTTTTATATCTCCTAATGTAATAAATAGGGGTAAATCAAGTAAAAACACAATAAATGTTGTATTGAAAAATTGTAATGTCTCACATAAAATGGAACAAAATATTTTGACAATTGTCTCAGTTATTGTGGAACGGAGGGAGTAAAAGTTAATGATTATTGAAGTTTTCCTAAAAGAGAAAGCAAAAATTTTCTTTATTTAAGGTGAAAAATGAGGTCATCAAGGAACACAAATCTTATATTGGTCCAGCATCAACTAAATGTTCTGGCCAAAAGATTAGTATCTTGAAATCCCGATTTTACACTTCCAGCAACGTAGGTCACCAAACGATTTCTGCCATCGCATGGTGTCTGCGGATGTCTCACACATGAGATCTAGGAAAATGTCTTGGAGTTCCCCTGCTCCACAGAAGAAAAAAGGTGTCCCATTTTGGATTTGTAGAGGACAAGATGAGAAGTAAATTACAAATTTGGAAATCAAAATGTCCAAAGCTCTTTAGCATTGCAATCATTTTACCTTATGCAAACCATGTTACTGCCTAATATAGCATTTTTAGGGAAGTTGATGTGGGACCTTGTAGCATAAAAAAGACACTTTATATAGTTAAGGTGTTGTCCCATAAATATAAGGAATTAACGATTATGGCTAATGTTGGTAGCTCACCAACGTGGCATGGAATTTGCAAGGCGTACTCTCATTCGGCGGGAAGGCCTTGATAAACAATACAGTGATTTTAGATGGAAGGGTGACCCAAAAGGAAAATATACGGTGGCCGGGTTATGACTTGTTGCGTCCCAATGTACCCTCTTCGAACCTAGCTAAGGGGTATTTGGAAACGGATTTGGGCCCTAAAAGGTCCACCTAGAGGTAGCTATGTGCTGTGGAATATAGTATGGTGCTCTCCCGGTTAATCTCATGCTATACTCACGACACGTTATTGATGATCGGAGATGTAATGTGTGTGAGAAACCGATGAGTCAATTCTTCATACACTTGAGATTATAGCTTGGCGAAAGCGATCGGGAATCATTGTGTGCTGTGGACGAGAAGAGCTTTTTGGGGCAAAGCGTGGTGGATTGGTGCGATTAAGCGTGGATGCTAGCGCAGAGGAAGAACTCTTGGGATAGAAAAATGGACTTACACGTGAAAGAAGCCCTGTATGAGATCTACGGATGTGGCGGAATAAAGTATGTCATGGTCATGATGGGGATAGACCCACGGCGTATGTTTTTATCTCAAATATAGTAGTAGAGAAAGAAAAGCGGCAGAAACTGCTTTGGGCGTATATTAATTGTATTATATTCAAAAGCGGATGTAAATTGGTTGTTGCCGTTTGAAGGCTTGATAATAAAGCGATCCTTAAAAATGTGATTTGATGATCCATGAGCAATAATAATAATAAAAGATAAATTTGAAACTTAATAAAAATTTATTTTTAAGATTTCTTATTGAATGAAAATAATGACATAGTGATCATGGTTTATCATCATCAACCATTTGTTATCCTAAACCATTATAAAATCAGGTGAATTGTATTTTTTTTTAGCGAGGTGAATTGTATAGGCACCACATAAATTTTGTTTGTAAAATATGGCGTCCCAGTCGACGCCAAATAAACTCGCTTTATATGCACAGAAGGAATGGCAGGCCCGTAAGTTACTTTGGCCTATTGACATAAACAAATCTTATTTCAAACTAGTAGGGGATGCCAAGCCTGTAGAATTTTTCGGTCAGGTTAAAAGACAGATTACTTTCATAAACCAAATCAAGCCCAAACTCCAATAAAGACGACCCACTTCATATTTTTCAGTCTGAAGACTTGTACAGATATCCAACAGCACAAAAAAAAAAAAAAAAAAAAAAAAAAAAGACTTGTACATATATCCGTTTATTACAATACATTATCCTAGCCCAATTGCCCAACCCAACTGAGTTAATGCTTGTCCCTAGTGCCTGCGTACTTGGCAACTTTAACCTCCACGCCTCCATCGTCTACATTCTTGACGCCGGCGCCGGTCACCTGTCCGACCTTCTCTCCGGCACCACCACTTTGATCCACAACCCTCTTAGATCCTCCGTACTTGGTGGCCGCATGTGTCTCATCCTTGATGTCTCTTGGCATAGTTAGCTTCTCTTTGATGGAATCCAACACACTACCAACACTTATTCCGCTGTATATGTTTTCCCTTGCAGCAATGCCTCTGTAACGATTTAACAAAAATGCCCACTATGACATTGGACTGCAAAATAGCATTAAAAAAAGATACAAAGCAAATAGCACTTCCAGGCAAATTTACATCAAACATGTCAATCAATAAATACATCACTAGTTACACCGACTTACACCAGTGATTGTGTCATTCGTTATAATGATATTCTTTGATGGGTGAACCACATAATGAAACAAAGGACTAAACAAACTTTCACTTTTGTGAGGCAATATAATGATCAATGTGTAAGTATATAATGATGATAGTACAAAAAAAGAGGAAAGAGTTACTGTCATTGCAGTTTTCTCATGCTGCTTTGCTTTCGACTTATCAACGTCTCAGCAGCTCCCTCTTCCTCAAGCTTCAACTCTTGCATTTTGCTTCTCGCTTCATCCTCACCAACTCATACTTCTCCTGGCGGCGATACCGTATCGAACACCTCCACGTGGCATCACGAGATGAGACTCTTAGATTAGAGGCGAGTGGTGGCAAAAGGATCGACTTCGATAACTTACGACATCGACACGGTCGGGAAGCCTGGCAAAGCAATCCCATCACGACATCGACGATCCACATCGACATGAGTAATGTCCGCATGAGCGTACAAGCTCGACTTCTCGAGTCGAATATATGCAACACGAAGCTATAAAGCGGTGCGGTGCAAGTAGAAAAGCCCATTATCTCATGACTAGTTTAACTTGGGGAAGAAGCAAGGCCCGAAGAGGCAAATGTGACAATAACCTCGGCCGACCCATAATTAGGGTTAGAGGCACAAATAGCCCTATAAATACTAGTTAAGATGAACTACGAAAGGGGCTTGATTCTGAATAATCAACGAGGATCGTAAGCAACTTGAGAGAGACTCTCAAGCTCGGTCCAAAATATACAACAAACACACACCTCTTCTTTGAAGATTTTAGGGTTCTTATCATTATCACATAGAAGAAACGACCCGATATTATCGATGAGGCGAAACCGGCAAAGATCGTCATTTGGCTGCTAGAAGGAGGGCTTCTGCGATAATCGATTGAATCCGTCAAGAACACCCTAAAAAGAATTATGGCACCACCCAAGAATATGCGGGAAAAGGGCGCGCAGATCCCAAGGATGCGTCCCCAAAGAAGCTGCGACAACGTCAACCATCCAAAGGATGTTCAAAAAAAGCGGCCGTAGCGGAGGAAGAACTAATCTTGTCTTCAAGACCCAACCAATCAAGCACTGGTGGAATCCTTGAAAAATCGGATAACGCCACGATTAAAGCGATCTTGGATGAAACTCTCAGGAGAAACCCCGAAATCCCGGATACAAATATCCAACCGAAGCTCCAAAAGCAGCGGAATTGGTAGAATCAAGTGTCCATCTGAACATGTACCGCACCAGGACACGGCCAAAGCCGAACTTGATATCATTCTCGAAAGCGATCAGGACGAGTCGATCTGCGCATCACCCTTCATCTGCAAGATATCGACAACTACCCTCGACCCGCGGGATTTAAGATTCCTAAGGTTAGTGCCTCATGGCGGGTCCAAGGATCCTTACGATCATATGCACCAATACATCTCGCATATGAACTTGTACAATGCTTCGGACGAAATGAAGTGCAAGGCTTTCCCGCACTTCTAACGAGGAAGAGCTAGGGAGTGGTTAAGCAAAATCCCTCCCGGTCGATCTCCGATTTTGGGACCTTGACTAGGAAGTTCGTTCATGCTTTTATCATTTGCTCGACCATTTCAAAAAACCAGACTCATCTTTTGACTTTGAAAGCGAAGCCGGATGAGACGGTGCTACAATTTATAAGACGCTTCAATGAAGAGTCCGTACAAATCACGCGACGACAGGACGATCGGTTCTTTGGTTGCATCCTTCGTGTCAGTCTGCGAGAAGGAGGCTACATGCCAAACTTAACGTAAGCTCCTCATACGATGGAGGAGTGTTTAGATGTCGCCTACAAGCTTTGCCAGGGGAAGAAGCCAATAGGATCAAGAGAGAGATGGAAAAGGCGAGAACAAGAGGAACAAGCACGAAGACGGTTCGAGATAAGAAAAGAAAGTCGAGTTGGGATCGGGTTACGGGACCCGTCTCGGATCGATTCGGGAGAAGAGACCCACGCGAGGAGAAGGACTTCATCCCATTAAAACAGGCCTCGTGAGCAGTGTCTTAACAATCATGCAAAAGAAGGGATTGGCGAAATCCCCACCAATGAGGGGACCAGGAGAGTAAACCCCAACAAGTCTGCAAGTACCACCAAGATATTGGGCACGAATCGGAATATTGCCGAGATCCGATCACGAGACATAGATCTGGTGTGATGGAAGGAAGCTTGACGAGGTCGTAGATCAATCACAGCAGCGAGTCGAGCCGAGGGAAGGCATGGATTTAAACGCTCTACAATAGTGGCAATAGAGAGCGGTGGGATGATTACCGAGAAGAGACCGTTCAGGAGGCGGCGGATTACCTAGATAACCGCCACGTGAATACGATCCCATGACTTCCGGGGGTCGATCGACTCAAATGAAAAGCCTCAGCTCGAGGAATTTTATTTTCGTGGCAAATCCTGTGTGCCTCAATGTTTTGTTCAACTTTGATCTTCTTTGTGGAATCTTTACTATTAGATAAATGTTTTAACTATATTATTTATTATGATCACTCACAAGTGACTTGCGATCGAATTAACAAAGTTTACAAAAGACGAACTCAAATAGTCTATGAAATCGGACTCTAACGACTTGATCGAAAGTCGGATTCACACGCTTCAACAAAGTCCGGGAAGTCGATATGATCGGGCGCACTCGGCAAAAAAATATATGCGGGAAGTCGATCACGGTCGGCGCGGCTCGCTCAACAAAGTCCGGGAAGTCGATACGATCGGTAGCGACTCGGCAAAAATATATGCGGGAAGTCGATCACGGTCGGCGCGCACTCGCTCAACAAAGTCCGGGAAGTCGATACGATCGGCGCATTTCGCAAAAATATATGCGGGAAGTCGATACGGTCGGCGCGGCTCGCTCAACAAAGTCCGGGAAGTCGATACGGTCGGCGTGACTCGGCAAAAATATATGCGGGAAGTCGATCACGGTCGGCGCGGCTCGCTCAACAAAGTCGGGAGGTCGATACGGTCGGCGGCTCGGCAAAAATAAAATGTGGGAAGTCGATAAAGCGGCGCGATTCGCTAATCATCAAAGGTTCGACATCGAACCTCAATATTCGAAAGCTCCACGAGCTCAATCTAAAACTCGTATCGACTCTTATTTGAGGATCTGCGTGTCGACCGCTTTCAATGTCGACGGTTAACGATTATAAGTCTTAAAGTGACAAAAGCGACCACGACATCGAAGTCGGCATCAACTTAACCGCACATTATAAGGCCAAGGGTTGACAATAGCGAGGTACGCGTTTGGCGGTCGGACCCGACCTCAAGAGCTCAGATTGATCGGGGGGCTTATGGCGATACCGTATCGAACACCTCACGTGGCATCACGAGATGAGACTCTTAGATTAGAGCGAGTGGTGGCAAAAGGATCGACTTCGATAACTTACGACATCGACACGGTCGGGAAGCCTGGCGGCAATCCCATCGCGACATCGACGATCCACATCGACATGAGTAATGTCCGCAGAGCGTACAAGCTCGACTTCTCGAGTCGAATATATGCAACACGAAGCTATAAAGCGAAGCGGTGTAAAGCCCATTATCTATGACTAGTTTAACTTGGGGAAGAAGCAAGGCCCAGTAAGGGCAAATGTGACAATAACCTCGGCCGACCCATAAGTAGGGTTAGGGCACAAATAGCCCCTATAAATACTAGTTAAGATGAACTACGAAAGGGCTTGATTCTGAATAATCAACAGGATACGTAAGCAAGCTTGAGAGAGACTCTCAAGCTCGGTCCAAAATATACAACAAACACACACCTCTTCTTTGAAGATTTTAGGGTTCTTATCATTATCACATAGAAGAACAGCCCGATATTATCAGTAGACGAAACCCAGCATCGTCACCTGCATTCATAATAAATCACCAATTAGTTCTTGCACACAAGTGCCAAAAACAACATGATGTGGACGAGTGTCGGTTACCCCCCGATAGAATAAAAGTGGCATTTTTGAGAAATCACACATGAAATTACTAAAATTGAGACGTCTTGATCTACAGACACTAAATTAAGACATTTAATTGCGCTATTCTTTCTAGCACCAAGAGTCCTCACAGCCAACACAAAAAATGCTGCAACACTTCAATAGAGCCTCATATTAAGTATTAGGATTCATAACAGATGCATAAAATAGACGAGGCTCATTCATTGAAGACTTCATCATATACTCTCAGTTAATGACAGGTTGTTAGGATTCAGTTTCTTGTATATCCACTATTTCTCACTGAATACTCATAACCAGCAAAATTCCTCTATTCATACAAGGGACACACAGACACATAATCCCATTGTACATTAGATCCTATAAATATGTTTGGTTCTTCTATATTATTGCCATTATTACTTATTAGGTCTTGTCCAAATCCAAAGAAAAAAAAAGTAATCATGTGATCATTATCCAAGGATAAGATATATAGTGGCTGCAACACTATCATGTATGAATCTTAATATTGTTATATGTTGTAAAATTTACAAGGTTCTCCAAACTTAGAATTCTACAACAGAACATAACAAAAACAACTGCAAAAGATTAACAACACCAAGGTTTGAGGCTATATGCGGCTAACCTTGGGTTCGTCATGTCGCATCTCCTCTTTTTTACCGGTGAAGTAGTCCATAGCTCTCCTAGCCGCATCAGCTGCCGTTTCCTTCAGATCAGTCAGTTTTGCAGCCGTTGCATCCTTTGTTTCAACGGCTTTCTCAGCCGTTGCATCCTTTGCTTCTACAGCTTTCTCACCCGTATAATCCTTATACTCTCCGGCTTTCTCCACAGTTGCATCCTTCGTTTCCTTGGCCTTCTCTGCTGCATTGTCTTTTGCTGCCACAGCTTTCTCTTTAGCTGCCTCCGTGGTCTCACCAGCTTTCTCTGCTGCAGTGTCTTTGTATTCCCCTGCCTTGTTCGCTACCGAATCTTTTGTCTCCACAGCTTTTTCTGCTGCATAATCCTTATATTCTCCCACTTTATTCTTTGCTTGATTTGCCTTATCTACAGCTGCATCTTTTGTTTCCACGGCCTTTTCAGCAGCATAATCTTTATATTCCCCCACTTTACCAGCTGTGGCATCTTTTGCTTGATATGTTTTATCCACAGCACCATCTTTCGTTTCATTCGCCTTTTCAGCGGCATAATCTTTGTATTCTCCCAATTTACCAGCAGTAGCATCCTTTGCTTGATATGTTTTATCGACGGTTGCATCTTTTGTTTCCTTGGCCTTCTGGGCCGCATAATCTTTGTATTGTCCTGCTTTTTCAACTGTAGTGTCCTTTGCTTGCTTAGCCTTTTCTGCAGCCGACTCGTTTGTTTCCTTCCCCTTCTCCGCAGCATAATCCTTGTATTAAACATATATGAATAAAGAACGATTATCAAAGGAGTGCTTGGTTGGTTCTACACAATAGTTTTAGTTAAACAAAAGGGTTGATATTAAATGCTAATTCCACACAATAAAAAATCTCACACAAGATAATACTAACACATTTTCAAACTATTGATTACAGTGGACTTTTGACAACCAAGAAAGCATCGATCCACCAGAATCAAAGACGTAAATGTGTATCGTGTCACTTTATAGTAACAATTTGTTGTGGAACTAAGAACAACACTAGTCTTATATAGTAGTACATGATCAACTAGAGACCACCACGTCCAAGATTAACTAAAAGACCATATCCGGGGATGAACAAATTGACCACCTTGCCAATCATATTTTTTTAAATGGATAAAAAATTCTATAAACCGTCACCACTAAAATATTTATTAATCTGATTGATACATGACCACAGTATTTGATCCTACACCATTTTAAAATTTGCGGATATATATATATACATATATCATACTAAAATATATAATTTCTGAACTTATTTACCTTGACTCTCCCATTTTGCCAACAGTAGTGTCTTTTGCTTGCTTTGCCTTCTCCGTTGCCGCATCTTTAGTTTCTTTCGCCTTCTCGCCCATTCAGAAAAGGGCAAAAGAGTTTTTTTTAACAAAAATTCAGATTTTTGTTTTATTTTATTAAAGTACTTGAGTTTTATTTATAAAAAAAATTAAAAAAAATTTGGAAGTTATTTACTAGAAATAAAACTTTCCATTACAAGGAAGTTGTCAGAATGGTTTCAAAATCCAAAGTTCGAACTCTGAAGGCTTTGAGAGAAAAGAAAACAAGCAAAGAAGACTTCTTCCAATTTCTCTCCAGTTCTTGGTCGATTTCCAGAATCGTTTGAAGATTCAGAATCAGCGGGAATAGAGGATCGTTTTGATAGCAAAAGTTCAGAGTTTCGTAAAGGTATGGCTTTGGATCTAAATCTAGAAACTTGAAGATTAGATCTTGTTTTAGCGTTCTAGTTGATCACATTCGTAGTTTAGATTGTTTAGAAACCTTTGATCACAATTAATTTAGGTTTAATTGTTGATCAATTAGGTTTGAGTTGAAGGATTAGAAGGTTGCTGCAGTTTGCTTGGTGTAGTGCTTTGGAATTGCCTTCTAACAATGTAAGAGGCTCTTCCTAATGTTTAAATAAGATCTTATGTTGTTAAGGTTGTGTTTTGGGTATAAATTGTGGTGTTTTGATGTTGAAATCATGTTTAAATGTGGTCATGCTTTTGCTTGATGATATGTGAGGTTAAAGTAAAGATTTTCTGTTGTTATGATGTTTAGAATGATGTTAAACTTGGTTGATTTTGAGAGGAAATCGTAAAGTACAGAAAATTGCAGGTTTTAGGTTTTTCTAGGGCACAAGCGCATGCTTGCTCAAGGCAAGCGCACACCTATGCTTGCTGAATGAAAAACAGAATGTTTACTGAGAGCACAAGCGCACGCTTGCTCAAGGCAAGCGTACACCTGCTCAAGGCAAGCGTACACCTGCTCAAGGCAAGCGTACACCTGCTCAAGGCAAGCGTACACCTGTGCTTGCTAAATGAAAAACAGAATGCTAATAGTTACACAAGCGCACGCTTGACCAGGGCAAGCGCACTCTTCACCCAGTTCTCATGAAAATATGTGTTTTAATACTATACATGGTTTAGGGACTTGAACAAGCCTCGATTAAGCTTATGATGCGTTTAGTTCCGGCACCAAATGTACTCTTCAAGGGAGTTGAAGTTCGGGATCGTCGGAAGAGTATGACTGGCTTGTGCTTTGATGAATTAGAATTTATTAATGTCTGTGTATATGCTAGGGCTTGTCCGTGTCTAGGGGTCTAAGTAAGATAGTAGTTTATGTGAGGGAGTTTACTTGAAAATACTTAGGTGGCTAGCTAACAATTAATAAACGTACGTGTGTAGTTAAAAGACTAAACATTGTAACATTCTTGGTAAGGCACCTAGCTATATCGCGATGTGTGGGCGGTCAGATAAAGTGAATAACTCTGCTGGCCTATAAATGGCTAAATGGTAGGGGGACTTCGCCGAACGTGTACACTATCGGGTCTTAACCCGTGGCTATCGGTGTGATCCACTGATAGGTTGCAAACAATACCTCGTGGTGGGTAGCACCATGCGTTGTGCCCTTGAGTGTCGATGTGACAATGATAAGTTAAGTTAGAAACGTTTAGTCACAACATGTTGATGAGCATGAAGTGAACCCTAGAATTGAGTTGGTCTCATAAAAATAACTTAATAATAATTAATGAACCATTCGTTGTAAGACTTGATTATACATTAGCTTCTTCCTCTTGCTAAGTACTTTGTACTTACCTCAATTGCATATGTTGTTTTGTGTGCTTTTAGGGTGAGAAGACGAACATGTTGGCCTTGAGCTCATTGAGGAGTTCGATGATGATTTGATGACGATGAGGCCTTTATGATGCTTTCTTTTACTTTTCTATTAAAGTTAGTGCTAGATTGTGTTGTAGCTTTTTAAAATAACCTGTTGTACTTTTATTCCAAGTTTGTAAGACAAGGGTTGTATCTTTCTTTTGTAACATCGTACGTTGTAAGCTGTATATCGTTGTTGTAAGTTTTTCATTTCTACCCCTAGTCGGTTCGTATTCTATCCTAGTAGCATTTATGATTTTTTTTCCCCGAGCCTTTTGGGCTTCCGTTGCTTTATTTTAATACGACGACGTAGAGGCTGATGTATAATGTTAGATTTATTTAATGTTATACGCGTCGAACGTTCTCTTCCGGATAAGGGCTCGGTATCCGGGAGCGGGGCTTTACATAGTATCTTCAATGATGGATCTGATCGAATTTATTGAGAGTTAGTGTCAATAATAATAATAATAATGATGATGATGATAATAATAATAATAAAAAAATATTGAGTGTTGTTTAGAATATTAATTAGATACCTTCAAAAAATAAAAGAATATTAATTAGACCTCCCTCACTTGGCCACTACTTCACACGACGTATCTAACACTTCTAAAAATGCCTCAAAAACAGAGGGAAGTCGCACCTTCAGTTTCTAACTTAGGGAGGAATCAAAGAGTTCAATTTCTAAACTTGGGGAGGAATGAAAGAGTTGATTAATGAGTACTTCTAACGTGTAAAAGAGTGGAAAATGTTCAACATTGATGTTTATATAAGGTACAAGTTAATTAGTGGAAGGTTAAGTTTGTAATAGATAGTCCTTGCAGCTATTATCACATTAATAGGTGTATCCGTTCGGCTAGGGGTGTTACGGCAACCCAAATGCTTAATTCGAATTTCATAGCTCAAACCCCGTTTTGTTATGGCAACCCAAATACAAACGATAACAATATATAAAAAATATCTAACACCAATGATTTTATATTTTATATATATAAAAAGCACGATGTTGAAATAATGTGTTGTAAGTATGTTTTTAAAAAAAAAAAATCGAACTAAAAATCAATATGTATAACCAATCTTATAAACAACTAAAAGTTTATGATTATTGAAAGTCTTTCCTAAAAGAGAAAGCAAGAATCTTTCCTTTATTTAGGGGTGAAAAAGGAGGTCCTCACGGAACACAAATTTTATATTGATCCAGCACCAACTAAATATAAGTTGGTGATCTATAATCAATAATAAAATATAAATTTGAAACATAGTAAAAAGTGGGGTCGCGGGCCGGAAGGAGAGTTCTAATCTAAAATGATTGAGAATGGCGATTCATTACATTTGTTACTGGCGTGTTTACTACGTGATCTTACATGTTCATTCTTTTCGCAGCATTTTAAATTAAGATCGCTATTCGCAACTTTAATAAGTAAAAAACTACCTTCAAAATTTCTTAGCGTAATGATCCTTCTTGGTTTGTCATCATCAACCATTTGTTATCCTCAACCATTATAAAATTAAGTGAATTGTAATTTTTTGTTTTGTTTCATTTGTAAAATATGGTGCCCAAGTACTTATATGGTGCCAATAAAACTCGCTTAAAATTATTAAACGGGAAGGAATCTTATATGGTGCTCTTGGTTTGTCATCATCAACCATTTGTTATCCTCAACCATTATAAAATTAAGTGAATTGTAATTTTTTGTTTTGTTTCATCTGTAAAATGTGGTGCCCAAGTACTTATATGGTGCTAATAAAACTCGTCTAAAATTATTAAACGGGAAGGAATGACAGGCCCGCAAGTTACTTTGGCCCATTAACATAAACAAATCTTATTTCAAAGTAGCAGGGGATGCCAAGCCTGTTGAATTACACAAACCCACTTCATATTTTTCAGTCTGAAGACTTGTACAGATATCCATTTATTACAATACATTATCTAGCCCAAGTGTCCAACCCAACTGAGTTAATGTTTGTCCTTAAACACTGCATAGTTTACAACTTTAACCTCGTCGCCTCCATCGTCTACATTGTTGATGCCGGCGCCGGTCGCCTGTCCGACCTTCTCTTCGGCACCACCACTTTCATCCACAACCCTCTTAGAGCCTCCGTACTTGGTGGCCGCATGCGTCTCATCCTTGATGTCTCTTGGCATAGTTAGTTTCTCTTTGATGGAATCCAACACACTACCAACACTTATTCCGCTGTATACGTTTTCCCTTGCAGCAATGCCTCTGCAATGATTAACAAAAATGCCCACTATGACACCGGACTACAAAATGGCATTAAAAAAAAAAAAGGAAATTTATTTAAAAAGTGCAAGATGGTGATGATTACAGTTAAAGAGAGAACTTTGATTTGAGTAGTTACTGGTTAAAGGGTTTGATTTTGTGTGTAAAATGAAGGGTTTTTAGATGAAGAGACTTTTAAATGAAGAGAGTTAATGAAAGTCGCTTTTAAATGAAGACCCCTTAAAAAAAAGATACAAAGGAAATAGCACTTCCAGGCAAATTATCTTTCTTATTAACATTCTTAAAAAATGAACACAGATTATACGACACCGCAATCGTGTTGTTTCATTGGTTATGAAAGTGGTGACATGTCGTCATTCGTTATGACATTTTTGTTGTTGGGTGAACCATAACTGGTGTCCCATAACTAAACAAAGGACTAAACACTTTGGTGAGGCAATATCATGATCAATGTGTCGTATATAATGATGATCAATGGTACAAAAATGTATTGTCAAAGAGACACTAATCAAACAGGAAAGAGTTACCTGTCAGCTGCAGTTCCTCTGTCTGCTTTTGCTTTCAGCTTATCAACGTCTCCCGCAGCTCCCTCTTCCTCAAGCTTCAACTCTTGCATTTTGCTTCTCGCTTCATTCTCAGTCAACTCATACTTCTCCTGCATTCATTCATTCATAATAAACCACCAATTAGTTCTTGCACACAAGTGCCAAAAACATGATGAGTGTCGGTTACCCCCCCCGCGGATAGAATATAAGTGGCACTTTTGAGAAATTACACATGAAAATAGTCAAATTGAGAAGTTTTGATCTACAGACACTAAATAATTTTTGCGCTATTAATTCTAGCACCAAGAGTCCACACACAGCCAACACAAAGAATGCTGCAACACTTCAATACATCCTATAAATTTCTATTGCACTCTGTTTGATTCTTCTGTTTAATTGTCTGTCATTATTAGGCCTTATCAAAATTAAAAAAAGTTACACATGTGATCATTATACATGGATTTAGGCCTTATCAAAATTAAAAAAAGCAACACATGTGATCATTATACATGGATAGAGAATTTAGTGGCTGCCACATTATCAGAGACATGAATCCTAATTTTGTTATATTGTAAAACTTACAAAAGTTGACAAAACTTAGAATTCTACAACAGAACATAACACAACCAATTTATTTAATGCAAGCACAACTGCTAAAAAGATAAACAGCACCAAGGTTTGAGGCTTATATGCGGCTAACCTTGGGTTCGTCATGTCGCATCTCCTCTTTTTTACCGGTGAAGTAGTCCATAGCTCTCCTAGCCGCATCAGCCGCCGTTTCCTTCAAGTCAGTCACTTTTCCAGCCGTTGCGTCCTTTGTTTCAACAGCTTTCTCAGCCGTTGCATCCTTTGCTTCTACGGCTTTCTCACCCGTATAGTCCTTATACTCTCCGGCTTTCTCCACAGTTGCATCTTTTGTTTCCTTGGCCTTCTCTGCTGCATAGTCTTTTGCAGCCACAGCTTTCTCTTTAGCTGCCTCCGTGGTCTCACCAGCTTTCTCTGCTGCAGTGTCCTTGTATTCCCCTGCCTTGTTCACTGCCGAATCTTTTGTCTCCACAGCTTTTTCTGCTGCATAATCCTTATATTCTCCCACTTTATTCTTTGCTTGATTTGCCTTGTCTAAAGCTGCATCCTTTGTTTCCACGGCCTTTTCAGCAGCATAATCTTTATATTCCCCCATTTTTCCACCTGTTGCATCTTTTGCTTGATAAGTTTGATCCACAGCAGCATCTTTGTATTCTCCCATTTTATCCTTTGCCTGATTTGCTTTATCTACAGTTGCATCTTTCGTTTCAATGGCCGTTTCGGCTGCACAATCTTTGTGTTCTCCCAATTTACCAGCAGTAGCATCCTTTGCTCGATATGTTTTATCCAAGGTTGCATCTTTTGTTTCCTTGGCCTTCTGGGCCGCATAATCTTTGTATTCTCCTGCTTTTTCAACTGTAGTGTCCTTGGCTTGCTTTGCCATGTCTGCAGCCGACTCGTTTGTTTCCTTCGCCTTCTCCGCGGCATAATCCTTGTATTAAACATATATGAATAAAGAACGATTATCAAAGGAGTGCTTGGTTCCACAAAATAAAAAATCTCACACAAGATAATACTAACACGTTTTCAAACCATTTATTACAGTGGACTTTTGACAACCAACAAAGCATCGATCCACCCGGAATCAAAGACGTAAATGTGTATCGTGTCACTTTATAGTAACAATTTGTTGTGGAACTACGAACAAAACTAGTCTTGTATAGTAGTACATGATCAACAAGACACCACCACGTCCAAGATTAACTAAAAGACCATATCCGGGGATGAACAAATAGACCACCTTGCCAATCATATTTTTTTTAAATGGATAAAAAATTCTATAAACCGTCACCACTAAAATATTTATTAATCTGATTGATACATGACCACAGTATTTGATCCTACACCATTTTAAAATTTTGCGGATATATATATATCATACTAAAATATTTATTTACCTTGTACTCTCCCATTTTGCCAACAGTAGTGTCTTTTGCTTGCTTTGCCTTGTCCGCCGCCGCATCTTTAGTTTCTTTGGCCTTCTCGGCCGCGCTATCCTTGTATTCCCCTATCTTTTCATTTCCTTCCTTAGCCTTCTGAGCCGACATGTCAGTAGCTCCCCTAGCTTTCTCCGATGCCGAATCTTTCGTCTCCTTGGCCTTGTCCGCTGTATAATCTTTATATTCCCCAGCCTTTTGGCTAGTCTCTTGAGCTTTTCCAGTCAACATATCCTTGGCATGGCCAAAAGTTTCTTGAACAGAAGTCAACATACCACCAAGAACTCCACCACCACCACTTCCTTTCTGTTCCTCATGGCTTACTGTAATTTTGCTTTCGGTTTCTCTTCTTTCTTGGTTCAATTTGCTTAGCTCATTAGCAGCTTCCTTTGCTGCTGCTTCGGCTCTTTCTTCTTTCTGTGCATGCCTTGTCGCCATTTTTTCTTGCTTGCTTAATCGAGTTTTCTTTTCTTTTCTTTGTTTTAGATCTTGATTTTGTTTTTAAAAAAAGATGAATACAGCATGAACAATCTAGTCACACGAACTAGTAATATAGCCTGGGAAATGGAGGAGATGAGTATGGGCTGCTCGGTTCGCTTTTGAAATTGATCATCAAGGAGGGACACGTGTAAATGTGCGTGTCGACCTATAAACGGCGACACGTAGCACTTTATGCGACACGTACGTAAGCACTCTGGGTCCGGAATGTTCTTATTTTACTCTCTCTATTTATTTTAATATTTTTTTTCCCTTTTGTAGAAATGTACCGACATTATTGAAAAAGTTGGAATGTGATAGACTCTCACAACTGTACTTCATCCTTTTTAATTTTTGTTTTTAAAAATGGATCTTGTATTAAAAAACTCATTTAGTACGTGATACAACTATTTAAAAAATGTGGATATTAGTTATAAGGCCGTCGCTAGAGACTTAATGATCATTTAGGACACTCTAACAACTTATTTAGTTATAAGGACAATCTAATTTATTTTCCAAAACCCTTCTCACCATCCCTTCTTCCCCGCCATTCTAATTTTTCATATTCATAACTGGTTTTCCCAGAATTTTTCGAAGGGAATATATAGTGGATGGAATGCTGCTTACACGATGTAGAAAAAGAGATTAATCAACCGTTACCTCTTCAACTTCCCCGATTTGCTCTCTCGATTGATTGCTCGGGAAGTGCCAATGGCGGCGAATCGTTGGGAGCAACTGAAAAACAGCACTAGCATCCACAATAATAGATCTCAAGGTACCGTCGATTATTACCTGCCATTTTTTGTATCAAAGCACATGATTCTATCGATCTCAAGATTCTTCTGGTTTATCTTTTTTGTTAATAGCATACGATCTCTTTTATTTGATTTTTTTTAATTACTATTTTCAGCTGATCAGCTAAGCTTGCGGCAAACACTATACCAAAGAATCACTTTTCCGATTGAAAAAACCTAACTGAGGTACTTACCGCTATCTATTATGGTTCTATGATGGAGTAAGCTCATTTTTCTTGTGAAGTTGAAGAGTTTTAAATTTGGAGTTAATGAATTATTAGCTAAGTTAAGTTTGCTTGTGGTCTTTTTGCTCATGATTCATGGCTTTAAAGCTGGATTGTACAGAAAAATGCAAGTGGCCTGTTGTTTTTGTTCTGATTTGATTTGTAGTTTGGAAAGAGATTTATTGTTCAAATGTAGAAAGGTGAGGTGTTGCTTTGATTGGTGTTTTAGACGGGAATTAAGGTCCTGATATTCATTTTGTTAGGTAAATGGTATTTCCAAAGCTAAACTATTAGTGCCAAAGCTACTATTCAAACATTAACCTGAAATGACAAAAATGTCCCACTTTTTAACTTCCTGAAAACCACCCATCTCCACCGCCAGCCACCCCTCTCTTCTGCCGGTACACTTACACACCAACCTCCTAATCTCCAAAATTCAGCCCCAGCTCCCCACTCTTATGATTTTGAGCAAGAACATACATATACAACAATGACATTGTCGGTGTGAAACCCCATCTTGATTTTTATGGGCAGCTGTTTTACATGCTACATGATGCGATGACATTCTTTGGCGACTTATGCGCAGGACATTGATGATCGATTCAGGGGATATTGATGTCGATGCGGTGACATTGATGAATGATGCATGGACATTAAGCTAAACAAGATCGTGAAATGATTCAAGATCGTCAAAAAGTGTAAGCTCAAGAACTACCGCGTGAAGAAATATTTTTCGATTTTACATGCCACTTGATGGAGTGACATTGATGACCGATCACGGGGACATTGATGACTTACGCGGTGGCATTCTTGCCGACTTATACGATGACATTGATGTTTGATGTAGTAGCATTCTTCGACTTATGCCGTGACATTGATGTCGATGCGGACATCATTGATTACGCATCGCGATATCATTGATGACTTACGCAGTGACATTGATGTGCAAGCGGTGCGACATTGATGACTTATGTGAGGACATTGATGACTTATCGCAGTGACATTGATGTCCGATACAAGGACATTGATCACGATGATCGCGATGGCATTGATGTTTGATGCATGGACATTGATGTCGATGTAGGGACATTGATGTTCGACGCGATGACATTGATGAATGACGCAGAGGACATTAAGCTAAACAAGATCGTCAAATGATTCAAGATCGTGTTAAAGAATTGAGGATTCCACAATGAATCCAATTATCAGGAGGGCATAAACAACGTGTGGCCATTACAAGACTCATAGTGAAGAGTCTTTGTAGTTTCACCAAACTTGTACTTCTATCCATATTAAAAGCTCCACATTTGGAGAAATGCAAAACAAGAGCAGAAGTGATCGATGCGATTGTTAGGTTTTACGCGCGGTGACATTGACGACTTATACGCAATGACATTGACGATCGACGCAGTGGCGATGACATTGATGACTTTTGCGGTGACATTGATGTCAAGCGGTGACATTGATGATTTGTATTTACAATTAGATAAGCGATGCAATGATATTGATGTCACCGCATATACAACTTGATACACACATTTGATAACTTTGTAAAGTAACTTTATTTCTTTGTTATCTTTAAATATTTGATTGATGTTGGTTTATTTGATTAGTGTTGGTTTAAATTTTCGTGAACTTTGTAAAATAATCAGTATTTCTTTTATTTATTTATTTTGGTTTAAATGCATATTTTTACAACCAAAGGTATGCATAAATTGTTACAATAACACGTCACTGCATAAATCGTTACAATAACACGCCAACAAGCATAATTCGATACAATAAGACATCATTGCATAGATCGCTACAATAAGAAGTCATCGCGATAAATCGCTACAATGAGGCGTCATCGTGATAAATCGCTACAATGAGATGTCATCGATCAAGGTTGTCAATGGATCGCGCGGTCAATGATCGGGTAGGTGGTCAATCACGACGGTGATCAATACGTCACGTCGATTTTTATGAAGAAAAAAAAATTGATTTTATGAAATTTATTCGGAAAAATATCAAATTTGATTTTAGACTAAAGAAGACGAAAAAATATGAATTTTAGTGAAAAAATTATGATGAACCGAGTTTTAGATCAAAATATATGACCTTTAGAAACATGGTGAATTAAAAAAAAAAAAAAAAAAAAAAAAAAAAAAAACACAACAACAACAACAACCACCCACCCAACACGTTCAGTAATCTTCTTCTTTTTTTTTTTTTTTTTTTTTTTTTCCCCTTTTCCTCTTTATCCACTTCAAATAGAATGTCCTTATAACTAAATAAGTTTCTTTTCTTAAAAATAATGTCCCTTATAACTAAATAAGATTTTGAGTCATTCTATTACCCCTAATAAGTTGAAAATCATCCTTTTAAATAATTGGTAGCTTAAAAATAAACATCACTATCTATTAATACCTTATATTGGTTAGGGTAGCCCATTGCAAATATTAAACCACCAAGTCAACGGTATAAAGAAAATTCATTGTTGTAAAGATTTAACAGGTAGATGCTCATTTTAGAAAGTTGAATTCCGATTGTTTTTGATACACCAATTAAAATTTACACCTGAACGAATATAAAATTTGTGGGTCGACTATAATTCATGCTAAACGTGGATATTTCATTCTCTTGAAAATATGAGAAGCAAAAACATGAATCGGAGGATGTGGCACATTTTTCTCGTGGATTGTTTTGTTACGCGCCTAAACCATATGCCAGAATTCGCTTCACGGCTCACATACTTCCAGAAATTCATGTCAAAATGGAGACCATTGGAGTGAGCCAAATTATAGTTTACTCACTCGGTGACAGAAGTCATCTAGCTCAAAAAAGTGGGGATAAGTCGTCTCGGGGATCAAACTGAGCCATACTTGTTTCGCCAACAAGAATAACGTATAGCATGCAAAATAATCTCGTCGTTTGTGTCACAATTCGGTAGATTGGGTTAAGGGAAATATACCTCTTGTGTAGAAGGTCGGATGTAAAGATGAGGTTGTCACATGCAATTCTTTAGAGAAAAAATTACTAATTCTTTTAACCTATAAAACATCTCATTTAGTTCTATTATCTAAAGATCTTTTAAATGTGTCATATATATATATATATATATATATATATATATATATATATATATATATATATATTTTTTTTTTTTTCTTTTAATTACTGCTCAATAATTTTCCATCTACATTTGTATATGTAGATCGAAACTACATCATCGTATCTAATATGTGATGCAAAGTTGTCGCGTTCGTACGACACTCATGTGATTGGGAATTTGGGATACGAAGCCATGTGAAGTACTTGCAATACTCTCTGATGGTGTTGCAATATTTTTGCGTACAGTATCAATTTTGATACAACCTGACAGATATTAGTAAAAACCATTTTTGGGCAAAATATTAATTTTGATATGTTAAAGTTTATCTCACATTAATACTGTTATCAGATCACCTACCACGTAGTATAATACGCCTCATCATCAAAACCTGCGCCATGGCGGCATTGTTGACAACTTTAACATGATCCAATCTGATGGATATTCGTCATATCCTTCACGTTAAGTTGGAAGCGGATCCCCTACGGTGCAAGGTGAGCGGTACAAAGTGTTGTGCACCATTTCCGTCCGAATTTTGGACGGATCCGTCCAAATTTCGACGGGAATAGAGTGAATCAAATTTGTACGGAAAAAAAGTGAAATGGTGCTCCCATCCAAATTTGGACGGATCCGTCCGAAATTCGGAGAAGCGGTCTTGACAACAATTTGTCACCGCATTCACCTCAGACCGTAGGAGATCCGGACTCACGTTAAGTTAGGATATTTTTAAGGATAGAGTAAGTTATGAGTTTTATTTTTCTAAACCATCATGGGTAGGGTAGACTACGTATATGTGTTTTTCACGTGTCGTATACGCCACTTGACCCGCTATATAATAAATTATTTATAATTTAATAATATATAAATTAATAAAATATAATTATGTCATAAAATAATGAAGAGAAATGAACAAAATGGACATCGAGAATAGGAACACACGTTTTAATACTCCCTCCGTTTTTTTATATGTCGCAGAAAAAGGAATCACACATATTAAAAAAATAATCAATATGCCTAAAATATAGTATTATAAATGTATTTTTATATTGGAGATGTAAATATTTTGTTAGTAAAATAGTTTTTAGTATTGGAAACGTAATTTTTTTATTGGAGATGTAGATATTTTATTCGTAAAGAAGGAAAAAATAATAATAAATGATGTATTGAAAATGTAAAATGACAGATATATAAAAACAGAGCAAATTCTGAAATCTGACAGATAAATAAAAACAGAGCAAATTTTGAAATATGACAGATAAAAAAAACGGAGAAAGTAGTTTTTCCACCGTATCTTAATTTTGGTTTGTATAGAATGATTGCAAACAAACGAGATTAAGCACTCATTACTAAAGCAATTTTTTTTTTGGACGGATACAAAATATACACACGCACACCTTTTGTTTAGACTGAATGACGAACTCGGAATTTACGGGTTAAGAGCTACAGTAATTACCACTGGACAAATGTTTACTTGGCCTAAAGCAATTGTTAGAGTATATTTGTTATGCCATTGACGTTTATGGCTACTTTGTTGAAATACAAGAAGCAACAAGGAAACTGAACTCAAGACTGAAGATTGGCAGCAGCAACAGGAAACTGTTTCACTGAGTCAATAGGTCGAACACCTTGCTCAGGAAACAGTTACATCTTGTGCAGCTCCATTGGACCAGTTGTAACCGCTTTCAGTTACAATTGAGACCTCCTATACTCTATTTAAGTAGCTAGCATTGCTCTTGTAACATCACATTGAAAATAATCCTGAATAAAGTTTTCATGTTCTTCCTTTAGCTTTCCCGCTCCTTTTAGTTTCATATTGTTTCTTTGAGTGTTCTTGTTTGTTTGATCATGAAACGATCAAATTCATCATACTTTATCAATTTTTAGATATTTTTTCTAACAAAATAAAGAAGAAAATATAGTAAATGTGTTGAAATCCGTGATTGGAAATGCGTTTAATATTTATTAACTTACATTTTATTTTAAGAGAAATAGACATAATTCATAATCATCCGGTTAGGATCAATCTAAACCAGTTTATTATGTATCCATTTCAACTAATTCCCAGACTGTAAGATCATTTGTTAGGCAAAGGCCAACATCTTCATTGCCTCTTGATTGAGCTATTTCTATATTTGGAGCATAATAACAGATATAGTCACGATTCAACGGGTCAAGATCCATTTACTTTTTCTTATTTATTGTCTTATAGAAGCATTATGTATTGACTCTGATGAGGTTTGTTTAAAAATTAAAAAAAATAAAAAAGATGTACTTTGTTTGGTGTATTCATCATCTAATGTTTTTCAATACTATACTTTTTATAAGGGTATAAACACCAATTAAAACATTTCCTACTTATCTTATGATAAAATATTATTTAAACCCACTACTTCTCTGGATTAGTCTTTGGTAGTTAAAAAGATTCCGGAGGTTTCAGGTTTATCTCTCAAAAAATATGCGTGCACAAAATTTCGTATCCGTCGAGAGTAAAAAAAAAATAGTGGTAAAAGATACTCCCTGTTTTTTTAATTGTCATTTTTGGTGTAATAACACAGATTAAAAAACTGATTAATATGTCTTAAATTGAGTATAAAATGACTAAATTGTCCTTTGATATTTTGAATATATTGATCCACAATAAATGATATTTATCTCTCGTTAATTGGAGTATTATATTGGTAGTGTGTATATGCATAGAAAATATAGGTTTTTATCTAGAATGACAAACTAATTTATTTATTATGCTACAAGGAAATGGATTATTAATTAGGACAAAACTAATTAAACTTACCAAAATACCCTTTTTCTAATTAACCTAATTAATATTTCCCTCATCCAGACGGATTTGAACGCCGGATTGATGGCCGCCGGAAGTTGCAGACAAAAGGCATCAGCAGCGTTCAAAAACAAAATTGATGGCCGCTGGAAGTTGCATACATAACCCTAGCCTCACCCACCTCTCTATCAAAGATGAATTCAAATTGATGGCATCAGCGTTCAGACGAATCCCTGTACATCGATGGCATCAGCGTTCAGACAAATTGATGGCATCAGCGTTCGGCGTTCAGAGAAATTTGAATTCGCATCATTGGCATCAGCGTTCAGACAAATTGATGGCATCAGCGTTCAGCGTTCATATTGTCAAGCACCTCTCTCTTCTCGCCAGTGGTAGTGAGCTGTGAAGGAGACGCGGGGCTGTTACTTGATGGCCGGCTGCCCGATTATAGCCGGCTGAGTGGATAATTGATGCCCAGCTGCTGCTTCATCTGCAAAAATCCGGCTGCTACTTCATCTCCTACGGCTGTGCCGCCGGGCTGGGGCCATATGCACCGGCGAAGGAGTTAACGACGGCCATGGTTGCCGGAGAAGCAGGCGGTTTTTTTTTTTTGAAAAAGTTTAGGGTTGTTACTATTAATTTTGTAACGTTATTACATTTTTTGATGTACTTTATCTATTTTATGGGTTGTTACTGCTTGTTTATTGGCCGTTATTACATTTTACTGTTTATCATTATTACTTTTTTAAAGTTATTACGATTTGTTTATTGGTACATTTATTATTTTTTCATTGTATATTACTGACATTTTATTAGGTCATTATTACTTGTTTCTTACATTGTTATTATTTGTTTTCTTGGCCATTACTACACTTTATCTAGCGTTACTACGTGTTTAATGTGTAAAAGGGTATTTTTGTCCATTTATTATCAATTTGTCCTTTTTAATCACATAACATGTAGTAACGTCCTTCTGGACCCATTTATGATTTGTTTTTGTCCTTCTGGCCCTTCCCCCTAATAAATATGATTTCTCTCGTTGCTTTTATGCTTAAATTGACTTTTAGAGTTTTTAGCATTACAAAATATCTTTTTTATTGAAGAGGTAAATACTTTGTTTAATTATAATTAAATTGAAGGGTAAAGAATGAAAAAATAATAAATGTTGAATTGGTATTATAAAATCACGAACAGTTATAAACAAATCAAATTCTAAAAAATGGCACTTAAGAAAAACTGAGGGAGTAATTAATAGGAATCAGAAATTTGATCTCCTAATATCCTTTTATTTCGGGAGGGTCTATTCACACCTAGACATTATTCTGAGTGAATTTGACTCAATAAATAATTTTTTGAATTTGAGTCACTATGTTGGTGTTTTTTAGACTCAATATTGGTTAGAAAGCATAATTGATACTACATTCGGTTCAAAATATAAGTCATCTAGCTTTTTTAGTTTGGTCCCATAATATAATTCATTCACAATACTTCCTCTGTTTTTTTTAACTGTCACATTTGAAGAAAAAATAACTGTCATTTTTTAGATGAATCTGATCACTTCTTAGTTTAAGGTTAATCATTTTCTGGATGAATGGTCAGTTATTTTTTCTCCAAATGTGACAGGTAACGGAGGGAGTACCAAGAGAGCATTAATGAACATTTTTCCTTATCTTACCCTTAATTTATATCAATCCAACCACTTTTATTTACTCCACAATTGTTGCATTTATGATAGTCAAGGGATGTATAAGACATTTTATCCATACATTAATTACATTTAATTAATTTCTTAATCAACGTGAAAATTATAAGATGGCTTATACTACCTCCGTCCCAAAATGTAAGTCTTTTTAGGTTTTTTTCACACATATTAAGAAAAGTTAGTTAAATTTGTTATTTGTCATTAATTTTGATTAAAAATACAAAAATGACATTTCATTGGTATTAATGTGAAGTAGTGAAAAGTGGTTGAGTATAAAATAAATGAAGGGTAGAAGAAGAAAGATGTAATAAATACTTTATTGGTTTTGTAAATGAACTTACATTTTGGGACAAAACTAAAAAGCTAAAATGACTTACATTTTGGGACGGAGGTAGTATTTTGGACCGTAGGCAGTACTTCCTGATTGAAATTCGATCCGTAAATTAATCAACATCATGCCAACCGAATTTGAGTCAGAAAATAATTTGTATCTTGACCGAATTTAAGTCAGGATGTTAATTTTTTCTACACCTAACATCAATCATGAAGTACCGTTGATACTTTCTTATTGAAATTCGATCGGTAAGTAATCAAAAATCTGTGTAAAATTAACTATGAATGAATTAGTGGAAAAATTTGATAATAACACAAGAAATAAAAGTTATGTGTATTAATATTAATTTATTTTTTATTTAGATGCGAAAAGATTTACATTTATTTCCCGCACCTTCCCATCCCATATTCCCATGTCCCTCAAATCTTTTCTCATAAACAGTCGCACGAAACGCCCCCTTTCTACATTTGTTTTACTTCTTCAATGAAGTAGAAGAAAAATGCTTTGTAACCAATCTGTATCTTTGCTTTTCTGTGACTAACCAAATCTATCAGCATTAAACTTAGATCGTTCAATCGTTTAGCAGAAAAGGATCCAGGTAATCTCTCATATAAAATAGAGGATTTTGGTACTGTTTTCTTCGTGATTTTCAAGCCATGATCATATCCTTGTTGTAGGAAACTCGTAGGTCGGATTACATTGCTGGAATTTTGTGTTAGGATGCTCTTGAAATCGTGGTAGAGCATCTTTCCGTAAACAAATTGACTTTTTAAATTAATTTGTGACCTTATATTAATTCTTTTTATGCTTTTGAATTTTCTGAATATCACTGTGCATCCGCATAACTTAATTGTTGCATATATAAACTGGGCACTTGACATGATAAACAGTTGCTCTGGAAATTTGGTTAGACTGCCGCCTCACCTAAGGTCCCTGACGGTGCACTCTGCTTGGCTCTCCGGTTCAGTGTTTTGATTCCTGTGACATTTCTGCAACTCAAGGTATGTAAAATTATGTCATTTCTGTAACTCAAGGTACTGCAATATATAAATTTGCAGAATTATGTATATGTGTATTGTGTATATAGTTTGAGATAGGAATGAAAGTAGGTGGTAACTATTGTATACTTATGTGAGTGAACTTAGGAATGACTAGAAAGACCACAGTTAAATGCATTTTACATGTTGTTAGGCAATGACTACATCGCAACCTGAAGAAAACCTTCACCATGGTCGTTAATTCCGGGTCTGGGTGTTCTCGGGTTGCACAATGATTCTCTCACGGTGAGCTACACCGTGCATATTGCCCTTGGATAATGGATTGTTATGTAACGACAATATGGACGTAAGAACTGAATGAAAAGATGTAAAATTGGATCTCTGGCCCCCACCTAAATGATTGCGTGATGTGAATCAACCCTATGAAATATTTAACCTTCAATTTACCCCGAATTTGTGTGATTATTGATATAATATGTGTAGTCCTCGTGGGAACGATCTCGACTCCCTATCTACTGTAATGCGATTGGCCTTGTCCTCTTGCTAGTATCGTGTGGAGCAATTATCACTGTGCTTCCACCCCTGGTTGTTGACATGGATTTATGGAGCTTAAAGAGGACCACGAGTAGCAGGATAGTAGACAATACAATATGAGTTTAGGTGATACATCTTGTGAGGCTGTTTGTTAAGTTTAGTTAGTTGAGGCTAGATTGCTTTGCCAATTGATTATAATTTGGTAGATTTTTCCATGATAGGGTTTATTAGAGGTCGTAGCATTGCATTATGACTTAATGGATAATATTTCCGAGCTTTTAGTTATTATTGTTTGTTTTCGCAAGGCTTCAGACTGACGTGTTCCTTAAAATAAAGTTAAAGGGTGCGTGTCGAATAGTCTTTTTCCGGTTAAAGGCACGGTTATAGGCTACTACTTCCTTACTGAATATAATAAACTTGGAGAAGTCATTGCAAATCTGGCATAGCATGATTACATAGCGTGCTTTGAAATGAAACATAGTTATTCTTGAACCCTTCATGCACCTAGCTTCTACACTACTAATAATCATGACATGGAAGATTTGTGTCTAATAAAAGAACCATTTCTGAACTTTAAAACAGCAGCATCATAATTCGTAATTCATAGATAAATTAATATAACCATTTCGAGAGTGGAACGGTCTTGGATTGGATTGGACAGCGAGCAATGACTTATTGATTAATTAAGAGATAAGATCAAATCCCTGTTCAAGTAGAGACTCTGCCAATTTTTGATTAGCAGCATCAGAGGGATGAAAACCATCCCAAAACACATATTCTGTAGCATTTGAGCATGTCCCTATTGCCCTTGCGTTGCATAGAAAAGATGTTTCTATTGTACCTGTCCCGCAGCAAGCTTTCCTTGTTTCAAAGAACCCTGTCATAAACAAAAGTATCACAAAATGTCTTCAATATATCAGAAACTCTACAAAACATGCATTTTACTAATTTGAATAAAGATTCTAATATAGATGATTTCAGTGGATCTAAATGATTTGAATCTCTGTTTTATAAACTTATCTTGTTTAACAATATCTACTGCAAATGAACTTACCATTCTCTGAAGGCTTAGTGATTAGGTCAAGGAGCGGGTGATAAATGTCGAAAACAACAAGTTTGAGGCCAGGTAACTTGCTCTTCAAGTTATCTGAGGTGCTGTTTAGCTTGTTATTGAAGGAAATTGCATCTTGGTTGAGCCTTGGAACACACATATTCGTTCCCCCACCAAATAGTGTAATAGCTGCTGGCAAACATCCTGTTGGGGGTAAACTTGTAACTCCAATCCTCCTCACTCCCAGACTGTATAGGTTCTGTCCACATAGTAATTACATTTATGTCAATATGGTCCCTAGCTATGATTAAAGCTGTTTGGTAATTAATTCCCATTAGGAATGGAGTACCTTGAACACCTATATTCTATAATAGTTTGCGGTAATGTAAGAAGATTGTATCAAGTTAATGCATCGTGTTCATCCGTTTTGTACGGATGAACAAGAGTACGAGACTAGAGCACCGACCAGATACAACCTTTCTATATAACAGTTATACAATACGAGAAAATAGGCTCAAGACCTGCACAAATGTAGAGTAGGACTTCATAAGAAGGCCTGAGAACTGGTCAGGTGTGTACACCCTATTAAGCATAGGATTGATGTAGTAGTTTTGTATGAAATCACTGCTCCCAGCACTCAACAGATGTATCCCTCCTGAAAATATGTCATTTGCTTTTGCCTTCCCCACCAAATTCACTACTTGGGTTTGCCAATCCCTATAATACCCCAGCTGCTGTGTCAACGGAACTGCTCGCTGCAAATATAATTACACTTTTCACTTTCATTTACATTAACACAGTGGCGGACCCAGAAATTTTCAGAAAAACAAAAGTGTAGAGTTGAGCTAATTACATAGAGCTGGGCAGTCCTTTCATAATAGCCAGAAGCAGCAGATGCAAAATTCACACCGGTTAGGATATTCTTTCCCTTTGCACCTTGGCTAAGATAAGGCGGTGGGTATGATTCGAACCCAAGGTTGTCAGCTGCATGTATTGTTATTTATGCTTTGTTAATTAGAACACTGTATTGAGAAATATAATGTTAGAAAAATGAAAAGTAGAGATAGTTACCAGTGTAGTCTGTGGCGAGTTTGCCGTTGCAAAACCTCCCAGTAGGCCTGTGTGTGATGAAATCTCTGCCATAAGGAGGGAAGTTGGCTTTGATAAGTGTTTGCAAGTTGTTGTTGTTTCCAGCATCAACAACAGAGTCTCCAAAGATGCATAATGCAGGGACAAGAGGGTCTCCATTAACGGCTGCAAATGTAGTTGCAGCAGCTATGGTAATAATAAGTTGGATAACAAAAGGATACTTTGAAAACCCCATTTTCTTCTTAAGGCTTATGTTTGAGAAATGAATTTTGAGTATGGGAGTACAAGAATGAAGTTGGTAGATAGAATGGATTCAATATGGGTGTGGGAGCAGTTGAAGGGGAATTTATTGAAAGGGCTTGCACTACTATATGTGTGGTGTGAACTTCACGCAATTTTTAACTTTACTACTTAAATTTAGGGACCTTTATTTGCAACATATCCATTCTACTTGTACACCACACTACATGTGCACTACAATAGAACCGATTTCTCTAGTGGGATCTGGATACACCTACGGAAAGTCGTTTCTTGGTCGAGAACCGACCTTCACATGTAGAGTGATGCACGAATAGAATGAGCGTGGTGCAAATGATAGATGAATCTAGGGGCATTTTTTTTAAACAACACATCGAAAACAATCAATCGACGTAACCGATCGATTACATGATGAATTGTGACAATCAATCAATAAAAAAATCGATTCTTATGTCTAGATTCAACTGTGATAAAACTCTCGATTGCACTGTAGATTTCGTATGGTGTCACTGGAGGGCACTAAAGGCATTATTAAATTTTAGTGAACTGAATGCTATTATTAGTGAATAATGTCTGTGTAACTGAAATGATTGTTTGTTATGGCAAAATGATGTAGCATAAACGTGAAAAAAGAGTGATTGAATAAAGGTGCTGGTGGCAAAATGATGTCGTCCTAGTAGGGAGAAAGGCAACTTATTGCGGAGAAAGGCAACTGAATAGGGTATGGATTTGGTGAGTTTGTTTAGAGTTTAGAGTATGTGACTAAGCATTTGGTTAAAGGAGGTTCAACTTTATTAAAGCGCTGGGGTAAAGGTCTAAAGGCGTGATCATCCTGCAAAGTCGTTGTGATTGAGGCGTTTTTTTACATGAAAATTTCCGACTCTCCTGCAATTTTTTTCTCTTTTTTAAGAACAATGCGTACCGTCTTTTAGCATTCCGAGATATTATACTTACAAAAATGATAATAAAGGAAACAATTACGCGAATAAAAAATTAAAAATAAATTTGTGGAGACAAATTCATAGTGTCGCTGAGTTAATGATTTGACTTAACATCAAAATGACAACAACGCTTCTTGAATATAATTAATGCAACGTTGTTTTTAATCTCTCACCATTTGATAAATAAGGACAGATGTAGAAAAATACAATAAATAATGATTTGGAAAAGTAACTACAGCAGATAAAAATAAATTTTACTTTTGACGACCACGACAGGTAAATAGGAACATAGGGAAATGATTTAGTCAAACCGACTAACATGCAACACTTCTGAAGCTCAAAGGTTATCTTAAATTATATGCTACTTTGTCCCAAATTGTGAGTATATTTAGCTTTTTGGTTTTGCCTAATAATGTAAATCCATTTAGATAACTAATGAAGCGCATTTATTATATTTTTCTCCTTTTACTTCTCATTTATTAATTACCATCCATTACTTTGCATTAATATAAGTTAAATTAAAGGTCATTTTAGACTTTTTCATCAAAATTAATGACATATAATCACTTTAAACAAAGAATAATGATAGAGACACAACCATTGTGACACAACGAGTGTCATAACGTGTATCTACATCATTGATCATGATGGAGTAATGATAATCAATGAGTCTACATTAGGAATCAACGGTGTAGATACACGTTGTGGCACTCGTTGCGTCACAATGGTTGTGTCCGTATTATTACTCTCAACCAAAATTTTTAATTTGTGTGAAAAAAACCCAAACAGACTTATATTTTGGAGGGATGTAATATACCTCACTTGTGCATGTTATACGGAATGAAAAAAAGAAGAAAAAAAAAAGAAAAAAAACAGTATAAGCAATAGACCTTATTTAAGGGGAAACAAAAGACAACACCAAACTAAATTTGTTTACATGTAAGCCCCAACGAAGGGCTCAATATGTTCTACACATAGGAAATGGAGTAGGACAAATTGGTAAACTTTGTTGGGTAAATGTGATATCCCATATCGGTAAATTAAGTGAATGCTCACCCCCATATAAGTATGAGAGACATAAATGTCTCATTAACTCGGGTTGCCTTTAGCACCAGGCCAAGCGAGGGCGGTAGTCTAGCGATTGACCGACATTATATAACTCATTTAGCGCTACTGGCCCGAGTGCAGGGCGTTCTGAAATGGTATTCAGAGCCGACTATCGAGGCGAACTATATACGCTGACCCGTACAAGAAGACGGCGGTGTAAGGATGACTCTAGCTAATTTCCTCTGGAGGACGATCCCAGACAATCTTGCCGTCCCTGGCGAGGACGCCTTGATCCTTATAAGAGGGTAAGAATGTGATATCGCGTCAGTAAATTAAGTGAACGCCACCTCCATATAAGTATGAGACACAGCCGCTTGTCACCCTCGGATTAAGCTTGCACTTTTAGACTGGCGAGGCGGCGGCGATCTAGCGATTGACGGATATTTATGACTCATTTAACGCTACCAGACCCGGGGTTTGGGGACGTTACCGTAAATTGGTCAAAGCGATTTAAAAGGTGCTCCAACCAACGAGCTTTTAAGGATACAATAATGGAACCATACATTAAATATGCCTTAGTCATGGACTGGACCCTGGTACCACTAAATGCCATCTGCAGCTTGTAAAGAAACATGAACACACTTCAAGGCAATGAGGGTGAGATGTACAATAATGTAGTCTTGTTCTTGTGTTGTATCAACCCCTCCCCCTCCACCCAAAAAATTATACTGATTTTACCGGTGCGCCGTATTTGTCATGCAATATCCGAATCGAATTTATAAAAATCGATATTTGATTTAAAAATCAATTTTTTAAAATCGATTTAACTTTGATACACGGATAATGTGGAGGATAAATTAGGAGGTCTTTATTTGCGTTTGTTTTGGATTGGAGTTTTTTTAGGAGTTTTTTTTAGATAAAGTGATTGAAGTAATGATTAGAAAGTTGATGAGGTAAAATAAAGTAGAATAATGATTGGTGTAGATTATAAAATTATTGGTGAAATAAAGTAGAATAATGATTAAAATAATAGTAAAAAGGTAATAAAGTTGATAAAGTGAAATGATGAGAGATGATTTAATATTTTTTTATTTGTAGTTGAAGATTTGATTGGTGGGAGAA
This sequence comes from Gentiana macrophylla, assembly GCA_026214975.1. Taxonomy (NCBI): domain Eukaryota; kingdom Viridiplantae; phylum Streptophyta; class Magnoliopsida; order Gentianales; family Gentianaceae; genus Gentiana; species Gentiana macrophylla. The sequence continues at coordinate 189,864,934 of CM047805.1, read as the reverse complement.
TTGTAAGAAATGATTGGTGATGTGATGTAAAAAAAAACTCCCAAAAAAAATCCGGCCAAAACAAACGGAACCTTACATCTTACTAGCAAAATATACGTGCGTTGCACGTGTTGGTTAAATTGATATATATAAATTAAATTTAACAACGTAATTTAATGTTATACATTGTCAAGTATGTGTTTAGCTTATAAAATAATAGTATGGTGAATAATGATAACCTTGTATGAGTTGATCATTTCAATTATAAATTCAATTGTGAAACATCATTACAAACAGAATCTACACTACATAATTTTATAAACATGTCTATTTTCCAATATAATATAAACAAGTTGAAGCATATAAGAATGGATACTGAAAAATCTCTGGACAAATCTCTAGACATTTATGAGTACTGGATTCAAAGGAAAATGGGGACCTCCCACCAATTGTTCTTTGTAGATGGTCATAAAACCTTCGGGAGGTTTAATTGGCTCTCTCATCAGATGATGGGGAGTGATGAATAGATATTTTCAGGTCGATATCGTAAGTCCAACCAATCTCTTCCATGACAGCGTCGGTAAGTTTGTACACTTCTTTTGAGCGGGTTTAAGACTTTCAGATGGACTCATAACTTCTGGAATTGAGGTACCTTGATCTTCAATACAAACCATTGAGATTTTGGGAATGGTTTCAGTTTCAGAAGAAGAAGTATGAATGACTTTGTTGATAATGTATATATTCTGAAACACAAAGGACTTTGATTATGATGGAAAAGCAAAGAAAAATTCAGATCAAATGAGTTCCTATTTTATAACGGTGAATTCATAAAGACGTCTTGCTTACATGATTTAATGATTAGTACATATCCTAAGGTGCAGGTGAATTGGGATCTCAAAAGTTGATAATATAGATCTGAATTTCAAAAGACAGCTAGAAAATGAATTCATGTCAGAGACATTTGGTTTCCCACCACTTAAGAAGTGCCACATAATTTCCAATCAAATATAACGTATGACCTGCGTTCTATCTTAGGTCTGTTCAGCTTTTGACGTGGGTATGGCTCGACGTCATACACGTGGCACCTAATGGGCTACATCAGATCCTTTTACCAAATGGGCCACAAAATTTTAGCCCAATTTAGGACCTCATACTCTATATAACTTTGATGAAGATGTCTCAGTCTGATATGAAGTGCCTCCAGCTTCTCTCGTTAGCGATATGGTGCGAGGATCACATCGTCCTGAACTTCTCGGCTCAAGGCGATCATCATCGCCGACTTCATGTTTCTGAGATGAGCGGACGGGTCATTTAGCATACGGTAGAATATAACTGTCACAATAATGGCCTCATGATTCCCGCTCTATTATGACATGAATTGTAAACCGTCCATGGTCTCAATCATGTGCTTCAAGACATCTTTTCCCGAAAAAGAATATCATATAAAAAGGATGCACTCCTTATAAATTCAGAACTACGTTAATAGTTTGATCTCAAATCCTCCGGGTACGTTGGCGGTCAATCACATTGGCTCAACTATAATTCATCACAAAATCCATCAGTCAAGTAATTTGATTATCCTTACGAAGCCTAATTACCCACATAAAGATCCGATTTCATCACTGACGATTTCCGACATTATCAGATACCATTGTGGATTTCAAGATGAACATAAAAGTGTAAGAAGTTGAATATATATAAAATAAAACAATAGCAATTTATAAAAATACAAAATTCCATTTTGGAACTCAATGCTTAATGATACAGCTGTCGATACTGTGTTCTTTTATTCTTCATGTGTCATCATCATCTTCCATATCACAAATTGGGTCATTAATAAGAATAAAAACTTTGTGTGCTTTCATTCTTCATTTACCAGGGTAATCTTTTTTCATAAAAACTTATAAGAGTATGTATGAATTATCTAATGTAAATAAAGAAATAATGATAATAAAAGAATATAATACTTACATACCAGACCGTAGAACTTGTTTATATACCATGTATTTTTGTACAACTATGGGTGTTGTTTAGTTGATCTTTGATTTTGATCAACACCTTAGTTGTTGATATTTAAGTTCCTCTTTAAAGTCCAACATATAGTTGCCCATGAGAGAACACCGTTCGAAGCAAATAAACTTCTACAAATGGTTTCATTTGTCCTTGTGCTATATTGATCGTCATTGCAAAGCAAAGACGAATATAATATTTCTTTTCTTGTAAAATGAAACGGGTATCCTTAATTTTCTGTCGGTGGGAGCGGAATATGTGGGATTAAAACATTCTTTCCACAGTGTCGCCAACTGTGATTTCAGCATGAATCACGTTTCCTATGAGTCCTTTACATATCATCCTTGTAGCATTGCATAATCATTCTACTAGATCTAAGTTCCCTAACAACATATTAGTGAATACTTTTTCAACACTAATTTGTGAGGAGGAATTCCATTTGGTGTCAAAGTGTTGATAAATTCTTCTTGATAATAATCATTAGTATTATCAATAGCCCGATCAAAGCTGTTGAAATAATATTCTTCCCCTAGAAAGGTTGATATCAATTTTTCATTTAACTTATTAACATGTTCATTAGTCGCGGCCAGTATCGCTCTGCTTGTTCTCCTGGATGGAAAGATAGAATTGGTTAAATGATTTTCCGAAACCTCATCATCGCTTTCATCATATTCAATGATCATTTCTTTTGGTAACTCTATGCCTCTATCAGTGTTTGTTGATTCTTCTCCAATACCCACCCTTAATAAATATTGGCTAAAGTGTAATCTCATCTCGCTCTCATATTTTTGGAAAGTATAATTTTTCCATCATTGGCCACTAATATGACTTCACCAAGCTTGGCTCTATTGTTTGTATTATCGTGTTTTTACTACAGGAAGCACTTGCCTAAAACCACCTCCAAATACAGCAATCATTGCTCAAAATGCGTTAGAATTTCTAATGATGTCCTTTATACTTTGCCATAATTGATTTGACCGACTTTGTACGATCTTGCATGACATCTTCCGACATTGGTTCCCCATATGTATCCCATAGTTGTCGAATGGTGACGGTAGACTAATAGAGTTGTAAACAATCTTCTTAATGTATTAGGCATTTGAAGGCAATAGCTTTATTTAAGCAATCCGAGATGTTTTGGTCGGACTCTAATAAACTTCTTTTCTCTATATATAGCTTCTATGAATCTGGTGTAATTCTTGTTGTTTATCTTTAGTAGATCTTCAAATTATGTTTGTCCTCTAACATGACTAAGAAGAAATCTAAGATAATACGTTTCTCCTTCTTATGGATATGCACCATCTATACGGTCAATCATAGCCTTTTGTTTTTTATCTATCCGATATTAATTTTTGTGTCCTCTTCCATATAAAAAATTCTGAAATTTCACAATACACTTTATTTCTAATGACTATTTTACATGCTTACATCTAATTTTAGATGACGACGGACAATATGTCCTTTGTTGCAAAATGTTGTAAAAAATAATAAAATATTTTGAATCTTGTGGCAACAGATCTAGAATATGATTGGTGCAAGCTAGGTCGTAAATCAACGTGAATATATTTTATAGCAAAAGGAAGAAAAATCCTATCTATCATATGAATAGTGATAGATTTAGGTTTGATTAAGTTTCATTTAATTCGAATAATTGTCTGAGATGGTTTTATTCACGTGAATTATGTTAGGTTATAATTTGAACTATATATTATAATATTGGATTATATTATTTAGTAGATATATGTGGTCTTTTTCTTTCTTAAAAGAGGGTGCAACACGAGGATTTTAGAAGCTGGTCACCATCCTAAGTACTACTTGTCCAAGACACTTAACTTCTGGAGTTGATTGAATCAGGTGCATTATATATGTAGTCTTTTGCTAGCTAAGGAAAAATATAAGTTTGAATTAGGTTTCATTTTGAACAAGATAACTATATCAATCAAAGATAGGTGTGATTATGTGTTTTTCTTCTCATTATTAGTCATGCTTTTATTAGTATTAGATAGATTAGATCTATCTATTTGATGATTCAGCTAATCTAATGAGAACATGTTTAGAATTGATTAGATTTAATTTAGTATATTATATTATATTATATTAGCAGATTTCCGTTGCCATGTAGATGTATATTATATTATATTGAATTATTTCACAGTAGTTTTTTTTCCCAGTTATGGATTATGCATTTTTTTTATGTATATTTTCACGGTAGTTTTTTTTCTTATATTTAATTTATGATGATATTTATTCTCATTAATAAATATTATACTTATATTATGGAGAAACACTTTTGAGACAAAACAGTTAAGGAAAACATTTGGGTGAGAAACACATAGAATACATTAAAAACCCTATTACCCGGTCATTGACCCCGATTTCATTGATGACATTTTTTGAGCATCGTCAACCAACTTCACCATGAAAATAATAAATTTGAAATTTATCCTCACAAAACCCTATTAGCCGGTCCTTGACCGATATTATTGATGACGATTTTGAGCATCGTCAACTAAATTCATGAAAACATTGTGTATAAATCTCTCGTATTTTGGTGTGATAATGGAAAGAAGTGTTATAATCAAAAGATATTCTACATGCTTTATTTATTTATGCTACATGAGTATAATGAAATTTTATTTATTTATACACAGTTATAGTATAATTAGGTTATATGTGTATTTCCTTTATTATTATTTTTTTTTTATTAAATTGGACTAATTAATCAATAAAAAAACTATAAAGACTTCGATCGGAAAAAATCATTAATGATCATATACCGTAGGAAGTATAATGTGATATACTTATTATTCTCATCATATTTTCTTTTTGCTTTTTTATTTAGATCAAAACACATATTTTTGTTAGTTCTTTTTTTCTTTTCTTTATTCTTACTTTTATATTATTCATCCATTTGATTAATTAGTTATATTCCTTATCGGTAGATTAATTCAAATATTTCATTTATGCTTATCTTCTATCAGTCCTACTAAGGTTCAAATCTTTCTAAGAATTTAGATGAACTTGTTACTTATCTCTTGAAATCTTTATGTAAAACCTTTCAAAAAAAACAAAAAAAAAAAAAAATTTCATGTAAAATCTACGTTGATGAATCCGTTTATGCTTATTTATATTATTTGGGAAATTAGGTTTAAAGACACATCTAGAATATTTTTAAGTAACATGACAACTACATATTTTTTTAGGGAGGAAGAGACAATGAATAATTTTTATAATGAAGAATGACAAACAATGAATCTCCTCAGTGAATCTCAAATCAAATGAATTTCGATAATGAATTTTGACAATGAATCCGAAAATCGGTGAATTTAAACAATGAATTTTGAAAATTAGTGAATTTGAACAGGTGAATTTTGACAAATGAATAAATAGTTTTTCTTTTTATAAAAGTTTCAAAAGATTGTTCTTCTACCCAATTGATTTAAATATTTATGTCCTTCTCCCTCATTCCCCCTATTAATATAGATATGGATTTTGATGGATTGTTTTTCTATTCTTTTATGATGATTATGACGATATGGAAATGGATATGGATGGAAATTTTTCCGGTAGTTAACATTAATTAATATTTAAGATTAATTAATAATATTATTATATTATGGAGAAACAATTTTAAGGGGAAACACTTGAAGGGAGAAACACTTTTGAGGGGAAACACATTGACTCTTTTATTATAGTTAATTAATAATAATTAATAATACTAATTAATAAAATAATAATTAATAATAATAATAATTAATGATTAGTTGCTCAAAAGCCTAGGTTCTTCGGCACTAAGTGACGGTAGCGTATTTTACTTCAGATTACAGGGGATTTAACTAAGAAGCCCCATATATAATAACTGTAGAAGAGTTGATCAGCTCATGATATATATCACCTCATAAGAAAATGCAAATCAGCTTATATATACAAAATCTTGGACTGACCAAATTCTCCCTTTTAGACATACGAGAGCAAAAACAAATCAAAGAGCCAGACCAAATTCTCCCTTTTAGAGGTATATGTATTTCTCGAAACGGAAATGGAAAGTTCGAGGCGATAATCTTGCCTATAATACTATAGCTTCTTCTTTCTCACAATCATATCTGTACTTTAAATTCCGTAATAGCCATTTCTCCAACCTGCGGTGAAAGTATCATTAGCTCGGAAAATAGTCATATATCCTGATAAATCTGAAACAAAGAGAACTTATGCAGTAAAAGTAACAGACAAGTTCACAAAATCTTTTAATGCTTCCGGACTTCTTCCGGCGTGAAAGTGGCAAGCACGGCTTCCCTTTGTCTACCAACATCTGCAACCTCTGTTACTAATCTCAGTCTATCAAAATTCATGTTAGCTCCACTTGTTATTGCTACTACATCAACGATTCAACCCCCTTGAGTCCGTAGTATTTGCAATACCGCTTCTGCTCCTGCTAATGCAAGTGCACCAGCTGGTTCTAAAATGCTTCTTTTCTCCTCAAACATGTCCTGTAAGAAATACATTTAAAAAATGATAAACACTAGACCTCGAATCACATAACAATGACTTATTTCTTGAATATGCATGGGAAAGAAAAAAAAAAGGAAAGTACCTTGATAGAAGCACAAATAGCATCACGGCTAACTAAAACTACACCATCTATGAGTTCCCTACACAAACGGAATGTCTCTTCGCCGACCACTTTAACAGCTACACCATCTATAAAAACACCACCCACATGGCCAAGCATCGCTCTCTGATTATGATGTACTGACAAGGCCATTGCGTTTGCATCAACCGGCTCCACCCCAATGATCTTTATGTGTGGGCGTACCCTCTTTACATAGGCAGCTATACCGGCAATACGCCCACCACCCCAACAGGGACAAAGATTGCATGCAGTGGGACGTCGGTTTGCATGACAATCTCCATTCCAACATGACCACTGATAACATTAGGGTGATCAAAAATGGCGGAATGAACGTGAGGCCTTCTTTTTCACCTCGGGCTATTACATAAGCTTGTGCCTCATCATAAGAGTCACCCACAAGAACAACAGTTGAACCAAAACGCGCTACAGACTTCCACTGCATTTTTTTCTTTTCAGGTATGAAGATTTGAATGAGTGGTGTTAATTAAAGAAGAATGAGTAAAAAACCTTGATCGCGGGTGTTGTAACGGGCATAACGATTACAGCATTACAACCCAATGTTTGGGCAGACAAGGCGACCCATGATTTCCAGCTGAGGAGCAAATGACTCCTTTTCCTAACTGCTCCTTTGGGAGCTTGGCCATCATATTATAAGCTCCTCTAAGCTTGAATAAGAAAACCTGCCAATAGGTTGTTGTTTATTGATTATCAGCTATGAGCTATGATGCACGGTTAACGTGTCTCATACTCGATATGTATTTGATAGAGCAGGTCAATTAGTAGATATTAGTATATAAAATTTTCAAAAAAGGAAAAAATAATATACATAGGAAACTTTTTCTATTTTTTATTTTTGGAGGTCAGTTGACCCATTTCCTATTGAATAGCGCAGTCCCTGAACACGACTAATTATTGAGAGGCGATCATCTGTACAATTCATCAGAATCCAGGTTGTCATACAATGTGAAAATAACATCGTTTTACTAGAAATGATGTTGCTTCTCATAGACGATCGTAAGGAATCACAAAAGCATTGATGGGCACTTGTAATATCCCGATTTTTGAAAAAATGGCAATTCGGTCTTTTAACAAAAATCATAATACTATGTTATTTAATTAAAAGATTTAAGAAAAAGAAAAAGGGATAAACAAGGATTTTTCTTTTTAAGGAAAATAATTAGATAATTGGGATTATAAAAGGAAAACTAATCCTAATTTTAACCTAGTTGTTTTTGACAAAAAAAGAAGAGGGACGCAGAATAGGGGGGCGCAGTTTTGAGAAAAAAAAACGAAGAAGAAGCTTTCGCTTTTCGAGGCTAATCCGTTGCTCTTTTCAACAGACGTCTCAAGAGAGAAAGGATCACCGCGGGACGAGGATCGTTTTGATACCAACAATCCCTAGATCCGTTGACGTAAGTTTTCTTCGTTCTTGATTTAGGGTTTGTTCATCCTCATCGTTAAGCAGCGTTTTCTTTGGTTTAAACACCATAGTGATCAGTTTTGGATTGATCGTTGTAGGTTGGAGGTTAAAGGTTTAACCTTTTTCAAAGCTTTGGTAGTTTGGATCGTTGTACCACGCAAATTAAGGTAACGTGGTTTTCTTATCGTATGATTAAGTTTTCGTAAAGTTGTAGAGCAATGTGTACTGTGTCCTTTTTATGGTTTGAGGACCTGAGATGTTAAGGTGACATTTTTCTGCTGTTTGGAGGGTTAGAATGATGTTAAGTTTGGTTGGATTTGAGTAGAAAACGCAGAGTGAAGAAAACTGTCTTCTTTGGTGCAGTCAGGGTCATCCATACGGATGATTTAGTTATCCGTATGTATATTTCACAGTATCAAGTTGAGGGTTGTGTGGAGATCTGTCCGTACGGATAGCTCAGCCTATCCGTCCGGATAGAGTCTTTAATGTGTGACCTCCTTTCTATGTGTTTCAAGCTTCATGATAGCGTATTTACTGCTTAACCTTATGTGACAAAGCCCTGAATTAGCTTTTGATGCGTTTAGTTCCGGCACCATATGGATTCCCTGAAAAGATGAAGTGTGGGACCGTCGAAAGCTTTGGATTTGCCTTGTGCTTCGATAAGCTAGAGTTTATCGATGTGCGTAATAATTCTAGGCCTTGTCCGTGTCACAGTGGTCAGGAAAGAGAGTAGGAGTGGTGAGGAGCTTACTTGAAAAACACTTTTGGTGGCTAGTTAAACATCTAATCAAACATATGTGCTACATTAATAATCTTAAACATCATGCAATGCTTGGTAAGGCATAGTACAATATCGCGATGTGTTCTCGACCGGAGACAAAGTGGGCATACCACGCCGGTCAATCGATTGGCTAGATAAAGCGTCTGGTACATTCTTCCGGTCATCACACTATCGGGACTCGGATATTCCGGGGCTACTACTAGAGCGTGTCTCTAAGTAGGTTGCACCCATTGTCCTAGTACATCCTATTACTAGCGTAGTGCCCTTGTTATTCATGATGTAACAAACTTGAGCTAAGCTAGATACCTTTGGAACCTCATGTTATGCTATGAACATAATGTGATAGTTAGCTAGGATTAATAACGGAAATGAATTAATAAAAGACGGCGTTGCTTTTATTTCTTTATGAGAACATGGTTATACGATCTTCTACACGTTACTAAGTACTTATGTACTTACCCCGTTACTTTGTGTTTGTCTTTCTCTTTCCCCAAAGAAGATGAACAGGTTGCTAACGCTGATGAGTTCTTTGACGAGGACGTGTGAGACGGAGCTCGTGAAGATTTAGTTCTTTTAGTTTTAATTCTTTCAACGATGTTGTTGGTTCAATTCAAACACTGTTGTCTTTCTTTTGGATTAGTTCCGTTTGGTTCTCTTGGATTAAATGTTGGATGTTTAGTATTCTTTATTGGATTTAGTTTTACAGCATTGAAAACCGTGTGTTCGATATTTTGTGTTCCCGAGTCGTTTTATCTTCCGCGTCATTTTAGTTCTGATTTATGATGTAAGGCTTACATATATTATTGAATTTATTTGATAATATATATGTCGAGCGCTCTTTCCGGATAAGGACTCGGCGTCCGGGAATGAGGCGTTACAGCACTACTTAGCATCGAGTGGAGGCATCATGACATCGCTCATAAGGCATCACAATAGCACCGTAGCCTCAAAGTTTTAGTAAAAGAATATCGTTTTAATAGTCGACAGCTAAGTTAAAAGAGATGATATCATTCCCTAAATATTGACCTAACCTTAGGGGAATTGGCAGAGGCGGATGCACATTCACTGAAATGGGTCCGCGGACTAAAAATAAAAATACTCTACACTTTACTTATAGAAAAATATATCGGACCCGTGCAAAAAAGTATTTACTTTAAAAAACATTTAAGGATCCCGGTGAATAAAATTATGGATCCACCACCATTAGGAATCGGAGATGATGGAAAGATGAGGGAGGAACAATCATGCACTTGATCGCCCACTTTCCTACATTGATTGAAGGAATTTCAAAGGTTCTTTTGAGTGGTCAAAAGTTAAAGAATAAAATTTAAATTAGACGTTGAGCATAGATTATTGATATTTCATCTTAAAAGTAATGCTATTATTATCACAAACAAAGGAACGAATGCCTAACTTGATGTAACACTTGGAGATCGAATGATGTATAGCATATATATATATATATACAAAAATGAGTTTCATTGTTATATCATAAATGATCTCATTAACTATTATGTTATAACATTGATTTTGTCAGTGTTATGACAATAAAATTCAAAGATAATGTACGTTTTCCACTACTTAAAAAGAAAAGAAAACAAAACGTTTTCCATATAAAAGCCAAAAAGTCTAGAGACTAGTTTGCTTTTCAAATGGAGAGAGCAATATAGCTTTAAAGCAAACACAAAAGGCAAAGAATCTCCCCTCTCCCACAAAGAAAAGAAAAGAAAGCTTTGTGCTTCCACTACGCGTTCCATTGATTTTCCAACGTGGAAAATGTGATTGAAAATCATCCCCTGCAACTTCTTCAATTCATAATAAAACCCAGGATTTCATACATGGAAAATCATCATCAAATTATGGAAAACAACAACAACAACAACTCAAAAGCAGAGGTTTTGAAGCCAATCTTCCTCAAAGCTGGAATCCCTCTTGCAATTACAGTGGCTGGTTTCATTTTCGCTAAACTTACGCAAAGAACACGTCCAGTCACAAGCAATCATGTACAAGTTGATTCTCAGTCTGAAAAGAAGCATGAAGAGGAAGGTATTGAATCCCCTAGTATCGTTGAATCCAATGATTCATCTGAAGAAGAAGCAGAGGAGGATATAAATCATTATTCAATGGGCTCCTCTGTTCACAATTCAGGTGCAAAAATCAATAAATATGAAATAGAAAGCTCGCAAAGTCGGGTGCAAGAACTTGAAGATGAGATGAAACATCAAGAACTTATGCTCTTGGAGCTCCATAACAAGTTTTCTAATGAGATTGCCAGAGTGGAGTTATTCGAGAGAGAAATTTCAGCTCTTGAAGCAGAGATGTTGAGGCTGGAAAGTATTGGACTTGATGTGTATTTAAAGATTGTGAAGCTGCTAGCAATTTCAGAATTAGAAAATGGATTGTTAAGGAAGAAGGTGAAGAAACTTTTGAAGAGATGTAAACAACTGTCCCATCTTATAAAAGAGCAGTCTTTGAACATTGAAGCTAAAGAAATGGAGATTCAGAGAAACCATGAACAAAAGTTGGAAGTAGAAGCTAATGTACGCATAAACATGGAAGCTGAAATCGAAGAATTGAAAACTATTGTAGCCAAATTGCAAAACGAGAAGAACGAATTGGTGAATCAGATTGATTTAGCTAACAAGACAATATCATCAAAGGTTCAACCATTCTTTAAGCTTGTTATATCGAAAGAGTATTGTTATTTTGTTATCAGAACACAATTACACAATATACTTTGTATTCTGTTTCTGATGTTTTTTCTTTGCAGATCGAGGAAGAAGAAGCAATTAAAGCTAGTTATGAACAAGTTGTTTGCGAAACAGAACAGCTTGGGAAGGAAAGGGCAATGGAAGCTAAGGAACTGGTATACTTAAGATGGTGCAATGCATGTTTAAGGCATGAATTGATGAGAAGAAATCAAGAACAATTATTGAGGTTAAACAATGGTGAAGAAATCTCAGATATACGATCAGACGATGAGATAGATTATTCTTCAAGATCCGAACATACTCCTCATCATCGCCCTCCTTCAAAAAGGGTAAAGATAATTCAGAAGCTAAAAAGATGGATGGACAAACACGAAAGAATGGTGCGCTAAGAGCAAGTAATGATCTCGTATTTCAACTGGATAAACAGACACGAAAGAATGGTTTATAGTAAAAGCAAATAATGATATCCTATTTCAACTTATTGTCGGAATTATATTAACATACAGATAAATTTCACTTGTATTTCAAGAGCTCAAACATGCTGATTAATGTACACCAATATATAGTTGAATATGAATATATAATACACAATCCAAACTTTCCCATAACAAAGGCACATCCAAACAATACCTTAAAGAGTTATAATCTCTGTTAATCTCATCAACAAAAAAAGAAGTTGTAAGTAGAGGAAGAATATGCTAGCAAAACACTGTTTCTCAAGAAACAGTGGAAAAGAAACTTCATTGAAGTGCTTCTTCTTCTTCTTCTTGTTGTTGTTGTTTTGAAGATTCAAGCACCTTTATAGCTTCTTCCACCTTTGTAACTAGAGCCTCGGGCGTTTCCAATAAAACTAACAATTCTGAGTTGTCCATCTGTAAAAGCAAGTCCGTTACCTTTTCAGCCATGTCAGCCTGCAACATATATAGCATAAGATCAATGGTTACATCAGCTACCAATCCACAATAAAATTCGAGAATAATAATGATCGCAACACAATGATTAAATGAGAAAGAAGTTTACCCTGTGTTGACTGACCAAAGGGTAGAGACGTCTTCCCAATATTTGTTTCTGCTGCTCAGGAGGTGCGGCAGAAAGCATGCTAATGTTTGATGCTTCTTGCACAGATCCACTTGGCGGCTTGTATTCAACTTGCTAAAAAATTCAGAAAATAAATTGGGTTAATTAGTGAAAGGTGAATTGATCCGAGATAACATCTCAAAAACACGAAAGAAGATTATTAGATATTACAAAAAGCACATACACATCAAGATTAAGTGAATGAGCAACACGGAGTATATGGTAGTACCTTCTGATTGGACTGTTGCATACGCGGTAAATATGAAACGCCTTGATTGCCACCATAAGATATACCGCCATTAATCCTTCCCCAATTATGTATGTGCCAGTTTGGTGTATGCTGTATAAAGTTATTATTGATAAACAGTTAGGCAAATAATCATCAGAAATGATGTGAATTGCATATATTTTTTTCTCTTTACTTCTGAATTCGATTGAAATGAAACTGATCAGAACAAAAATTAATGAAGAGGATTGTCAAGAACTAACCAGAGGGAACCGAGGAGGTTGAAAAACAGGTCTAGAGGCATACACAAAATCATGAATTTGAGGCCTCTGTCCATATTGCATAGGATGGTACGGTAAACCGGTTACACCATGAAATACCCCAGGTTGTTGTGGGACAACACCATGAAACCCCCTAGGTTGTTGGGGAATAACACCTTGAAATGTAGGTATCTGTGGAACAACTCCTGAAATAGGATAGTGAACTGGTATTGTAGGATAATTGCGTGGACTGACAGGTGGAGATATTGTTGCTCCCGGTATCTGACCTTGCGCGAATTGCATTCGTAATAAGGCCTGTCTATATTCTTTGCTTTGTGCAATTGCCACATGCAGTGGTTTTTTATGAAACATGAACCCTGTCAAATATCAAATATACAGATATTCAAGATTAAGAATTTAAGATCACAAGTAAATCGTAATAATCATGCAATATTTTAAAAACATCTTACCATGAAGAGTATTTATAGCTTTGATTGCATCAACATGATTGGAAAAACAAACAAAACCAAAGCCCAAGTTTATTCCTTTCTTATCACGCTTAATCTTCGTAGACACAATAGCGCCACACCGGGAGAAGAGTTCTTGCAGCTCATTGTCTTCCACATCATCATTAATATTCTTGACAAACACATTTGAATCCTGTCATTATATATTGAGTAAACAATTAGTAAAATTATGGCAAAATTAGTGAATTAATTATGACAAAAGCAAAAGCGTGACATGTACTGAATCTCAAAGTGTGAAAAAGCAATGAAGGTTAATTACCCGATACTTCATAATGCGCTCCTTCTTAATTTCTTGAAACTGACGACGTAAAAATTCTTCACGTTCTGCCTTCGTCTGTGCTCTGGAAACATACAAAATCTTTGAGCCTGCAAAGTAGCAAACAGTTTAAACACAAAACTTTATTTTCTCACAAAATTAAGATGTTAAATGTAAAAACAAAACCACAAACCTACCAAATTCTGACCCGTTCATAGCTTCTTTTGCCTTCTTAGCATCATCAGGGTTGTCAAAGTCCACAAATCCAAATCCTTTAGAAACCCCATTATCATCTTTTGAGATAGCCAAACTAAGTATTTTTCCAAACGCACAAAATTTCGCCTCGACTTGTTCTTCGGTGATATCAAGATCCAAATTCTTCAGGTAAAGGTTTGTATATTGAGCATTGGGATCAGAAACAATTCTATCACACTTCTTCATGAACTTGCCAACATAACTATAAAGAATAAATTCATATTAAGGACTTGTATATAATATGATGAAGAAAAGCTAATTAACTAACAACACAAAGTCGACCATGCATGAATATTCACTATTCAGAGACATACATATTTTTGCCTCCAAGAAGAATGCCATTGAGATTCTCAATAGCAGCAGTCGCAGAATCCTCGGATTCAAACTGCACAAATCCATAGCCTCGGCTCTTTCCATCATCATCAATTGATACCTTACAACATAGTACGGTTCCGAGCTTTTCAAATGTTTCTTGAAGCTTTGCATTGTCAATAGTGTCACTAAGGTTCTGTAGCAAAGAAAAAAGAAAAAAAAACACATAACCAATAAACATTATAACAAACAATATGCACCACAAAGTTTGAAAGTTTTAAGGAAACAATTAAAAATCATACCTTCACAAAAACATTTTTAGCCGCTGAATCATGGATTGACCACATCACTCTTATTTTTTTCCCATTTAGTGAAAGGTTATTCTTTGCCTCCATTGCAAGACGAGCTTCAGGAAGTATCATAAAATAAGAAGAAAAAATTAACAGCCAATCACGCACAAATCCACAAGCCAATAATTAACATGATGGTGTAACAAACAATAAAACATTCTTCTGAAAATACAAATTAACTTGCTAAATATATACTACCAAGCAGATATATCCCAAAATAGATCGACTCGGTCAATTAAGCTGGTGTAACAATGTTTCAAAAAAAATTATAATTCCATAGAAAATACTATTTCGGTCCTAAAGTATACAAGAGTCACTTTGGACTCAAAATTTTGTTATGAATCAATGCTTAATAGTCACTTTAGAATGCCAACAAGAATTTATTTCTGTTATTTAGACTCTTTCAACAAATTCTTGATTAGTAAGGTTGTTTCAATAATTTATTAGGTTTTTGTTGAAAACGATACATTTTAAATTTAATGGGTCTGCAAAGACAAGGTAACACAAAAACATTATTATTTTATACCAAAATACCTCCATGAACCCTGACCTAAATCCTAAACCCGCCGGACCCCACCTGATCCTCTGCCAGAAAACCCGCCTAAACCCCATGAACCCTCCCCTTCACCCTTCACCCCATGAATCCTTGACCCCGCGATTTTCTGGCCATTTCCTGGCAAGGTTTTTTTTTTTTTTTTTAATCTTGAACGGAGGAAATTGGAGGAAGGAAGTAGATAAACTGAATCAAGTGAAAGATGTGTTAATAGAGAAAATTGAATGTGTTAATGGACGAAGGAATGGCGATGGGCTAATTTGTCTCGTAACATGTCTTTTTATTATCAATCCCATAACTTTTCAAAAACTTATACAATTTCATTAATAACAGTTGAAGGATTTATGGTTAGACGAATATTTTATTAACAGTTGATTTGATAAAAAGATTCATAAAAATAAAGAAAATAGGTCAATGTCCTAAATTTTAGTTGCTGGGTTAGTCTAATAAATAAACGATTACATGTATAGACTAATAAACTAATTACACAAAGGGTAATGATAGATCTACTCCCTCAAGTCTACACAATTTTTACTCCCAACATAATCTTGTGGTTGTGATTTTTTCAATTTTTTAAAATTTCTTTTACAAGTGAAAAACATGCGGTGAGATGATGATGGTGTAAAAATTGTGTAGACTTAAGGGAGTAGCTCTATCACTCCCCTTAGACAAAAACAAAACCCTAAATTTGATTTTCTTTTTGATATTTTTTAAGGCCTAACTCGTGGTTTTGTTGGCTTGGATTATGCTTAAGGACAGCAATGGCTCACCTCTAGAACATATAGGTCTAACATGAATTAATAAACATGATCGAACGGTAAATATAAATATAAAAATAACAAACACAAAACACCGATCATGCAAGCAAGCAAGCAAACAAGCAATTATAGGCATACCATCATCATTGGAGCGGAAATTGACGTAGCCGTAACAAAGAGAGCGATCAGAAACGGAGTCGCGAATCACACGAACAGAAGCCAAGGTTTCGAATTCTGAGAATGCTTCATACAGCTGACCGTCGGTCACATCTTGGTTGAGGTCTCCGACGTAAAGAGACACTAACGGCTCTTCTGCTGCTACTGCTGCAGCAGCAACCACATCATTATCCTGCGTCGTCGTTATTGTCACAGCCGCCATTGTCCCTTCCCTTCTTATTTTCTTTCCGTTTAATTAATATTGTCAGCCCGAAAAAAGAAAAAAAACACGAAAACTTTCCTCTATCACACTAGCTAATTAACACGGAAACTAACAATTAAGAATACCTCAGAATAAACAGGAACAATTTAAGGGAAGAAGTAAGAGTATATATTAAGGGGTGATATTGATGCTAGGTGGGGGCGGATTAGGAAAAAGGGAAAACAAATTAAGTAGTGTACTGTATAGGAATTAGACGTGTAATGGCGCGCGGGAGTTTTATTATGGTAACAACTCTTTGATTCTTCGGAATTTGTGAGACTTTGTTTATCGTAATTACTCTTTGTGAATTCGGATTTATCAGAGTATATCTTTAAATTTGATTCCACAATTATTATTCCTATGTCATTAAATATGGTTTGTTATAGTACTAGTATCTTATTAAGCACATAAAATAAGATAAAAATAAACACCAACGTAATAAAAAAAAAAATCATTAAATCATTCAGTACTTATTAATCATAAACTTTTAGATTACTTGGGAAGCAAATATACTATTATGAATGATATGACATATTTCTCTCGTTTCACACAAGAAAGAAAATATATGAAATGTTGGTTTGTTTACTAAGTTTTATGAAAACGGTAAGTAGTATAATAACACGCATCTAAGGACGGAACCATGATTTTTTATTCGGGTGGTCTAAATTTCCTTACAATGTTATTTTACGATGATTTTATCTTTTTAGAGGTTTAAAATTTAACAATAAAAAGACTCGATAACTCATAAGATTTTCTATTCGACTGAGATAAAATTACTTATTATGTCACCATACGATGCAAGTTTTTCTAAAAGTTCATAAAATACCGAAAGAAAATATGATACGATACTTAATATGAGTATTTAGATGTGTTGTGATAGTAAAATTGAGTTGTACTTAATAAAATTTTATTAATACGATATTAATACAATTGGATATTAATAAAATTTAGATTTTTTTATTGGATATTTAATACGTATCATATATACGACTGATAAAACATTAAACATAAATTTAAATTTTTTATTGGCACCACAAAATACATTTGAGCACTATCAATAGAAAAAAAAATACCATTTAAATATGATGTCATGTCATAGCAATTTAATTATGTTATAAGTAAGAAGGAATTGGGATTACGCTGTAAGTAAAAAGTAATTGGGCTGGGTGGGTTTAGCCAACCCAAGCCCTGTACACAGCTCCGTCTCTGCACGGATCTAACCTTTTGGAGAATGAGTGACTTTGAGGCGCCTTCACTGTTTTGCATTGGACCTCCAAGAGTTAGGTTACCGTCTTTAAAAGCTGCATCCACGCCTTCCCCAGCTATTTCACGCTAAACCACCGAAAGCTATATTACTATCTTCTTCTTTTTTAGATTAAGCCATGTTACTGTCTTAAGAGCTGTATTCAAATTAAATTTCATAACTGTAAGGAGGTGGCTTTCACCGAGGGAATTGCATGAACGGACCATTACAATTTACAAGGTTGTTGTTTTATCATGCTCGCGCACTACATTAAATGTGCACTAGCGTCTTTAGTGACGACCGTGCACTATATAACGGTTCATCTTTCCTGTGGAAAATAATCTTTTTTTGTAAAATAAACAACTATGTTCCGTCAACAATTTGAGGCAATTACTTTGTACTTTCTTTATACTATTACAAATTTAAATTGTCATTTTGTACTCTTACATAGAGGTGAATGAAAGAATCTAAAACAAGATTTTTCACTCAGTCATCATACAACTAAATGTGATTTCACTTCACTATTACGATACACCCTGAAAACTACGACAATAAACAGATCTCATTCTCACAAGGGGAAAATACTTCACAAAAATAAAGTTGAATCACACTCATGTAAATTCCCAATCCTCACTCTCCCCGGGGATTTTTTTTTGGACAAATATATATGATTTCTTAGTCTAAAAAAGAAAATTAACCTATTGTGCCAGAGAGGTTTTTATGGTACAGTATGAATGTTGTATACTTGCATCAAATAATATGCATTATAATTTTTTTTTAATTGTTTTAGATAATATACATCTACTGTGTATGAGATAGTCTAAATAAAATGATAAAATGCATATCACTTAATACGATATTAATAAAATTTTTGTATTCTAAATTTTGTCCTCCCCCTGAGTTCACCATTTTTATGTAGAAAAAAAAATCCAACCCCTCCAATGCTCGTAACATTTTTTCCCTTCAATTTTTTTTTTCTTCATTAAATCATCCAAAGCAAGTACAAGCGGTAAGAAGCAAAAAAAACAAGCGGAACAAAAGCATAAAGCTAACAACAATGTTCACTCATCATCAAATTGCCATGCTAATGTAAGATCTTTAGCGCGGGCAACTGCCTTCAAAAGAAAATCCGTAGCCAGGGGCTTCAATTCCGCAGTTCCATAGATGCCATGGGATATCTCGCGAAATGTATGCTTCCACATAGTACTACCAATTGGAGAGTTCAGTGATCTTGAGAAGTTCTTCTAATACAGTTCCTAGCGGAATAGGCTTCAAAGAAGCTTGACTGCTCCGTAAGTGGTATTGCCGCCAACCAAACTTGCTTAGACCAGTGACACTCCCTCAAAGCATGTATGATGGTTTTTTCTCCGGTACTGCATATCTTACAAACCGCGTTATCGGAAATGCGTCTATCAAATAAAAATCTTCTAATCGAGAGGGCTTGATGGAGGAGTTCTCACAAGAAGAGGCTGCCTCGAAGGGGACCTTTAAGTTCCCAAACTTGCTCGTAACAATTTGTATTGAATTACTATCAAATTTTTTTACGGATTTTTAAATAAACGAATAGTGTTTTATTTTATTTTTTTAATTTATTTTTCATTTGAAAAAAAAGCAGTTTGGGGATAAGGGAGAATTGTTTACGGTGGAATTGCCCGTAGGATAACTAAAAGAAGAGAAATCAAATTAAATAATCAGTGTAGCTACCCTTTAGCCCTGAGGTCGCCTGCATCCACAATACTCCCAAAACTTACCATCTACGATCGGCTTTCCGGCAGAGACTATTGATCGGCGGTGAAATTACAGCGCTTATCGCCATCAATCATGTCGATGTGGATTACACTTTTGCTTCTCCTACTCTTATTTTCTTTTCCTTACCTTTCCTTTTCTCTTTATCAAGACCAAGTTGGCCTAATGGACTGGTTTGCTTCTCAACTTTCTCCCTCTTTCATTCCAATTATGAATTCAATTCTGCATAATTATGCATTTACTACTTTTTTTTAAGATTCAATTTTGTTATATTTTGTTTTGATTGTCTTAGGAACCAGCAGTACATAGGTAAAGTGAAGCAAGCTGTGTTTCATACTCAAAAGGCAGGGCGGAAGCGCGTGGTTGTCTCCACTGAGGAAAATGTCGTCGCTTCTCTTGATCTGCGTCACGGAGATATTTGTTAGTATTTATGTCTTTGTTTACTTCAATATCTAACAACTTGATTATCTTACGGATTCTGTTATCTTTCAAAAGTGACTGATTATCTTGTAACTTTAAACTTCTGTTGGATTGCAGTTTGGAGGCATGTTTTGGGGCCTACGGATGCAATAGATGGAATTGACATAGCTCTTGGAAAATGTAACTTTGATTTTGCCACTAATTTACTCTTATACAAGCTGCACTTACAGTTCATTCATCTCTGCAATATGCACATAGCCCAATTACGCGTTTAGTGTCATAAACGTGACTACAGTTCTGGTGTTTCTGTTGATACAATTTCCATGCATGTCCAAGCAGTATTCTGTGGTTTGATTGCTAGATTCATGTTTCCCATAGCGTTGAAGTATTATGTCCACTTAGATTTCAGTGCAGTTGTTTACCAGACTGTCTGGTAACAATGGCAGTCATTGACGTAGTTATTTACTTTTGTCTTTTGTTTTTCTGTTATTGGGTGTAGTATGTTTAGTGTACATAATGTTAGGATGTTGTGTTGCTGGAAGAATAAGAATGATTAGCCATGTAACTTGTTTCATGCTTTAACTTTGGCTTGACATGACATGCGAAGCTTTGACCAGCTGCATATTTGTGTGCTTGAAGAGCTTGGCCAAGTCGGTTGGAGCTTGTTGGGTTGGTCTTTGGATCTCGAACTAACATAGCAAGACAGTTGGGTCCTTTGAGCTAGTCTAGTTGCTTGGACATCCCAAGAGTCCATAGTCCATAAATTACATATTATATCCTAGACATGTTACAAAATCAGATTACATAAAGGACACATGGTACTGGATATTAAAAACTGGGGACTTATACAAGAGGGTAGAAACAGATACTTGTGGGTTCTATCTTTTGCATAATTGCTCGACCTTGCACCATAAATTGCACATCTTCATTGCTGGGAGCAAGTTGATACTCAGTTTACTTATCCTTCACCAATTTCTGGTGAAAGTAGAAAATGCAAATAATACTTTGTTAGTTTAATGGAAGAATGTGCATGTTTTAACACTTCCAAGTGATGATTATCTCATTGTTTTGTTCCATTCTCCGGTTTTAATCATAGAACTTTGAGCTGCATTTCATTTTTTTTGAGATTAAGTTAGTTGTTTCTTTCAGATGTTATTACTCTGTCATCTGGGGGAAAAGTTATAAGAGCTTGGAACCTACCTGATGGGCAGATGGTTTGGGAGTCATTCCTTTCAGGCACAGTACCCTCAAGGGCGCTGTTATCCATTCCTGTAAGTTGGTCGATAGCTTTCTCTTATCATCTATTTTGAAATCTTTGCCCCGATTTTTTTTTAATATCTGGATTTTGTTGCAGTCGTCTTTATTATACCTTGTGGGAGCCTTATAAGGTTTAAATATCTCTAACCCTGCCCTCCCTCCCCACAATAATCAAGTAATAAATAGCAAAAAAGGTCAGGTGTTTCTATTCTTCTTGATTGATTAGAGGCTATCACCCGCTATCCTTATTTTCAGTCTCTATGGCCATAATTCAGCAGATATCTTCTGGGATGTTCCATGAACTTGGTTTCGGAATTCCATTTTTCACATTACTTTAGATCATTTCATGTATTATTTGTGATATGTGGAACAAAGAAATAATAAGGGGAATACTAGGACTGTTAAGTGAGATCATTATATACTCTGTTTTATTGTCGAATGTTTACTATTGCTACCTAGAAGACTGCTCATGCTGTGTTAGTGAGAACATTGACCTGATTGTTATGGTACAGACAAACTTGAAGATTGACAAGGATGATTTGATACTCATTTATGGTGGTGGGTGCATTCATGCTGTTTCTAGTGTTGTTGGCGAGGTTCTGTGGAAGAAGGAACTAGCATCTGAAGGGTGTGAAAATTTCGCAATATCTCAACCTTTTCCTTTTGATTATATTTACTCGAAATCTCAATTTCTGTGTTTGATGGCAGTGTTGATATTCAGCAGTTGATTCATCCTCAAGGAAGCAATGTAGTGTACGCCTTAGGACTAAGAGGTTTGTCTGAGTTTGTGGTATTTGAAATCAATGTCAAGACTGGAGAACTGCTCAAGCATGATTCAGCTACTTTCAATGGGGGCTTTTCTGGAGATATTTCACTCATCACCAGGCACACAGCTATAGCAATGGATTCTGCTGGATCGACGTTGGTTATCATACCCTTTGGCGATCATCGGGTAGGCTTCCAGACGAAGCATGTGTCAGAACTTGTAGGGGGCTTTTCTGGAGTAGCTTCTATATTACCTTCTAAGCTCACAGGAACTGTGGCAATAAGCGTTGAAAAATCTGTAGTCTTAATTAAAGTGACTGAGGAAGGGGAACTTGTTTTTGTGGATAAGATTGACGGCACTGCAGCTATTAGTGATTCTCTTGAATTTTCAGATGCCCAACAAGCTATTGGCTTAATTCAGCATGAGGATAACAAAGTTCAATTTACTGTGAATTCTCTAAATGACTGGAGTAGCAGTTTATCTAAGGATAGCATCAGTATGGAACAACATAGAGGGGTTGTACATAAGGTTTTCCTCAACAACTATATCAGGACTGACAGGTCATCTGGATTCAGGGCCTTGATTGTCATGGAAGACCATTCACTTCTATTGGTCCAGCAGGGGGGAGTTGTTTGGGTTAGGGAAGATGGGTTGGCTTCAATAATTGATGTCACAACATCCGAGCTACCTGTAGAGAAAGTTGGTGTGTCCGTCGGTAAAGTAGAGCACAACCTGTTAGAATGGCTCAAGGTAACCCAGTGACAGTGCATTTCAAGTGTAGTCTCTCTTTAAATTTCGAACAGTGGTGCAACTTTCACCTTAAATAGGTGAAAGGTCTATCTTTCACTTTTATTGAATTAAGCTCCGGAAGGCAAGATCTCATGAAATTTGGTTTGTCTATGTCATTTCTTCTTGTTTTGTGCTGGTTTTATTGACTAGCTGTTGTATTTACTTTTTGTTTGTTGGTAGGGGCATATGCTGAAGCTTAAAGGAACTCTGATGCTTGCAAATGCCGATGATTTGGCAGCCATACAGAATCTACGGATGCAAAGTTCTGAGAAGAACAAAATGACCCGTGATCATAATGGTTTCCGCAAGTTGATAATAGTACTTACTCGGGCTGGGAAACTGTTTGCCTTGCACACTGGAGACGGGAGGATTGTCTGGTCCATCTTTTTGAGTTCTCTGAGAAAATCAGAAACATGTGAAGCTCCTGTGGTCTAAAGTTGTTCCAGTGGCAGGTCCCTCATCATCATGCGTTGGATGAAAACCCATCCATTCTTGTGCTTGGTAGATGTGGACTTGATTTGGTTTCACTTGGTGTATACTCCATTGTGGACACTTATGCCGGAAAGGAGCTTGATTCTGTTAAGCTATCCCATTCTGTCTCTCAGGTTGTTCCTCTTCCTTTTACTGATTCAGCGGAGCAGCGTTTGCATCTGCTGGTAGATACTGACCAGCATGCACACTTATACCCCCGAACTCCTGAAGCTCTTTCCATTTTCCAACGGGAGTTTGCAAACATCTTTTGGCATTCAGTGCTAGTTGATAATGGGATATTAATGGGTCATTCCCTGAAAGAAAGTTGTGATCTTGAGGCAGCAGATGAATACTGTTTTTCTTCAAAGGATATATGGTCAATTGTATTCCCGGCAGAGTCTGAAAAGATCATTGCATCTGCAACTAGAAAGTCGAATGAGGTAGCTCTCCATTTTAAATTTATCTTGTTTTGTGCCTGAATTCTGAATGATGATCAGAATCTCGTGTCTTAAACTGTATTGCTTTGGCATGTGTTTATGCGGGAAAATGTGGTGAAATGGACCTTTTAGCTCTGATTTTTCTTTGCTCGAGTATGTTTTGAGTAATCTTCTGTTGAAAGCCATGATTTAACAGAATACGGTAATCTGTTATTCACCCTCGTGCCGGAAATTTTTCATAATTTTCTTAGGTATCCCTGCTGTCCCCTTGATGGGAAGGGTCGGGGGGAGGGGGGAGAGAGAGGGGAAGGGAAAATAATTTTTTATTCAGGGTGGGGATGGGAATCGAGAACCCTGGATCTCACCAGGAAGTGCAATGGCCTGTACCAATAGGCCAAATCCGATTCCCAATGGGAAGGGTCTTAATAGCCTTGAATCCTTGATCTAAATTCATATTCATGAAATTCTGCCTTCAGTTGTCTCTTTATTTGTGAGATAGCAAGTATACGATGTACTTAATCTAATGTTCAGTTTTGTATGCAGTTATCTTATATCTGGCTTATTGACAATATATTTGATGCTTATGCAATCTGAGAATGGCACCCTTTTTCAGATTCTTCTAAAGCTTGTTTATAGCTTTGTTCATCAATTTGTTTAATGACATTGGATATCTGGCTTGTAATCTCTCTAGGTGGTTCATACTCAAGCAAAAGTAATCGGGGACCATGATGTTATGTACAAATATATATCAAAAAACCTGCTGTTTGTTGCAACTGTTGCTCCTAGAGCTTCTGGAGACATAGGCTCAGTCACCCCGGATGATTGCTGGTTGGTTATTTACCTTGTGGACACTGTAACTGGCCGTATATTGCATCGCATGACTCATTATGGTTCTCAGGGTCCTGTCCATGCTGTAAGTCCGTTTTAACTTTTATTAGTTACCTGAAAGGAGGAGGGCCTTCAACACTAGATTCATCTTTCAATTTATGCTTATCGTTTACTTTCTCTCTGCTTAGGTACTAAGTGAGAACTGGGTGATCTACCACTACTTTAATCTTAGAGCCCACAGATATGAGATGTCTGTCATTGAGATTTATGACCAGTCTCGGGCGGTTAGTTCATATTGATCCTATAAATGTTTCCATTAAAATTATATTCCTTCTATTCCCGTTTCTGAGTTTATAATCACATGCAGGATAATAAGGATGTTCTGAAGCTGGTGTTTGGAAAACATAATCTTAGCTCACCCGTTTCTTCTTATTCTCATCCCGAAGTCATATCGAAGTCGCAAACCTATTTCTTTACCCACTCTGTTAAAACTATTGCTGTAACATCAACAGCTAAAGGCATAACGTCGAAGCAGCTTCTTATTGGCACTATTGGCGATCAGGTAAGGAATTGAGCTTGTTTAAAATGCACGCCTGTTGACTTATTTCCTGCATGGTTTTGACTTATTTGCTTCTTCATGTGAGTTTACCCTCCATTTATATTATGTTTTCCTTCCTCTTTCAATAGGTTTTGGCACTTGATAAGCGGTTTTTAGATCCCCGGAGAACACTTAATCCTACTCAGGCTGAAAAAGAGGAAGGGATTATACCTCTTACTGACTCGCTGCCCATCATCCCACAGGTTTCCCCTAGTCTCTTTTGTTTTCCTCTGTTCTTGTGTGTGTTTGGGGGGGTATCTCAGGGTGTTCTGGTTTCATATTGTTTGCTTCTTTGTATTTAATCACGGTGTTTGTGTATGCAGTCCTATGTGACACATGCCCTTAAAGTAGAAGGCCTAAAGGGCATAATCACAGTACCTGCCAAGCTGGAGTCAACAACTCTCGTCTTTGCTTATGGGGTGGACCTCTTTTTTACCAGGCTTGCACCTTCAAAGATATACGATTCTCTAACCGACGACTTCAGTTATGCGTTACTACTCATAACGATCGTTGCCCTTGTGGTAGCTATATTTGTCACTTGGATTTTATCTGAGAGGAAAGACTTGCAGGAGAAGTGGAGATGATCGTAGCACAATGATGGGCTCTTCTCTTCTGCTGTTCTGTTTTGTGTACTATTTTTTTTCTTTTCTTCTTCTTTTACTATAGCTTTTGTAGTCTTAATTTATTTCTGAGTTGTAGGTTAGATTGCACGAAACAGGTAAATTTTGTATTTTGATGAGAATTCCATATTTATGTCGGGGAATTTTTGTCCCTTAATTTAGGAAGATATTGTTAAAGTATCCATATTGGGAGCTTCATGATTACAGAATCCAATTATATTAAGAGATTGACTTCCTCACCTCACAACCTGAGTTTTGAAGATGAGGCGCCTCTCTTATATATGGCTGGCTATGTTTTTCTACGTAGTATCAAGCCCACCCTTTATAGTCTGCAAGTGTTGGAGTCTTTTGTTGGCCTTGAGAGTCTGAGCCCACACTTGAGGGCGTGCTAAAGTATCGCACATCGAAGCTTGTGATCACAGAATCCACCATATTAAGAGATGGACTTCCCTCACCTCACAACCTAGATTTTGGGGATGAGGCTCCTCCTCTTATATGGGCTTGGGCCTATGTTTTCTACAGATATCAAACCATATAATGCGAGACTTGCCTTTAATTTCACAGGTGTTTTGGGACAACAAAAAAAAAGGGTGAGGGTGGGTGAAGTGGGAGTTTCCATCTTATTTCTTTATCTAGAGAGATCAACATCTTTCTCATATTTTTTCTTCATAAATACATGTAATATATATTTTACTTGACAATATCTTTATATTTCATTTAAAATTAATTACTTGAAGTGACTGATGACTGACTGAAACAGATGGTGTTAAAGCCATTCTTTGTCATCTTAACTTCACCAAATCAATTTCTTTCGCTTACCAAACTGCTTTAACTTCATAATGACACTACAAAAGGCTTCTCTATTGTTTCAAGTAATGATGGCATTACTACAATAATCCGTTACGAGGTGTCATTTTTTTTTAGACAACCTTTATCGTGATACCAGACCAATTTCTTAAGTTCCTCTTTCTAGAGGTAAAATGTCACTGTGGTGTTTATGATTTGCTGTGAGTGATAACACTTATTAGCTGAGTCAAATGAACTCCAGTAATAAGTTTTTACTTTTTACATATAAAAGGAATGCACATGTAAAATTCACCAAAATATAATACGTTAATTCAAGTACCTACAACAAAAACACAAACAAGTTAGAACTTTTTTTTTTTTTTTTTTTTTTTGTGGTATTAAAGAAGTGGAAAATTGCCACTATATGTATTTGGAAAGGAAAAAAAACCCTCTTACAAGATGATTCCAAGCTGCCTAAAGTCTCCATAATTGTACAATTTCTCTGCAACTCAGGAGCTAGAAGAATGACTCTCTTTTTTTTAACCCTAGACTTCAGGACAACCCTACACGTCTATTGAATACTAATTACAGACGGCAAACTTCAAGAATAATCCCTCTTAAAGTCGGACCTAAAATCTCCCCGGTAGAGACTATTCACCAAAAGATGAGGGGAAGGATGCTTAAATATGTGTTACAAAAAAAGGCAACCAACCAATGATAATATACTTGTGAAGAGAGCAATAATGACACTTATAGGCTCACGATGGTAGAGAAAAGAATTTGATGAACTGCTTACGCTCAGTTGTCCTGCATTCACATATTCATCCTTGCCAGATGTAATCGAGACATTCACCGACAATGAACCTACACAAAAGGTAGACAAGGATCCTCCATTTGAGCAGCAAATAAAATTGAAATACAGCAGTTCAGAGAGAATGGTTCAGATGATTTATATATACATATAGGCCATACTTACAATCATAATCTGCCCATCCAATCCTTTGACGTGCTAGATCATAAACAAAAATCTTATCCTTCAATACAAGATCTGCATGAAATTAAGGAAATAACAACAGTCACTGATATATTTAGGTCAACATGATGTGAAACTTCTGAAGATTCTTGGGCACACACGGCACTACCCAGCCTCATCAGGTACAAGTGAAATCATTGCGTGAAACGCTAGTTTTACCAGTCTACATTTTGTTCATATTTTAATTCACCGCAGACTGCAGAAAACTTCCTAAGAAGTTGTTGCTTGGTGATTAATATGCATCCATATGCCCAAAGTAGTGAAACTAGTAAACCCTAAAACCATCAAGTCATCATCAAAGAGCCTACACTTGCCCAATTAATAGTGATGACATACTGAAATACCTCCGATAAGAAGATGGTAAAATTGATCGTGCCCTACGTTGGCTATAAAGCACAACTAACCTCCTAAAATTGATACACCTTGATCTGCCCTTGAGAATCCAATGCACCACATAGCAGCACCATCCTGAAAAAAGAAGAAAGATAAGTTTGTCTCGTTCACTTTATTGCTCAGTGTATACAAAGATGAAACACATCGTACAGTAAACAGCAGAGCACGCTTGAGACATCAATTGCAAGAAATGTAATAACTAATACGACTAGTACTAGAATGATATAGTTATAAGAAAAAGGAACTAGATAGGGAAACAGACTAACCACAAACCCCAAATGGATCAGGTAATCTACTGGTCTCAAAAACATGGATGCACTCCCAGCAAAGTTAAAAGCAACCACAGGAAAAACCTCGTTTATGCTGTCGAAAGAAAGAAGATGTAATTTATCAGCACCATCATATATTAAATTGACTTGACAACCTTTAACGTTAGCATTGAAAATTACCCTGTAGAGACTAGATAGCATTGGTTTCCTCTAGAAAGGAATGGCGTAGCGAACTGTGACACAGAAGCGGTTATCTGCATGATAAAAATTGGTTTCAACACAGGATTGTAATGTGCTAAATCAAAATTCCATGCAACATCCACCCATACATAAATTCAAATTCTGATGTCTTTTACAAAGGCACATGGTCTTTACTAATTAGAGTCTTGCCCAATTGATAAGGCAGCAGAATTCACCAAGCAACTTTGTGATATACTATGGGAAACCTTGTTGGTGGTTTAAATTTTCTGTTATTTCTACAGAAGACACGGAAAAAGCAGCTGATGTGGGGTAGTGGCAGTTTAGCAACTATAGAAAAGAGTTGAACAAGAGTTTTCTACCCAAGTAAAAGTTCAGGGTTCAGGAACAAATAAAACAACTTACTGCACTAACAAAAGGATCATATGCTTCACCCACAAGGAATGCCAAAGTAGTTCCAGAATCAATAATAGTTCCTCTGCTGCCTGATGTAGCAAAGACTGCCGGGTCAATGGATAACAATTGGCCATTAACAGCAATACTCTTCAAATACAAATTATAATGAGCCCTGAAAAATAAAAAATGGAAATAATCAGACAAATAGCCCAAATGTCACTAATGTTCATCATATTTCAACAACCATTGCTGCACGTGTTAGAAAAAGACATTTGTAATTTCAACTCTGTTACGCAGTTTACAAGCAAGTGGCACAAAGAACCAGTTGGAACAAGGAAATCCAATGTCGCTGCCTCATCCTAAAGTAGAAGACTATTCCTCAACACTAAGAACAAAATGATCAGGGCGCAATAGAAACAGCAGGTTTGAGGAATCAACTTGAAATGAAATACTACCTAAACTCCCCCTCCCCTAAAAAAGGAAAGAAAAAAAAATCCCCCCCTCTACATACACATACACGACACCAAAGAATTAGAAATGAGGCGAAGACTCTATACAGGATAAAGAACTTACTGTGATGGAACAAGAGGAGTATAAACGATTCTGGGATCCAAAATTTGGCCAAGAACAAGTATACCCCCACCACTTCCTTCCCCTCTCAAACAATGGGAAAACACTCTCGGAGTAATTCCACGATATGACAATTGAGACACTACAGAAAGCCCCTGTTGGCCGAACCCAAAA
Organism: Gentiana macrophylla; assembly: GCA_026214975.1. NCBI lineage: Eukaryota > Viridiplantae > Streptophyta > Magnoliopsida > Gentianales > Gentianaceae > Gentiana > Gentiana macrophylla. Next base: position 189,835,417 of record CM047805.1, on the reverse strand, counting down.
ATTCCATCAATTGCTCTGTCAGATTTAGTCAAGTCTCCAGACAGAGTAGTACTACACCTGTTTTCAGATAGAATAAAAATACTGTATCAAGCAGAGACATTTTAAATTAATATTCTGATCCTTATTACTACATGAGAGCATGATGATATTATTAAATAAACTATATCCAACATAATGGAGAAAACAGGAAAAGAGAAGAAAAGAAATTCTGAACCATACCCGAAGACTATAGGAGCTGAGGAGTTGGCAATTAGAGATGCACCCAGCATCGTGTCAAAAGAAAGCAAATCAGAGACATAGTATCCAGAAGTACCACTTCCATCTCCATACTGGAAGCCATAACCACACTGATTTCCTTCAGTTGAGCATTCAGCAGAAGCCGTTTGAACTATTGAAGCGCATATTGTGTCAGAACAAGAAATTAGAGAAGCAGTTGACGAGCTGGCAGGACTAAAGAAGTTGAGCACAACCTGAGAATACAATGCCGTATCACTAGAAATTGTAGCTTAAATTACCTGAGCAAACTGAAACAGTAAAAAAAAATAAAAGGTTAGATCGTTGATTTACCCCAAGACCACTAGACTGAGGGCAACTACTGCAGGAATCACATGAGACCCACAATATATCACTGCCTGTATCAATCTGCACACTAAATTCTCTTGGCGGAGATCCCAATTTCACTTTCGTGTAATAAAGACTACAAGGAAAACACAAAAAATGCAATCTCAACATGATTAAAACTCTGAATTGGTATGAGAATTGAGAAAGAGGCAAAAGGAAATTAATGACAAAAATACTCAATCGCTCTGTAAAACTGAAAGATAACAAATGCCTCATTTAGTCTTGATTTGGAGGACAAAAATAGGCATGTTACCACAAAAGAGCAGGTTAGCTCATGCAATATTTTTTATGATTCTGAATTCTACTAGATGTTGCGCTACAAATTTAAAAGGTAAGTAACATAAAGCACACTGAATTGGAAGTCGTTTCTGAATTGCAGCAATAATCAGTCAGTTTAATAACACAGCAGTTCTCTCAATTTATCAGACAAAATATAAGTCAGGATCGTACTCTGCGGCGAAACTCACAACCTACCATTCACGAACAAGAGGTATGAACAGAAAATGATAATAATTATCTTGAAAATTAAAAAGGTACAAAAGAACGAAGGAATCAAAGAAGAAAAATACTGATTCTCCACATAATAACACTAAAAAACAGGGGGAATGAAATCAGAAAGGGAACGAAAAAACAAAAAAAGGAGGATTATTGAGTGTCAAATATACCCGACGAGGTAAGGATCGGAGGTTCCATAAACTGAAAAATCAACTACACCACCGGCGAAACTCTGTAAGATTCGAGCATGCCTAGCTCTGTCTCTAGCTTTAAGCTCCTCAAGCTCCACCTTCTGGTCCAGCGGAAACATTCTCTCTAATGTAAGCACACCAGCAGGAAATTGTACAGTTTCACCGCTCACCACCTCCTCGAACATCGGCGCCAGTGTTACGAAAAGCATAAGTAAGAGGACGCCAGCCATTGCCGGCAACAGTCAAGGCCACCAACACGTTGGAAAACAAAAACAAAAAATCTAGTAGTAAACAAACAAAACGTTTTTATATACGGCAGAATATGTGTGTTCGATAAAACAATTAAAGATAATGGAAAAAAGTGATGGGAACCAAGAAGTGAGAACAAAAGATTTGAGTGTGTCGTTTATATAATTATTTAACGGCACAAAGTATGCAAACGACACTGAGTCACGGAGCCGGAAAGTTATTGCGTGGTGTCTTCACGGGACACCTTCTGATCATTTCACCCGTCATTTTACTTCAAATTCCCTCACCACACAATAACTTCCTTACAAATCCTCTTTATTTAGAGAAGAGTTAGGGTGATGGACTGATTTGAAAGTGGATGAGTGTAATTATATCTACACACATCTTCAGTATTTTTATTTTATTTTATTTGTATTACGAAATCGAAATATACACACGCACATTTTGACATGATAAAACACATTAATACCTTTTTCTTAAAGCTAAAACAAAAATCATAATATATACTTTTCTTACCCAATTATTAAAATTATTATTATACTTTTTAATCTAAACCTACAAAAATCGTAATTTTTTTTTGTGTAAATCAGATCTTCATTAAAAATTGTGTAAAAAACATATGTATAACGTACGCCCATAGTTTCAAACGCCAATAAAACCGTACATAGTAAAACTGAAATATGAGAAAACTATCTATTCCAGACTATTTACAATTCCGTGGTCCTACGAATTGCATGTGAAACAAAAACCTCCACCGGTAGGTGTTGAGCACCCGTTTGGTGCACCTCTTGATTTTGCTAACACCGAGCTCCCATCATAACCTCTCGGAACACGAACCTCCACTGAGCAATATCATCTTTCTCATGCATATCAACACTTAGACAATCATCCACCCACTCCCGGCTATTTGTGCTTCCAAAGAACATGCGATGGTTAGCCGGTGTTACCACTTTTTTCCACGCATCGTAGATCCAACCACAATCGCGGAAAACATGTAGTAAAGTTTCTGTGTGGATCAGGCACACCATACAATTATCCAGTGTTCTAAAACTCGCTAGGCGATGACGGTGCGCTCAGGCGCGCTAGCGCTGAGAGCGCTGGCGGCGCCAGCTTTTTTTTTTTTTTTTTTTTAATTTGAAAAATTAATACTTATCTTATTTAAATTTTACATCCTATGATCATAAAACATAAAAATCAAGTAAAACTTGTAAATTGTGTCAAAAGATCAATGAAACGTAGTATCCAAAACCCAAAGATCTAAATCAATGTCATGCTCAACACTCAACTCAACACTCAATAGTCAATACTCTCAAGTCTCAACTCTCAAGTTCAATCCTCAATCTCATCATCATTATTCCCCAAGTCTCCAACTCCAACAATATCATGCTTTGAGTAGGAGTGAGAGGAAGAACAAAGAATGAGAGGAGAAAGAACGACTAGAAAGGAGGCATCTTTGCTTGAGTTTTTTTAGGTTAAGTGTATTTTTAATTATGTCAAAAGTTATATATGTAATATGCCAAATATCTAAGAAAAAAAAAAAAAACGCAACCTAATCGATTTGAGAGCGCCCCAGTCGCTTAGTGGCGCGCCAGTCGCTAAGCGGCGCCTGTAAGCGCCGTGAAGCGCCTTGAAGACCCGGCCGCCTAGAACATGTCGCCAGAGCCAAGTCGGGACGCTGGAGGTGCGCCTAGCGCCCAGGCGGCGCCTAGATGCGATTTTTAGAACACTGCAATTATCATGTAAAACATCCATGTGTGCAAGCATCTCTGCCGTAGGCAATGCCTTACGACGAAAGAGCCAAAACAACATATTTCCTCGTTGCGGCCCTTTAATGGCCCACACCATTTTTCACCTTTTCTCCTCCTACTTTGAACTCATCTCAGCCAGTTGCATAGGCGGATCTACCATTTCTTTAAAGAAGCAGCATGACTTCAAGTTAAATATAAAAACTCTACATATTTTTTATGCGAAAAAATATTTTTGACCTAAGTGAAAAATAAAATTTACTCGAAAAAAAGTTATGGACCCATTGAATAATATTTGGATCCGCCATCTGGTTTGTGGGTTGTGCATAAATGCGCACTCGAGGCATTAAACTTGTTGGATGGCGTAGCCAGCCATTCAACCCCTCCCTCCACAATTACGTTAAACATCTCCCTCAAACAATCCGCAGCCGCGAAAAATCGTAATTATTTCAACTTAACTGTTTTTTTTTTTTTTTCGCATTCTCTATCTTGATCACTTGATGTTATATTTGATACAATTTCAACGGTCATTTCTGATACTATAATGCAAACATCGAAATAGTAGCAAAACGAAGGGATTCTCAACACACACACACACAAAAAGGTATCCTCATTGTCGGTTTCTTATGTTATTTTGTCCTCCTTTTTTTGAGAATAGTTATTTTGTCCTTCTTACCACTCTCTTAATTAAAAGGGTAAGTTAATAGCAGTAATTTTAAGTAATAAATGTCACGTCTTGAAGAAAATCTCCCTTTCCATCAGAAAGAAATAAAAAAAAAAAAAAAAAAAAAAGTTTTACAATTCGTCTAGCTAATTTTTGATTTATTATATTTTTATTTTATTTTATTGGTTTGTTTTTGAAGTGAAGATGACTCAAAAATTGTTTTCTTAGTTAACACGTTAGGCGTAGTGGAGTAAATTAAGGGAGGCAGTCGAAATCTATACAAATAGATCATGCAACTTTGTTTCTGTTTATTTATAATAAATAATCTTAGGTGGATTCAATAATTAAGGTAATGATTGTTTCTTGTGCATACCTTTTTTGATTTAACTTGCTGAATTTATTATTGTTTGTTTTAGATATATATTGTTTGTTTAGATATATGTTACTTGTATTCTTCTGAAAATAAATTTTGGTTGATAAGACAAATTCAACTTAAATATAGTAATTAAGAACTCTTGTTTTCTCTTAAGGATAAGGTTAAATGAAAAACATTTGAACTAATGGTTGAAAAATCTGCATATATATATATATACACACGCAGTAGATATACTTACACATTAGTGTCATGTCTTTTTTTTAGATAAATATAAAAGTAGCACTTGGCCAATTTATTTGTAAATTCCATATTGATCCATGTGGAAAACATACTCAGTTCGTATAAGAGAGAGATTTCCATCCCCAAAACCCAGGTTGTGAGGTGAGGGAAGTTCCGTCTCTTAATATGGTGGGTGAAACAACCACAAAGTTCAATGTGGGACACTTTAACACAAGTTCCCAATGTGGACACGTTAACACGCCTCAAGTGTGGGCCGGGCACACAAGGCCAACAACAGGCTCAGCCAACACTTGCACAATAAAGGTGACTACGATACCATGTGGAAATTTGTAAATTCCATGTTGATCCATGTGGAAAACATAGCCCCAAGCCCATATAAGAGAAGGTGCCTCATCCCCAAAACCTAGGTTGTGAGGTGAGGGAAATCCGTCTCTTAATATGGTGGGTGAAACAACCACAAGTTCCCAATGTGGGACACTTTAACACAAGTTCCCAATGTGGACACTTTAACACGCCCCCTCAAGTGTGGGCCGGGCACACAAGACCAACAAATAGGCCCAACCCTCAAGTGTGCGCCGAGCACACAAGGCCAACAAATAGGCCCAACACTTGTACAATAAATGGTGGCTCTGATACCATGTGGAAAACATAGGCCCAAGCCCTTATAAGAGGAGGGGCCTCATCCGCAAAACCTAGGTTGTGAGGTGAGGGAAGTCCGTCTCTTAATATGGTGGGTGAAACAACCACAAGTTCCCAATGTGAGACACTTTAACACGCCTCCTCAAGTGTGGGCCGGGCACACAAGACTAACAAATAGGCTCAACACTTGTATAATAAATGGTGGGCTCGATACCATGTGGAAAACATAGGCCCAAGCCCTTATAAGAGAGGGCCTCATCCCCAAAACCTAGGTTGTGAGGTGAGGGAAGTCCGTCTCTTAATATGGTAGGTGAAACAACCACAAGTTCCCAATGTGGGACACTTTAACACAAGTTCCCAATGTGGACACTTTAACACGCCCCCTCAAGTGTGGGTCGGGCACACAAGGCCAACAAATAGGCTCAACACTTGCACAATAAAGGGTGCCTCTGATACCATGTGGAAATTTGTAAATTCCATGTTGATCCATGTGGAAAACATAGCCCCAAGCCCATATAAGAGGAGGGGCCTCATCCCCAAAACCTAGGTTGTGATGTGAGGGAAGTCCGTCTCTTAATATGGTGGGTGAAACAACCACAAGTTCCCAATGTGGGACACTTTAACACGCCCCCTCAAGTGTGCGCCGGGCACACAAGGCCAACAAATAGGCCCAACACTTGTACAATAAATTGTGGCTCTGATACCATGTGGAAAACATAGGCCCAAGCCCTTATAAGAGGAGGGACATCATTCCCAAAACCTAGGTTGTGAGGTGAGGGAAGTCCGTCTCTTAATATGGTGGGTGAAACAACCACAAGTTCCCAATGTGGGACACTTTAACACGCCTCCTCAAGTGTGGGCCGGGCACACAAGACTAACAAATAGGCTCAACACTTGTATAATAAATGGTGGCTCTGATACCATGTGGAAAACATAGGCCCAAGCCCTTATAAGAGGAGGGGCCTCATCCCCAAAACCTAGGTTGTGAGGTGAGGGAAGTCCGTCTCTTAATATGGTAGGTGAAACAACCACAAGTTCCCAATGTGGGACACTTTAACACAAGTTCCCAATGTGGACACTTTAACACGCCCCCTCAAGTGTGGGTCGGGCACACAAGGCCAACAAATAGGCTCAACACTTGCACAATAAAGGGTGCCTCTGATACCATGTGGAAATTTGTAAATTCCATGTTGATCCATGTGGAAAACATAGCCCCAAGCCCATATAAGAGGAGGGGCCTCATCCCCAAAACCTAGGTTGTGATGTGAGGGAAATGGCGTCTCTTAATATGGTGGGTGAAACAACCACAAGTTCCCAATGTGGGACACTTTAACACGCCCCTCAAGTGTGCGCGGGCACACAAGGCCAACAAATAGGCCCAACACTTGTACAATAAATTGTGGCTCTGATACCATGTGGAAAACATAGGCCCAAACCCTTATAAGAGGAGGGGCATCATTCCCAAAACCTAGGTTGTAAGGTGAGGGAAGTCCGTCTCTTAATATGGTGGGTGAAACAACCACAAGTTCCCAATGTGAGACACTTTAACACGCCTCCTCAAGTGTGGGCCGGGCACACAAGACCAACAAATAGGCTCAACACTTGTACAATAAATGGTGGCTCTGATACCATGTGGAAAACATAGGCCCAAGCCCTTATAAGAGGAGGGGCCTCATCCCCAAAACCTAGGTTGTGAGGTGAGGGAAGTCCGTCTTTTAATATGGTGGGTGAAACAATTAACCACAAGTTCTCAATGTGGGACACTTTAACAAACCAATCCAAAATATCATTATAATCTTAAAAGCAGAATGCAACAATTCATGTTTATATTGTTATACAAAGTGATGTGTTGTGTACATGGTTAAATTAAAGAGAAATAGTCTTGAGTTTAGCCGGGTGAGGAGGATCATTTTGCCTTCACGTAATGAATTGCTTAAAGAAACAACATATAAATAATATAAAAATATAATAAACTGAAAGGAAGAAAAGAAAAATGTGCCGCCAACTGGCATAAATCTAACAACACCACAACACTGGATGAAAATGTGTTCTTCATCTTCTTGAATGAAGGACAGGATTGTGAGCTAGGGATCCTGCTCCTAAGTTGTCACACCACAACACTGGTTTTGCAGGAGGTTTGATATGCATTTCAGACAGTAAGTTAAGTATCCACTGAGCTTCTGCAGCAGCATTTGCAAGAGCCCTGTATTCAGATTCTGTACTAGATCTGGATACAACAGGTTGCTTCTTGGAGGACCATGAGACAAGAGAACCTGCCAGAAACAGACAATATGCAGCAATGGATTTCCTGTCATTCTTATCACAGGCCCAGTCAGCATCACTAAAGCCATGTAGAACCAAGGGATGAGCTGATTTAAAGTGCAGACCATAAAATAATGTGCCCTTGATGTACCTCAGCAAATGTTTTACATGCTGCCAATGACTTACAGTAGGTGCCTGCATGTGTTGACTCAAGGAGTTAACAAAGAAAGGCAAGATCTCAGTGCGGTGAGAGTCAAATCTTGTAGAGCTCCAATGGTGCTTCGTAGATCGTAGGATTGGTCATTAGTTCCGAGGATTGAGTTGTTTGATGAGTGACAACCATGGGTGTACTGCAAGGTTTGATGTGTTGTAAATTCAGCTTCTCCAGAAGTTGTCTGGCATAGTTATGTTGGGATAGATATAAGCCAGTTTCATCTCTCACAGCTTGAATTCCCAGAAAGTGATGCAGTTCCCCCAGATCCTTGAGAGAAAACCTTAGATGTAAGGCTTTAATAAACTGTTGAATCAGAGACTTATCATTCCCTGTGACTAAAATATCATCTACATACACCAAAACATACATAACAGCTTTATCAGTTTTATAAATAAACAAAGAAGTATCAGCTCTGGACTGTGCAAATTCCCAAGACAACAGTTGTTGACTTAGTTCTGAAAACCAAGCTCTAGGAGCTTGTTTGAGACCATAGATGGCCTTTTTGAGATGACAAACAAATCCAGGTTTGGCAGGATCCTCAAAACCTTCAGTGAGTCATAAACATGCACTCATGCAATGTCCCATTTAGAAAGGCATTGTTGATGTCAATGTCTCGATTGACCAATCTTGAGCAAGCAAGCACTGACAAGAATAACCACGATGGTGGAGGCTCACAGCCACTGGGCTAAAAGTTTCAGTGTAGTCGGACACGGAGTTTGATGAAATCCCTTGGCCACAAGTCTTGCTTTGTATTTGTTGACAGTGCCATCAGGGTGGAGTTTTAGTTTGAAAACCCACCTATTAGCAACAAGATTATGAGCATAGGATCTGGGGACTAGTTCCCAGGTATGATTCTTCATCAAGGCACTGTATTCTTCCTCCATAGCTTTCTTCCAAGCTGGATGTTGAAGTGCAGAAGCAACTGTAGTAGGTTCAGATGAGTAAGGAGAAGGATGAGCTGTTGCAAGATAGGAGTAGGTTTTAGGCTTGAAAATTCCACTCTTGGACCTAGTCTGCATAGAGTGGTTGTTAATAGAAGTGGACATAGGTTGTGTCTGAGGAATAGAATCAGAAGGAACAGAAGGAGACCTAGAAGAGGTTTCAGGGTCATTGGAAGGAGAATGAGGACAATCTTCAGTTTCAGGACTAGGAGAAAAAGTTATACTTTTGGATGTGCTCTTACTAGATTGACAGGGAGACTGAGAGGACTGTTGAACAGGAGTTGGTGAGTTGATTGTGTTAGAAGGAACATAATTTCCAGATGGAGACCTCAATGAGGTAGATTTGGGTGAGGTAACAGAGGTGTGACCAGTGTTATTAGGAACAACATGTAGGGAGTCAGGTGGCAGGCTGAGAGTAGGATTCATAAACACAGATGGTTGGATGACAGTATTATGAGGAGGATCAACATGAGATTTAACATGGGACTTATCATAGGGAAAGTGTAATTCATCAAAGGTCACATCTCTGGACACATAGACTTTACCAGTTGGATCTGAGACACATGTATCCTTTATGACTTGGTCGAGGCCTAGGTGCACACACTTGATGGAGTGAAGCGAAATTTTCTATGTTGAAAGGGCCTTAGGTTAGGAAAGCGAGAGCACAACCAAAGACCTTTAGCAATTTATAGTGCGGAATCTTACAAAATAGACTTTCAAAGGGTGACTTATGATTGAGCAGGAGTTGGTAGGTAGTTAATCAATCTAACAGAGTGCATAAAGCTTTCCCACCAGAATTTCAAGGGCATTGAGGCTTGAGCAAGGAGGGTAAGTCCCATCTCTACAATATTCCTATGTTTCCTTTCAGCTTTGCCATTTTGAGCATGTGCATGGGGACAAGGGTGTCTAAATTGGACTCCAGAATTCTTAAGAACCTCAGTGAATGACCTATACTCTCCTCCCCAATCAGTTTGTAGGCACTTAATGTTTAGGTTAAACTGATTCTCAACTTGTTTCTTAAACATCAAGAAGGCAGGAAGAGCATCAGATTTGTGTTTTAGAGGGTATATCCAAGTGTACCTAGTACAATCGTCAACAAAATGTATATAATAGGTATAGCCAGCAGTTGAAACTATGGGGGAAGGTCCCCATAAGTCAGAGTGAACAAGTTCAAAGGGTGCAACAGTTTTAGTTTCAGAGTTAGGATAAGGGAAAGCATGTTGTTTACCCAATAAGCAAGCATCACAAAAAGAAAGTTTTTCATTAGATTTCAAGGAAACATTACATAGACTCAGGACTTGACTCAATATCCTTTCAGAAGGATGTCCTAACCTTCTATGCCAAACATTGGCAAAGACTACTACCTCTTGACTCACTCTGAGACATACACCTTAGGATCACCAGACACAACCGAACTTCAGCAGCTTTTTGATGGGAAGACTGATCAACAGTAAACACTTTGGAGTGAAGAGAGCTCAGGGTTGGAAGATGCATTTGATAAAGGCCATTCTTAAGAGTTCCTTCCAGAAGAACTTTCTTGGTAGCTAGATCCTTCACAAAGCAAGAATTAGAGTGAAATTCAAGAAAAACAGGATTATCCTTTGGTTAGCTTGGAAACACTCGGCAAGTTTTTAGCTATATTGGGAACATGAAGGATATGATTCAGGACAAATTTGAATTATGATTAATGAGAAAGATTAGAGTGACCAATGTTGGCTATAGGAAGAGACTCACCATTACCAACTGTCCGGTGCATCTGCACCTTCATATCCGTGAGCTCGGATGAAGGCTATTGAGATCGAAGCAATGTGATTTGTAGCTCCGTAACCGTGCATACCAACCGGGATCCATAAAAGTATCACCAAGCAATGTAGCAGAGTTTGCTCTTGGTCCGAGTTACGAAAGGGGCTCTTGGTCCGAATTGTTCCGCTTTTGTTGGTGGGTTGGCCAGTGCAGATGAGAGAGTCATACTGTAGTAGCAATTTGTCGCTATGTGTCCAACTTTGGTGCAAACTTGACACAGCTGGCTCAGTCCAGATCGACTCACTCTACCACCTCTACCTCGACCTCTTGGGCCTCTTCCACCTCCTCTTCCCTCGCTTGAGTCTTGACCATACCGACCACCATTAGGCCTCTGTAGTTAGGATTTGACCTGTAGGTGTTTTGTTTGTTGGTAGCCAAATGAGCGGCAGGGATGGAGCATCCAAAGATCATAGAGGATTCAACCGAGCCAACAGCCTCTCACGTGTGTAATAAGTCGAGATCGCACCTCTTGCCAGAAAGTGACCCAATTCTAGATGTGATGTTGACTATAATGGACTCATAGTCTTTGCCTCAGCCTCCAAGAGTATCGAGGATCAATTCAGCATTAGAAATAGGAAAACCTGCAGCTGCTAAACCATCGGAATAAGACTTCATAAGGGCTAGATAGTCAGTCATTGATCTGGTACCTTTATCAGTCCTTGTTAATGCTCCTTTGTATTCAAGCATACGAGCTTGAGATCTATTATTAAAGAGACTTTCTAGTGTTGACCATACCTCAAATGCATTAGAGAATGACCAATAATCTCGATTAAGGCTTGTTCCGTCATGGAACTCATGAGCCAACCAACAAGGAGCGAATCAGAGCAACCCAATCATCATAGCGATGATAGCCGACATGCCATACAAATTGGACCCAAGAACTTGAGGAGGACAGGGGCTGGTACCAAAGAGGTGACCATCTAGTCTATGGCCCTTGATAATCGGAAGCACTGTTGATTTCCAGAGCAAGTAGTTGTTCCGATCCAGCTTTATGTTGCAAGATTGAGTCAAATTTCCTCCAAACGGTGTAAGAGGACGGAGAGCAGAAGAATAAACTGGAGGAGGAGTAGATAAAAACGGTGGCAGAGAGGGCAACGGGGCTCTTGTCAACCCGGAGAACAGCATTTCCGGTCGGGTAAACGGGTAGGCAGAGAGCGGTGGTAGCTGCATGTTAGTGGGTATAGCAGAATAAGGTGGTAAAGTACTGGAAACACCACCAGAAGAAGAAGAGCTAGAGCCAGAAGTTGGTAATGGTGTGGAGATGGACCCAATAGTGATAGAAGGCTCAGGACTCGGTATTAGCGGTGGGCTTGAGCTCGCCGGAGAGTCGGCGGCTGAGGCGTTTGCCATAGTGCTCTGATACCAAGTAAAGAAGATGATAATTATAAATCTTATCCTTCAAGGTACACTGCAGTGCTGGTATATAACATACCACACAATCTAACAACCAAATCTACTAGAATCAACTAGACTGTGACAAGTGTCACTTACAAGAGATAATGACAAATAAGGACAACACAAACTAAATAATAACAAAACAGTCCTTATACTTTAACAGGAGCAAAAAGGATGTTTTGCCGCACAAAATCTCTTCAGACTTATCTACATTTCATCTATTATATTTTCACTAAACACTATTAGGTAGATAACAGAAATACGATATCAAACCTTCGTAATTTGATCGTGTGTGCTACAAGTAGCATTTGTACTAGCTAGATGATTTTAATCATAGATATATATCAAAATTTTAACTATAAAAAACCTCCAACAAAAATATGGAAACCTAATATACACAAAAATATGTGATTTTGCTTCAGAGGTTTGACAGTTATTTCAAACATCGCCCGACTGCTATGTTAACACGACAGACTTAAAAGATGTCTTTTGGGGCTGGTGGGATAATCACTCTATAGAGACTCTACAAACTGTTAACTCTTATATCCTCACTTTTGTTTGCTGGGAACTATGAAAGGCGCGAAACAAATTTATTTTTGAAGGCATGTTCGATACCCCACAAAAAGTGATTCACTCTATTATCCGAAATCTATCCATGGCCTTCTTTCAAAACCCATTTGTCGTATGGATCATAAAGATGATGTTCTTCTACATCTTGGCATCTTCAAGCAGTTCTCTTCGAAACCTAAAAAAATCCCTATTACAGTCAAATGGATGCCCCCTTCTGCGAATTATTTTAAGCTTAACTCGGATGGTTCCTCAATAAATAACCCTGGCAACTCAGGTAGTGGTTTCATTATTCGCAAAGATCAAAGCAGTTTGGTTCATGCTTACTCTGCATTTCTTGGGACTGCCAACAGCATTGAAGCTGAAATCAAAGCTCTTTATTATGGAGTGGACTTTTGTGTTAAAATTTGTATTTTTCCTCTTATTGTGGAAACGGATTCGTCGGTCCTCTATTCCATTTTACATGATGATAAGTCATTTCCTTGGGAGCATCACGATTTTCTTTATCAAACTCGTCAGATTATTCAAGCGCATGGTTATACCTTCAGCACATCTACAGAGAACCAAACACAGTGGCAGACTTCTTGGCCAAGTCCTCAAGTTCTTCTGGCTTATCCTATCAATATGATAGTCACATCTATTCCATTGGAATTACGCTTTCATATACTTCGCAATAGACTTGGTTTGTTTTCTATTCGCTTGGTCAAACAAAGATGACTTATTGGGAAGCACTCTTCAATGTTTTGAAGAGTGCAAACCTGGTTGTTTCTATCCCTACTGTATCTTTATTATTTTGCCTCAGATCTATGTGGGCCTATCATTGTGGTTGGTTACGGGAGAACAAATTTACATTGCAGAATGACTCAAATCTTGGAGTATCAGCTCAATTTGTTGCATTCAACTGACTGTAACATCAAACACCACTTAGAGGAACATCACATTGAATAGGAATTAATGTCGCATTGAGCATTTTTTTGGAAGCACCCTTCAATCTTTTGAAATTGCACATTGATTCTCTTACCCATTTTGAGATTGATTATTTTTCCTTGCACGAATCATATGACATTGGAGGCGTCTTGGAAGCTTATCTCTTCAAACATCATTCATATTGACGCGACAATAGCTAATTTTTTTCAAGACTGAACATGCTGAACACAAGCGGAGTTTCTTTTGTTATTTTTTTGCATTCCCATTATATTAAAGGGGTTTTTATTTTTTATTTTGAAAGCATAGGGTGTGGTACTTTTTCCTATACACAAGATTTTCCCATATCGAGTTTGTCACGCATAGGTTTAAGGATGCATGATATTCTTCGGCTACGTAATTTGGTACAAGAAGAGGGCAAGGACTCGGCTTTGTACGAAACTTTTCTATCTCTTTTAATAAAAGGCTTCGTTCATTTAAAAAATAAAATTAAAAACTTATAACTAGAAGATTATGCTTTATATTAACAGTATATGCACCCTTCTTTCTTGGAAACTTCATAAAGCGATTGGTCAATGTATTCATCAAAATTGTGTATGGAGAAAATTAGCAATGATGTAACCACGTACGTTACATGACTTGGCATGGAACTGGGATCGTCTGATGTAAAGGCCTGATGCTGTGATGTAAAACGACGTCGTTTCGATTCCAAACGACGCTGTTTTGCTGTGTCAGTTTTTTTTTTTTTTTTTTCAGTTTGCGAACAAAACTGAGTCGGATTGACGCGAAACGGTGTCGTTTCAACATCACAGCAGCCTCTGCTGTGTATTAATCACAGCAGAGGATCCGGGCTCCTTGGCATGTTACCTTTTTTCTATTTATATTAACATTAACATTTCATCCGAAAGATATAAAGAAAATAGATTGTTTGAATATACTATATACTGCTAAACTCTTAACAAAAATAATATTGAACTCAACCTAAAGCCTTTTATGTTCTGTTCAAGGGCTTCATGAATGATATAAATCGATATATGTATATCCGTCCGTAACTTTGATGGGGCTGCCCCGGCCTTTATTACCTTACGAGGATGACCAAAAAGCTAAAGTGTGATTGTCACCAACTTTGCATCTTTTTATGTTTATTTTTATTTTTATTTTGAGATGGAACAAATTAAGAGGGACTTCAGTTTCAAATTGGAAAGTAAATTAAAAAAAAAGTAAGGGAGGGGAGGGGTGGGGGGGGGGGTGGTGGTGGTTAGAACAACTCTGGAAAAGCCTGAGAAAAAAGACAACGATGCCCTTGATCGTCATTTAAAATCAAAGATACACAAGTGGGTTGTTTCACTTGTTCTGACACAACGATTACGGTAATAACTAACATCGTACTGCAAAAAAGAAAATAATAATAACAATAATAATAAGGAGAAACAAAAATTGGCTAGGTTAATTTGGACATAGTTTTAAACATTGTTTTACAGCAATGCATAAATCGTTCTAGAAGAAATGTTGCCCTATCAGTAAACATAAGATTCTCCTTTTTAAAAACATGGCGTGGATTACTCGAAATCATAAGGTTGAGATAGAGCTGTTGGAATCATATAATATATATATATATATATACAGCGCGTCACTGTGTCTTCTCTGATGCTCTGCGCTAAAAAGAATTTAGTGTCTTCAATCCTGTGTGAAAAAAATATATTACAATTTATTTTTAGGATACTTATGTTGATAAGCGTTATAAAAATATAACGAAATTTGATTGATTTTTTTTTCACTAAATTCATTTATAAATTTACGTCTTACTAGGTTTTTTTAAATAACAAAACATAAAATTGACTTAAAATACACTTACGTTATATGAAATGGGCCCTAAAATTTTAAGTTTTGTACTTTGCTGCCACGGCGCTTATTTAGCCTTTCAGGGACGGCTCTGTATATATATATATGTTGTCAAAAGTTAAACCTAATATTTTTCTATGACAACCCCTTCAATTCGCCTTATATTTATTATTCGCACTGATCACCGTACGTTTCATAAAGATAACCAGCATTGTTATAAATTAATATTGCATATAAGATTATAATAAGCATTCCAAACAAGTCAGCCCAGTGACAGCAATCAACAATACACACATGCATCGCCTTTACATGTAATTAGTTCATCCATATTTAAATACAAGGTATTTTACCTTTTAGCTAGGTTTTGTCTCGTAAATCGTTTAAAACATCAATGAATTTTATCATTTTTTTTTTTTGTTTTACACATAATTTATTGTCTATTTAAAACTTTTTATAACTTTACTAACTACCTAATGCATTAATATAGACTTTTATTATTGAAATTTATAACATTCATTCAATTTCTCAAACCGTGTGAAAATATTAAAATAGGTTATATTAAGGACGGCGGCGGTAGTGGTACTTATACAGTGTTGAGAATCGTCTAGAGACACATAAAAATTACTTGTAATCTATAGCATTTATGGCGTTTACATTGTTGTAGCACTATATATGTATTTCTATTGTAATTAAATCGAATCAATGAAATCAATGTTTATTTCCTTTGTTAGGGTATCAGAGCAAGAGGTCGTAAGTTCAAGTAGGTTATTGACTCCCTACCACAACATGTCAAGGATATGGGCCCTCTCTCTTACTTTCTTGGCCTCGAAGCTCTCTCCACCTCTGATGGTTTATATCTTACTCAAAGCAAGTACATTCTCCAACTACTTCAGAAGGTTGGCATGGACAAATCTAAGCCTTGTCACACACCTATGGCCTCTAAGACTCGATTACAGTGAGATGGCATCCCCATGTTCTCTGATCCCACACTTTACCGCCAGATCTGTGGGTGGGCTTGATACGCTTCAATTCATTCGTCCTAACATTGCCTTTGATATCCACTCTGTCAGCACGTTTATGCACTCAACCACTGAAGAGCATTGGACCGCGGTTAAGCGGATTTTACGTTACCTCAAGCACACTATCTAAGACGGCCTTTTCTTATCCTCCACATCTATATCTCTTCAGGCCTACATTGATGTTGACTAGGCTGCTAATCCTGATACCCGACGTTCCATTGGTGCCTATTGTATTTTCTTTGGCTCTAACCATATTAGTTGTTGTGCTAAACAACACTTGATTGTCTCCAATAGCAGGGCTGAATATAAGGTCCTCTCTAATGCAATGACTGAATTGCAATGGATCTGCAGCCTTCTTCGTGACATGTCCATTCCCTTACCCTCTCCGCCTACTCTTTGGTGTAACAACGTTGGCGCCACCTATCCTGTGGCTAATCCTATCTTCCACGCACGTACCAAACATATTGAGATCGACCTCCACCACGTTTGGGAACTTGTAGCCACCAAACGTCTTACCATTGCATTCATCTCCTCCAAAGATCAACTGGCTGGCCTTCTTACTAAACCACTTGGCAACCCATGATTCTCTTCTCTCAAGGCCGATCTCCATATTCATTGCATTCCATAGGATTGCGGGGGCGTGCTAAGAATTTTCTAAGGACACATGAAATATCTTGTAATCAATAGCATTTACGGCATTTACATTGCTGTAACACTATATATGTATCACTATTGTAATCGAATTGAATCAGTGAAATCAATCTTTATTTCCTTCGTTATACACGTATGAAGCTTAATGTCGGTCATGGGCGGATCTACTTGTACCTATATGGATACACGGACACGCCTAAATTGATAAATTACACAAACTTTACCTGTAAAAAACATTTATAGACACCGCTGGAAAAAATATCTCCTAAAAAAGTTTATGGACCCCGCTGAACAATTTTCTGAATTCGTCATCGATTGTCACTAGATTTCGTATTTTTCGTTTTGATCTAATGATGCATTATAGTTTTTATGAACTTCAAAATTTACTTATAATATGTATCTTGTAAAAAAAAAATCGGTACAAAGTCGATTGCAAGTAACTTTTCCTCACCGTTGTGGCTCAGCTCAACTGGCTAGAGCTGATGTCTTCAAACCCCTCTGGAGGTAATACTTTGAGAGTCTTCCAGCATACTTTTCCTCTTTAGAAAAGTTGCATCCACATTATATGGTGTGTTTATTCATTATCACACAGTAAATAAGTTATCCACATTATGTGATGTGTTTGTCCACTCTTATAGTTATAAATAAATGTAGTGTTATTCCTTTCATTTGTAATATAAAAAAATAATAACAAAAAGTACATCTTCCTCGATTTTAAATTTATATCGGTTTTTTTTTTTTTTTTTGGTTTGTTTTGGCGCCAGTCAATATGGGGAATCAATAGAGGATCGGTGACGGGGAAATTGGGCCACTTCATCCAATATTTGTTAGTTACAATCTTGAGCTCGTAGTCTTAGCATACGGCCCATCTGTAGTCTGTCAAAGCCCGTGATATTTATGGCCGTTATTATGCAAAGTCTTCTTCATCTGTAGTCTTATGGGCTTTCAACAAGGCCTCGTAGTCTCACATTACAAACCAGACTCCGTTTATTTTTGGTTTGGTTTAATTTTGGGTTGGTTTTATTTATTAGTAGATACTAAAAATGATTAAATTAATGATTAGAAAATCAATTCTTTTTTTAAATTTATGATAATATAAAACTACCAAAAAAAGTTTAAATCTAAATATGTAAAATACAGATTTTCTTTTAAATACTCATAGGAATCGCTATTCATGAGCATCCAAGGGCACAACATCACGACCTAGGACCCCCTCAGAATCAAATATTTTTTTTTTGGCTCCATCTTTATATCTTCGTTGTGTATTTCAAGTTATTTTTTACTAATTACTTAATAAAAAAATAGTAATACTCAAATCAATACACATAATCGATAAAAAAATTCTAATAAACTTAAATACTCTAAAACAACTGCTACATTGTGGTACATTGTGGTTTTTCGACTAGTCAATGAGCATAGAATAAATCGCTAAGGCGCCCCGATTACCGGTGATATCTAAACTTGTGAAATTGATGGTATTGAATATACACTGGTAATTTGTTTATCCGGTTCTATCCACCCAAAAGATAGGTGGTGCATTTCATCAGGAATAATGATAAAGGCACAATGGTTAGCCATAACGAGCGACACAACAGTGATCTGCACCGTTGATTATAATGTGTTAAATTAATATAAATCTAATATGATCAACGGTGCAGATCACCGTTGTGTCGCTCGTCGTAGCACAACCGTTGTGTCTCTATCATTACTCTTTCATCAGCTTTTCAATCCAAAACATGTCAAAGACATATTCCAAACATATAAATACAAAATTAAACAATATGCTGTTTTTCGTTTTGGGGTCAATCAAAAAAAAGTTGTAGTACATGTTCTTTGTACTTTAACAATTATTTTGGCCATCTTTGTTTTCAGGAAAAAAAGAAAAGAAAAAAAACACATTTTGGCCATCTTTGTTGGCAGTAGAGAAGCACATTGCTAGCTAGTTGCTATAAACGGTGGGTGGGTAGTTCCAATGCCTGCCCTGGGTCGCACTCAGGTAATAATATTAGGGTGGTTTGGTCTGTTGTTGAAAAGTTGCAGGCTTGCTGCTGTTTCTATATTCCAAATAATGCAAGCCAATCAAAACAGCTTATTCTCCTCCAAAGGTGGAGCCATGATTTTAATTTAGGGTGGGACAATAAACTATATCGAGTTTGTCGGTCGGGCTGGATTAAGAATATTTTATGGATCAAACTGGACTATATAGATCGGACAATTCTAAAGGCAACCCAGTTTTTACTTCCGGCACTACGTTCATATGTAAAATTTTGCATATAAAATTTGGTGCCGAAGTAATTACATTGTGACTTTAGAATTGTCCTATAGATTTTATAGTGTAATATTTTTTTGTCCGGATGACCTTAGCCCCCTTTGCCCCTAGTATAGGTCCGCCCTTGTTATGCCGTACTTATAAAACCGATATTGTGTTACTGATTCAACCCGTAAACCACAGGTGGTGTGCGTATATATAATTTTTAAGATAAAATCATGTTTATATTTGAAAATAATTACATTATGAGTAACCGTTTTCAAAATACCCGACAAAACTTATGAAAATTTTAATTAAAGCTTTAATGTACTCGATTCGATTGGAGTTCAGTTAAATCATATATGGCAAAGTATGTCACATGTCAAACGTCGAGCGTCTCACATCGTTTACATATTCCAAACCACCACCCCCCCTAATTAAAACAATCTTTGAAAGGGCAGGTTTTAGTAGTGACAAATTGAGCCCAGAAAGGCTGAGTGTGGAGGTTCGAATCCCGTAAAGGGACGACTTCTTTTAGTTTCTTGGTAAAAAGTCAGCCATCGACTCATGAAATTTGCCAGGATTCTCGATTAACATCTACACTCATTACATGGGATCGGACAGTGAGGCACCTCGAGTTAGGGTTTAACCTTTTTTTAAGAACAGCCTTGGAAATTTACGAAAAATAAGAACTAAAATATGATTGACTTCCCATTCTTCTTCTAGCTTCTTAAAAATAAAAATAAAAAACATGTCTGACTTACATTATTTATACATAATATTGACAAGTGAGAAATAACGAGGGAATTTTAAATTAAATTACTCTAAAAAGTCAATTAACCCCTAAATTAAATCACTTAAGTTTCTACATGTTTATAGGTTTGTACTTTGGGAAGTGTATTGGTGGACATATATAATATGGCACCTTCAAAATAAAAAATGATATGCGTATGATTAAAGATTTAATTATACCAAGATGACCTGTATTATTCATTAGTTAATGATGTCAAGATGATCTTTTTTTTTCTTTTCTTTTTTTTTTTTAGAAAGGTCAAGATGATCTATAATATAAAAATGATGTTTAAAAAAATTCACGAATGTAAATTTTCAATTTCATGTGATTCTTTGATTTTGATTTTTCATTATTTCATATTTTGGGTATGCTTTTGGTCTCTTTCAGCTTGAAATGCCCTTTCAAACCGGTATGTTGGTCATTGCCTGCAATGCCCCTGCAGTACAGGACCGTCTGGTGCAAGTGTTTAGCACCACGTCGTTTTCATGCTAAATACTGCAACGGAATGCATGTCTTATAGGAGATCAGGTCTCCTTGGTCATCATAATCCATTCCTCCATATCTTGTGATCTCAATCACAAGTGTCCGAGAGAGATTCGTAATTCGTATGAAATTAAAAACATTTTTTTCTTCATATTGTCGAGTTTGTGTAATACACTTATTGCATATTTGTGATATGTTGATGAAAAATGCTACGATCACAATCATACTGATTCATTCAATGACTCGACATACTTTTACATCAATAATTATTATGTATGATATATGGATCGAGCTAAACTTACCATGATCATTGATTTAATATATTTTTTTAAAAATTAATAAACATGTTGTGTCATTTGGTCGTAGTTATATAAAAATAATTGTATGAAAGATATTAGATATGCAAATATATAAACGCGAATTTACCACACATAGTTATGTACCGCCCAATTACCACATAGTCATTAAAGGTTTATGACTTTATGACTATGTCACATCATAGATGTATAAATCATTTTGGTATAAACTTTTTTTTCTACGATAAATAAATCTTTTATGAATGTTTATAACATTAACCCACTACATATAATTTTTTCTCTACTACACACAAACTAGAAGGGAAAAAAAGGGAGACTTTACAGCTTTTTGGATGTTTGAACCACTCAGGTTTTGTGTAAAGTTTTGCCCAATCATCATACCTCCAACGGTAGGAAGCTTTTGTTAAAGTTTTAGAAAAAATTATGAACCTTCTATTGAAGATACTCTTAGTTAAAGTCTCATTAAATACGTGTAGTTATATGTCCACATAGTATGATAATTTTATTTCCGTGAAAAAATATATTCTACCTTAGATGAATCAATCGGGATACCACACAACTCGTATGACACATCGTTTATATAACTTTTAGATTTTTATCAATTTAGTTTTTATATCATCTTTATTTATACTACTATAAATATGGAAAATGATATGCTTACTACACTGTGTACAGAATAAGATAAACCACTACACGGGCGTTCTTCGATTAAAATGGTCAATTATTTTTTGTAGTGGATCCCGACCGAATATGTGGTATTGATTGTGTTGTGTAAGATATAATGGTTGAAAGAGTAATGGATGTATCCGGTATCCCTACTCCTATAAATATACAAAAGTGACGTGAAGCTGATGTGGTTCATGCACTGAATTGCGAATAAGGGACAAAACGATGACAACGGAGCAAACCCCGTCATATGATAGGCATTACCCTAAGCCACACGTCATCGTGCTTAATATTTTTTCCCTAATCTTTTTTTTTGGATTTTTGTTTGTTTGTTTGGAATTGATGCCGAGGATTACACATGGTAGAAGCTAATTACTATTAATTTTAGAGTAGTAGTGATACATCTACTATTTATTTTATCATAATATTCTATACAACATAATCAACACTCTAAACTTTGTTGGACCAATCACAAAAAATATTTCATCAATTTAATCAACACTCATAAAGCATGTAGTGGTATTTACACTATACAAAAGTGTGATTGCACATACAATTTCCCTTAATTTTGTTAAACCCGTGTATAATTAAAATAAATAAAAGAATAAAATCAACAACAATTTTATTGATCTTGATAAACAATAACAAAGAAGTACAGAAAGAAAAAAATAAAGGATATTGACGATCCGGAAATGAGATTTAACTCGCTCTAAGAGAAATTTCGCTTCAGTATGTACTCGCTTTTTGCAAAGAATTGTCTCCCAAGAATTCTCATATTACCTTTCGAGAATAAGCGCATCGCAAACTCGAACAACGATTTAACTCTACAAAGGCTTGTAAACTCTTCACTTGATGCAAGAACAGTGATGCGTAAGAATGTATGTATGTATGCACTGTGTTGTATTTCGTAATTCAGTGTGTTTTTCTTCCCATTCATGTAGCTCGCTTATATAGCAGAGGACATGGAAAAACCGATGAAAAATGAACTCTTCACCGAATTGAATGTCATAAATATCAAGATTATGTTGGAACTTGGAAAGCTAAAAGCTCGGCTTTAATCACGACTTAAAGTTGGATAGGAACATGAGCAGTCTCTCACTCAAAGCAGATCGAGCCTCACCAAGAACCTTGATTCGATTTACAGATGAAAAATAAATTGCGATTGTAATGCAAAACCGAACTCGATCGTGAACCTTCAAATCGAGTACGCAGGACACGCTGGCATGCACAAGCCCAAGCGGTAAATCCGATTGATTTGCACCCTCGCGCCCAGTAGAACGGTATATAATGTTGGTTTCTTATTCCAACTACACTAAAACAATATCATATAAATATTGCTTCTTTTTCCTTCTTCCAACCAATGTGGGAGAAAAGTTTCTTCCCATTTTTTCTTTTCATAACACACACTTAAGCCCAATAGGCCCAATATGACATATCATCAATTTTCCAACAAACCGACTTTAAGCGTTAATTTCTCATTCACTCGTTATCCGAATTGAATGATTCCAAATCCTGAATTCATCTACGACTCACGTAGTTTTCAAAATTAATAAAACATTACATATATTCTATACAAGAATATATCCGAAATACGCTTACAAAGTCACTGAATAAAATGATTATAAAATCATTTTTAATTCATTTTTAATTCAATTCCACATTTTCTCCAACAATCCCCCACATGAATGGAAATTAATGCAGATGCAGACTCTGAAGAGATTTTGGCAGAAATATATTGCATCAGGAGAGGTAGCTTCTGGCTTTGAACCTGCCTTAGTGAAATACTATCGGATTTACTCGGCTAATTAGTGAACTTAAGTCTTGAACTGTTCAGCCTTTAGTGTAAAACCAGACAATAGTACTCACACAATATTTCCCTTAACATTGTACTTGGTTCTCATGACTGGATTCGTTTTGGCCCTGAATCACACTTGGTTTCAGAAAGTGCGTTAGAGAATTCTAGCCTCTAAACTCTCTTTGAAGCGGCCCCACTTCGCACTTACATAGGTGACCTCCTATCAAGAGTATTACGCCATACCCCACTCGAATTTAATCAAGTTATAGGAATCATTAAAAGTTTTCACTTATCCTTCACACTTTCGGCAGACAACACTTTTATTCACGAGAATGGGTAAGTGTTCATCAACAAACTTTCATAACTTAGTTGTCCCTTTGAACCATGATCTTGGGATCTCCAATCAACATGGTAGGGTTACCATTACGAAGCTTATCTTTCAATAGGCTTCATCCCATTCCGAGTGTCAAAACCGACATTTGATCTCAGGTAAGCCTTTTGTAAGCGGATCCGCAAGATTTTCCTTCGACTTTATATACTGGATGGAAATCACACCGGTAGAGATCAATTGTTTAACGGTGTTATATCGTCGACGATGTGTGTTCAGACTTACCATTATACATACTTGTTTTGTGCATGGTGTATAGTCGATTGACTATCACTATGGATGCCGATAGAGCAATCGGCTTAGTCCAACATGGAATGTCCTCTCAGAAGTTTGAAGCCACTCGCTTCTTCACCACTTTGTCTAATGCAATAAACTCACCTCCATAGTGGAACGAGATATGCACGCCGTCGCTTAGTGGACTTCCAGGACACCGCAAGCACCACCAATCATGAAAACATATCCAGGTTGTGGATTTGGATTCTTTTGAATCGTAAATCCAATTTGCATCACAGTAACCTTCTAATACTGCTGGATATCTTGTGTAGCATAATCCCAGGTTCATTGTATATTTCAAGTACTTTAGTACTCTAATAAGAGCCTTCCAATGATCCTCACTAGGATTACTTGTAAATCGGCTCAGTTTATTCACAACACATGCAATATCCGGTCTAGTACAATTCGTTATGTACATTAAACAACCTATAATCTGAGAATATTTTAACTGAGACACAGGGTCACCTTTATTTTTTACTAAGTGAAGACTTAAGTCAATAGGTGTTTTCACAAGACTTTCATCATAGACATTGAATCTCCTCAAGATGATTCAATATAGTGAGATCTGTGATAACACTAGTCCCTCGAGATAGTCCGGAGATTTTAATCCCCAAAATTACATCCGCTAGTCCTAAATCTTTCATATCAAAGTTACGTGTCAAGATCTTTTGGTATTCATGATGATATTATGGGTACTCCCATAATCAAAGATATCATCAACATATAAACACACTAACACATAAGCATTAGTTGTATGTTTGATGTAGACACATTTGTCACACTCGTTAATCTTGAACCCATTCGATAGCATCGTTTGATCAAACTTTTGATGCCATTGCTTGGGTGCTTGTTTCACCATACACTGACTTAACGAGTCAACACACTTTGTTTTCTCGACTGAAACCACAAACCCTTCGGGTTGTTCCATATAAATTTCTTCGCCTAATTCACCATTCGTAAATGCGTTTTAACATCCATCCGATGGATTTCCAAGTTATACACATCGGCAGGAGAAATTAGAACCCTTATAGAAGTGATTCTTGTTACTGGTGAGTAAGTATCAAAGAAATCAAGACCCTCTTTTTGCCGATAACCCTTAGCTACCAACCTGGCCTTATACTTATCAATAGATCCATCAGCTTTAAGTTTCTTCTTGAAAATCCACTTACACCCGAGTGCTTTATGTCCAGGTGGAATTTCTACTAATTCCCAAGTGTGATTTTGCATGATGGACTCTATTTCACTATTGATTGCCTCTTTCCAGAAAGGTGCTTCTGGATTAGACATAGCCTCGGCATATGTCCTTGGAGTATTTTCTACCATGTAGGTGAGAAAATCTGGCCCAAAAGACGTTGAAGTCCTAGTCCGTTTACTCCTTCGAGGTTCCACTTCCTCGTGTTCTGGAGCATTATCCCCCTCATTTTCGTGTGCCCTTTTAGTCGAATTAGAGTCTTCACTATGTCTTTCTTTGTTTGGAAAGACATCCTCAAAAAACACCGCATTTCTTGACTCCATGATTGTGTTTATATGCACATCAGGGTTGTCAGATTTGTGCACAAGAAATCTATATGCACTACTGTTATGTGCATACCCAATGAATATGCAGTATATCGTTTTAGGCCCAATCTTAACTTGTTTAGGTTTAGGCACTTCCACCTTTGCTAAACACCCCCACACTTTCAAGTATTTATAACTTGGTTTGTGGCCTTTCCACAACTCATATAGGGTCTTATCCATATTTTTAGATGGAATCCTGTTTAGAATTGTATTGGCGGAGAGAAGGGCCTCCCCCCACAAGTTCTGAGGTAAACCAGAACTGATCAACATAGCATTCATCATCTCTTTCAGAGTACGGTTTTTTGCGTTCAAAGAATTCCGTTAGATTTGAGTGCATATGGAGCAAGTAGTTTGATGAATAATGCCCGAATCTAGACATAATCCTTCAAATGGCGATTCATACTTCCACCTCTATCACTACGAACCTTCTTGATTAAATGTCGCTAAGTTGATTCTCAACTTCATTTTTATAATTTTGAATGCCTCGATAGCCTCATCTTTGCTACTTAGCAAATAAACATAACAATATCTTGTACAATCATCGATAAAAGTTACAAAATACTTTTACCGCCTCTCGATTGCACAAACTTTAAATCACACAAATCGGTGTGAATTAATTCTAAAGGTTTCGTATTTCTTTCCACGGATGGAAATGGCGCTTTAGTCATTTTTGCTTCAACACATACTTGGCATTTACCGGTTTGGTTAAATTTTAGTTTAGGTAATAAATCCAAATTCATCATTCTTTGAATTGATTTATTATTAACATGTCCTAAACGATTATGCCATAAAGAACAAGACTCAATCAAGTAAGCAGAAGTAGAAGCATTTTTATTAACCTCGAGTAAGGCACAATGAGTCTTAGGCATTATAGCCATTACATTTAGTTTAAATAAACCTTCGGTAAAATAACCTCTACCAACATATATCTCATTTTTGGTCAAAATGACCTTGTCATTACCAAAAGAAAGTTTAAAACCATTCTTATTCAGATACCACCGTAAATCAAGTTTATACGTATATCAGGAACATGGAGAACATTCGTGAGTGTCAAACTTCTTCCCGAAGTCATCTTGTAATCACGTTTCAGCTCCCTGAATAGTTGATTGGGAAGAGTTTCCCATCCACGCCTTCTCACCATTGTCTGCAGGTATTTTATTTCGTATCTCGTGTGTTTTTCAAACTTTCACCATTGTCTCGTGTATTTTATTTACGTAATCAGGTGTTTTTCTTCCCATTCATGTAGCTCGTTTATATAGCAGAGGACATGGAAAACGATGGAAATGAAACGACCTCATTTCGAATTGAATGTCATAAATATCAGCATTATGTTGGAACTTGCAAAGCTAAAAGCCTCAGCTTTAATCACGACTTAAAGTTGGATAGGAACATGAACAGTCTCACTCTCAGCAGACTGAGCCTCAGTTCAGCAGACTGAGCCTCAGTTCAGCAGACTGAAAAAATAAATTAACGGTTGCAATGCAAAACCGAACTCTGACTGTGAACCTTCAAATCGAGTACGCAGGACACGCGGGCATGCACAAGCCCGCGGTAAATCCGATTGGATTTGCACCCCTGCGCCAGCGTAGAGAACGGTGTATAATGTTGGTTTCTTATTCCAACTACACTAAAACAATATCATATAAATATTGCTTCTTTTTCCTTCTTCCAACCAATGTGGGAGAAAAGTTTCTTCCCATTTTTCCTTTTCATAACACACACTTAAGCCCAATAGGCCCAATATGACATATCATCAATTTTCCAACAAACCGACTTTAAGCGTTAATTTCTCATTCACTCGTTATCCGAATTGAATGATTCCAAATCCTGAATTCATCTACAACTCACGTAGTTTTCAGAATTAATAAAACATTACATATATTCTATACAAGAATATATCCGAAATACGCTTACAAAGTCACTGAATAAAATGATTATAAAATCATTTTTAATTCATTTTTAATTCAATTCCACATTTTCTCCAACAAATTTTAGTTGTATAGTATTATGATCATGGTGACTTCATTTAAAATGTCTCACACCTTGTGTTTTGTCAATTGGGAGTATATTTATCATATTCTACGGACAGTCAACTCTTCAGATACGCTTGTAAGCTCATTATGCATTCAATCACCACATATATTTGTTGTTGGTTCGGCCTGTTTTATATTTGTTGCTGCTTTCTACGACGTCGTTTTTTATTCGAAGTCGAATCCTTTCGGAGACGGGAGAGAATGATGTGATCCCCGTTGAGATCAGAAACTTAGTAAATTTATTTGGAGTCTTTTATTTATTTTTAGTTATTATTTCTTTTGTTTTAATTTTTATTATCCCACATTGATTAGATGGACTTTTATTTTTGTTATTATTTTTATTTATTGTTATTTTGTCCACATTGCTAAATTAACAATTGGTGTTGGAGTATATAGCCTATATAAAGACATTTAGAGTCATTGTATTCGTCAGACAAATATTGAGATTAGAGCAATGATATAGACAATTACCAAAATTACACAACGGATGACACAACGTGATCTCCCAACCTTGATTTTGACGAGTCTACATCACAATCAATTAACATTCATCAGAATCAAGGGTGAGAGATCACGTTGTGTCATCCGTTGTGTAACTTTGGTTGTGCCTCTATCATTACTCATTGAAATTAATATATTTTATTTGAAGCTTTAAGCTTTGGTGAGTTTTCTCACGTGGATGGATTTCCAACTGGATTTATCAAGGTTGTAAGCGAACCTTGTGGGTATCCATTATACTAAGGCTTGACGCCTTTCGGCCTTGATCCCATCCATTGTTAATTCAGGTCTTTGGAAGCCCATCCGTTTGTCAAGAAATGGGCCAGCTATGTCACATTTGTTCTTCACGGACGGCCTTTTACTCCATGGTGAAGCAATCACTCAGCAGGCACATATCATGGAAAGTATTCTCAGTTCTTTTGGTGCTTTCTTGGGACAAAAACTCAGCTTGAACAAGTCGAAATTCTTCGCTTCGATCACCAGAAATCCCGGATTCCCTTGCTAGCCATATCTCATCAACTCTGGGAATCATGAGGCCTTACAATCTTGCGAAGTACTTGGGAATGCCAATAATACATGGCAGAGTCAATAATTCAACCTATAGCTTTGTAATTGACAATGCCCGGAAAAAACTTTCCTCTTGGAAAACGAACTCTTTGTCCTTTGTTGGGAGGAAGATTCTCATTCAGAGAGTTGTTTCATTTCCAAGGTCGCTTCTTATTCCATGTAAACCTATAAACTCCTGCGTGAGGTGCTTAACCAGCTCGAAAAATTATGTCGTCGATTCCTATGGAATGAACATCATGAGGAACGCCATATTCACTCTATCGCTTGGGATGTAATATGTCGTCCCAAAGGTTTGGGGGCCTTGGTCTTCGACGTCTCCGTTTGGTTAACACTGTTTTGCTAGCCAAACTTGCATGGCAAATTTAAAAAAGGAGAGACTTATTTCTTATGGGTTAAGCTGCTTACTGCGAAATACGAAAGCTCTTTGGATCCTGCAAAGCCTGATTCATCGCACTCCTGGCGTAGCATATGCAGCACTTCTATGCTTCTTAGTGAAGCGACCATCTATTCTATATGCGATATAGTATGACCACACACTTCTAGAGGCCACTACACAGTCACCACCGGCTACCATGCGCTTCTCGTTAAGTTTACGACCCATACTACAAATATGTAAGCCTGGAATAATATTTGGACGTCTATTAAAAAAGGCCTGGTGAGAGGTAACACTCACCTCTGGCAAATACGACACAATACACTTTTAACAATGGATTTTTTACATGGTCAACATGTAAGTGATACACCCATTTGTCCCGTGTGTGAGGTTTCCACCGAAACGATTCTATATGCATACCATGACTGCGATTGGGCGCGTCAAAGTTTGGTATTCTCTTGTCCTTTATAACTCTCAAAAAGTTTTTTTGGATAGCACCACCGTAGTTCAGTGGATTGACGACAATTTGAGTTGTAAGAGCACTATTAATCTTGACATGGACTACTGGCATTATGTGTTTCGAGAGACAAATTACGGCATTTGGTACTTGCGAAATCAAATTCTCCATGAGGCAAACAGCCGCCTCTCACTGAGACACGTTTTTGCTTCCGAAATTGTTGAACGTGTTAAGAATCTTAGAGTGACTTGGAATTATGATGTAAATAATGTATAGTCGTTTGCTACGTACGTTGAACTTTTGTAATTTTGCTTTGGTTTTTTCCCTCTATGTTTATACACTAGTGAATGTGAGCCGTGCAAGGCACGGCGGGCCCAACATAAATCATTACCAACGATAATACCAAAAAATAAATGTCCAACGTGAACTAAATCGCGTAAGTTTAAACCGTAACAAATCCAAGGCACAAGACAAAGAGAGCAACAGAACATATCACATTCTCTGCAAGAGGTAGCTCTTTCTTAGAGACGTGAAGATTGTGAATCACTTCTCTTCCAGCTCTATCAGGAGTTTCCACCTACAAAATAAACCCTAATACGATGTATCGGAGAACAATGTCATAAAGTCGATCCTTTTAGTTTCGACTTTACTTAATGAAACATTATAGAAAAACAATAAGCGGACCATAACTACACGGTCAAATCCCCCGGGACGCCTTAGCTTCCAGATCATTAATATGCTTGAAAATGTGTTTCACTCATTTTCTATACGGCATTTCTTTTTTTCTATCATTAATGAATACGTCATTGATCTCGTGTTCATTCATTTGGTGGAAAAAAAATCACATGTCAAACGGTCTGATGAATATAAAAAGTGATTTGGTATTCCAACGTCAAATTTAGTGACACTCGTACTGCAAACTGCCGTCGGTACGTTCCACCGACGTTATGGTGTTCAAAATAATAAAAACATTTAATGTTGTGTCAAGAGTGATTTATAAGGCTTCGAGAGTACTCGTGGCTCCGTGAGTAATTTCGTGGTGTCGATAGAAGCCACATAAATACATCATACATTCTTACATGACCAATAAGTTCAATATAACTAGTCAGACAAATATGAAAAATGAGAGCTACTAATGGCACACGGTTGATTTAAAAATAAAAATAAAAAACCACAAAGGTTTGATTAAAATAAAAAGAGTAATCGTGGCGTCGTGATTATTTTCGTGGCGCGGAGATTTGTTCGGCCTTTTTTTGTTGTTGTATTTTATAGTTAAACTTGGCACATATTTCATCGTACACTACATTACAGAACTTCAAATCCGTCGGTATTTTTTTTTTTCCCTTTTTTGCACAGACTACTAACGGCAGACGTTTGATTTAAAAAGAAAAAAAAAAAACAAACCACAAAGGTTTCATTAAAAAAAAGTGTCACATGTGGTGTTTTTTCCATTTTGATTTTCGGTTTGCTTACAGATAAAATGTAGAGTGTTAAGCATTCGAACAAAAATTTAGGTTTGTATATAACGCTAACCGATATTGTAGAGTGTTTTTTTTTGTCCCCAAATTGTTGAGTGTTAATTGCAATCGAAAATTTTAGATTTCTATATAACGCAAACCGAAATTTTGTTATTTAAAGAAGAACGGAAAAAAAAAACATTTTCTGCTGCTGCCAAAAAAAAATGCCACGTGTCAGTCAAGGAGGGTGGCCACGTGGCCTCTTGTGGCACACCCTACTTAGTTTTTTTTTAGATATACAGATCCTTTTCCTAAAAAAATTAGGATATTTGAATATTAAAAACTTTTGGGACGAACATCTTTTCCGGTCGAGATAACCGTTTTCTTATTAAAAACTTATTGAGTAAAGTCATAGACTACAAGACCGACACTTCGATTAGGTCGCCGCGTGCATTTGTGTCCGACACATTTTCAAACCGACACGCGCTCGACACGCTCGACACGCGTGTCGGAAGCGTGTCGCTTCGATTAAAATAATGTTAAATTCAAATTTTGAATTCGACGACACGCCCGACACGCCGGGACACGGCCCGACACGCCGGGACACGGCGGGACACGGCCCGACACGTTGAGGACACGCGCGACACTGGCACGGCAGACACGTTGGGACACGGCGGGACACGTTAAGGACACGGCGGGGGACACGAAGGACACGGCGGGACACGGCGGGGACACGCAAGTGGACACGGCGGGACACGTTAGGTGACACGTAAGGGACACGCGCGAAGAATAATCAATCCGCCCGCGAATTGGCGATCGGCCACGCTCGTACATGTTTTTAATAATATATATATTAATATACATATATATATATTAAAACGTGTCGGCGGCGTGTCGTTCCTCAAATTCGAAAATAACCGTGTAACGCGCCGGTAATAAAGTTGGTTGCGTCTTGCCGATTTAAATCTCGTGTCGTGTCCAAGGCTTCATAGGTCATAGACCATATGTCCATTAAAACAAAAATAAAAATAAAAAGTCAAAAGCCTCCTTGAAGATATCATTGACGTCAAACAAATAAACATTTGTGAGGAAAGACTTATAAAACGCCTTGGTTCAATGAACTTCAATCCAAGATTTAATAATAATAATAATAATAATAATAATATAATAATAATAATAATAATAAATACACAATTTTAGAAATGATTAACATGCTTCTTATCAGACGTGGCGTTTCTCAAAAAGAAAAATCAGACGTGGCAAGGGAGCAGATTCACTCGAAGGGTGCTACATCCAAGTTCTATTTGTCAAACA
Organism: Gentiana macrophylla; assembly: GCA_026214975.1. Classification (NCBI taxonomy): domain Eukaryota; kingdom Viridiplantae; phylum Streptophyta; class Magnoliopsida; order Gentianales; family Gentianaceae; genus Gentiana; species Gentiana macrophylla. The sequence goes on along the minus strand of CM047805.1, from coordinate 189,803,360 downwards.
TCTCAATTACGCATGCTAAATATTCACTAAAATATTTTATATCTTCTGTTGCTAGACCTACTAGTATTAAATATAGAGGGAAATTGAGGGAATTTGAAGTAAAGTGACGGATGAAATGATCAGAACCACACAGTTTAAATACATAATGATCAATTTGTGTAGTGTATACGGTGTCACATGGTGTCTCCACATGTGTGGAGACACCACGCAAGAACTTCCCATATATCGATGACTCATGATATATTTACAACCTCGTATTTTTTACAAGGGCATTTTCGTCACTTCAACAAACCTTATTTCATAGTTTTTTATTTTTCAGCAAGTTTCTATTTAAAATAAAGGATAAATAAAAAGGGATAAAAGATAATTATTATTGTTTCCTAAAATCCTTTTTTAAAAGGAGAACTAAAATAAAAGAAAAAGGAAAAGGAAATTATATATAGTTACCATTGCAGTGTGAGAACCCAAAAACAAAGCTGCAGCTACTTAGACCTGTCCATTTGCCTCAACCGGACCGGACCGGAACCGGAACCGGCGGTTTTGGGTTCGGCCGGTTTGGGCCGGTTGACTAACCGGTGGTTGAAATGAACCGCCGGTTGAACAAACCGGCGGTTGCCGGTTGGTCCCGATTGACTGTTAGCACGGTTTGCTCCCGGTTCAGATCACGGTTCAGGCCACGGTTATAAAATTTCATTATTATTATTTTTTTATATTTTCATATAATACTTATTATTTTCATTACAATAACAAATTATTATTCTTTTCATTATAATTACTAAAGCGAATGTAATATATATTTTTTTATAAATAGTTTTCTATTCGGTTTTAAATATAATATTAAAATTATGTTATTTTTAAATATTATGTTATTAATATTGCGAATGTAATATATATTTTTTTATACATAGTTTGTTTGATAGGTTATTATAGTTTTTTTTTATTATTGTTGTTTTTTTAAGTTTGTTATAGTTTTATTATAAGTTTTTTTAGTCGGTTTTAAGTATACGTTGATTAAAAATGTTGTTCTATTAAATATTACGTGAGATATAATATATTGTTTTTATTATATGTATATTATGTTAATTTTTCAACGCTTGTATCGAAAATTTGGTTTTTTACATATCTTCATATATGTAATCGTATATCGGAGATGATTTATACATATAAAAATCAATAACGTAGTTTCTTTTTTTATTTGTTTTTAGTTTTTATAGTTTGTTTGATAGGTTATTATAGTTTTTTTATTATTGTTGTTTTTTTTAGTTTGTTATAGTTTTTTTTATAAGTTTTTTTAGTCGGTTTTAAGTATACGTTGATTAAAAATGTTGTTCTATTAAATATTACGTGAGATATGATGTATTGTTTTTATTATATGTATATTATGTTAATTTTTCAACGCTTGTAAATTTAAAATTCGGTTCTTTACGTATCTTTTATATGTAATAATCGTATGAGGCGCGATACATATAAAAATCAAAGTCAACGTAGCTTCTTTTTTATTTGTTTTTTATAGTTTGTTTGATAGGTTATTATAGTGTTTTTTTTTATTATTATTGTTGTTTTTTTTTTTAGTTTGTTATAGTTTTTTTATAAGTTGTTTTAGTCGGTTTTAAGTATACGTTGATTAAAAATGTTGTTCTATTAAATATTACGTGAGATATGGTGTATTGTTTTTATTATATGTTCATTTTTCAACGCTTGTACCGAAAATTCGGTTGCCTACGTATCTTTTATATGTAATCGTGTCGGAGGCACGATACATATAAAAAAATCAAAACGAACGTAGTTCTTTTTTATTTGTTTTTTAGTTTTTTATAGTTTGTTTGATAGGTTATTATAGTTTTTTTTTTTTTTATTTTTTTTTTTAGTTTGTTATAGTTTTTTTATAAGTTGTTTTAGTCGGTTTTAAGTATACGTTGATTAAAAATGTGTTTCATTAAATATTACGTGAGATATGATATATTGTTTTTATTATATGTATATTATGTTAATTTTTCAACGCTTGTAGATTAAAATTCGGTTGTTTACGTATCTTTTATATGTAATCGTGTTTATGGAGCGATATATATATAAAAAATCAAATGAACGTAGTTCTTTTTTATTTGTTTTTTTAGTTTTTTATAGTTTGTTTGATAGGTTATTATAGTTTTTTTTATTGTTGTATTTTTTAGTTTGTTATAGTTTTTTTTATAAGTTTTTTTAGTCGGTTTTAAGTATATGTTGATTAAAAATGTTGTTCTATTTTTAGTCTTTAATGTAATTGTTTTTTTTTTTTTGTCTTTTATAGTTTTTTCATACATACATTGCCAATTACGATTAAAATAAGTAAATTATGGGGTCTTTAAACATGCAGATTAACTAAAACACATAAATACAAACAGATCTACCATATTGATGACAAAAGGGAACGTTCAAAACTCATACCTTCAACAATGGTGATCTAGCTCGATCTAATCAAGCTATAGATGATGGAGGAAGGGAGGAAACCAAAAATAACTCTTTCAAAGCTTGAATAACTTTATTTCATCAAAATATGTATAATGTATTGAATATATTTGATAAGATGATAATCATATGAAAGCTTCCAGTATATGTGGCTTTATATAGATACAGTAGCCGACTTAAGACTCTCTAAAACCCTAACCGACCTAGATAATGCGGCAGAATCAGTTTCGTGTTCAACAAGTCACCGGTTTACCGGCCCTAGCCCTTGGTAAACCGGGCCGACTTTTCTCATTTTTCTTCAACATACTTCTTCTTGGACTTTAATCACTTGGCCCAATTACTTCTTTCGGTCCAGATCCATTCTCCAATGCTCCAGATTCGGTACATCCTATAAAAACGTAAAACGAGACAAAACAGTACCAAAACCTCGGGAAAATAACATAGATACAAAATTATGATACTGGAAACAAGCACATAGCATGCAACGTATATTCCACATAATAACGAGCCTATATATCCTCTCTTGAGCGTAATCGGGGTGAATAAGGGTATAATTATTGGGTATTTATTTAGATGCGTTATCGAGGGGTAGATATCGCCAGAGTTCTCACGACCACCCTGGTTTTCAATTGAGTGGCCGTATTGGGGGTTTCATTGGATTTCGACAGTGGAGAGAGACCAAGACAACCGGTGGATTCATGCCTCAATTCAACAAGTCAGGTGGTTGGGAGGCAATAATGGATAAAATGAGCTCAACTGTGACCGACACTGTCAATCAACTTACTAATTCCATGAATGAGTTGAATGCAAACTTCACCAATATTGCGTGAAGAATGATACAAGACTGACCAATCATGAAGCCTTAGTGCAGAATCTGTCGCACCAAGTGGGGCAGATCGCCGAACAAGTGTCAGCCCATCCTCCGGAAGGATTGCCAAGTAATACTGAAAATAATCCGAAGGACGTGAATGCAATTATGACTATAAGCGGAAAGGAACTGCCTAGTCCAGTTGTACCAACTGTCCAGGAAGAATCAGAAAGCAGTCAACATCAAAACGTAGCATAATCTGGAGAAAAAGAGGGGCCGGTAAATCGGGACACCAAGCCGATTTACCGGGCGTCTGAAAATTCAACAAATGAGCAGGCAGAACAGCAGCAGGCAGCATGTAAGCCTTCACGAATTGTAACTATTAATCCTGCTACTTTACCCTATCCCCTTAGGAAATATAAACCGAATAATGATGATGCTCGTTATAAAAAGTTCATAGAAATGTTTAAGAAATTGCAAGTGAATATACCTTTGGTAGGAGCTCTGGACGGAATGGTATGTGAAATTCTTGAAAGAAGCAGTGTCTACCAAAAGGAAATTGTTAGACCATGAGACTATTTACCTTAACGAGGAATGCTCGGTAGTTTTGCAACGCAAACTGCTTCTTAAGTGTAAAGATCCGGGGAGCTTCCTTATAGCTTGCACAATTGGAGGAGTATGCCTAAACAAAGCATTGTGTGATCTTGGAACCAGTGTCAATTTAATGCCACTCTCCATCTTTCCTAAGTTAGGAATGAAGGAGTTGAACGAAACATCTATAACCCTTCAATTGGCCGATAGGTCTATGAAGCGACCTTGTGGAGTGGTGGATGATGTTCTGGTAAAAGTTGATAAGTTTGTATTCCCCGTAGAATTTGTAGTGCTAGATATGGAAGCAAACCACAATGTTCCATTGATCCTAGGAATACCTTTCCTAGCAACAAGTAAGACATTGATAGATGTTCATAAAGGTGAGCTGATTCTGAGAGTGAATGAAACAGAGTAGTATTCAATGTGATGAAAACCATGAAATATGCACAAGATGAAGGAGAAGCATGTTACATGCTAGATGCCATAGACGAGCTGTTTTGGAATTATATCAGCAGGTGGCACTAGACCCTGATGTAGCAGAGACTTTGCTCCTAAAAGAAAATGAAGGAAGTGATGAGGAAACATGGTCTGGGTGTAGCGAAAGTCAAGTGCGAGAAGTAGAGCCTATATCTTCTGTGGATTTAGGAGGAATAATTCATAGACTTTCGTGGCATAAGTTCTTTGACTTACAATTGACTGGTAAGCTGTTAAGATCATCACTCGAAGAACCACCAAGGAACTTAACGTTGAAACATTTGGCATCTCACATGAAGTACGTGTACTTGCAAGATGATACTCTTTCCCTCATAATTTCATCGTTGCTATCACCTTTAGAGGAGAAGAAACTTTTAAGAGTACTGAGAGAGCATAAGGGAGCCTTTGGATGGACGATTGCAGATATTAGAGGAATAAGCCCGTTGTATGCATGCATAAAATCTTTGTATGAATGTATTTCATGTTGACCGAATCATTTAAATTTGTTAACTCGGCTTAGTTTGTTTTTTTGTTTTATTATTTTTAATTTTTATTTCATTATTTGTAGTTTATAATGGAGTAAAAGTAAGAAGAGTTTTCTCTCAGATCCTTCTAGAGAGTGTTTTTCTCTCTGTGTGAGAGTTCTTTCCCTTTCTAACCTTCAATCTTCTTCTTCGCCTTCCATAGCTCTTTCTTCGATCTTTCTCTTCGCTTCTCCTCACTTCTACCATGGATAAAGACTTGAGATTGCAATTTAACAATTTTACTTTCTCAGATACAGAGGCGGCTGGCGTTCTTCTTCCAAAAGAAATCACCAAATCCGCTGAAGAAGCCTGCCATAAGAGTGTGGTTCTCAAGGTTTATTCCGACCGACCTGCAAATTTCAAGGGATTAGAGAATATTCTCAAGCTTATCTGGGATTTCACTCATGGCTTCACTCTTCACAGCCTGGGTTCAAATAAGTTTCATGTTTTCTTCAACTATGGTGAGGATGTTGATAGAGTGCTTGCCGGCTGTCCCTGGTTTTATGAAAATTTTCTGATGGTTATTAAGCACTGGACCAAGGGAATCGAAAGTGATAGCCAAGCTTTTATATCAGGCCCCCTCTGGGTCCAACTTTGGAATGTGCCCTCCGAATGGTGTTCAAAAAGTGCGATTCACTATGCTTGTTCTTCTTTTGGCAAGGTTAGAACCGCGTGGTTGCTCCTCACCGTGAATTGCAAGGCATGTATGCTCGATGCTTAGTAGAAATGGATTTTCTGAAACCCCTCCTAAGAGGTTTATTCCTTACTCAAGATGCAACAAAGGTCCGGGTTCCTTTCGATATGAAGATCTACCTTTTTCTGCTTTTATTGTGGGATCGTAGGCCATGCTTCAAGGTCTTGCTCTGTGCGAGGAATGGACATCAAAAGAGATATCCACAAGGATGACCAATATGGAATTTGGCTGAAAGCCCCTGCCTCTAAGGATGGTATGGTGAAAGGGAAGAAAGCGTTGGCCAGAATATCCTCCTATGCTACTGAAGATCCTACTTTGCTGGCTCAAATAAGAGACATAAAGCCGTTACCAAAAATTGTACACCCCCCTGTTGGAGAGCCTTCTACGGTTCAGGCATGTAATCTTTCCATCCCTGACTTTTTGTTGGACTTGATCAAAAACAATCTTCCAATGGCGGGTACAAGTTTGCTGGTTCCTCATTTTCAAGAAAATCCATCTCCTTCCACTCTTTATCTGGATTGGAAAGCTTTAACTCCTACTGCTTCTTCAGAGAGCAACATCACAGTTACAGAAGTACATGAGGATATTGATATGGACGTTATTCACACTCCAGAGGCTACCCACGACCCACCTGTTGATTCACCTAACTCATCTATCCCGCTGGTGGTGGAAGAACAGGATAATGTTTCTGAACATAATTCTCCTTCGCAGCAGAGTGCCACATATGGTGATATTTCTCCTTTTCAAGAAAATGCAGCTCAGGGTGTTGTCCCAGCAGAAGTTAATACTGAAGTTTCTTCTTCTAGTTCTAGCTTTCCTGTTGATCGTGGTGGTTTTGCTAAGTTTGTACCTCCGAAAAGAAAATTGGATACAGTTTGTTGTTTTTCATCTGATTCATTCTATGAGTCTGATCTCAAAAAATTGTGCTTAGATGGGGTGGAGGCAGCCAGCCCTGAGTGGCTCCCACCCCCAAAATGAGGACATTGGTGTGGAATTGCCAAGGCTTGGGGGGATCCTTGGCAGTTTCCCAACTTGAGGAGGCTTGCAAACTCCACTCCCCGAATCTAATATTTTTGTGTGAAACAAAAAATAAAGCGCCGTTGATCAGGAAAGTTTGCTCTAAGCTGCGTTTTTTTGATTTTGTGGCTGTTGATCCAGTGGGTCTTGCGGGTGGCATGGCTCTGTTTTGGCAGCAAGGTATTAATGTTTCCTCTATATATACTACTTATTGTTCGATTGAGGTTAAAATAGTTGGCCCCCTTCATAATGTTTCCTGGTGGTTTATTGGGGTATATGCAAACGCAAATCCTATTCTTAGAAGGGAAGATTGGGCTTTTATTTCCAATAGGATACCCCTTTGGGGGACATCTTTTGTCATTGCAGGGGACTTTAATGACATCCTCTCAGTTAATGAAAAGATGGGGGGTATCAAAAGAACAGAAAGTTCCTTAAGGGATTTTAGAGATTTTGTTAATAAAAATGCTTTGTTTGATCTTGGGTTTCAGAGCGCTTTGGACTTGGAAAAGGTCGCAAAATGGTGTAATCACAACTTTTGAAAGGTTAGCAGAGATATTTATGCTCACAGCTCTTGGCATGATTTTTTCCCTAAGTTTACGTGTCGCCATATTTACACTATTGCTTCGATCTTTGTATGCTTTTGGGCGATACTAATCCATTGAATGCCAAAACGCGAAAATCTTTTATATTTGATCGAGAGATGGATTGATATGGAGGATTTAGGGAAGTTGTGTATGCCGGTTGGAACACCAATGTTTCTGGTTCTTTCATGTATAAGGTCTTAATGAAAACGAAAGCGGTCAGGATCCATATTCTCAAGTGGAAGGGTAGTAGAATTTTCAATTCTGCAAATAAAATTAAGGATCTAAAATCTAAACTTGATGATGCTCTCAAGAGTGCCTCAGATTTTACCTCGGTTTTATCTGTTAGTGAAGACTTAAAAAATGCTTATAAACAAGAAGAAGCTTATTGGTACCAGAAGTCTAGGATATCTTGGCTGAAATGCGGGGATAAGAACACTAAGTTTTTTCATGCTTCGGTTTCCTCTAGAAGAAGGAGAAATCATATTTCATCCTTAAAAAAAGCTAATGCGGATTCTTGGTGCCAATCTTTGGATGATATTACTCAGGAATTTGTTACATTCTATTCCTCTCTATTTCATTCCGCAGGTGTTTTTGCAAATATGGAGCGGCATTTTGATTTTATTGATGCGAAACTCACTCATCAAATGAATCAGACCCTGATGAGGCCTATCTCTGAGCAAGAGCTTAAAAAAGCAGTTTTTAGTATGAAATCCAACTCAGCTCCTGGACCCGATGGTATGACTCCCGTTTTTTATAAGACCTTTTATCATCTTTTAAAAAATGATCTTCTTAATATGGTGCAAAGTTTCCTTGCTTCTGGCAAAATGCTTAAAGAAATGAATCATACCTGCATTTCCTTAATACCAAAGCACCCCCACTCTTTTGAGGTTTCTCATTTTAGACCTATTAGCCTTTGCAATGTTGCTTACAGGATTCTCTCAAAATTTTTGGCTAATAGATTAAAAAAAGTGTTGCCTGTTTGCATCAGTTCCTCTCAATCAGCTTTTTTAAGTGGTAGATATATCACTGATAACTATATCCTGGCTCATGAAATCATTAACCTTTTGATGCATGATAAGACTAAAAGGTCTCATTTTTTGGCGCTTAAAGTTGACATGGCAAAGGCTTTTGACAGAATCGAATGGCATTTTGTTGAATTTATCATGCTTAAATTAGGCTTCTGTAAAGCTTGGGTGCAAAGAATTATGGAATGCATCTCATCCACTTCTTTTTCATTCATCATTAATGGTTGTAGATCTGGTTGGGTCAAGCCTTCACGGGGTATCAGGCAAGGAGATCCTCTATCTCCCTATATTTTTATTCTCTGCGCTGAAGGCCTTAGTTTGCTTCTCCAGAAAGCTGAAAATTCGAGTCTTATTCAGGGCATACAGCTTGCTAGAAATAGCCCTTCTATTTCCCATCTATTTTTTGCGGATGATAGTCTTCTTTTGTGCAAAGCTGATCCTGGTCAAGTAAGAAGCCTTTGTTCTGTCTTAGATATCTATCAGTCCTCTTCGGGCCAGCTCATTAATATACAGAAATCTAATATATTTTTTGGAAAAAGTGTTTTGGATGACCTAAAAGACGCCATTTTACCTTTCTTCCCGGGAATCTCAGTTGCTCCCCACTCCAAGTATCTTGGCCTTCCTTTACATTTAGGGCGATCAAAGATAGAAACTTTTTCTTATATAAAAAACAAAGTTGTTTCAAAACTCACTTCTTGGAAAAACAATTTCTTAAGTCCGGGAGGTAAAGAGATTTTGCTTAAATCTGTAATCACTATGCTTTTTTCTTACTCGATGTCTGTTTTTAAGCTTCCTAAAGGTTTATGCTCTGACATCTCTTCCCTTTTGGCAAATTTCTGGTGGGGAGATTTAGCAACAAAGAAAAAAGGGATACATGGGATTAGTTGGAAAACTTTATGTCTTCCTAAAGGCCTTGGAGGTCTTGGTTTTAGAGATTTTGAAGCCCTTAATGCGCCTACATTGGTGAGACGAGATATGGAGGTTTCTTAATAACCCAAATTTGCTTGTATCCAAGGTCTTAAAAGCTAGGTATTTTCCACATTGTACTATTCTTGATGCTAAAAAGAGCAACAATTCATCATCTTTCTGGAAAGGCATTCTTTCTATTCTCCCTTATTTCAAAGAAGGGCTTTTTTGGTCTGTGGGAAATGGCGAATCCATTCGGATTTGGGAAGATAGATGGTTGCCTGGTAATCCAAATTCCAAGCCTTTCACCCCTGACCCTTCATCTCCTACTCTCTTTTGGGTCAGTGACTTGATCTCCAATAATTCGTGGAATGCTAGTGTAATCAAAAATAATTTCTGGCCTGTTGACTCGAATCAAATTCTCTCTCTCCCTATAAGTCTCTGTAATGGTCCTGATATGATTCATTGGAAGCCCTCACATAATGGCAAATACTCGTTAAAGAGTGCTTACTCCTTTTTCCTTTCCAGGGCTAATGCTCACTCTTCAAATCCTACAAGTACTTCAAATACACATGAGAGATTCTGGAAGCTTATTTGGTCTTTGCAAATCCCAAACAAATTAAAGCATTTCTTCTGGAAGTGTCTAAGGGGCATTTTACCGTGTAGGGCTTTTATTACAAAAAAGCTAAAGGGCTTATGTATCCCTTCCTCTTGTGGTTTTTGCAATGCTGAAGTAGAATCTGTCGAACACATTCTTCTTCGATGTCCCAGGGCAATGGACATTTGGAGTTATAGTTCAGTTTCTTGGCCTTTTTTTAAAAATCAACATATGGATATTCCTTCATGGTGGTCTTTTCTCACTAACAGAAATAATAATTTTCAATCTAATAAAAAGAATGTTGAGCAAACTATTTTCTTGTTTTGGCATATATGGATTGCCAGAAATGACTGGATTTTTAATAGAAACTTAAATGATGCGAAATATGTTGCTTTTCTTGCTGAAAAAGACTATTTCGATTACTGTAGTGCCAATGCACCTGCTTTAGAAGATTATATCCCTTTAAAGGACCATTGTTCTCACTTAACTACTATGTTCACTTCGAATAATGATTCTGACTCTTCTTTTTCTTTTTGTATACAGACAGATGCTTCTTGGATAAGCCCTTCAATGGCAGCAGCTGGTGGTGGTGCAGCCATTTATGACAAAAACTATAACTTGGTAGAGATTTGGGGGAGGGCTTTCAAGGATCTTGATTCTGCTACAAGAGCTGAAGCGGAAACTTTGCGATGGGCACTTTTGAAGGCTAAAGAAAAGGGTTGGGACAACATTAAGCTCAAATCAGATTCTCTTCATCTAATTAACATGGTGAAAGACCCTTTCCCAGCTACGTCTCAACTTATGACCATTGTCAAGGACATTATTTCTTTAATGCTCACTTTTGATGTTTGTACTTTGTGTCATGTAAATAGGAGTAGTAATTTAGTTAGTGATGGTATTGCTAAATTATTTAGAAAATTTTACTCCAAACCTATTGGTCTGAGTCTTTCCTTCCCGCTTCTTACTCTTTGCGTGGCGAGAAAAAGCTAGGTGTTTGTATCCGAACTTTTAAGCTTGCGTAATATAAGTCCTTTCGTTTCTCGGCAAAAAAAAAAAAAAAATAAAAAAAAAATAAAAAAATGGAGTAAAAGTAAACAGCTGTATCGAATGGATAAAGCTTACATTTGGTTCTCGCAGTGAAACAAGAGGATGATGAATATGATTCCCAACAACTACTACAGTATTTTGTTTGTCTGGGACATTATTTATTGTCCCTACATTCCTGCCTTTACTATTAACAAAAGGTTCATAAAGTATATTTATGAGATATCCATTGTTATACAGTACACATTTGTGTACTTTGATGTACAAATTAACACAGAGTCATGTAATTATGATTTGTAATGATCTTGTCGCTAATTAAAATATAGATTAATTTTTAAAATATATGAAGAAGTAAATTAATTAGATCCGTTACATATATAAATATGATTACAAATATTTTAATAAAATGACTTAAATTAGCAAAATTAAATATGATGGATTGTTCTTTAAAATGCAAACTAGTAGACCACAACTTGGTCCAACTTGCATGGGATGGTTTACGATTCAAGCATTAAGCACTTTTTTTAATATGTAGGTTGAAAAATTATAGGTATTAGTATTAGGCTATTAGCATTCTATTTTCAACTGTCTACTGGATCGAAGCGTCAAATACGTAAAACGCTTAAACATATTCTGTCTTTTCACATACAATTTTTATCTCAATGTGGTGTATCATATAATTTATTTTATTCCCCTCTAAAATATTAATACATATACTTTACCCTCTGAGATTAAATATATATAAAGTCTTTAATCTCATAGAATATATGTGTTTCACTTGTTACTAAACGCTTCACGAAAAACCATAAGAACATAAAACATGTATTGATATACCACAGAGAAGGAGGAGAAGCTTTATATTATAAATCATTCATCATCCTCTGTTATAATTTTCTATTAGCAATTGCAATAAGAAAATATGCAAATCCGGCACATAGTCTTCTTTTTTTTTCTTTTTTTTTTTTTTTGAATTTGGGCACATAGTCAACTTAGGTCTTGGTCTTGAGCCTTAGGCTCCTATAAACCCCAAAAATATAAATTTCTACAATTTGGTTTACAAAAAATGTGTTTTATTGGCACAACATTTACATATTCAAATTATTGTATAATTATGATGTTTGAAACAATTTCGTGATCTCAATAGAGACTATCAAAATTTGTCATATGCCATTTTCTCAAGACCGGTTTCCTTCTTGATCTGCTCCTTCATATGTTTAAACGTATATTCAAACCAATTTTACTTCAAATTGTAGAAAATGACCGTCATCAGATCAATCATGATTGTTGTCGGGTGATTTAAGCCCTTGAAGTGCCTATGATGCACTTGGACACCCACTGTGGCTAACGTTTGAGACATCTTGACATGCGGCTTATGTCTAGATTTAGCGACGATAATCTAATTTCGATATAAAAATAATGGAAAATTAGGGATAGCGACACAATCGAAATATTTTTAAGAATGCAGGACAATACATATTTTTATAGGGAGAAGGACAATGCGCATAATTTTTATAGCGAGAATGACAAACAAATTAATCCCGAAAATCGTTGAATCTCCTCAGTGAATCCGAAATCAATGAATTTCGACGGTGAATCCTTAAAATTAGTGAATTTCGACGATGAATTTTGAAAATTAGTGAATTTCGACAGCGATGAATTTCATCAAATGAATTTAAGCAAATGAATTTCAACACAAGTGAATTTCGATAATGAATAAATAGTTTTGTCCTTTATGCAAAAGTTTCAAAAAACTGTCATTCTACTTAATTGATGAAATATTTCTGTCCTTCTCCCTCATTCCCCCTAAAAATAATACTTATTTAAAGAAAATATACCAATAATATTAATGTACCGTAGAGAAATTTCCGAGTAAGGAGCCATGTGGTAGTTAGTTATAATAACAGAAGGTAACATATAGATGTCACAAATGATGGGTTTTTTTTTCTTCTTTTCATTTGCATGTGTAAGTGAAATGCAACTATACTCACCACCAGATAACAAGCTAGAATGGCCTGGATTGGGGTCAATACAATATACTCTCTCCGTTCCTATTTAACTGTCATAGCTGTCAAAAACACATACTAAGAAGAGTAGTTAATGGGTTGATTTAACATCAAAATGACAATAACACCTCTTAAATATAATTAATGTCATGTTGTTTTCTATCTTCCACCATTTAATAAATAATGGTAGATGTAGTAAAAACACAATAAATGAATCTTTGAAAATATAATTACGACAGTTTAAAAGGAATTTTTAGTTTTGGCAATTAAAAAAGTTAAGTAGGAACGGAGAGAGTACAATATGCAATAAAATTGAAATCCTTCCCTAATCACTTCATTTGAAGAATAAAATATACTGTATTAATGAATCTAAATCACACAGGTTTAACTTGAGTTGAACTTATGTAGTTCAGATTCAGTACAAATGAAGTAACTACGGAAAGAAATAGCCTTCCCCATTACCCGTTGGTCAACCGCTTTACTTTCACGGAAAACCACCATATATGATCTCAGACTCAAAAATGGTTTCTTGGAAACTAGATACTGTTCAAAGTCCACTCATTTAATTATGAGTAATTGCCCACTATATATACATCTACATTCATTTCTATCCTTTCCCCATCCAAACCACATTTATCCCTCTGATGCTTTTTCCAAACATATATACTTACATACTCACCACCCCACCTCTGCTTTCCTTCTCTGTTTCTCCCCTTCTAAATTAACTTATTTTCTCCTAAACAGATATTATGTTGTAGTATATGGGGGGTTATATAATATATATGGAATCTTGCTAATATGTATAGCTTAATTTTGCAGAAGAATTGAAAGCCATAACTTCATCAGAATAAACATGTCTCCTGCTGCATTATTTGGGCCGTCAACTGATCATCTGATTTCAAATAATTATGATCGTATTCATGAGTATGATACCCAATATGAAAAAGGGGTGAAGCATTTACATGAAATTGGAGTCAAGAATGTTCCCAGCAAATATATACTGCCGGTTTCGGAACGTCCGAATTCGGCGATGATCACGGCGGCGAACACCAAATTAAAGCTTCCGGTCATTGACTTTGCTGAACTGCAGGGGCCTAACAGGGATCAAGTCATCCTTTCTCTAACAAATGCTTTGGAAAATTACGGGTTTTTTCAGGTTAGTAAGTAGTATTTCCCTTGAAATTATACCCACAATCATCCGAAAGAAAAAAAAATCAAGATTTTGTTTCGTCCTTAAATATATGTACTACTTTTATATTGCAGTTGGTGAATCATAGCATAGAAAAAGAGGTGATCGACAAAATGATAGGAGTAGAGAAAAGGTTCTTTGAGCAGCCATTAACAGAAAGAGAAAAGTACATGTCCGCACAAATCGGGAACCCGGTTCGGTACGGAACCAGCTTCAATCAAACAAAAGATGGAGTATTAAGTTGGAGGGATTTTCTCAAATTAGATTGTTTCCCTTCGGCTGATGTCCTTCCCCTTTGGCCTACTTCTCCCCTCGACTTTAGGTAACCTTATTTCTGTAGTTGTAAATTTTATATTTTATTGCAATATTTTCATTGTTGAAATAAGTAATGGTTTGGTATTTAATAGAACACCTTCACCCATAAAAATAACCGTTATATAAAAATTGTGTAAGGTGACATGCATCGTATCTTTTTATTTTTCCTCTACTTTGCATAGTATGTGTTTATGATATGAAAGAGAACAAAAATAAAAAGGTATGATGTATCTCGCCTGGTACAACCGTTGTTTCAACTGTATTACTCTTTTCGTTCATTATTAATAGATAGGATTGCCAAAATAAAATTGTTATTTATTTATCAGATGTTGTTTCATTTCCGGCATTTACTACAGTTCTTTTATTTTATTAATGATACGTGTACAACCGTGATGCCACAACAAGTAACATAAAATTCATATGTATCTTTGATTATGATTTAAGATCAGTTGATTATTATTATATAGTTCATCATAATCAATGATGCAAATGAAGGTTTTCATTCTTTATGACACAAGCCTTACGGTTACTCTACTTATTCTGATTCTATTATACTCCCTCCGTCCCAAATTGGTTTGAGACTTATTCCTTTTATGGATGTCTTAAAATAAGCCTCATAACTAATATTTAAACTAAAAAGTTCTTCATAAATTTCTAAAATTCCCACATATCTATATTTATTAAGAAAATTAAGCATAATAAAAGAAGACTATAATTGTAAAGTAGTACTCCCTCCGTCCCATTTTATTTGTCCTGTTTGACTTTTCACACAGATTAAGAAAAGTGTAGTTAATGCTTTGAATCACATTAAATGATCCAATATTTTTACACTTATGCCCTTTAAGTTGTTGTTGGAGCATTTAAAACATTTTTTATTGTAAATATTGTGAAGAGAGAATGGTATTTGAAGAAATTTAACAATTAATGCACAAAATGGACAATTATTTTGGGACAAACCAAAAAGGAAACATGAACAAATAAAATGGGACGGGGGAGTAATGTTTTTAATGACAAGACAAATTAATAAATGATGTCTTCTTAAATTTTTAAATTTCCAAAATATCCTAAATAAATTGAGAGGGAGGGAGTAATTTATTACTAAGTGACTGCCTTAAAAATCACTAATAAATTAAATCAATGACTTCTTACCATGACTGCCTTAGAAGAATTTCCCTTCATTGATTTGTCTCAATAAAAAAGGAAAATGAAAAATCATTGATAAAGTCAAAACATTAAATCATTTTCAAATAATTGTGTATCTTAAATATAAAAAAAAAGATTTTCTCGAGTAAATAAAAACAGAAAGTTTCTAAAATACAGAAAGAACGCCGTGAAACTTCCCAAGATAAATGACTACTAAAAGGAAATGTTTGGAACTGGTCAAACAAATAAGGATTTTCCGGGGAACTCTGTGGGAAAAAAAAAAAAAAACAAATAAGGATTTTCCGGGGAACTCTGTGGAAATAAGTTGGAACTGGTCAAACTATTTAGATTACTTTTAAGATATTTTTGTTATATATATTATCTCCTCATATGGAGATCATAATTAAAAACAAATATTATAATATTAAAAATAGAAAAACAGAAAATTATATAAAACCATAAAAATTACAGAGAAATAGAAAGAAAAAAACCTGCACCCCACCCCCATTGCCCGTGATAAAAATTGTCAAAAAGAATTGCACAAATTTTAGAATGGTCGTGATGCAAATCCTACTTGATACACCATAACCAATAGAAAAATTTGTGGATGAAATGGACCCCATCGTGTAAAAAAATAATATCAATCATAAATCTTGAAATAGATGATTTGGTTGTCCAATACTAGCACGTGGACCACCTAAAATTAGTGAAAATTTTGTAACGTCAAAAAATTAAAACGGTTCTTTTGTACGGTCATTTTACATTTTTATATATTTTATGTTGTTACGAGTTTTGTACTTTCATTTTATTCAGTAATCATCAATTTGTACTATTAGTTTATAATGTTACGATTATATTAATACTAGTATGTTTTATATTGACATTTTATTCTATTACGAATTATCTACCATCATTTCATGTTGTTACAATCAGTTTGTAATGTCAAAATTTGAGACGATCATTGTGTATTGTCATTTTATGTTACGGATTTTGTAAAGTCATTTTCTCCGGTCAAATGTTACAATATTTGTACTGTTGTTTTTTTATGTTATGATTATTTTGTATTATCATTTTATACCCATATGGATTTTGGAGAATCATTTTATACCCATATTAATGTGGTAATGGATATTTTATTTTTTTTTGTTAAATGGCGAAATTAAAATAAAAAAACAGGGAAACAACAGCGACATATGCTAAAGAAACAAAATTAGTATTCGAAAAGCTAGCTGATGCAATCTTTGATAGCCTTGGATTAACAAAAACCATTGGTATGAGAACAAAAGTAGGCGAAGATGATGATGATGATGAAGAAGAAAGATTAAAAAAAGAAATAAGAGATGGAAGCCAGCTAATGGTACTTAACTGCTATCCACCATGTCCTCAACCAGAATTGACACTTGGCATGCCACCTCATTCTGATTATGGCTTCCTTACCCTTGTTCTTCAAGAAGATGGTGTTGAGGGCTTGCAGATTCAGCATCTTGGTCATTGGTTCACTGTTTCTCCCATTCCTGGTTCTTTTGTCGTCAACGTCGGCGATCATCTCGAAGTACGTACCCTCCCCTGCCTCCTTATCAATTTAATTATTTTGATTAATTTAGTTTCGACTCGTCGATTATATGATAGTATATAAGAGTTTTTACATTATTATTACATTTTTTGAAATAAATGTAGATATTCAGCAATGGAAGATACAAGAGCGTGTTACATAGAGTGATAGTCAACTCAACATGGGCAAGGTTATCAGTGGCTTCATTGCATAGTGTACCATTCAAAGTCAAAGTAAGACCTGCACACCATCTTATTAATGATAATAACCCGAGACTTTATCAAGACACTGATTTTGCTGCTTTCGTCAATTATCTTCAATCATGTGACTCCAAATACAAGAATTTCCTCCAATCCAGGAAGCTGCTGTGTTGATTCTGTTTTTTTTCCCTGGAAATAATTATCCATTTTCATTTTTTCAGAGCATAGTAACAACAATGGCATCTACGATTCTACATTATTGTTTTCAAATTGAATTCTATTGGTTAATTGGTTAATGGGTATCAAGTTATCGACTCAAACTACTCCTATTTATGGGCCACCATTTTTCATAGCAAAAATAAGTTGTTTTTTTGTTTTTTTGTTTTACTGTACTTGACCATTCTCTGGCTCTTCGGATTTTTTGTTGTGTAGAGTAAAATGTTGACTCTGTAGTTGAAGTGATATTCTACATAATCGATCTTATTAATTGGTGTTGTGCCCCTATCATTATTCTAAACTACATAATGCAAAAAATAGGTCCATATTCTACCGAATGCATTCAGTTTGGATTAAATAAAATATCTTTATTCATCTTGAATAAATTAAGCCATCATATCTTTATTCTATATGTTATCCAATATTACAACACTAACAGAGTTGGCTCTCCGACGATTATAGTGTCAAATCCGTCAATTCGGGTGCCCTTCAAGAGCCACAATAGTCTCCATTATGGCGTCTGCTTCCCAAGCTCTAAATAATTGCCACACCCGCTGCACATCCCATATTCTAGAGCCGGCTATAAAGTGATCTGAAACAATGGAATCCGTCGAAGGCTTGTGCCCTACAAAAGGTATGCGAAACGAAAGTTGCCTATTGACTCAGGCATCATGGAAGACATAAACCGACTCCCCATCTCCCACTCTCCATCTTAGCCTATTATACAGGAGGTCCCGTCCCTCCAGAATATTGCACCACAAGTAAGACGGTCTAGCCACCAACCCGGCTGCGAGAATTGTACTATCCTCAAAGTACTTCGCATGTAATACATGTGCCGTCAGAGAACTCGGGTTGGTCAGGATTCTCCAGGACTGCTTTCCCAATAATGCCAGATTAAAACATTCCAAGTCTCGAAATCCCACGCCCCCTAAATTCTTCGACAGACAGCAAGTCTCTCAGTTCTTCCAGTGTATCTTGCGCTTATTATCCGTGTCTCCCCAAAAGAAGCCTCGAATCATTTGCTCAAGCTCTCGGCAGGGCCGTCTACGTCGGCCGGGCATAGTAAGATTTGGAGGAGTTGTTGGCAGCTTCCGGTTCAGTCGCGTATTCAGCATTTTTTATGGCGATGTTTACATGACTGTCTTGTTATTGGCCAGGACGTGCAGAGGCGGAATGTGGGGGATGGTGTTTGTCTGGCATGTGGGGAGACTCTGAAAACGATGCGGCATGCGATTTTTGAGTGTGAGATGACAGTTAGGGTTTGGAGAGCGTCGCCATTTGGTGGGACTTTACAGCACCTTCGCTCTGCCTCATTTGGGGAGTTTTTCTTGAGAATGCTTGAGGAGCAGGGTGCTCGTAAGCGCGCCACGCTTTGTGTGGCTTATATGAGAATCTGGAAGGCGCATTGCTCGGCGGTGTTCGATAATCGAGCGATTTATGTCTCCGCGGTATGCACACGATCTTTGGCAGCTTCGGCAGAGTATGTAAAGGCCATGGAAAGCTATCAGACCCAAGCTCCGGTGCCTCACCTACTAGATAAACGGGTGAAGCCTCCGACAAGCATCGTTAAGAGTAATGCGGATGCATCAGTTACTGAGATAGAAGCGGCATTGAGGTGATTTTTCGAGACTCAAATGGACTAGTACTCCACTCCTTTGCGTATCTCTTTTACCCAGGCGATCCAATAGAATACATGGAGTTTAAGGCTATTTCATTGGCCTTGGAAGATGCGGCGTTCTTAGAGATTCAGAGGCTAGAGGTGGAAAGCGATTGTTTGACGTGTATTTTGTGCCTTCGGCGACCAGGAGATGATCTCACAGCCGGGGCTGCTTAGTCCATGATTGCTTGATTTTTTTGCCTAGCTTTGTATCTGTCTTTTTCGTTTATTAGCCGAATTTAATGCCCCAAAGACATCTTACAGTTAGATATGGTTTATATGTTTCCTTTCTGACACTCTGCTCCCTCCACGCTTTGCAGTGATGTTTTGGCCAACCATTGTTTGGTGGATATTGGTTAATAAAACTCTTTATTTTTTTTTCTCTATATATATATATATATATATATATTACAACACAAACAAAAAAATTAACCTTGTGTACTCTTTGATCTAGGATAATAAAGTTGAAATATTTCATATTTACACGGTGTTAATGTTCGTATTACATCTCATGTTAAGAGCAAGCGTAATGAAGTAAATGTAGAGTACCTTAATTTCTGACATTGAAAAATGGACTATTTGGAGAACCAAAATGTAAAATAGCAGATGCATTTTAGAGTGTCTTTTCTTCGACTCAGTCAAGTGCAGGTACTAGATGTGGGAGTGGCAGACGACTCACTCCACCTTCTCTTTCCTACTTTTTATAAGAAAAGCCCGTTAATTCCTATACCAAAATTCCCCCAACCCCTCTGTTGTTGTTCATCTCTCCAAATGGGTTCTTCCAGGTTTTGATTAAAAGAGGGTTTCAGTTTTTTTATAAGGGTAGATTTCAGTTTAAACTCAACGAATATTGATGGATTTTTCATTTTTGTATTAAAATGATTTTGAGATTTGTGTTTTTTGTGTATTTGGGATTCCGGCAGCTGTAGTGGTTGGGGAATTGGGGAGGGAAGGCCTTTCCATGACGCCATCTTAGAGCATTTCTTCTGTTACTATATTGTGTTATGCTTATTCGTCCGCGTCGGATGATCTGCAGATTAGATTGACGGTGTTAGATCTATATTATAATATAGATCTAACACCATCATCAATCTGCATCATCCGACATACTGATGACGCATGCATACACAAATGTCATGTGACTATCATTTCCGGCCATCTTATCACCAAATTTCTACTACAAATTTCATATACACTTTTCCTCCAATAATGATATGACATATGACAATTTATGTCAGCATGGATTGAGAGAAAAGAGACAACCATTTCAGTTGCTCTAAGTAGAACCTTTGGTTAGTAAACTTATCAGGTATATAAGGTTGCATTAATTTCATGCGGTCTCTTTTAAATTATTGATTATCCAGTACTAGTATAGTATTTTTATTTTTATTTTGAATCTAATTAATATAGTAGTACTAGTCAATAACCCATGCATTGTAAGGGACCGTCGAACGTCAATGCATCGTGGAATAAAAAAACATCTAAACTCATAAATGTATGTTTTATCGCAATCGATGGCGAGAATGAAAGAAAACGAAAATGATATATCTTGTACATAAGTAATAAACTCGATCCTACACAATAACATCAATCATAAGTTGTCACAATGAAATACTATATAAAACACACAACCACCAATCAAGTCGCAACGACAAGCTTTATCATCTACAACGACCAAGCCACTTAATCTTAAGTACCTCGGAAAGTAATTGAAGATTTTGGTTACGACGTAAAAGATATAATGATATCAAGCAATAACAATATAGACTATTAAATATTACAGAAATCGGGTTTTAAATATAAGTTATTATGACTAAAAAATATTACGTTGTATGTCTTTTCTTTTATGCATGCAGATGAAAGACGAAAGATGCGCGCTCACCCCAATCCACTTTCAGTATGAATGCAGTTTCTAAACGTTCTTTAGACAGGGGCGTTGGTTGAGCGTGTAGCACGAATGTGTAAAAATGACCCAACAATTTATTTATGTACTGATCAAAACGTTGACGTCCATCAACCTATACCATCGAAACATTTTTTGATTTTATCATATTTCAACAAGAGAATCAACTCGGGTTCGACGATTAATTGTTAAGATAAGTGATAATCTTTCATTACCGTTTTCAAACTATTTTGTAGCGACAAAGGCGTAGAGCGGAGAAGAAACTCAGCACCCACACCAGTCAAGCATATTGGCAGACCACCAGTGTCATCTAATATTTCTACCCGAATGCGATAACTGCAAAATAAAAATCAGAATGCAATGAGTACGTAAAATATAATTTGCGAACAATATTGTATTTTTTTTTAATCATGCGGCAGTTAATTTGTTTTTGTGTTTAATAATATTTTTTTTTACCGGGTTTTGTTGTGATGAGATTTTTCTGTTTTTAATTTTTAGAGATAATTTTCTATTTTTATTTTTTATTTTTTTTTGGCTGAAAAACAGGAACACAAATATATGGAACGGAAGCTTGTAATTTTCGTGGGATGATGGCGTGACGCTTCAATAATAAATAAATACATGGAGCGCAAGTTGTGATATTTTCGGTTGTGAGAAGATTTTTTTTTTCGGGTTATGGGTGGTGTTCAGAGAGTGGGGAGGGGAATTTCTTCCTCGTGTAAATGATGTGATCTTTTCATGGAGATAATTGAAATGTTGTGAACGTCATTGTAGAATTTTGGCAGATATACAAAAAAAAAAATACAAAAAGAGTTTGCTATTTAACATAAGAAATGAAAATAAAACATGAAACTGAAATATGTTTAACATTAAAGGATATGGAAAAAAAAATAAAACATGAAACTGAAATATGTTTAACATTAAAGGATATGGAAAAAAACAAATGATTTTGGGAAAAAGAGCGAAATGCAAAGGGAAAAACAAACGACAACACATAAGAGTAAACGACAACATTTATTCATAAAAGTAGACGTTTTTTCCTAGTTTTATCACGCTTATCCTGCCATGATTTTGTGTCCAGAGCGTGGCAATGTCTGCGAACACCAATCCACAGGTTGCAAGGAGCGGGCATATCACAAACAAAACAATAACACTGCAATGGCAACACAAATCTTTCAGTAACACAGGATAAGATACTACTACCATACAGTCTCCCTTAAAAGAATATGAAAAGAGAAAGTAAATTGATAGAAAGAATACCAGGTCACAGTGTTCGTGAGGTGGCCTGTCAAAAGGGTATGTTAAACACATGTGTCTGGAATGGGGGTAATCTCTACATGCCCACCTACAAAAAAACAATATTTAAGATATGAACAACATTATTTAAAACAATATGTAGTTTGGAATACACAAATATTTAGTCAGTGATTGTAATAAAAATAGCAAGATACGTGCCCCTTTTCGGCAACCACACAAATATCAGAACCATCGGAGTTGTCGACAGTAGCAACAGGATAAAAGTGAGGGTCAAAATCAATAATGAAACACTCTTCGGTCTCCTCGAGAGCGGACATATGTGCATCATTTGGAGTTCTGTACACACGATGAGAGAGATTATGAGAGACCCGGTGGAGAGCATTCATCGTGGATTTGTATGGACCGAAACCGTTTTTGTCGAGGTCGGACCATGTTTCTGTTTGTGCAGGGCGATCATATTTAGAAAGAGTTTTTTTTGTGAATGGGTAAAATGAAAACTGGTGGTAGCTTCGATGAATTTTGAATTATATATATAGGGGTGAAGAAAGGGGAGAGATAGTGAGTTATTTTGTATGTGGCTCAGTAGTGGGATAATGGGGTTAAAAAAAAGCATCTAGTCAATCTACACAACCGCAAAACACACACACAAAAAAAAAATAAAAAAAATAAAAAAAATCGGCGGCTTTGTTTTTTTTTAATAATCGGCTGTTTTTTTGTTTTATCTGATAGAGATGTGTTTGTTTTTTTAATATCTCTCATTATCTCTAATATTATAATATCTGTACAGTTTTTTGTAAGATTATGCTATTTATCTGTACAGTTTTTTTTGTAAGATGTGTTTGTTATTTTAAAATTTTGTGCGCCAGTTTTGTTTTGTTTTTTTTTTTTTGTTTTTTAAACATATTTTTTACCGGGTTTGGGTCGGGTAATTGAAGGAAAACGGGTCTGTTTTGTTTTGTTTTTTTTTTTTTTTTTTTTTTTTTTTTTTTTTTTTTTACCGGGTTTGGGTCGGGTAATTGAAGGAAAACGGGCTAAATCCCTTCCTATATATATATATATATATATATATATATATATGAGATGAATACATGAACTGGAGGAGCCAAAGTGTGTCCAAATTAATAATAAACTTAATAAACATATACTACTAATTGCCCTAAGCATAATTCTTTAATCTCCAAGAGGCAAGTTTGGTAAAAGTCCATTACGGCAAATGAATTACTATGTCATAATCCCATAATTAACCTACCTATATGGCTATATGATGAGCAACGCCGAAAGTAAAGTCCAATATTGAGAAACAATATAGAAATAAGCATTAATCATGATTTCTTTGAATCACCGATGCGCCAATATTCAATTGTAGCGTGTGGGTACGTAATTTATGAAACAAAACCAGACCCTAATATTGTTTTCAACAAATTGTTGTTTCGTTAAGGACAATGGTACATAAAACTATATATATATCCGGTCTATTAATTACCGATTTAATGCCACATTGGCAAATATTGATGATGTTGAATTAGTCAATCTTTGGTCGATTGAACTACTAAGGAGCAAAGATCTTCTCAAATACTAAAATGACAAGTACATTAGTCAATCTTTGGTCGATTGAACTACTAAGGAGCAAAGATCTTCTCAAATACTAAAAAGACAAGTACAATTGTTTTTAGGAAAAATTAGGTTATAGTCTCTTTTTTTTTTCTCCCTTAATTAAGTGTTAATCCACATTCTAAATAAAAGTTGCATTAAGGATAGAAAATATTGGATCGGACTAAAATACCTATGTTTATAATAATGATAAGAAAATAAAATTGAGCTCTCAATAGCGTAGAGCTCTCAGTGCTCTGGCGATGGGGGGGCGGCTGACTTCATCTTCTTCATTTCTCCGGCGATTTGATATATGGAGAACTTCTCCGGCTATCTTCCTTGCTCCGGCGGGTTAAGGCAGTCTTCAATGGTGCCGGGGGATGCTCTGATGTTGTGTGCTGCCTCGTTTTGATATATGGAGAGCTTCTCCGGCTATCTTCCTTGCTCCGGCGGGTTAAGGCAGTCTTCAATGGTGCCGGGGGATGCTCTGATGTTGTGTGCTGCCTCGTTCAATTGTCGGGACCCTTTTCTCCTCTGGTTTTGGAGAGAGCACCAGAGACAATGTTGAGTTCTACAGCTTTCTTGAACAACCCGTTTGTTAGGAAATCATTAGTTTAACGCATCGGAATTTAAAATTTTGATTTCCTTTTCTAGACCGTCTTAGTTTAATGCAATAAACACGTTAAGTAGTTTGACGGAATATACCTTAGATGATTTATAAGATCGTCGCATTGACCGTCAACTGAGAATAGTCCTGTGCGCAAGCCGTCCACGCGTTCGGCCTCTATCGTTGATCCACACAAACTCCTCGCTGGAATCCTCCTTGGATTGCTATCAGAAAAATCCGGCTGCTAGACCGGCATTTTTCTCTCTCAAACTCTCTCTAGGAAGTTCTCTATTTTACTCAAGAACTATTAACTCTTGGAATTGTGATGTACAATTGAGCTAGCCAACCCTTTCTTATATAGGGTGAAAGTGGCGCCCCTAGTCTCCCTAATCTGATTAGGATAAACTTCCTAGAAGATAAATTAAAGAGAAAAATATTTTCCCAATAAAATAAGGAAAATTCACTTAGATTTATTTATCTCTTTTATTATAATATCTTATATTAAATAAAATCTAAATATTGTCAATATCTTATATTGAATATATTTATCTTATTACCATAAATCTATTTTTCCAAAATCAATTAATATCCAATATTAATATTATGGTAATCTTATTAATTAAATTGCACAATCCAAATGTATTTTATACACTTATGTTCTGCGCCCCATATGCCAATATTGGAATTCGGAATATTCTTTAATTAATCAATATAATTAATATCTTGTATTTTATTTATTCATAATAAATAAATACCATCATATTATTTTACCACTATAACCTATATAGTCTTGAGATAAACTTTCCTTATTTGGCTATCAACTATAACCGCATTTTAATCCGACTCGATGTTCATATGTGTGTGACCCGATAGGCTTCCGAATATGTTGGCCGTAGACACAAAGTGCAAATTACAAAAATGCCCTTCATGCCTAACGATCACGGGATAGCGTCTAACAACACACCGTGGCCCCCAATCATCGGAAAAGTCAAATGCAATGACTACTATCTTTCATGTGAAACAGTTACCGTGTAAATTACAATCCTACCGCTGCAATAATATTCATACGATCGTATCTCGAGTGTCAATACATTAACGATCGTATCTTATAATTTGGATATCATGCTCTCTCGGAATAACACATTTACTCTCACTTTGCATAGATTCTCGAGAGCTAGACATTCTTTATAAGAAGGCCATTTCGGATATTCAATCCCAATCATAGGATACGCGATTCCCGAATGACCAAACATGTATACTCCGCATGCTTCAATATCACACCCAATCACTACCGCATGGTCGCCCCGTGGGTAGGGGAAATCTCAATAGTGTCAAAGCATGAAAATCCACACTGTGATGCCATGAAGACTCCGGTCTTAAGGATAATTACACAACCGCCATATAGTGTGACAATTAATGTAAGTGGGTCAGTCTAACGTACACATTCTTTAATACACGTCCACGTATAGTCCAAGTGTCCTTACACTTCGATAGACGAAATATATCCCTATCTTCTATAAGATAGGAGACATCCAATACGTGCTAGTCTAATCGTACTATCAATGTCCATTTTGACAGTATATACGACTAGAGACATTTAAGTATCAAACTTATTAAAACGATTAGAGATCTCATCAACCATAATCACCATTGTGGTTTCTCTATCACAGTTTGACACTAGGGACGTTACTATATATATACAACCAATAACATGAAGATAAAGAATATATAATAACAAAAGTGCTTTTATCAATCATAATAAAGTTATTATATTAACTAAAATAGACTGTAAATGACCCGACTCGGTCGGATCCGGTCCAACCCGATTGGGTTTAGGACACCAATTCAACACCGTTCCGGCGTTTAGAGAATGTTACATAACGGCTGCTTGATTTCTTGATTTTTTTTATCTCAATCTTCCTCTTGCCCTGTGTTAATTTCTTCTTCTTTTCATCACACGACTTAGAAGTCGTCATAATAGGGGTGGGGTGGGGGGATTCTTCTGAATTTGGAGATTTTTCTCCGAATTATAGATTTTTGTGCTTCGCTAAATCAAGGGCTATTTTCGGGGTAATCTGTTCCAATATTAAGCAGGTTAATGAATAAGATTTTGGAAGATTAGGATTCAGAACTAAGATACTTACTCCTGGTATTCATCACTTATGAAAGCCTTTGATTGCATTGTTATTCTGTATTTTGTCAAGTTTTCTGCATATTTTGCTGTTAATTGTTCTGTTGACCTTGCCATTCGTAATTTTCTACTGACTACAACCCATAACCTTAAAAACTCCAGCATAGCTAGCATGTGATTTCTTGCCTTATTTATTTATTTATTTATTATTATTATCATAGATTATGTGTCTTAACAGCATCCTCATGGTTCCTTAGCTTATCCTCGTGCTCCATCACTTGTCTATTGTCCTAGATTATGTGCACTTAACTTTATTATATGAATATTGTTTATTTATTTTAGGAAGTGACATTTCTTGATTGCCATAACATTTTTTTATTTTTTGTTTTTGGATGTTGCCCACAAAACAAACATTCCATAAATGTCGTGTTTTAGTTCATAACTCTGACTATGATTGTTCAACCTGCAAAATTGTCTTGTGATGTTACTAGTTTTTCCAAATATGAAATATCAATACAAGCTTCGAGACGGGAGGGGTTGGATAAAGTCAGTGTTTGTTCTTCTACACATAGAAATGCTTCTAACTCGGTGTTTGGGGAATTGGACGATTGAGCTGGCATCCTCCGGCGAAGACGACGGTTGCAGAAAGAATCTTTACATCAATTGTGGAAAAGGATAAAAAGTAGATTTTGTGCCTTGTATTGGCGATGATCGATTAGATGAAGACATGTTCAATACAATTTTCCACATTAGGTTATTTTTTCCTTCAGTTTTATCCACATTAGCTTTAAGTGCATTCTGTTTTTTTCTTGCTCTTTAGTTTCTTGTGTTTTTTTGTACTCGGATTCTTCCTCAGAAGATGAAGATATGACCTTAAGCCTTGAGAACACAAGTACACAACTCTTTATTTTTGTTTGGTCCCATTGTATTGGTCTACTGCTACTTTTCATTTATCCTTGCTAATATACTTCATTTATCCTCACTTACAACTTATTTCAACTTATCGAAGTAGCCCCTTGAATTAAGCCTTAAATGAGCATTATATGAGTCTGCTATGATATTGTGTCCCTTGAATTAAACTTTAAATGGGTATTATATGAGCCAGATATGTGTGCCTTGAAGTAGTCCCTTGAATTAAGCCATAAACGAACCTAATATTATGTTACTGATACTGTGTTACTTATATTGTGTGCCTTATATGATACTGTTACTGATATTGTGTGTCTTATATGAGCCATATATGATACTGTGTCCCTTGAATTAAGCCTGAAATGAGCATTGTATGAGCCAGATATGTGTACCTTGAAGTAGTCTCTTGAATTAAGCCTTAAATGAGCCTTATATGAGCCTGATATTGTGTTACTGATACTGTGTTACTGATACTGTTAATATCACAATATATTGTTAGTAAAAGATGTCATTGCAGGTGGTTTTGGCCAGGTGATTGAGGCTGTTGATTGAAAATGGTGAGGCAATGTTGGTGTTTCATCACAAGTATACAAGAAAAAATCAAGATCATCACATGTCTACGAGCCATATGTTGCATTTACATACTACTAGTTAGTTGGTTCTCGTAAATCTATGTTTTTTTAATTTATAGAAATGGCATGAGTAATCCTTTCCTTGATGTAACTTAATAATCATATATGTTGATGTTATATCATATATGTTGTAACTTTTTTTCCATGGTGATTGAATGTGTTATTTGAAAATACACAAGATTTTTGGGTGTTAATGTGCTTACATTATTGTCCAAATGATTTTTAGTTTACGGTTTGTTTCCGTTTTAATCCATAAAGAAATACTGGGTGTCGGTGTTGTTGTAAAGCTTGCCGAGTCCATGATTTTTGTCTAATCCCACACTGCTATTGTTAATGGTAATGGTAATGGTAATGATGTTATCGACATCTTGTTATCAGAACGCCGCGATTGAATTCGCTTTCAATAACTACGTCGAAAGGGTATCGTATGAGATCTGAAAATGAAGAGAAAAAAAGCATGAACTTTGGTGAAAGAATTTTGAAGATCGATGTTCTAAATCAAAAGTTACGGTCGTTTATAAGAAAAACGCTCCGATTAATGCAAATGTTTTTTCGGCTTTCAAAATTTACGTCAGAAGGGTATCGTATAAGATCTCAAAATAAAGAGAAAAAAAAACATGAATTTTGGTGAAATATTTTTGATGATCGGAGTTCTACGTCAAAAGCTACGGTTGTTTAAAATAAACAACATCAGTTTAATCACAGCAGCATCAGTTTGTTGCGCGCGTGCATTAGTATAAGGGTATTTGTGTCCCACAGAAATTATTTTTCTTTATTGCAACTAAAAAAAGGAGTGTGTCATGTTTATTTATTTTGTATTAAAAAGTGGATTTTTGGCTCAATCACCCTTGTTTTTACACATTATCATCAAAACGGCGTAGTTTTGAAAAAAAAATCTACGGTTAGATTGTGGTTAGATCACATCTATTTGAGAGAACACTGACTCAAGTATTTGAGAGAACACCGACTCAAGTACTCGAGAGAATCTTAACTCACCATTGAGGGTGATTTGTTTGAATTGAAGTGATCGGCCCGAGTCTTATGGCTCAAGTCTGGTCCGGCAATTTTGACTTGATTTTTAATTCCCGTACATAACTCAAGCCCCCGTTTGGTTTCAGACTGGACTGGATCCATTTGAGTCATGAGAGAGAAAATAAAATAAAATAATGTAAAGTAATGATTATAAGGTTGAAATGTTGTATTAAAATTTATGTTGATGAAGAAATGATTGGTGAGAAAAATATTATATTGATAAAGTAATGGTTGAATAGTGTAGGTGGTGAATAAAATGAATTGATTAATATTATTTTATTTGTTGATTGTGAAATGATTGGTGAGATGTTAAGGGTGATTTTATACGTTTTATAAGGATATATTTTATATCAATATTCCCCATATATGGATGTTTTTCGTAGAATTCGAGCTTATAATCGATTAATTGAGTAAATGGTGTTTTTAATAGGTTAATTGCAAAATGTAACGATTTATGTGCTTAAATTGTGATTTTATGTTATTTTGGATTGTGTTACGCTTTGGTATATTTTCCTATGTTATAGATACATATTTTGGCATGCAAGAGGATTAAATGATGAGGTTTTGCATGGAAGAGAAGTGAAATGGAAGGAAGATGGAGATAAAGCTTGGAATGAAGCTTTCAAGCCAACCGAACTTCCGATGCAGTTCTTGATATGATATACACTGATTTGACTCTCGACCTCAAGAGAAGATTTGTAGGGCTTGAAGAGAGGATTCTACAAGATTTTGAATCAATTCATTCCGACTTATGAGGCCCGAGATATGAGCGTTACAAGTTTGGATGTTGTTGCTGAAACTAGTGGAAAATCCCGAAAACGACTCGTAATACGACGGGCTAGTCAAAAGGCATTTTTCAAGAAGAGTCCTTAATGAAAGTTGTAGAGTTTTCCGAGAGCTTAATTATGACATTCGGATCATAATTTTTGGAGGTCTACAACTCAAGATATGAATTTTAGAAGTTTGAGTCCGTAATCGGTGAACGGCGTTTGCCATGCATCATTCTCAAACGAAGCGCCCACCATGAAAATCATGTACAGGATTGGCAGATTCCAAGTGAACCAGCGTTCACCCTCCGTCCACTCCAGCTGAACGTGCGTCCATGATTCAGGACGTCCGTCCGCCACCGCCATTGAGACAGCCGCCTCAAATTTCTATTTAAGCAGCCACATTGTTGAACCCTAAGATTATTATACACGCAGCAGCTCTTCTCTTGAACCCTAAAGTCGAGTTTTGAGACCAGCAGCCGGCCGGCTGAGCTCCATGCTTGGCCGGCCGGTGGTTAGTCTAGATAGGATCTTCTTTTCGCTTTTTTTTCGCTTCTTCCATTGATGATGAAGTTTGTGAGCATGAAGCAAGCTTTGTGAGATTATTTTCCATTGCAACTCAATTTCTTTTTCACGGATGATTTTGTAAGTGTTAATTTAAATTGTTTCTTTTCCTATGTTAAATTGTATCTTGCAATTGTATATCGAAAGATGATTGCATGATTTGATGCTACCGTATGACGGAAGTCGGTGTAGTTTAGATCACCGTAGGAAAGATTAGATTTTTAATCTATATATAACGGAAGTTCGTGAGGTTAAATATCTAGGTTTACGAGAGGACCACAATTTGATTAATTCGATGCAATATTTTCTTAGACTTGAATTGAGAGGATATCACCGCTACGGAAAGATATGATTTTTCACGTGTTTATTTCATTAAGTTGTTCTTGTTTTCTTTCATGATTTATATGGTTATATGTTAATCGAATTTAGATAACGAAAGTTAATAGATTCGTTAGATTGCCGTGAGAGAGATTAACAATTATTGTTCCAACAAACGGAAGTTGAGGATAATGTTGTTAGGTTAGGATTCAATCCATATCTTTGATTTGTATCGATATTAGTTAAGACCGGAAGGTAAACTAATTAATGGCGTGATAAATCGGAAGAGAAACGCTTCTTTAGATAAGATAATAATCCAAGATAACTTGTGAATGAATATGTGTTAATCTTATTTCTTTCGTGAGGTGATGGTTGTTGGGAATAGGTTGATCATGGTTTGTTTATGTTTGTTCGGCTTATTAGTTAGTTTTTCTTGTTTTTGTAGATGTAGTTTTATTTATTTTGTCCAAGAATTATATTTCCTGGCTTTGGATTAACAATCCTCCGCCCGCTTATTTTTCCGTTCTAGTTTAGGTTTAAGTTTAGTTAATAAAGAAGAATTAATTAGATTAGATTCAACATCCCTTTTCCTCGAGGATCGATTGCATACTTATCCAACTTTACTAGCAACTACCCGGTATTCGGCCGGTTAGGAGGTAGTTTTGCATGGTAGTATAGGTTTATAAATTTTCTTTTGTTTTAATGATGCAAAATCTCCTCCAACAAAAGTGGCGCCGTTGCCGGGGAATAGGTGTCATGTTGAATCTAGTCTTGTTAGTTCTCGATTTTGTGACGATTTATTTTATTTCAATAAAAGTAGCGTTTAACAAATCGAGAGTTTTTATTTTTGCCATGTTTCGATGACCGTTGGGTTAAGAATGTGCAAAAAGTTTTTTACTCGATTTGTGACACGTGAAGTGTAACCTAATCTAGTCTAACCCTTTTGTGCTATAATTTGATATGGCTGCTCTGTGATATATGATGTGTGTGCTGTGATATAATTTGATGATCTCAAGTATAGGGTTTTTCTTTGTGTTTTCTCAAGGCGTGTAAAATTCGATGCTTGGACGGGCGCCCAAGTAAGTGAACTTCGTCCAAATTTCTAACTTGCAGGTGAAAGAACGTTGGGTGTATGAACGCCGTCCGTCCGAAAGGTTTCAACGCCATTGCTCGAGTTGAAGGATCGACGGGCGCCTGGAATTTCAACGCCCGCCTGGAGGTTTTCAAGAGCAAACGAAAGCGTTTGAGAAGATGAACGTCGCCCGCCGAACGCTAAGAACGTTCGTCGTCCGGGTTCATCCAGGTTCTAAATTTCTTGATTTTATTTTCAATGCTTGTATTTGATGTGGATTTTTCATTCGAGCTTCTGTGGCTAATTGATGTTTACATAGATGTCCTGAACTTATATGTTTTTACCTTTCCATCTATGAATCCATGTTAGATAATTGATCAATTCTTTATATATGATTCATCTATGCAAGTTATAGTTATCATCGGTTCTCTCGACGCTATAATCGGTCTTATTAATTAGTAGCTAATGTCGGTTTTCGTATGCTACATACCACCGTGATGAATCTTTTAAGCTTTGAGACTTATGTGCTTCCTTGTTGTTTATAACTCATATGGGTAGCTATCGCCGGTTTCGTATGCTACGCCCTTTTCCATCCGAGTTATATCTCATTTAGTATAGCTAATCGTTGGTTTCCATAATGCTATCACCTTTGATGAGTCTTAAAGCGCGCTTCACATCGCATGTAATGAAAAAGATCGTAGTTTATCGCAACTCGTCATTATCGGCAGACGTTTATTATATACATGTCATGTTGTAAATGAGTGGGCTAGTTTTCTTTCTTTTATTTTCTTTTATTTTTGCATATCACTTAGGTGCATATCATTTAGTTGCATGTCATCTAGTTGCATTGTTTTTTATTTTTCTTTTATTTTTCCCGAGTGTAGTTAATCGTCGTTTTCGTAATACTACCTCGCTTTTTTTTATGATGGTTTCTTGTTGGTTTTCCATATGCCATCATTATTTTAGTATTGCATATCACGTAGGTTGCATTGTAATTTTTATCCATTTAGATTTCACCTAGCCTACTATTATTCATATGTGCTTTATTGTGAGTTATCGTCGGTTTCCGTCGCCACATTTTTATTGATGAACTTTATAAGCTTCGTGGCTTACGCTTAGATGTCCTGTGTTTTACCTGGTTGGTAATTTTTCCATCCGAGCTATTCTATCCTGCGGCTTATATCTTCTCTTTCACTCTCCTGTTGATATAATTCCCGCCCCCGAGATACTTTTCGTGTTTGTCAAGTGTGCGTGATAGTCTTGATAAGCGTTTGTGAGTTTCAGACGGTGTCGGTTTTCCGTGGATGGTCCACGATCATCGATATCTTCGAGCATTTTTGGATCGAACGCGTCTGCTCTGAATTGTTCCTTCGCATACAATCGCCTAAGTTTTCTTTTCTTTATTCTGCACAACATGAGGACATGTTGTTATTTAAGTGTGGGGGAGGGGAATGATCGCTATGTATCTACCATTTGCTTAATATATGATGTTTCTGTGCAAAATGGGGGCTTAATTTTTCAAAAATTTTCGACACTTTTGTTTTTGTTTTGTCCCGAGTAGGCAATACACGTTTTTGTTCGGTTTGTTATAGTCATTGATGTTGTATACCATATTTTTAGTGAGTTAGTTGTTTCACCAAGATTTATTTTCCACGTGCCATAGTGAATGATGAGCTATTTATAAAGTTATACCCCTTTTGGACGAGTGATTTTTGATTTTCTTATAAGTCGTGTGCTTAGTGCTACGTATATATCTTGAGATTTATGGTAGTTTGTATTTAGTTCCGAAGTATGACATACTGTGAATATCTAGAAGTTTGAATGTGATAAGTGAAACGTGATTAAGTCTTTGCATGAGAGAAATATTAAAATAATAGTAAATAAGATAGTGAGTGAATAAAATATTAAGTTGGATCCAAATGGATCCAGTCCAGTCCGAAACCAAACGGAGCCTTGGGAGTCATTGACTTGATTTTTTATGAATTTGCTTTTACAAGGATTTCTTAGGGCAAGTTCAATGGAATGGTGCAAACCCATTTTTTGATACTTATAGGAAGCTATTAGAATCTTCAATGGATAAAACTAGTAGGTATCAAAATTACATGTGGTACCAGAAGATGTACAATTTTTTTGATCCATTGGACATTTGCCATGTATTTTTCTGCGACTGAGACAAAAGTTCAAAGCCGCAACTGAGACAAAAATTCAAAACAAAGTCGTTTTGAGTTGAAAATTAAAAAGAAAAATAAAATATTAAAACACACCAAAACAACATAGTATCGGTGTTTTACACCTTCACAATAATTGCTGTGACAACAAAGGATCCCATTCCTAGACAAGGGCCAGTTGACTTTACAGTCTTGTCTCCGGCTACGGGCTAGTCTTTGTGGTGTGTTTTGTTTTTCTCCGTTTATTTATTACTTTGAAGTTTGGTTAACAATTTGCAAGTTTTTGTGGTGTGGTTTTTTCCCTCCGGTTTTTCTTACTTTGAAGTTTTGTTAACAATTTGCATCGGATCAGAATGAGTAGTGGCATGTACCATTTAATATATATTAAGAATAAGTGTTAAATAATTTTAACAAACATCTTTAGAGGACTCTCAAATTATTATTGCCGGCTTTAAATGGATTTGAACCTGAGACCTTTTGGTTTTAGGGTCTCACCTCTAAACTTAGGCTTCTTCTCCGGCAATTCATGGACGTTTGACGGTTATTTACCATTTTATATTTTTTTTCACTCCACCGGCTTCATGTCCGGACATGATTGGTTGGAGTTTTTTAATTTTAATTTTAAATTTATCTCATTTTATTATTATTACCATTATTTATTATATCTCAAAAATATATAATATTGTTATTGTCAAAGAAGACTATAGCCAATTATATTTGATACAAGAAATCTCTATATCGATATGAATCTGGATGAACTAGACTTGAAAACAGGGCCCCAATCTTACCCGACATGTTGATATAAGAAATATAGTAGCGCCTTCCTTAACAGCTATAGCTTTTAGGAGAACCGGTAAGCGCTTGATCCTAATATGGTATCAGAGCGCGAGGTCATAGGATCAATCCTTGCTACCAACATTGTTTCCCCAATTATATTGTGCAAGTGTTGGGCCTCTTTGTTGGCCTTGTGTGCCTTTTATATGCCTTTGTGTGCCATGTTGGCCTGAAGCATATATAGGCCCACACGAGGGGCGTGTTAAAAGTGATATAAAGAAATATAGTAGCGCATTTAGTAACACCAATTGGTTTTAGTACAACGGTAAGCGCTTGATCTTAACACGACTCCTGATCCTTGCCCCTCATGAACTTTTCTCATCCTAAACTTTTCAGAAATTCCCATCCCGACATTAGTTAGCACATATTCATCTGTTTATTATCTTCTTTTACCAATCTACATCTCCACCAACAATATTTTTTTTCCACAACCCGATCCCACTCCAAGTCGTATCTCCGATGAGGTTGATTTTATTATTTGGATATTTGTTTATAAGGACTATTTTGAGTACTTAATAGGCATTTAGGACACTAAAAATCTTATTTGTTTATAAGGACACATTTAAACACCTTTCCCATTCTACCCTTTTATAAATTTAATCCACACGCTTCAAACTTTGGACATTCTGGATCCACCGTCGCCGTCGTCATCCTCAATTGAGATTTCAGATTTGCCTCAAACCGCGACTCTACTTTTTTGTTCAGATCCGGCGGCGGTGAATATAACCGGCCGAATTTGTGGCCGGAAGAGTCGGCACATAAAGCATCGAAGGAGCTGAACATCGACATCAACATAGCTAACGAAAATCAATAACTCTCGAGAAATTAAAATTTCTAAGTAGAGAAAATATATCAATTTGCAAATCGAAAGAAGAATTTGCTGCTATTTGACGAACAATTTGTGCATCAGAGACCTCATCTTTCTCATCCGCATCACCTTTCAATGCCGGCATCAACTCAAGAACAAGAGAGGGCGGTGGTTTCCAACCAAAGAACCACAAGAACCCCGCCAAAGAACCCCCACTTCAGGTTTAACTCAAGAGCTATATCCTCAGTATATGATCTGAATATTGGCTACTAATCCGCTAATTGCAGAGGCACTGGTCGAAAACGGGTTCTTTTTTTTGAAAACGGGTTCTTGAATCGCTTTATTAGAATGATCAATTGTGGGGTTTTAGGAGTGTGGATATCGGCTGCTAAGACCATGTTTGAGTTAGCTTATAACACCAAAACATGTAAAGAATTATTGGACGTGGGCTGCATTTCACAGTTATTGGCTATGCTGGATGGAAAAAGCCGTTGAGAAGAAAGAAGCGGCAGCCAAAGCCTTGTCCAATTTAATGGTTAATTATGGAAATATGCAGATTTATCATAAAGAAGAGAAATGGATTGCCTCTACAGTGCAGCTTTTGGATCCTTTGCTGAAAAATCTAGACATTAATTTCTATATTTTCCTAAGAAAATTATGCTCTTTTGTGTTGTTATTTTCTCCAACATTATGTTCTTTGTGTTGTTATATTTAATGAGAAATTTCAAGGATAACAAGGTTGATATGGTTTGTGTGTCTGATGCTTATCGAGACCTTAGGAGCGAGTAATAGTAGTTTTATATTAAAAGATATAATCGTTTGAAGTCGATTTTATAAAAAAAAAGAAATCGATTTTTCTGCAATTAAGTCGGAAAAATATCGAATATCATCGTGGTGTCGAATCATCAAATGTGAGTGCATCGCGGTGGTCACTGCATTGAGGGTGGTCACTACATCGCGGTGTCTCGGCATCGGGGGTGGCCAATGCATCGCGGTGGTCAAAGGATCGGGGGCGGTCAAGGCATCATGGTGGACACTGCATCGGAGGTGGTCACTGCATCGGGATGGTCAATACATCGCGGTGGTCAATGAATCGCGCTGGTCAATGAATTGGGGTGGTCATTGCATCACGGTGGTGAATGCATCTCAATGGCCACTGCATCGCGGTGTCAATGCATCGGGGGTGGTCAATGCATCGCGGTGTCACTGCATTGAGGTATCTCTGCATCGCGTGTCTCGTGATCGGGGTGGTCATCGATCGCGTGCAACTTCATCGTCGTGTCTCGTGATCGCGGTGTCACTTCATCACGATGTCTCTCAGAATGCGTGTCTCTCAGATCACGGTGTCTCAGATCGCGGTGTCTCTGCATCGCGATGGTCACTGCAATGCGGTGTCTCTGAATCGTGATGTCTCTACAATACGGTGTCACTTCATCGAGTTGTCTCATCACGGTGTCTCTGCATCGGGGGTGGTCATTGCATCGCGGTGTCTCTGCATCACGATGTCACTTCATCGTCGTGTCTCTACATCGCAGTTGTCTTTGCATCGCGGTGTCATTTTATCGCGTGTGTCTCGTGATCGTGGTGTCAATGCATCAAGCGGTGGTCATCAGATTACGGTGGTCAATGCATCGCGTGGGCCTTTCAGATCGCGATGTCTCTGTGATCGCGTTGTCAATGCATCGCAGTTGGTCGGTGCATCGCGGTAGTCGCAGCATCGCGGTGTCTCCGCGATCGAGGTGTGTCTCGTGATCGCGGTGTCACTTCATCGCTGTGTCTCTACATCGTGGGATGCCGGTAAGTACTTGATATATCTCGACTCGCTCATATGCTTGATTATTTTCTTAGAATTCATTTATTTTTAATAAAATATAACAAGATCGAGCTCGACTCGCCTCATCGCTTCAACTAGAATAATACTTTTGAATTATAAAAACAATATTTTATTATAAATCTAATAAATATAATTATTTAAATATTTATTTAATGAAGCCCGATTAGATCGCGAGGTATTCGACATCGTATTATAAAACTCGAGTTAATTATTCGATTATCTCGACTCGAGTTTGAACTCAAACAAAACCGAATCGAAAGTCAAACTCTCTTGCGAGTCAAATACGCAGAGTAATTTCACGAGTAGCGATTCAATTCACATGTCACTTCATCGTCAAATGTCATAAAATGTCATTGCATCGTCACACGTGACATCATCTTCACATGCCATCGTGATCGCGCGGTGTCACTTCATCACGCTGTGTCTCGCAATGCGGTGTCACTTATCATGGTGTCTCAGATCGCGTGTGTCTCGCGAATGCGGTGTCACTTCATCGTGGGTGTCTCTTCATCGCGTGTGTCTGCGTGATCGTCAAATGTTATAACATCGCGATGTCTCTGCGTGATCGCTGGTGGTCATTGTATCGCGTTGTCTCTGATAGGGGTGGTCATTTGATCGCGGTGTCTTTGCATCGTGGGTTGTCACTTCATCGTGGTGGTTCTGCATGGCGGTGTCTCTCGTGATCGCGGTGCCTCTACATCACGGTGTCACTTCATCGCGGTGTCTCTACATCGTGGGGTCATCGCGATCGCGATGTCTTTGCATCGGGGGTGGTCATCGCTGCGATCGCGGTGTCGGCAGCATCGGGGTGGTCACTTCATCGTGGTGTCTCGTGATCGCGGTGTCACTTCATCGTGGTGTTCTACATGGCGGTGTCTCGCGATCGCGTGTCACTTCATCGTGGTGCCTCTATATCGCGGTGTCTCGCGATCGCGGTGTCACTTCATCGCTATTGCCTCGCGATCGCGTGTCTCTACATAGGGGTGGTCAATGCGCGCGCGCGCGCGGTGTCTCTACATCGGGGTGGTCACTGCATCGCGGTGGTCAATGCATCACGTGGTCAATGCGTCGTGCGTCGCGGTGGTCAATGCACCGCGGTGGTCAATACATCGGGATGATCACTGCATCGCGGTGGTCACTGAATCGGGGTGGTCATTATATCACGATGGTCAATACATCGGATTAAAAATAAAAAAATAAAAAAAAAATAAAATAAAACCAGTCAGCGCCTGAAACAAAAAAAAAAAAAAAAAAAAGAAGAAAAAAAAGAAACAAAAAAGAAAAGAAAAGAAAAAGCCCTCAACGTTCAACGTTCTTTTGAAAAAAATAATTTAAAAAATGCGCATTTTTTTTTATCACAAGCGCCGGTTTTTGTTTTTTTTATTTATTATTATTTTTGTTCATTAAGGGTATTTGAGTCTATCTATATAATTTTTGTCCTTATAACCAAATAAGATTCCTTAGTGTCCTATTTACCTAATTAAATCTATTTTGTGTCCTTTTGGACCCTTACCCCTTTATTATTTTGTTTGCATTCTCGTCTTATACAATAAAGCGATAGGCTTATTAAATCCAATTATATTATACATTAGAATTATAAATTTATTTAATACTAATTAATAATTTTCAAAAAGACGTTATAAATTATACGATAAATAAGAATTATTTTCACAATTTGAGGCCCTAAAACCAAAGATCTTTGGTTTGATTTATTGAGGCAGAAGATACTTACTGTACATCTAGTTCGTCTTGTAGCGTTACTCCACCTAGGAATGTAGTTGCAGTTTGTGATTTTCATGTGATTTAATAAAATGATAAATTAAAAAAAACTGCTAAGTTATATAAATATTTTTCAATAAAATAAAAAAATTAATTTACGGGGAAAAAAAGGATTTTTTTTTGAAGCATAAAAAAAAAGAATTCTTATCATAGCGTTTACACTTTCCCATCTGATGACTCATCATCTCCCAACAACAGCATAACTCACGGCCCATCAGTCGATACACACTAGTGTATCCACCTCTGCTCACCCACTCCGCCCGCCATGGATGCTACTTCTTTCACCGGCAACCTTTAGCCCTTGTATCCCTCCACTTGCAGTTGGTGGCAGACGAAGAAGCTGAGTATACGTTGGTAACAAGCAGTTCTTTTTGGTAACAAGCAGTTCACTTGCAGGGCTACATTAGCGGCGGGAATCATGAAGCGGGATTTAGCATACGCGATGGAGGATAAGTCTCATATATCCACACCTTTCTTTCCAGCGAACGATGTACAGGACCTGGATTCTGACGTTACGGATACATCGGTCAATCACACCCGGCCTACGGTTGTGAAGGTTTACACCCGCAACAAGAGATTTAAGTCAGATTCCAAAAACCTAGTTTCTGGAGATTCGAAGCCTCAATTAGGCGACACCGATCTGTCTGATGGTAGAATTGTTAATAATTCTGAAGCAGAGGGTGCTTCAGAAATGGAAGTGATTTCAGTAGCAAAGAGCAGGGTATTTGAGGTTGAAGTAAAACAGGAAACAGCATCCATTGGGCTGATGAGCAATGGTAAACCTAGGAGGTTTACTCGGTCAGCATTGAACGGCACTGCAGACAATCCTGATATGATGACCAATGGCGATTGTGAAGGATTGACGGATGTTGCTGTTGTCGAAGTTGAGATTCTCGAGGAAGAAACTGTGAGTGGTTTAGAAACGCTGGATGTGGAAATTCCAAAGAAAGTCGAAATTTCTGAGCGGCCTGTTACAGTTAAGGAGCTTTTGGACACAGGTTTGCTCGAAGGATATCCAGTTTTCTACAATGGTGGAAAAAAGGTATGGTATTTGAACTGTTTAGCGCTCTACTGTCTCATTTCATGTGAACTCTTACTTTCCTTCTTCCGCTGAATGTCATTGACTGTTGTGCAAATGTATATCTCATAACCAATAAAATAAACTTTTCTGACCGTTATAAAATGTTAATTATCTATCAACCCATGCTATCAGAGCGAGAGATCAGAGTTCAAACTCCGCTCCAAGCACAGTCATCCAAAGACAAACAAACAATTTTTTTTGTTTTGAAAACAAGTGTAGGGCCTATAATAGAAATATAATAGGCTCACACTTGAGGGGGTGTGTTAAAGTATAAAATGTTAATTTTGTATCAACCCATCAGCTTAAGCTTATGAGAGAGATAGTAGTTCAACATCGACTTCATCCGACCATGTATGCCTTGTGAAAATAAAACAAAGATCTGCCCCGGTGGTCACGGTAATGCCCAGGAACTCAGGACTAGCGGCGCTACTTGAGTCATTATTATGTCTCAACCTTCTTGTTATTGTTTTATCAACTTAAGTGTTTTGCTTCGTACCTGATTTTTAGATGTTGACACATGTGTGTTGACAGCATGAATGATGTGTGCTTTCACGTCAATACGTTCTTTATCATATTTATCTGGTAGCTTATAAGATGTAATACATCTTTTGGACATCGATCTAGCACTGTATTGATATATAATTTCTATATATTAGGGAATACCGTTGCGTGGAACAATTCAGGGTGATGGTATTTTGTGCTCTTGCAACTTGTGCCAAGGACAAAAAGTGAGTGATTCGTCATCTCCTTATCTTCTTATTCTGGAGTTTATACTATATTTGGTCTAATACATTTGATTCTCTCTAATTGTCTTTATATTCTGTAGGTAATTCCTCCTTGTAAATTTGAAATCCATGCATGTAAAACTTACAGACGTGCATCACAGTATATATGTCTTGAAAATGGAAAAAGTCTTCTTGATGTTGTGAAAGAGTGTAGAAAAGGCTCGCTAAAGAAATTGGAAGACACTATTCAATGTTTTATCGGTCCCCGGCCTGTGAAGGAATCGGTTGTTTGTCAGAACTGCAAGAGTGAGATTCTTTTGTTTATCACTTTAGTTGTGGTGGTGTATTTTATTAAAAAGTAATTACATTTCACCATTGCTCTAATTTGTAGGTTTATTTCTTGCAACATCAGTTGGGAAGGTTGATCAGCTTTGTGATTCATGCATCATTGCCATCAAGTCAAAGAACTGTCTAATGCACACCCCTTATGTGAAAAATAGGTGCTTTTCTTGTGAACTTCTACCTCCGAACCAAGATGCAAGTCGTTTGAGAGGTTTTCAGTTTTCACACAAATTAAGAAAGTGGTTGAAAGTCATAAATTTTTATTGAAAAAGTCTAGAAGACTAATATTAATGCAATAGCTTTAAATTAAAGAGAATTGGATTGATGAATTTTAAATTAGGGTTAAGATGAATAAAAAAGATAATAAATGTTCTCTCGGTATTCTAAAAGAACTAATAATATGGAGGTACATATTGTGGTAAAAAGACTTGCATTATGGGACAGAGGTAGTATGTTACTGTTATAATTTTCCACAAGAAGGAGGATTTTTTGCTCTCACTACATTTGCCCATATCTATGATAGGCAGACTCAATATTTGAGTGCATGCTGTTCTTTGTTTTGGTGACACTTAAGTGACATAGTAATAGATATAATGTTGGACAGGGGATGGGGTTTGTTCTAGTGGCAGAAAAAGGGCCTTTGTTATAGAGGGGTGAAGATCTTGTTAACATTATCTGTGAAATTTTAATGGTCCTAATAACCAATGACTCATTCGATCACCAAATGCACAAATCCATAAGAACAAAATAAAAAATAAAAGAGCGAGAATACCAGTCTCATGTTTTATTTTCTGGTTGTATGCCTCACCCCTCATTCACCGAGTTTTTGGAGCATTTTGTTCATGCGGGACTAAATAGCCATAAATATTAAACCCTTTATAGGAACAAAATGAAATGTTCGATATTTTGTTTGACTTGCTTTAGATCAATGAGGACTTTTACCCGTAAAACTGTCTGATGCTAGGGGCGAAAAGTTTGATGTGATTTAGGCTTTTATCTGTCATTGGAAAATTTAAATGTGTATATACTATTACGGTGTTTGCTGGTGAAAGAAGCTGGCTATTATCGTGAGGGATAATTCCATATACTCGAAATTTCAAAACAAAATATTGATGTACTTTTGTCAGACTTGTTCCAGCTTGTTACATTACACTTCAATGGAAATGCAAGGATCCCCCCCACCCCCCTCCCGCCCACTTAATTTTTGCATTCATTACCCACTAAATATGAAGAGGTTAATTAAGTAAATTTGTTGGCCCGACTTATCCATATTCCCGAGAAGGTAATCCTTTATCTTCAACTTTTTGACTTTTTTGGTAAGCTTCATTCTCGCTTTGCACATTAGGTGATCATTGCTTCTACGTGCACAAGTCAATATTAAATTATATTTTGAACTCTTGGCGGTTAAACTTCAACCGTAAATCTCGGTACCTTAGACACTAGTCAGCCTAGTCTGATGTTGACTCCTTAAACCTTTTTTTTTTGTGTGAAAAAGCATCTGTTTCACATAACTTCTTGTATACCTTCAATATTGCAACCCTTTTGCTCTTTGTCAATGTGGACACCCCTCTTGAAGTTCATAAGGTTTGTTTTTGGGGGGTTGGGGTTGGAGGTTGAAGGCTCTTAAATAGTTGTAGAACATCTAATATACATTATCTTGT
The DNA here is from genome assembly GCA_026214975.1 of Gentiana macrophylla. Taxonomy (NCBI): domain Eukaryota; kingdom Viridiplantae; phylum Streptophyta; class Magnoliopsida; order Gentianales; family Gentianaceae; genus Gentiana; species Gentiana macrophylla. Next base: position 189,760,361 of record CM047805.1, on the reverse strand, counting down.
TTTTGCCAGGGCTTTGGAGCCAGTTATGAAGGTACAGTCCCCCGAAAGGGGTGAAGTCAAAATTTCCAGTACTGCTAAACGTGGGGAGAAGAGAAAAATAAAGTGTGTAGCTTGCATTCTCTTGTTGATTAAATTAATACGTTTGTCCCCCTGGAGTGGGTATTATTGATCACTTCTCCATGGTGGTTGAAGGAATAGTCATAGAAAGTCTAATATACATTATCTTGTTTTTGCCAGGGTTTTGCAGCCAGGTATGAAGGTACAGTCCCCCGAAAGGGGTGAAGTCAAAATTTCCAGTACATCTAAACGTGGAGAGAAAAGAAAAATAAAGTGTGTAGCTTGCATTCTTTTGTTTTGGCTTGTTGATTAAAGTAATACGTTTGTCCCCCCAGAGTGAGTATTATTGATCACTTCTCCATGGTGGTTTTAGATTCTCAGTGAGGGCTTCAAAACAGGGTGCTTCTCAAGAACAGTCGGGTTCTTCCACTGTTGGGATGAAGAAGAATAAGCTGAAGTTGAAAAAAAAGTGGGTTACTAATTTCGACAAGAGTCGAGATGCTTCTATCCATTTATCCTTGTTCCCTTTGTGAAGTAATTTCATTCTTTCTTATTTAGGTTACCAAAACTAATTTCTGCCTGGAAGTCAAGCGGATGTGACTCTGTTTCCAAAATTTCAAAAAGTGGATCTCAACCAAACATCTTGAAGAGGTCTTTCTTTCTCATGCATTTTTCTTGAACTTCATACAAAAAAAATTCATTTGGGTGTGTATGTGTGTATCTCTTCCTCCTGTCCTTGAAATTAACATTTCACTTCTCAGTTCACCTCCGAAGTCTTTGAAAATTGCCTCTGTTAGTTTCTCTCCTCAATCAAAGAACACGTGGAAGATAACCAAAAAGTGAGTATAGATTTTTCTGATGCCTCTTCAGTTGAACTGATTGCTTTTGCTCTGTTATGCTTTGTTCCATTTGGTATGTTTGGGGGAAATTTGAGTTTTTATTTATTGTCCTGTTCTAGAGACCAAAGGATGCATTGGCTCGTTTTTAACGACGGAGGGTTGCCTGATGGAACTGAACTTGCATATTTCTCTCGTGGACAGGTGGAAAAGTAAATTGATATCATAAATGTTGTCTAATAGATTCTCTTTAGAATTAATCAATTGACATATTAGCTTTCATTGACAGAAATTGCTTGAAGGATATAAAGTAGGATCAGGGATTTTCTGTTCCTGCTGCAATAGCGAGGTATTGTGTGCATTTAATAGCTGGGGAATTTTCTATTCTTGTTAGGTTTTGATTGTTAAATATGAGCAGGTCAGTCCGTCATTGTTTGAAGCTCATGCTGGCTGGGCCTCGCGGAGAAAACCGTACAGTATTTTTTAATGGCAAATTTCAACCGTAGGCCTGGCTTTGTGCCGGCTTCCTTCGTCTTTTGACATTCTTAGTTACATGGTATTCTCTTTTGCAGTTATGGATACATTTACATGTCTAATGGGGTTTCGCTTCATGAATTTGCTTTGTCATTGATGAAAGGCCGTAAATGCACTGCCAACGACAATGATGATCTATGCTTCATCTGTGCTGATGGTGGGAAACTGGTGCTTTGTGATGGATGTCCAAGGGCCTTTCATAAAGGTTAGTTAAAGTAGCATGTGAGCTTATATACTTTGTTATGCCGATTGTCAAGTCGTCTCTAGTTCCAATTAACTCGTCCTTACATTTTTATTTTGCGGTAAGTCTCTTAAATGGGATTTCGTCGAAGTCTATGCTTTGTTATTGCTTTCTAGTTCCAGTAATGCAGCTTTGCCTAATATTTCTTAAAGGGTCTGTTTAATTGTTACTGCACAAGTCTCTCCTTGACATTATGCATGAAGTATCATCAAAAAGAAAGAAAAAAAGGAAAACAGAAGCATGTATTTTTGAAATGCTCATCCTTTTCATCTTGGTTATCGCAATTTGTTCTAATTGATGCAATGAAGATAGTAATTCCTATTTTAGTTTTCTAATATTGATATGTTAATGTTTTAATGTAAAAAACTGAAGCAGACATGCCTTGTGATTTATCAGAGATGTGTAAAATTATAATTTTACTTTTGCCATAATTAGTACTCGTAAAAATAAATGCTGGCTATGCATTTTGAAGTGTTGGCAGCTTATCGGACACCGTAATGCCTCCGTATCTGGTAAACATATAAATATTTGTCAAATGTACATATAGTCAATCAATATTGCTGCAAGTTGAATTATGACTTTAGTGATCCACAATGTATCTGTGCTAGTGTGTTGCATTCCCTATACCCAACCATTTACTGGGGCTGCTTGTGTTTTGGATATTTTTTCACAAACACTGGATAAATTTTGTTCTGGTCTATATGTGCACTCTGGCGTTGCTAACTTGGGGCTGTCAAACCACAATCATGACTCTTGAGAAAGTAGGATGCCCAAGCTTGAATTATGATAGAATTTCTTCACTATATCTTATGTACTCCCTCCGTTTTTATTTATATGTCGCAGAAAGAAAAATCACACAGATTAAGAAAGTAATTAATATGTCTAAAATATAGTATTGGAAATGTATTTTTTTTTATTGGAAATGTAAATAATTTGTTGGTAAAGGAGTTTTTAGTATTGGAAATGTATATTTTTATTGGAGATGTAAATACTTTATTGGTAAAGGAGGAAAAAAGTAATAAATGATGCATTGGAAATGTAGAATGACAGATAAATAAAAAATAGCAAATTCTGAAATGTGATAAATAAAAAAACGGAGGGAGTACTCAATTTTTTATTATTTATTTATTTATTTTTGGCTGGCTTGAAGTAGTTGGATTCATTTGTTTTACCCTTATCTAATATTGATGACCTTTTCTGTGCATCTGTACTTTTTGTCTGTCATAGTAACTATTGAGAATATTGTTGGAATTATTACCATTATGTTTTATTTTGTAAAGATAGAATAGACCTTTTACTGTATTAAATTAATAGCCCGCTTCCCTAGGTTAAGAATGTGATGGCTCATTAATTTTAGGGATTAGGGTTTTAGTCTTTTATTTAAAGAAGTCAACGGCCACACTTTGCATTCATTCTTGATATTATCAATAAAAGATTTCCTTTTTATTCTCTAAATATTTCTACATGGTATCGGAGTCTCTTGATCCGGCCATGAGCTTCAAAGCTGCGATGGATCGGAGAACTTCGAAGTTCTACCATAGGGTCAACGTCATCAACATCAACATCCGCAACCGACCAAGCCACGAATCAACCATGATCGGGCTGACCGATCTTTGCAGGTGGAGACACAAACTCAGGTGGATCCACCATCTTAACCACTCAAAAACTTAATGGAAAAACTATTTGGAATGGTCTCGGACCATGCAATTGGCCGTAGAGATGGGTGTGGCAAATTGGGATAACTCATTTGGGGGAAGTCACAAACTGCCGATGGTCATCCAATATATGCAACTTGGAGATCTGAAAATTCCATGGTGAGGGCCTGTCTCATCAACTCAATGGAACCCTTAATTGCCAGACCCCACATGTTTCTGGGCACTGCCAAGGAAATGTGGGATGCTGTCAAAGAAATGTACTTGGATCTTGAGAATACCTCTCAGATCTATGAGTTAAAAACCAAAATATGGTCCTGCAAGCAAGAAGAAAAGAAGTGAAGCTGTACTACAATGAGATGGTTGGGTTATGGCAGGAACTGGATCTATCATATGATAATTCCTGGGAATGTTCCAAGGATGGTGTGAAGTTCCAAAAAGGGGAAGATAATGTGAGTGTATACTTTCCTGGCTGGATTAAATCAAGAATTGGATGAAGTTAGGGGCGGAATTCTTGGAAAAAACCCCGCATCCCGAAGGGAAGTATTCTCAGAAGTGAGGAGGGAAGAATCCAGAAAAAGGGTGATGCAGAGAAGTGCATGCAACATCATGGAATCTTCGGCCTTGGCAGTCAGCAGGGGAGATAATAAGGGAAAGGCACCATTGTTATCACACTTGATCTAATCTTAAAAGATGTCCTACATGTTCCAAAATTATCATGCAACCTTTTGTCTGGTAGAAAACTAATCAGTGATACTAAATATACTGCTGTTTTCTCTGTTGATGGCTGTAAATTTCAGGATGCTCATACGGGGTTTGAGGCTGGCAGTGCTAAATTGGTGGGGGGATTGTATCTTTTTGAGGAAGAGCCATCCAAGAATGAAGAGAAGTCTAGAAATTTCTGTTTTCAGTTCTTTGTTGATAAGAATAATGTTTTAATGTGGCACTTTAGGCTTGTCCACCCTAGCTTTTAGTATTTGAAGAAACCTTTTTCCAGTTTGTTTCTGAATAAAAGTCCAAAATTTTATAAATGTTGTGTATGTGAATTATCTAAACATTGTAGGTCCTCTTTTCCTTCACAACCTTACAAGCCAACAAAACCTCACTATAATACATAGTGACATTTGGAGGCCTGCAAGGGTGAACACTCTTGAAGGAAAAAGGTGGTTTATCACTTTTATTGATGATCACACCAGAGCAACTTGGGTGTATCTGCTAAAACAAAAGTCTGATGCAAAGCATGCTTTTGGAACCTTTTATAATCTCATCCCAACTCATTTTCACTCTAAAATTGATATTTTCAAAAGTGACAACGGGACCGAGTATTTCTACTCAATCCTTGGTCCAATTTTCCAAAAACATGGCATGATACACCAAAGTTCCCACCTTAACACACCACAACAGAATAATGTGGTAGAGAGGATAAACAAGCACATCGTAGAGGTGGTCAGATCCATAATGATACCCTCTAAATGTCCCAAGTACCTATGGGGTGAAGCTGTGTTAACAACCACCTACCTCATCAACATATTACCCAAGAGTGCTAAACTTGCAGAGTCCTCTAGGAAAATTAGTAGAGTCTTACCCTACTACCAGACTGATCCAAAACCAAAACCTGCCCCTAAAAGTGTTTGGGTGCATTGCCTTCACTCACATTTACAACCAAGGGAAACTTGATCCCAGGTCTAGGAAATGTGCATTTGTTGGCTATTTCACCCACTCAGAAAGGGTACAGGTGCTTGGATCCCCTAACAAACAAGATTTATGTCACTAGTGATGTCACCTTCCATGAAAACTATATGTTTTTTCACAATCATGTTCAGGGGGAGAACCTTGATGATCATTCAGACAACATTCACAGTTTTTTCTAGAAAGTGGAGAACCTGTTGTTCCACCATTAGATGTTGTGTCCTATCAGCATGAGAAAGACATGTCTAACATTTCAAGTGAGCCATCTACTGATCCTATTTCAGATCCAAGTGATCAGAATAGTCAGAAAGATGACTTAGAACCAAGTCCTAAGACTATAACACAGAAATTTCCAGGCCTTACTTATTCAAGGAGAGGAACTCTCAAGAAAGACAAAAACACTCAAACAACAGTCACTGAACAGTCAACTTCTCCCGATGAGAGTCCAGAAGCTACTCCATAAACAGGTAAACTGCTTGATCCCTGCACTACCAACACCCCAAATGAAACCACCACCACCGAGGATCTGCCTAATGTGAAAAAAACCATCCAACATGACCCTCTTGTGGATGTACCCATTGCCCTCAGAAAACCACCCAAGGAATGCACAAAACATCCCTTGTATCCCCTTAGCAAATATATCTCTAACTCAAACATCTCTCCTAAATATCAAGCCTTTCTCTCCAACCTGTCCAGCATATCCATTCCAAAAAACATTCAAGAAGCACTCAGTTGTCCAGAATGGAAGGCATGTCTATGAAGAAATAGATGCCCTAGAAAAGAACCTGTGAGGTTGTTAGCTTGCCTGAAGGGAAGATCCCAGTGGGGTGTAGGTGGATCTTCACTGTAAAGTAAAACTCTGATGGGACCTTACAAAGGTACAAGGCTAGGTTGGTGGCCAAAGGGTATACCCAAACCTATGGTCTGGATTACTCAGAGACATTCTCACCTGTGGCAAAATTGAATACAATAAGGATCATTCTGTGAATCGAGAGTGGCCTCTTGAACAACTAGATGTAAGAAATGCCTTTTTACATGAGAATTTGAAGGAAGAATTGTACATGGATCTTCCACCTGGGTTCTCTGGAAAAAATGGGGGGAAGGTTTGCAGGCTGAAAAATCTTTGTATGGACTCGACCAAGAGAATGGTTTGAAAGATTTATGTGGTTCTTGAAAAAGGAACGGTTCAGACAAGGTCAATCTGACCATACTTTGTCCATTGAAAAATCTGTGCAGCGCAAGGTAACAGTGGTCCTAGTATATGTAGATGATATCATTCTCACAGGGGATGATAACGAAGGGATCGGTCAGATTAAGAAGAGCATCGGAAAGGAATTTGAAATAAAAGATCTAGGCAACCTCAAGTATTCCTTGGGTATGGAGTTTGCTAGGTCAGAAGCAGGATTGGTGGTGACACAAAGAAAACATGTACTTGATCTATTGGAATAGACTAAGATGAGGGATTGCAAACCAGCCAGCACCCCTATGGAACCCAACCTGAAATTGTGGGAAAAGAAAGATGAAGCTCCAGTAGACAAAAGTATCAGAGAGACAGAGACTGGTTGGAAAACTGATATACTTAGCGCACACTAGGCCTGACATCACATTTGTCGTAAGCACAGTCAGTCATTTTATGCATGCACCATGTGAGCCTCATCTTGAAGCTGTATTCAAAATCCTAAGATTCCTCAAGGGGACAGTGGGACAAGGAGTGTGAGTGTGCTTCAGAAAACAGAAGAGTGGAAGTGTTGAAGTGTATGCAGATGCCGATTGGGCAGGATCAGCAGGCAGAAGATCAACTTCTGGGTATTGTAGCTTGGAGCAAAAGGCAAAGTGTGGGGCAACCTAGTAACTTGGAGGAGCAAAAGGCAAAGTGTTGTGGCCAGAAGTACAGCTGAAGCTGAGTATAGGGCTATGGCTCAAGGGGTGTGTGAAGAACTCTGGATCAAAAGAGTCCCAGCAGAAGGGGTACTGGATCAACCTGTACTGTGACAACAAAGCAGCCATAGACATTACAAATGATCCTGTCCAACATGGCAGGACCAAACATATTGAGATTGATAGACACTTTATCAGGGAGAAACTAGATGAGGGGCTGATTTGTATCCCGTTCTTGCCATCTGTGCAGCAGACTGTTGATGGGTTAACTAAGCCATTTGACGAAGCAAGGATTTGACAGCTTTGTGAGCAAGTTGAGCATGTTCAACATCCACACTCAACTTGAGGGGGAGTGTTGACTGTTGAGAATATTGTTGGAATTATTACCATTATGTTTTATTTTGTAAGGGTAGAATAGACCTTTTACTATATTAAATAAATAGCCCCCTTCCCTAGGTTAAGAATGTGACGGCTTCTTAATTTCAGGGATTAGGGTTTTAGTTTTTTATTTAAAGAAAGAAGTCAGCAGCCACTCTTAGTAATCATTCTTGATATTATCAATAAAAGATTTCCCTTTATTCTCTAAATATTTCTACAGTAACATATTGTATCTCTTAAACAACCCACATGTTGTGGGAAAATGGGCTGAAGCCCATTATAATTAATGTTATTTGGCTGATTTAAGGTGATATGCAGAATGTGCATCCTTATCAAGTATTCCTCACGGTAAATGGTACTGCAAATACTGCAAGAACATGTTTCAGAGGGAGCGGTTTGTGGAGCTAAATGAAAATGCTCTAGCAGCTGGAAGAGTTCCTGGTATTGATGCTATTGAGCAGATTGCTAGTCGCTGTATTCGCACTGTTAAAAATCCTGAAGAAGCCGATGTTATTTCTTGTGTCATATGCAGGTAATACACTTATGCAAGATAGATATACAGTTTACTTGGGATTGTTGAGTCTATCATTACACATACTGCAGACACGCACACACATACATATATACACATATACATGCATGCATACACCCACACACATATATTTAGATCCATCAATTTGATCTGTATCTACAAGTATAAATGGCACTTAATAGTGCTTTGTCATACAACCAAAGAGGTGCACTTTTACTAAAGACAATTGGGTCTTCAGTTCAAACTTGGTTGCTTTTGTAGGGGTTATGATTTCAGCAAATCTGGTTTTGGTCCGCGAACGGTTATATTATGTGATCAGGTACTCTTCGATTCTCCTATCAATAAGTCTGAAATGTTTAACTATGGTTCTGTAAAAATCTCAAATTTTTAATGATGTTTATTGTGTATAGTGTGAGAGGGAATATCATGTTGGTTGCTTAAAGAAGCAAAAGATGGCAGATCTAAAGGTGTCCTCTTATTAGTTTTGTGTCTTTTTAGCGTCTGCATTCTTCATTGTTTTATTGTGTTCGTTTCGCTTAACCTTCTCCGGTTTCCAAAATATTACGTAACAGGAATTACCAAAAGGGAAATGGTTCTGCGGTGACGACTGTAAGAGGATATATGGGGCATTGAATAGCTTACTGAATTCTGGGCCAGAAAAACTCCCAGCCTCTTGTTTGGGTGTCATTTCTAAGAATCCAGATGCTGTAGGTGATTTTGATGTTAGATGGAGGCTTCTCAGTGGCAAAATTACCACTCGTGAGACTAGGGTATTATTATCTGAGGCTGTTGCAATTTTCCATGTGAGTACATGCCATTTTTATATTCATAGTAAACTTCCAGATGATGCATAAGGCAACCTTGATCCTAGACCTACTTTTTGAATAATGTGCACCTTTTTGCTCGGCTCATGTTTCAGGATTGTTTTGATCCAATTGTCGATGTAGAAAGTGGGCGCGACTTCATCCCGTGCTTGGTTTATGGGTGAGCATGATTGCATTTGCCATTCATTAGACTAGGGTAATTCTCTTACTCATGTCCCCCCCCCCCCCCCCCCTCCCTTCTTTTGTGCAGAAGGAACATAAGAGGTCAAGATTTCGGTGGAATGTACTGTGCTATATTGACCATAAAGTAAGTTAGCAATCCCTAATCTGCTAACTACATTTTCAGCATCTCCATCTTTCTTCTTTTTGGTCATTGATTAGGTTGTCCTTAAATAATTCAGCTCACAAGTTGTATCAGCTAGTATTTTCCGGATATTTGGACATGACAAGGCCGAACTCCCTTTAGTTGCAACTCGAAAGGGGTTCCAGGGGAAGGTGAGAAACAACATGTTCTCTAGAAGCTCATAATTAATTATTGTGATTTGGTTTTTAATGTAGCCACCACGCGGTAGTTTACGCACTGGTTAGGTTGGTGACTGTAAGTAAGGGAGGTTGAGAACTAGCCCTTGAATCGTTATTCCCTGCCCTCTGGTATGTTGTTGGGTTTGCTAGACTGCTTTTGATCACTTGGAATTCATATATATGTACGGATGCAGGGGTGCTTCCAGTTATTATTCTCGTGTATCGAAAAGTTGCTGGCGTACTTGAGGGTAAAAACTCTGGTACTCCCAGCTGCTGAAGAAGCTGAGTCTATATGGACCAAAAAATTTGGATTTAGGAAGATACCGCCGGATCAGGTTTTGCTTCTCTCTCTCTCTATCTACACAACACATTTTGATTGATAGATTGCTGTTTATTAATTCCATGTAAACTTGGAAGGCTAAAATAATTAAAAAAAAAAAAAAAAAAATGTGGGTTGCAGCTTGTGAATATCAGAAAGACATGTTGGCAAATGATGAATTTCAAAGGAACGTCAATGCTAGAGAAAACGGTACCAAAATGTCGCATAGTTCGTCAAGATACAGCAGATTTCTGATGATCCACCAGTGTATTAATTAATAAATGGAGGTGGCCACCCAATAAGGTAGAGAGTTTGGTATTACGGTATAATCGCACTACCTACCGGTGACTTACAGTCTGTTAGGGTTTTATCTCCCTGTCAAAAAAAGTACTTATTTAATTAGTTAACTGTGTACTAATTTATTGTTTATTGTTATTTTTTATTCATGGGATAAGTAGTAATTTATTGTTACTATTAACTTCTTATATCACAAGGGAAGGTATGGGATTTACAATAATCTAAGACAGTACTTTGGAATGGGTGTCTTTTTTCCTTGTGAAAGGTAGGGTGTCTGTTACAGATGGCAAGGCTGCAATAGTAGGATGTTTACATGTTATGAATTCCAGCCTCTTTTTTGGATTTTGTTTGTAGATTATTATGCATACATAACAATTTTCTATTTCTAGTGCATGGGATATTGGGATTATAACATGTTTTGAGATGGTGCCAATAATTACATTGCGTCATCCTTGTGTGGTTAGTCTTCATTCTTCAATGCCAAGATGGTCAGGCTCGTCTCCCTTGCACATTGTATGATGTTATGCACGTTGTTCACATTGTATTGAGACTTGCTGTCACTCAAAATATAAAGATAGCCCCCTTCAAAAAAAAAAATATTATTAAGATAGCAAATACAGATAAATATAATTGATAATCATTTTGTTAGAGTAGATTGATATTTAACGATTATAAATGTTACTGTCACTATGGCTATGATAGATCAAAATGTCTCTGGTTTGTATATTATATTTTGGCGTTTGGTGGTATAAAAATAATAATAATGCAAATGAAATAATTAATCAAGTAACCTGCTTACACAAGCAAAGAGTAAAAAATAGGATCGATACTAACTGCCCATCCCTACACTGTCATTTTATGCCTTTTTGACTAACTTGTTGATGCATCAGAATGAGTAGTACAGCTAACAGTTTTCCTTAAATAAATAAAAATAAAAAAAACACATTGGTTGGGGGTAATCACAAACCTATTACGTAAAAAATTAACATGTAAGGGAAAGGGAAAGGGAAAGGGAAAAAGCTTGCTAATTAAGAGTGTCTATAATTAGGCGTGTTCCATCATTCAAAACTTATCGGTTTGTTGCCCATTTTTATTAACTTGCCATCTTTCTCTTTTTGTTGTTATAGGGGGATAACATGCAATCATATCTTCACACCCACTTAAAACACTCCCCACGCTTTTCTTTCCCCCTACGTCAATTCTTCTTTATTAATTCATATATCCTACCACTTTAATTAAACAGGCAGTGACATTACCATCTTATTAAGAGATGAACTTTCTCGTCCCACAGCCAACAAAAACACATTTTAAATGCACCACAATGTATCTATTGTGACTATCACGCTTCGGGCTAAATTTGACTTCATAGAGATTGACAATAAACATTCGGCCTCTGTAAAGTCGAAATTTGACGACGATGGACATTAATTAGGTCGTCTTTGTAAAGTTGAAACCTTACTTTTAAGATACCGAATGTTATTGTGGTGTCTTTAACAATTCTCCACAATAAATTGTCACCACAAGCTAGGTGGCATAACAAAAATTTTATACGATTGATCATTTTATTAGATGCAACAAAAAAAAGAAAAAATGTATAACTTTTAATAACTTCTATCGTCCATAGTCTAATGTTTAGACTATATATATTGTCTTTTGAGGCTTCAATAGAGAATTTTGTATTATTCGTTATAGCAATATTTGTTCCTTTTGTATGTGAATGTAGTTCAGTTAACCGAATCACGTAAAATCAGTTTCAGTTATATATTTTTCTCCTTTGTTAGCTATTGAATATGATTATGGTTATTGTTGATAAGAGTAATATATCAAACTTTGATCCCTAAGGACATTCGTAGCAAGCCTTATATGGTGCCCTATCCCTAAAACGAAGATTAAAAATAAGGTTTACCCCAAAATAGCTTCCATAACAGAGTCGCAATCTCTATTATTTTTAGGGATATGAACAGTGCATCCCTACTTGTGCGGATGCACTATTCACGTCCCTAGACATATTTAATTATTAAAAATCATAAGGATAGAGATAGAGATGCTGCTGGAGTGAAATAATAAATATTTAATGTGTATGAATAGGGATGTGTGGTAGAATATGTATTATTTAATATTATTTGAAATGTTATAGGGATAATGATAGAGACGCTGCTATGGAGTATTTTGAATTGAGATGTTGTAAAATAAGGATATGTATTATTTTATAGTATTTTAGGGATAAAAAATGGTGCATCTGATAAGAGTGCCCTTAACAACCATCATTGATTATCGTGAGACCAATTCAATCAATATATCATACGCCACTCGATATATTGTGTGCATATATATATATATATATATGTATGTCCTCTCTTCTTCAATTCAGATCGATCGATCCACAGAAGAAAACCAGATATAATCAACAACAAAGTAGTATTGACATCCAAAACACTAATAAAAACCATGTCAAGAAAAGTAGCCATATTCTTATGGCTAACCTCTTTGGCCGTTGTACTACTTGCTTCCATCATCATTTTAGTGTATCCCAGTCCCGCCACCAACTCTTCACTAATTGTTCAATATTTCCAACAAACTACTACTAGTTTCCCATTTACGTATATCCCCAGGATATTAGATGCAAATGTGTTGGGAAATATATTCTCTCTTTTTCCCAATGTGGTGGCCAGTATGTGGCTCAAAGTCAAAGTTAAAGGCCACCATGATCATAATAACAATCATAAGAAACAAAACATATATTGCGATTATTATGGCTGGAAATCTGAACTCATTGCAATGTATGATGTTAAGCTCGTTTATACAGTTGATTTAAGGGGTTGTGGGAATTTCACAAGTGTTCAGAAGGCTGTAGATGCTGTTCCTGATAATAGTACCTTTTCCACTCTTATTGCTGTCTATGCTGGCACTTACAGGTAAATTAATTAACCCATTTTATTAAAGTGTGTACATATATATAATATATTTTTTTTAGTGGCCGATTGAATTGATTGCAGGGAGAAAGTGATGGTAAACGCAAGCAAGAATAACATGATAATATTAGGGCAAGGTTATCTCAATACAACAATTTCTTGGAATGATTCATGCAATTCTACCGGTAATACTTTCACCAGTTGGACCTTTGGCATTTGGGCTTCCAACTTCATTGCTTGCAATATTTCCTTTAGGGTACGTACTACCTACAGCCTAGAGCCTACAGTACATACAATTATTTACACACAAAAAAAAAAAAAAAAGAGAGAAAAAAAGTTAATGGGTGATCAATCTTATAACTTAGTATTTTTTTTTTTTTTTTTTGAGGAATATAACTTAGTATCTAAACATATTTAATGTACGTACATGTGTCTTGTAATGGTTTAAAAAATGAACTTAATTGGGGGGAGAATTGAAGTAGAATACAGCACCACCACCGGGGCCGGAAATAAAGGGAGCACAGGCGGAGGCACTGAGGGTATTAGGAGATAAAGCTGCGTTTTACGGATGCGGGATATATGGGCATCAAGATACTCTCAATGACGACTCTGGTAGACATTATTTCAAGGATTGCTTCATCGAAGGCTCCATTGATTTCATTTTTGGCAACGGAAGATCACTTTATGAGGTACTTCAGTTCTATCTATGTTTCATTTAATTAATCACACTAATTACATTTTCAAATTATAAATAAATGCATGTTTAATGGAAGATATATATGATGGATGGATGGATGGATGGATGGATGTAACAGAACTGTGAAATACACTCGGTAGCAAGAGAAGCGGCAGATGGGATAAGCGGGAGCATAACGGCTCAGGGAAGGGACACGGCGGAGGAGAAAACAGGCTTCTCATTCGTGAACTGTACGGTGCAGGGTTATGGCAAGGTTTGGCTAGGTCGTGCTTGGAGAGTTTACGCAACCGTCGTCTTCTCTAAGTCATTCATGTCCGGTGTTGTTTTTCCCGATGGTTGGAATGATTGGAATAATCGCTCCACTGACTTGTACGTTCCTCCTTCTCCTTCTCCTTCTCCTTCTCCTTCTCCTTCTCCTTCTTCTTCATTTTATTATTTTTATATCTTTTTTTTCCATCATTTATCCGGTAGCAAAACGGTAGTTTTACGATAAAATAGTCTTACCAATATGATAACTTTCACGTTATAATCAATGATATAAAGTGTGTTGTGGTCAATAAAATAATCACGACGACTTTTACTCCATTGGTCAATAAAGTTTTACAGTGTACGTGCTATGCTTTGCTATGATCTGTGACACCTGCTCTTGGTGCCGAGAAATTCTAATAATGACAATAAAATTTACAGAACAAAATGACATTCATGTGTAAGTTTTAGATTACAAAGTCATCAATTTTAAGATAATTGATTGGTGTTTTTTTTTTTAAATTTTATATTTAGGGGTCCATTTTAAATATAAAAATTCATATTGTTTGTAATACATCAAAGAGGATTTGGTCTATAACCGACCTAAAATCTATGAATGACATAACTAATCCAGAATTTGATATGGGTGGCCGGGCCAAGCCTAGACTTAATAATTGACATCTTTCATCTCATTGATTAATGTTCGTTGTAACAATATATTGTAGGACGGTTTTCTTTGGTGAATATGAAAATTACGGTCCAGGATCAGTAACGACCGGTAGAGTGGCGTATGCGAAGCAGCTGAATGAAAGTGAAGCTGCTCCTTTCCTCGACATCTCTTACATCGACGGTGAAACATGGCTTCGTCCTGCCACATCCTCCGGCGCTTTATTAGTTAAGGATCCTAGTTCGGGCGGTGACCCGAGTCCGGAAGATAGCCTGGTTCGAGATATCTGAAGCATGCATCATATTATTTACTATTTATCTTTGAAAAAATTGTTGTATAACAAGGAATATCTAATATTGTAACATATAAATGGTTCTTTTTATTGATGACACTGAGATCAGTCCAATTCAATAAATTAAAACTTCTAAAATTCCCATTGCTTTTCTGCCTTTGTTTCTTTTGCCCCATGAGTGACTCAGACAAGCTCTGCAATTCTGGCATTTACTGAAAATCTCTAATGGAATTAGATCGAGTGGGCCAATATAGATAGTTGTATGTCTCAGGTGCTCAATATTATTAATAGCTCCGTTTATTTTGGGTTGAAGCTTTTTTTTTGGAGTTTTTTTTAGGGTTGTTTTAGATAAAGTGATTGAAGTAATGATGAAAAAATTAAGATGTTTTTTTGAAATTTGTGTAGATTATGAAATGATTAGTGAAATAAAGTAGAATAATGAATAAAATAATGATAAAAAAAGGTAATAAAGTTGATAAAGTGAAATGATGAAAGATGATTTAATATTTTTTTTATTTGTAGTTGAAGAATTGATTGGTGAGAAAATTATAAAAAATAATTGATGATATGATGTAAAAAAACCCCCAAAAATACTCCACCCAAAACAAACAAAGGCTTATGTAGTATATGGCCACTCTGTTTGCACTAACACCAATGAATTGAAGAAAGAAAAAAAAAATGCTGTCGTCGTCTCGAAATATAGGTCGTCTTACGTTTTTAAATTTGTTCCACAATATGAGTCATTTTACATTACCAATGCAATATTTATTACACTTTTTTTTTGTTGAGAAAACAAGAAAATTTATTAATTAACGTCCGCAAAACACGCGGCGAGAACGTCTCCAGGGAGTAAAGTACCCCAGGAAGTCACATCATGTAAAGACAAAGCGTGACGCGCAAGAAGGTGCACAGGTACATTGCCCTAAACAATCCCTCAGAAGACAACCCTGAGCAGTGATGTCACAGGCCATCGGAGCCGCTGCACACAAGCCAGACAGTCACTTTCCACCTCCACCCGCCACAAATGCAATCGATGCGCCTCTTCCATTGCCAAGTAAATGCCTCGAAGCTCCACGTATTCCGGTCGACCTCCCCCATCAAAAGGATAGCCTACGGTGTGCAAGAATGCCCCAACAGAATCTCGAAAAACAAGCCCGATACATGCTCTATCCTCTCGTACCGCAGCATCAACATTACATTTGACCATCCCCTGTGGTGGGCGAGCCCAAGAGTCCACCAAATGCTGGGGCGCCCCCGGCACCCGAAAGGCCGCCAGGGCCTCCGTAAACTCAGTGGTCGCTGCTAAAGAACGCGCACAGACCGCCGAAACATAAACGGCCTGGCCATCAAACACCGCCGAGCAGCGCGTTTTCCATATCCCCACATCATTTTTACAACCTCACAAAAGGTCCGGAATCCCCGTTCCGACAAGAGGCACATAAAGAAATCCGCAAAGGAGGACGTGCAAAGATACCCCAAAGCCTCATAGTAATGGGAGGCCCGCCAAATCCTGTCCGCCATCTCACACTCAAACAAAACATGCCCTAAGGTCTCCACTGTCTCTCCGCATGCCAAGCATGTGCCCGTCCCCAAATTGCGCCATAGAAGACCCTGGCCAATTACCAAGCATTCGTGAAGGTACCTCCATAAGAAGTGTTGAATGCGAGGCTGGACCGGGAGCTGCCAACATCGCCTCCAGGACTGATCCGCCTACTACCGAAGTCCCCTGGCCGACGTGGCCTTTTCTAGTGCTATTCCGGTCCTTAACCGACAAGCGATGTATCGGGTCAAATCAGAGTGCTAGTATGGTGAGTCAGTGTCGAATCCTCGAGGAAACGTATGGTAATTCAGAGTGTGGCTAAACACCAAGAAGCTATTATTAACTCAATCTAAGTCGCAATTTTTCTTTTTTTCTATTTAGTAACCTTAAAACAGTAAATAAATGCATAAAACTAAAACAGATATATATATATATATATAGATACAAAAATATATATATAAGCATATAGAAATACAAATATATATATATATATATATATATATATATATATATATATATATATAGTACCAATACAATATATAAGATATAAATACTAGTAATATTATTAGAAACTAGCCAAGAATATGTCATTTGAATCAAGATCTCTTTTAGTAGAAATAGATGTCTCAGTATCTTTCCTTAATTTAAGGTGAATCAATTATATGTGAATCGGTGTATTCCTAAACTAGACAACTCCTCCTCACACGAAGCGTATGAAATTGTCATATGTCAAATTGTCATCGATTTAATCTCCACCACCGCCCCATGCTAATCTCGCTATTTAATCGAGCAGTGCAGTACAAATCTACCCCGGATAAAGAGGTTATTCCATTTGTCGACGGCCGATGTTATTCAAAAGGCTCCGGTTGTCAGGCGGATCGATTTAACTTTCCGGTGTTAGTTTCAATTAAACCATTGATTTTAACATTATTACGATCTTGAACACAAATTTAATAAGATTTATCTTTCCCAATACAAATCGACCCGGGTAGGAAATCGGATTCCGTTGTCACGCTTTCACTCGCCAATTTTACCTCCGGTTTTTCTATCCTTTATCTCATATCCTAACTTCTCTGGTCAGTTCATCATTAGGTTATATGTTGCGATTCATCTTGGTTAATTACGTCAATCCGAATATTATCAATACGTTGCAAGATAGAAAAAGATTCATTATAATCGATTTTAATTCAATTTTAACATAGTCATCATCTATTTCCTAAAAGATAAACTAATTCAATTTTATATCTTGGCTAGATATAGAGTTAGCCTAATATCATTATAACTAATAGATAGATACTAATAACAACAAACAAACATTAAAAAGTTACCAGATTACAATTGTAGCGTCAGAGCCGTATTCTCCGGAAATAACAACTCCTTTAGCAACAATGAGCCTTGATAATCCTTCTAAGTATTAAAACGATACTTATACTACATTATTATTTCGACAGAGTGTCGTTTACGGTATTTCTGTAACTACAAACTAGATTAAGATAATATATATATATAAGTGATATATATATATTGGTACAACTCCATCAGTGCAAATGAGGAGTATTTATAGAGTGAAACACAAGGCGGCGCGGGCGGTGTAGTACGGGCGCGGGGGTGCTTCTGATGAGAGATTCTCTCCCGACAAATTCCCATGTGTTTGGTGGCAGAGAGACTCGGCTCGGGCCGGGTTTTTTCGGTTCGGGCCGGATCTTGAAAAATATCTTTCTTCCGTTTCTTACTGTTTCGGTTTTAATCCTTCAGTTTTCCATCACACGTACCCTGAAACAGTAAAAAACACGAGCCAAGTAATTTTGATCATAAAAACTATAAGTTTTACTAAAATTATAACGATAATATCTATTTATAACGATTTCGATTTTTATGTGTTTTTAGATATATTTTTATAGAATTTATACGATATTATCGTAAATACGATATAAAAAGTCATATAATATGGTTATATTTTTATCATACATCCCTGGCCCAGCCACCAAAGATGTCCGGTAAAGCGAGAGTGCCAGAAAGTACCCAGACTTGACCGTGTAAGTGCCCGTATGGTCATAAGCCCATATCCGCCGATCCGGGTGAGTCCCTGAGGCAACAAAAGTGGCCAGAATAGCATCCGACTCCCATGGGTAAAATAAGCCCCGGACCCGAGGGGCATCCCATGTACGCATGTGTGGGGAAAACAAAGATGAAACCTTAGCATCAACCTAGTGTGGCCTGCATAAGGTATACGGAAGGACGGCCGCCGCTCCGTCCATGCATCATGAAACACAAAGACGGACTCCCCATCCCTCACTCTCCATCGCATCCCATTAAGCAATAAATCCCTGCCCTCCAGTATACTGCGCCACATGAACGACGGCCGAGAACCCAGTCTAGCCGACAAAATAGTGCCCTCCTCAAAGTATTTTCATGAAGTACCTGAGCCGCTAATGACCATGGAGCGGTCATGATCCGCCATGACTGTTTCGCCAGCAAGGCCAAATTAAAGCATTATAGATCCTGAAAGCCCATACCGCCCAGATTCTTTGGTAAGCAACATGCCTCCCAACTCTTCCAATGGATCCGTCGTCTTGACTCTGTGTCGCCCCAATAGAAGCTCCTAATCGCCTTTTCCAACTCTCGAATCAAAGTAGTGAGAACCTTGAAGCACTGCATGGTATAGGTGGGAATGGCCTGTAGTGCCGATTTAATAAAGACCTCTTTCTCAGCCGGGGAAAGCAGTTTGTCCTTCCAGCCCGCCACCTTTTTACATATCCTATCTCTCAAAAACTCAAAAACCTGGCGCTTATTTCGACCAACCCCAGATACTTGCCAGACCCATCGCCTAGGGGAATCTGAAGTGTATTAGAAACCGTTTCCCGCAGCTCTAAGGAAACTACCTCTGAGAAGTACAAGCTAGATTTATTGAAATTGATAGCTTGTCCAGAAAGAGCCCCATACCTGGCAAACAAATCCACCAACGTCTCCGTCACCCCATCCAACAGCTCGAAAAAGACCATACAATCATCAGCAAACAGCAGATGGGAGATAGTGACCCCGGGCTCCATCCCAAACCGAATACCCCAGAGAGCACCCCTACGCACATAATCATCCAACAATGCCGTAAACCCCTCCGTACAGATGATAAAGAGGAAAGGGGATAACGGGTCACCCTGACTAATGCCCCTGGTGGGCAGAATCCGCTGACTCGGCTTTCCGTTGATCAGGACCCGGAAAGAAACACTCGTGACACACCGACGGACCAAATCAATAAATGCTGCGGGGAAGCGCATACGGTCCATAACACTCTAGAGGTACTGCCACTCGACCCGATCAAAATCCTTTTCCATATCCAACTTCAGTGCCACACGATTATGACAACCCTGTATACCGGCCCTAAGAGAGTGGAAGCTTTCAAAAGTAATGATCGCGTTGTCCTTGATGAGGCGGCCGGAACTCAATCATGAATGTAAGAGTAGCTACCTTAGGGAGCAAAACAATAAAAGTCTCATTAATCATACCTAACGGGGGCCCATTGTTCAGAACATCCAACACTACAGCCACAACATCATCTCCCACAATTCCCCAGAATTTTTGCAAGACAATCACATGCATGCCATCAGGCCCTAGCGATTTTCGGCCTGGCAGTTGTTTCAAAGCAAAGACATATCTCTCCCGCGTGAAAGCGCGGCTAATCCTCAGCTGGCGGCCTCGGTCAAGCTCGGCAAATGCAACCCTCCCGATCAATATTAGCCCCATTAGAAGAATAAATACCCCTGAAATAATCCTCTGCCACACGCTCCATGTCCTCCGGTTCCTCCCAGGGCACCCCATCGGCATCATATAACACATGTATGGTGTTGCTTTTCTCCGTGAGGCTGCCTTATGATGGAAGTATCGAGTATTCCTGTCCGTCATAGCCAACCATTCACTGAGACCCCGCTGGCGCCAATATTCCTCTTCCATAGTCTGCCATTGGTCGATTTGTTGCATCAAAATCCATTCCTGTCGAACGGTGTAAGCCGGAGACTCCCGAAGCTTACGCAATTCCTCTTCCTTCTCCGCAACTTGTTTCCCCAACTGCCCATGCCGATGGGAACTCCACTGACGCAGTTCCTGGCGAACATGCGTTACCCACCCTACGAGAGAGGATGGCCCCGTAACAACACCCCTCTGCCAAGAATTATGAAAATACTCTGCGACCTCCTCATCCCGAATCCAGTAAGGGTCATATCGGGGAATCGGACGCCATCTAACCTGGCCTTGAACAAAAGGGTTAACCGCTGACAGGAGTATGAGGACATGATCCGAACGAGAACTAGACAAGTGGTACACAGAGTGCTGCGGGAAAAGGTTCCGCCACTCCAAATTAGCCACACCCCTATCCAAACGAACCCGAGTCGCCGTAGCCTCCGAGCTCTTATACCATGTAAAGGGGGCTCCAACGTACCCTAAGTCAGATAAATCACAGTCCAGTAATGCGCGCTAGAAACCCGCAATCTGCGGATATGGCCTCAATCGCGGCCTCTCCGCTCAGACGCAACAAAACCTCGTTAAAGTCTCCCGCAACAACCCATGGGAGCGTCATCCGATCATAAACGCCGCAGAAGCAGATCCCAAGAATGCGCCTCGACTCATTCTGAGGTTGCCATAAAACCTCGTAAAAGCGCAGACGCTTCAAGTAAGCAAGACGGATAGTTGCATCAATATGACCCGAATTATATGTAGATATAAAAACATCCGTATCAGGGTTCCAAAGTAAAGCAAGCCCACCACTCGCCCCCGTACTACCCACAACAAGTGCACTACTATAACCCAAAGAACAACGAACATATTCAAATCGATTTTCATTTATTTTATTCCTAATTTATTATCAATCTAACCACTTTTAATTTTTTAGCAACTGTTGCTAACTTATATTTTTGCACAGATGTAGTAATAAATACAATTAGGGTGAATACATAAGCAAATACATATGTAATAAGCAAATACATATGTAATGTGAATAATATGTATGTGTTTATATCAACTTCTAACCAATTGTTTTACAATTCACCTTCTTTATAATAATTTCTTTGTTTTTATAACCCAATTTTATTACAATTCAATATATGCTAAACAAAGTTAGGGGATTAATTTCAACAATTACAATAACCTGCAAGACAATTAGGAAAGGAAAACTCTAAATTCGTCAACACATCTGCTGGGATGTTACAAGACTTGGTACAATAATAATTTCTCTTTCCGGTACAATATAGTATGTGAGCGGTCGCGTCATGTTTTAAAAGGGGAATATCTTTTCACACAAATTTTTATCTTACCACACAAATTTTTTTCCAATTTCGCCTTATTTTTTTATTTTACTGCTGCGTTCATTCCTCGACCAAAGTTTGGTGGTGAATATGACACGATATCCATAATCTTGAAATATGGTCGAATATATACGTGTTGAGAAAGTCACACCTGGTTGATTCGACCATATTTTAGGTAGAATGTTTGAAGTTTTCCAAACTCATAATAATCGAGCATCATTCGATCAATATTGAGTCGAGAATACTCTACACATTGCACTAGAATGAGTCAGGATAACAACAACAATATAACAAAGACCACTATTGATTTCGATCGAATTTTGCATGAATATTAAAAGTTTTGTGTACTCAATTTTAGTCGAATGTCTTTTCGACCGGTATTGAAGTATGAAAATATTCAAAATTCGACTAGAATAAAATCAATTATAATGATCGTATTATGACTCAAATTGGGTCAGAATGGCTGCTGTGTGAATTGACTATAAATTGGCCATAAATTGGCCAGAATAATATATATTTTCCGGACTCATTTACGGTCAAAATGGCAGGCGTGTGGAATATCCAAACGAAGCCCACTCTCGGCTCTTGGTAAGTGTAAAACAACATTTGTGTGAAAAGATAGTCCCTTTAAAAGTTGTTCTCTCCATTTCTATTTAACTGTCGTAGTTGTAAAAAACACACATATTAAGGAAAGTAGTTAATGTTTTAACTTAACAACAAAATGACAATAACACCTATTGAAAATAGTTAATGCAATGTTGTTTTCAATCTCCACCTCTTAATAAATAAGAGAAGATGTAGAAAAATACAATAAATAATGTTCTGGAAATGTAACAACGACAGATAAAAATGAAATTTTGATTTTGACAATTATGACAGTTAAATAGGAACGGAAGAAGAGACAATATACTACCTCCTTCCCAAAATAAGTGTCATTTTTTTTAGTATTCACACATATTGAGAAATGTAATTAATGTGTTGTGTTTTATACTACATTGACATATTTACCCCTCACAAATAATAAATATTTATTTTGGGATATGAAATGACTGCCATAAATAAATGTTGGACTAAGGTTATCTTTAAAAAATAAATATTAAATGATACATTGATAATATAAAATAACACTTTTTATAGGACAATTATTTTCTAAAATAGGATACTTATTTTGGGACGGAGGTAGTATCTATTTGTGGAGCTTCATTGAATCCACATGGTGGGGCCTCTCATGCTGAAAGAGTTAAGAGGGTTAATTATTTTAATTGATCCCTTCAAAAATTATTTTAATTGAACCTTTCCACACAAAATTGATAGCTTTACATGCAAGCCTGGAGCATTGTGGTTAATGAGAAAATGACAGGGCTTACTCTAAAACTTTGAATAAATCAATATTATGTTATAGTTGTGAGAGTTTAGTTAATTTCTTTTTATAAATAAACAAAAGCATGATGAGATGATATTGAATGTGAACTTTATGTAAATCTTTAAAAGTAACTATATGATTATCCGTGATCAAAAGTTTGCAAATTGAATCTAATATAATAGTGAATATATATAGCAAAGCTTAATAGTGTGTCACAGCTAAGGGTATCTCAAGAATATTAAAACATAACAAACTATTCGAAACGCAATAATAAAATAATACAAAACATCACAACATTCTTTGCTGCACATTCGCAATCAAAGACTATTTGCTATACTCGTTGTGATATTTATATTGTTGTACATTACTAGAAAATCACAACAAAACAATAATAATGAAAATACACGAGTATAAGAATTGCCATCTTCTACATATATTACAGTTATCCATTCATCTTCTTGCTCGAACAAAACAATTTGGATACAACACATCATTTTCCTCCAAAAAAAAAAAAAAAAAAAAAAAACAATGTCTTCTCAAGAACGCATGAATACTCATCTGAACTTCATCCTAATACCTTTAATGTCCCCAGGACACATCATCCCTATGATTGACATGGCCAAACACTTGGGACAACAAGGTGTGTCCGTAACCATAATCACCACAACCCACAACGCCGCCCGTTTTCATTCTGTAATTGAACGGGCCTCCGATTCTGGGCTCTCCGTTAAACTCCTTTCCGTCAAATTCCCGTCGGCGGAAGCAGGATTGCCGGAGGGATGTGAGAGTTCAGATACTCTCCCATCTTACGACTTATTGACCAACTTCTTTTCTGCTATTGGGATGCTGCAGCAGCCAATGGAGAAGATGATTGCAGAAATTAATCCCACCCCCTGTTGCATTATATGCGATAAATACATGTTTTGGACTTTAGAAACTGCCCAAAGATTTCAAATTCCTCGGATTATCTTTGATGGGATGAGTTGTTTCAGCGTACTGTGCAATTATAATCTGTACCACTTGGCTAAAGTTCAAGAAACCATTTCACTAGATCAAAATCAAGATCAGCCCTTTATTGTTCCCAACATTCCTGACGAAATTGTGCTTACTAAATCTCAGCTACCTGGTGCATTCAACCCCGGCCCGAAGAAATCGGATGACATTCACGAACGGGTTAGAGTAAGTGAAAAAGAAGCATTTGGGGTGGTTGTCAATAGTTTTGAAGAGCTGGAACCAAGCTATGTGGATGGATTTCGAGACGTTGTTAAAGGAGGAAAGGTTTGGTGTATTGGGCCCTTATCAATCTGCAGTAAAGAGGTTTCAGACAAAGCTCAAAGAGGAAGCTTATCTTCATCAAATTACGAAAAATTAAGTGAGTGGCTTGATTTTCAAGAACATGGGAAAGTGGTATATGCATGTCTTGGAAGCTTGACCCGATTACCACCAACCCAGTTCGTGGAGCTGGCTTTAGGATTAGAAGAAGCAGAGTATCCATTTATATTAGTGATAAAAGCCAAAGGAAAAGCAAAGGAAGAGATAGAAAGATGGATACTGGAAAATGGATTTGAGGAAAGAACAAAAGGGAGGAGCTTATTAATCAGAGATTGGGCACCTCAAGCATTGATACTGTCACATCCTGCAATAGGTGGATTCTTGACGCACTGTGGATGGAATTCGACAATTGAAGCAATTGCAGAAGGGGTGCCGATGATTACATGGCCTATGTTTGGAGAGCAATTCTTGAATGAGAAGCAAGTTGTGCAAATACTCAAGAATGGAGCGAGTGTCGGAGCAAAATCTATACGCAATTTAGGAGGGGAATTAGGGATGGCGGAAGGAGGAGCGACGGTGATGAAGGAGGATATCCGTAAGGCGATAGTGAAAGTGATGAATAAAGATGGAGAAGATGCAAAAGAAACAAGAAGAAGAGCTAAACAACTTGGGAAAATGTCAAAGATGGCTATGGAGAAAGGTGGATCTTCTCATATCAATGTGTCTCTTCTGATTCAAGAAATCCAAAGGTTTCATAATAGTTAAGTCATTGCTAAAGGCATTACATGCACCATACCAATCATGGTATTCCGTTTTTTTTTTTTTTTTTTTAATTTTAATTTACCGGTTTTATTATTAGCGTCTTCGTTGTTGTAAGAGGCTAGACAATCGTTCAAAAAATTAGATGTATCACAAGTATGTAATAAGAGATAAAATAAAATAAAATTGTTTTAGATACTTGTCATAACTCTAATGTTTCTAACCGATAAAACTGCAATTGAATATTACATAGTTGAAAAATCTACGGTTATAGATAAAAAATAATAAAAAAAATGGAAAAGCAGCCTATAATTGACCAAATAGTTCGAAAATTGGTCAACGTTGGTGTGTTATTCTTTAATTTTTTTTCTTGGTAACAAGGAAAGGAATGAGACATGAATAAACATTTGCACGAGAATATGTAATCACAGTACACCTGCATTTAAAAGATTCAAAATGACTTTCATCTTTCCATTTTTATTGCTGTAAACTGTAAATGAAAACGACTTTCATTTCAATTTTCTGTTACAGTTAATTTTGATTTCTGAAAAATAGAGAACTTTAATAAAGGAATCACTGCGATGAAGGCAACAAATAGAGTCAAAGAGAATGGCATGAAAACACAAAATCCAGCAACCTTCATTAATAATTTCATCAACATGTTCGAGTATAATTGTAAAAGGATGGCATAGCCTAACACAAGAAATCTCATTTCATCTTTGCCTCGGTGAAGAGCACATGACGATTCACGCGAGGATCGTATTTACGGAATTCAAGCTTCGTCTGGCTAGTCTGTAGCCTCTTGGTCTTCTTCACCACATAGAAAAAACCGGTTCCAGCAGCGGACACAAGCCTCACTAAAATCGAACCTGCCTTCTTCTTATCTCCCATTTCTTATATCCAAATTCTAGAAATCAAAAACAAAAAATAGCACATTAACTTTATCAACCACCACAAGAAAACCAAATGAAAAACTCAGAGAGATAATATGAGAAATAAACTTGACTATCCCTTAAAGGCTTAAAGCTATTGCATTTAGTCAGCCTATCCGTTTGGAAAGATAGACATGCCCTTTATATTAACTCCTAGTCAATCTGCCATTTAGTCCCAGTGTTGTTGTACCTAGGGCTAGAATCATGTCCGGACCTATCCGGTAACGAGTCCCATCCATACAGGTTTAGGGAATCCATTTTTTCCCATTCCCGTACCCAACAAGTGTCGGGATCCGACGATTGGGATACACGAATGTTCGGAATCCCGTCAGGTGGGAGAAGAAATCTCGAAAAATATCTTAAAATTGAACAAAATGTACATAAGCAGCGTAAAAAATTTAAATGCATTGTTAAGCAAAGCATGCACTTTAGATATGTAATGATCTAATACAAAATACAATGTGAAAGATAAAGGAACGAAAATATTCTCCAACCGTGCGTACAATTCATAAAGAGAAATAGCAACACGTAAAGGTCATCAGCAGTAACACTCAAAATAGTCTGTAGAAAAGCAACAAAAAGTAGAGGTGATTTGCACTGGCAATCAAAATAGGTGACAAAAACAACTTTATCCACTAAGCCGAGAGAAGGAGCTCATATACACTCTTTTCACAACACAAAGCTGCAGAAGGCCTGAGAAGAACATTCTGGAGTAGATCTTAAACCAGAAAATAATATGCAACATTTTTTAGGTTTGTTTGAGACATGTGTGCATACTCTCCTGAAGAAAAATTTCATTTATCAGAGTTTGCCTCCAGAATGCAAGAAGCCTGGAAGTTCTATATAAGATTGTGTGAAACAGAACAAGTACAACTCCTTTTCTACAGCAGCTCAAATGAAAGAGTGCAAAGCTTTGAAGGGACACTACTTCTGAATATGTACGACCATTGCGATGAAACAAAGCATTCAGTTTTTATAAGTTCTAAAAAAGATGAAGAAAAATAACATTCCGAGTTCATTTGGTGATCAAGAATTTAATGACTTGTGTTAATATCCGAGTAGTCTTATGACTTAGAATTAATCAGGTGATCATTGTTAAAGAATTAAGAAAAGGGAAGTAGCAGTTGGCATAAGCAAGGGAAATTTCACGGACAGTAATGCCAACAGTACTAAGACATCATGGAATTGCTGGTTGACAGCTACAACAACTACGAACTGCAGAGACACAAAATTCTTAGGTTAATATTCGAGTAGTCTTATGACTTAAGATAATCAGGTGATTAGTGTTATTAAGAAAAAGTGAAGAATCACTTCAAATAAGCAAGGGAAATTCAAGGACAGTAATGCTAACTACTAAGTAGAGACACAAAATTCCTAGGTTTAATATCTGAGTAGTCTTATGCCTTACGAGTTAGGATAATCAGGTGATCAGTTTTGTATAAATCTACTTTCCCCTGGTCGATATATAACAATATTATGACTTAGCAGTTGGCATTAGAGGCCGTGAAATTTCCCTGGCTTATGTGAAATGCAAAGAACACAAAGAAAAAGCATAAGGAAATCCACAGATCACAGATAATCTTCCCTATAATTTCAAACAGCTGACGATGATTGAATAACTATGAGATTTGAATAAACTAAATCAAGAAAATGCATGACATCTCTTTTAACCATAATCAATAGAAGAACATGTAATTCTGACAAGAAAAAAAATTGGTTTCTGAATAAAAAGAGCAAGCATATAAATAAGATCAAGGGGTAGTGGGCCTAAAGGACAACAATATAGGGGAATTAAGCTTACAGTATGCTCAGACGTAGAAGGTGTTTTTGTGATCTGCTTAACTCTGCTGCTTTCTGATCTCAAAACAATTCGAATCAGTAAAATAAGAAAGGAAATTTGCAAAAAAAATAAAATAAAATCAATCAATCGGATTCTTGGAGAGTGAACTCACCAGTAATCGACCGATGAAGAGAAGTATCCAATTCCACGGCTACCTACACAAGCTCAGCCTTATTCGAACTATCCAAATTAGTAGTGATGAATTGGAGATGTGGTCGATTCAATTTTTGAAGGGCGCACAGTGAAAAGGGTGAAGTTAATTGCAACCCTACTCATTTTCTATTTTTCTTTATAGCAGGAAAAATAAATACAATAGTGTTACTAGTACTAATTATTATTATTATTTTTGATCATGTAGTACTAATTATTATTTTTTAAACAGCAACAATTTTTATTCAACCAAATCCGCTAAAATCGCCGAAGTAACATCATTCGCGGTTAGTGCTCCCCAAGAAACCAAGAGAAATAACTCATAATCGAGCTAACAAATAAACCGGAACGTTACCGGTGTTCCTAGCAGAAAAAAAAAAAAAATAAACGGAATTAAATTTAGCCACCTCCACAATACGATCGGAATTAAACACGTATGTATTGCTTGCGGCTTTCATTTAATAAAATGACTGTTCTAAGAAGAAAAAAAAAAAAAAACCTAATAATTGTAATGTAATAACGGGTCGACAAAAGTCGGGGTTGAGGAATGGCAAGGTGCATAGTTGTACCATAAATATTTTCCTATCAAAAGACTTTGCTATCAATTTTCCCTCCCTTAAATATAAAATGGATTATAAAAATATAATACAACATTCTTGCAACAGCCGAATTAACTATTGCACCGTCATTTGATGTTACTGCAAAACAACAAACCACTAATACATGAAATTTAGAAGGTAATTATTAATTCATATGTCATACAACTCTAATTATAATGAAAGAAATACATAAATCAGCAATGCATGATTCATAGTTCACTTTTGCTGCCCTCCATTTGTAGCTGCCTAACATCTTCGATCAACAAAGAGATATTGACAAAAGATGAGCCCTCTTTTTTCAGCGCTTTATTTCGCTTTTCTCCCAATATTTTTGCTTTTTCCTCCGCTCTTTACTCTCTTCATCTTCTCCCATCAATTGTTTAATAGCTTCTTTTATCTTTTCCCTCTTCACCAATACTTTCTCTTCCTCTCCAAATTTCATCACACCTTTAGCCCCTACCCTAACCCCGACCCTCAACACATCTACCACGAACTTTTCGTTATAAAATTGCTCCGCAAACATTGGCCAAGTAATCATCGGCACACCGGCACATAGTCCTTCGGGCGTAGAATTCCATCCACAGTGAGACAAGAACCCTCCAATAGAAGGATGGGACAAGATCAACACTCGAGGCGCCCACCCTCGAATGATTAGTCCAAATGGCTTAACCTCTCTTCAAACTTGTCATCTTTCACCATTGGCTAACCAGTGTATAATCCAATTCTCTAATGATCCAAACAAGCGGATGACCCGATGCCTCTAACCCCAACCCAATTTCTCGTATCTGTGCTGCAGATAAATGACAAAGGCTACCAAAACAAGCATAAATCACTGATTTTTGAGGCATCGAGTCGAGCCATTTCAAACATAAGTTCCCATCATCAGTCGACATTTTGTTACCTCTATCGATCTTATCTTCAACTTGTTTATTGCACAAAGAAACCGGGCCAATGCACCATACCTTCTTTTGGAATTTCTTGTACTCTTCAGCATACCATGGCTCTAACTCTTCAAAGGTGTTCAATAGTACACCCCGGGCTAAACTCTCTACGCGTTTTATGTAATCAATGATTGATTTTATGTCATCAGGTGTTTTCAACCCTATCTCGGGCAATTCGGATTTGTTAAACATGATTTTATGTGGAATATCTGACAAGACAACTGAGTCTGAATCCGAAAATGATACCTTGGATATCCTTTGAGAACACTGGATTGTGAAGCAAGAAATTGTCTGGAAAACATATCTGTGTATTTCAACCAGACATTAATTAGATCAAGAAGTGAAGTATATATGTTATAAATTCCTCATCTTTCATGAAGAACTGAAATCCTTGTTAGCATTTTATTATACTCTACTCTTATTTTGAACACTAAAAGATGGGCAAAATTAGAAAAATGGTCCTCTAACTTGGCTTACTATGGATTTTAGTCATGCTCCTACTCCGGTGAGGAAAATGGTCCTTTAAGTTGCATTTTTTTTGGAAAATGGTCCTATCCGTCGGATATTGCTGACTGGGCGCCGGAATCTTTTAAAATTGCTGACGTGACCTAGTGGTAAAATATCAAGCACTTTGCCATCCAAGCTACAACTTCAATGTTTATATTATGACAAGATTTATTACTTATGCACAATATTCCTTCCAACATTGTATGCGCCTAATTTAAATAAACTTATAGTCTAATATATTTAATTACTGTGTATCAAAAAAAAAATTAATCACTTTATTATTGTATTTCAAAATTCCAAATCCACTTACATTTAGGAACGTGGATAGTATTATTTTTTATATTATAAAAAAGAACTACATCAATTAACAAGGAAAATCAAGACTTAAATCAACACATTTGACATTCTAAATCTTGAAATTATAAACGTAAAAACATTTGTATAGAGAATTCAGTAAATAACTTGAAATGTCAAATTAACCCAAAGGAAACCATATTACTTATGCATAAGTAATAAATCTATTCATAATATAAACATTGAAGTTGTAGCTTAGATGACAAAGTGCTTGATATTTTACTACGTCGCCGGTTCGAATCTTTCTTGCATCAACTTTTAATTAAAGATACTCCCTCCGTCTCAAAATGTTTGGGACGTTTGATTTTTCAATCAAACATGAAAAGTCTAATTAATCTTCAATTTCATCAAATGATCTAATACTTTTTACATTTATGTACTTTAAGTTTCACTTTATCATAACCCTAATAATATTACATCAATTAACGAAATTCCAAGGATTAATTAGACTTTTTAAATGTAACTAAAATGTCCCAAACATTTTGAGACGGAGGGAGTACAACTTAGAGGACTATTTCCTCACCTATTTCCTCACCGGAGTATATGAGCAGAACTAAAATCCATAGTAGGCCAATTTAGAAGACTATTTTTCTAATTTTGCCCTAAAAGATACTCCCTCCGTTCCAAAATATTTGAGGAAGTTGTCAAAAATACGCTTTATTAAGAAAGTGATTTAATCTTATGATTTTTAGGATGCAATGACTAAAAGTCACTATAATACAATTAATGCAATCCTCTTTTAACTTCTACTCTAGTATTAAATAAAGGGTAAAGTAGAAAAATTAGCAATAAATCTTTGCTTTGGAAAATGTTTTGCCTCGGTTATTATGGAACAAATTTTTTAAGAATCGCTATCAGTTATTTTGGAGCGGAGGAGTACTAGAGTGAACATACAAATTATTGCAAGGTATTAGTGATGTGTAATTCATATAGAAGAAACACATTAATATAAAAAGATATCCCTATAACTTAAGAGACAGATAATATGTCAAGAGATCAATTCTCTTTAGGGGTGAACAAAAAACGAAAACCAAACCAACCTAGTAAGAACCAAATTGAACCAAACCGGAAAGGTATAAACCGTAGTTTTTGGTCGGTTTTGTATTGTAAAAAACCAAACCGTAAAAAACAATTTGGTTCCAATTTAAAAAATGAAAACCGTTTAAAACCGGACCAAACCGAATTTATATGCATATATATATATATATATATATATATATATATATATATATATATATATATATATATATATATATATATATATATATATATATATATATATAAACCACACACACACATACCTACATCTATTAATACTTTAAAACATCAATGTGCTTTTAGGTCCAACTCAACTTGTTTAAACTTTGTAATTAATGTAATGCATTAATGATCAATTACTAATCTCATATCCTAAAGATTCATATTTTGTTGATCATTTCATGAGACTTGTCTTTAATTTCCAATCATTTAAGAGATTCTTGAGCATACATGTCGATTCACAACTCACCACCGCTTAACTCTTTCTTTTCTTTCTACTTCCTCAAAGCACCAATATTTGAATTATGTGAATGCTTATTTGTATGACTTACTTCTTCTAATGATGTTGATGAACTTAATCATGGACATTTTCCGATTTGTTCATTTGTTAGGTTTGACATCTTATATAAATAAATGCATTTATATACATTAGTTTTATATAAGTTTGTCTTTTATTTGCTTATAATTAGATTATGTTGGACAATAACATTGTTGAGATAATCAAAATACGAGTTGGTGTTTTGGAGAAAATAAAATGAGCGAATATGTTCTAACTAAATAAAGTCAAAACTATATCACACGCTTTTTTTTCGTTTGAAATGTGTGAAAGTTATTTATCTTTAATTTATCTACCGACTACTTATGGAACAAACACGTTCCTCTTTCTTCCTTGACTATACTCAAAATATTATTTTGTCAAATGGATTTTGAGATTTATAAATGATATTCAATAATATAACGATTAGTTCATTATTAGTATTTTTGAAATCGATGATTCATTGATGAATTGAAATGAGTAAGGGATGACTCTTTCATTATCTTGTTAAATCCCAAACTTTGGAATTCAATTGTAGGTGTCGATTTCGTTGTGTTGGATGGTGTTGAAATATGATTGGTTTTGGATCTTTAAGATTCGCATTTGAGTAGATGTTAGTTAAATATAAAACATTTGTTAAATCATCTCATTGGATTTACTAGCATAATAAGTCTTAATGTATTACATATATTATCATTTGTTGTTACTGAGGCAATTTGTGATTTCCTATCAATAATTTTAATTGTTAAGAAAAACCGTAAAAAACCGGAACCAAATTGAGGCAAAGCCCGGATCAGAACAAATGGTTTACGTTTGCAAACCGTTCTAATTTGGTTTGAAAATTAAAAGCAGTATAAAATGGTTCGGTTTTAAAAAACGGAAAAAACCGACCGAACCGGACCATGTTCACCCCTAATTCTCTTACTTGACCATGAATATGAATCAGGAAAAGTATAAATGTAGAGATTAATTAGGTTCTCCGAAGAATGGCTATAGACTGCCGACACGTACAGATACAACCTTTAATTTTCAGAAAAATAAAGTAAACGACATGTCTACGACTCTGCACCTTTTTTGAATTTAAAAAAAAAAGTACACATTAACAGTTAACACATAAAAAATCAAAGACTAATGCACAATTAGCAGCTAAACTACATGTACATCACTTGAATATATACGTCTTCGGACTCTCAAAAACTACACATAATATGGGTACAACTTTCTTAAAGAGGAAAAGTAGACCGGAGGACTGTCAAATTATTGCTTCCAGAGTGATTTAAAATATTTGAACCTGAGACCTTCTAGCCAATCAAGTTAGGTCTCATTGGCAACGTATACACATAGTTGAACCAAAAAAACCCTAACAAATGAGAATAGCGATAATTTTGGTTTAAATTTGGGGTGAGAAATCATGGGACGTGTTTTAAACTTAAATGGCCCGAGAATAGCCGATCATTACGTGTATTCTTATATTTTAATTTGTATATGTGTTCTACATTGTATTCACTACGTCATTTGTCATCTCAATCATATTAAATTAGAAACCATATTAAATTAGAATTAAAGAGCAATGATATTGTTATAGAGAAATGGTATAACCACCGTAAAAATAAAATAAATAAATAAAAGGAAAAGTATTTATGCACAAGCTTTGTACACAAAAAATGTTTTTGGGTTTTTTTTTTTTTTTTTTTTGTGTGTGTGGCAAATGTGTGGCTTAGATCATTACTTGTAATTTTCTATGCAGTTCTTTATGCGTATGTATCATCTTCCAAAATAAATAAATGGAGAAACCATAAAACTGGCGGTTCATATAATGATAAACAAGTTAAAAGATTCCTTAGTGATATCACTGATAGTAACTTAACAATATTTTTCCAGAGAGTAATTATATGGACATAACTTGATTTATATATCTGCGATGAATAGCATACAACGGTGATCTGCTTTCACAATGAAAATATTTTTATTTCATACCCTTCCGTCTACAATATAAGTCATTTTGAACTTTTCACACAATTAAGAAAATTAATAAATGAGTTTCTTTTAATATTTCATCTGAAAATATTGTATTGTTTTTACGTGAGTGAGCATAATATCGCGTTGTTTAGTGTGAAAGTGAAAACAATCGATTAATCTCAGATATTGAAATGTGAGAATGAAACATATTTTGAGACACCACAAAAAAAGTTAAAAAGACTTATATTGCGGGACGGAGGGAGTATTACTTTTTAAACAAGTTATCACATGCATTACTTTAAATTATTGTACGAACGTTTATGATGAAAAGAGTAGACAAATTTGATCACAATATATTATATTTGATAAAACAATTGTACCTAAAATCTTAATGAAACAAGTTTCTTCTTCCAATATTATTACTTGGTCGGTCTCCAAATATAAAATTTTGAACTTTCCGGACAGAGTAAAACGATGATAGGTTTAATTACTGCAGTAAAATGAACAAAATAAAAGTGTTTTGTATACTCAAAGTGAAGTGTTGTACGTATACCTGGGGATTTTGAACTTTTCAGCCAAGAACTGAGTCCATGGAAGAGCATTAGTGGAGATGATGCAACTAGGTTTGGGTTCCAGCTCCGTCATCATTTTCTCCAACGGCTCTTTAAGTAACCCACAGGCGTCGAAGAATGGTTTAGCTAGGTTCGGAGAAGAGAGTGCGTCCATGTTTTCACAGCCTTTTGGTAAACCAAAGTCATGACCCGGGAAATGAAGAGGAATCAAGCGAAGGTCCAAGCCGGAAATCCTGGCTCGGTCGATAATCGGTTGGTATCTGGCGGCGTTACAGGGAGTGGTGACGACGGAGACCACAAGGCCACCGCGTTCGGCTAGCAGTTTTGCGAAATCAGTTAAGGGAATTATGTGGCTTTGGGACATCAATGGAATAAGGAGGAAATGGAGCTGTTGCTGCTGATTCATGTCAGAAGCCATTGCATTGAGATCGATCTAGCTAGTTTTTGTTGGTTCTACCTACTTCGCTACATACCCGTATCGTATATATATACTAGTGGGCATACGCCGTGCAAGGCACGGGTGTTGTCCACTGCAGCATTTTTACCGTGTATGCAAATTGACATGTTTAGTATGAATAGTCGTAAGTATAAAAAAAACCAAAAAAAACACCCCTCCTCAAAAATCCTATGTCTTGTGCTGCAAGTTGGGTTATCGTTCAATAAGCATATATGGGGGGTTCCAATTCATCGGGTTCATATTGAGTCGGAGGACATCTTTCGGATCGGAGAAAAAAAAAATGGGAGGCGGTTTCGGAGGTCGTTCGGAAGCAGTTGAGGAGTTCGTTCAGACACACAAACATATCGTAGAGGATATATGGTATGATATATATATTTGATTTCGAAAAAAAAAAAAAAGGAAAAAAAAGGAAAAAAACCCCTCCTCAGAAAATCCTATATCTAGTGCTGCAAGTAGGGTTATCGCACAATAAGCCTATAGGGGGGTTCCAATTCATCGGGTTCATATTGAGTCGGAGGACGTCGTTCGGATCGGAGGACATCGTTGGACACACGGAGGACGTCCTCGTTCGGATCGGAGGACGTCGTTGGGACACACGGAGGACGTCGATCGGATCGGAAGACGTCCTCATTCGGATCAGAGGACATCGTTCGGACACCCGGAGGACGGGCTCGTTCGGATCGGAGGACGTCGTTGGGACACATGGAGGACGTCGATCGGAGGACATCGTTCGGACACTCGGAGGACGGCCTCGTTCGGATCGGAAGACGTTCGGACACACGGAGGACGTCCTTGTTCGGATCGGAGGACAACGTTCAGACATACGGAAGACGTCCTTCGGACATACGGAGGACGTCCTCGTTCGGATCGGAGGACATCGTTCGGACACACGGAGGACGTCCTCGTTCGGATCGGAGGATGCCTTGGTTCGGATCGGTGGACGGCCTCTTTCGGACACACGGAGCACGTCCTCGTTCGTATCGGAGGACATCAATCGTTCGGACCCACGGAGGACGTCCTCGTTCGGATCGCAGGCGGAGGTCGTCCTCGTTTGGACACATGGAGGACGTCCTCGTTTGGATCGGTGGACGTCCTCGTTCGGATCGCAGGACATCGGTATAGTTCGGACACACGGAAGACGTCCTTGTTCAGATCTGAGGACATGGTTCGGACACACGGAGGATGAGCAAGTTCAGATCGGAGGACATCGTTCGGACACACGGAGGACGTGCTCGTTCGGATCGGAGGACATCCTCGTTCGGTTCGGACGTCCTCATCTTTCGGATCGGAGGACGTTCGGACACACGGATGACGTCCTCGTTCGGAGATCGGAGGATGCCTTCGTTCGGATCGGAGGACGGCCTCTTTCGGACACACGGAGCACGTCCTCGTTCGCATTGGAGGATATCGATCGTTCGGACCCACGGAGGACGTCCTCGTTCGGATCGCAGGCGGAGGTCGTCCTCGTTTGGATCGGAGGACATCGTTCGGACACACGGAGGACGTCATCGTTCGGATCGGAGGACATCGGTATCGTTCGGACACACGGAAGACGTCTTTGTTCAGATCTGAGGACATGGTTCGGACACACGGAGGACGTGCTCGTTCGGATCGGAGGACAGCCTCGTTCGGTTCGGAGGACGTCGTTCGGACACACGGATGACGTCATCTTTCGGATCGGAGGACGTTCGGACACACGGAGGACGTCCTCGTTCGCATCGGAGGACATCGATCGTTCGGACACACTGAGGACGTCCTCGTTCAGACCGGACATCGTTCGGTTCGGAGGACATCGCTCGGACACACGGAGGACGTCCTCGTTTGGAGATCGGAGGATGCCTTCGTTCGGATCGGAGGACGGCCTCTTTCGGACAGGCGGAGAACGTCCTCGTTCGCATCGGAGAACATCGATCGTTCGGACACACGGAGGACGATCTCGTTCGGATCGCAGGCGGAGGACGTCCTCGTTTGGATCGGAGGACATCGTTCGGACACACGGAGGACGTGCTCGTTCGGATCGGAGGACGTCTTCGTTCGGATTGGAAAACATCGTCGGACACACGGAGGACGTCATGGTTCGGATCAGATGACGTCCTTTTTCGGATCGGAGGACGTTCGGACACACGGGGGAGCGTCCTCATTCGCATCGGAGGACATCGATCGTTCGGACACACGGAAGACGTCATCTTTCGGATCGGAGGACGTTCGGACACACGGATGACGTCCTCGTTCGCATCAGAAGACATTGATCATTCGGACACACGGAGGAAGTCCTAGTTCGGATCGGAGGACATCGTTCGGACACACGGATCGTTCGGACACACTGAGGACGTCCTCGTTCAGACCGGACATCGTTCGGATCGGAGGACGTCGTTGGGACACACGGAGGACGTCCTCGTTCGGATCGGAGGACATCGCTCGGACACACGGAGGATGTCCTCGTTTGGAGATTGGAGGATGCCTTCGTTCGGATCGGAGGACGGCCTCTTTCGGACACACGGAGCACGTCCTCGTTCGCATCGGAGGACATCGTTCGGACACACGGAGGACGTGCTCGTTCGGATCGGAAAACATCGTCGGACACACGGAGGACGTCCTGGTTCGGATTGGAGGACGTCCTTTTTCGGATCGGAGGACGTTCGGACACACGGGGGAACGTCCTCATTCGCATCGGAGGACATCGATCGTTCGGACACACGGAGGACGTCATCTTTCGGATCGGAGGACGTTCGGACACACGGATGACGTCCTCGTTCGCATCAGAGAACATTGATCATTCGGACACACGGAGGAAGTCCTCGTTCGGATCGGAGGACATCATGATCGTTCGGACACACGGAGGACGTCGGAGGACATCGTTCGGACACACCTACGACGTCCTCGTTCGGACACACCAACATATCGGAGGACGGCTCGTTCGGACAAACAAACATATCGTAGAAGAAATAAGGTAGTATATATATGTGTGATCTAGTATAAAAAAAATGAAAAAAGTACCAATCCTCATAAATATTTATGTCTAGTGCTGCAAGTTGAGTTATCGCTCAATAAGCTTATATGGGGGGTTCCCATTCATCGGGCTTATATTGAGTCGGAGGACGTCTTTCGGATCGGAGGACATCGTTCGGACACACGGTGGACATCGTTTGGGCACACGGAGGACGTCTCATCGGGTTTATATTGAGTCGGATGACGTCTTTCGGATCGGATGACATCGTTCGGGCACACGGAGGACGTCTTCATTCGGATTGGAAGACATCGTTCGGACACACGGAGGACGTCTTCGTTCGGAGGACCTAATTCGGAGAACGTCGTTCGGACACACCAACATATCGGGGACGTCCTCGTTCGGAGGACGTCGTTCGGACACACAAACATAACGTCCAGGAAATAAGGTAGGATATATATATGTGATCTATTAAAAAAAATGTGATCTAATTAAAAAATTAAAAAAAATCAAAGAGCGCCACGTGTCGGCACAAGGGCAAGTGCCCATTGTCTTTGTATTAGTTATTAGGAGATAATGGGGGTGGCGGGGCAGATAAAATAGGATATAAAAAAATGATAAGAAAAAAATATAGTGATTGAGAAGGACAAAAACGCGCATGTTACTACACGTGTTACTACATGTTGCTACAAGTAACATATAAGGAATTATACTCATATATGAGCGTATCTATCAATTTATTCTAGTGGTGTCATTGAAATCCAAATCTATATTTTTTATTCAGAAATTTTGCTTTCCACCAGGTCATCGAAGCCTATAACTATATTTTTTAACAACAAAACAATATTATTTTAATATAATAAAAAAAATATCGATTCTCAGTGTGGTAATGTGACCCACCACTACACATGGATCTACTTTCAAAAAAAAAAAATTAAATATCCGCCAAGCAGGCGATCAAGACGTCACCCGGGTGTGAAGAACCCCAGACTGTCCGAGAAGAAACCAACAATCCATGTCGAGCTAAAAGATGCGCTGGGACATTTCCCATACGCCTAATGAAAGAAAAAAAGCAGATGAAAACTAGACAAAAGTGTCAAACAGTCCTGAACTAGACACCCATAAGCGGTGAGATCTTCCCCTGGTCGGCGAAGGCTTGCTATACACGTTAAGCAATCACTCTCAACGTCCAGCCGCCCAAACCGTAAGTGTTGCGCCTCCTCCAAAGCCAGAAAAAGTGCTCGAAGCTCCATATATTCCACAGGGCTGCCCGGATCAAAATGATACGCAAAAGAATGCAAAACCAATCCATGTGAGTCCCGAAAGATAACCCGATACCCGTTTATCTCGTGTGACCGACGCATCCACATTACACTTTATTACACCTAATTGTGGTTTCGACCATCGATCCGGTAAATGTTAGCTCGAACCCTGTGTCCGATAACTTTCCATTGCTTCTGTATACTCAGCTGATGCAGCCAATGACCACGCACACACCGCAGACACATAAACCGCCTGATTATCAAATACTGCCGAACAACGGGCTTTCCAAATTCCCCACATAAGCCACACGAACCTGGCCGCGTCCGTCGCACACACCGCAGACACATAAACCGCCTGATTATCAAATACTGCCGAACAACGGGCTTTCCAAATTCCCCACATAAGCCACACGAACCTGGCCGCGTCCGTAACACCCCAATCCGCTATCAACCGCTGAAAAAACTCTGCAAATGATGCAGAGTGAAGACTTCGTAAAATACTCCTAAACGGCGACGCTGGAAGCCAACTCACACTCAAAGAGAACGTGCCGCAAGGTTTCTAAAGTTTCCCCGCATGCCAAGCATAGACCATCCCTTAAACTCCTCTGTGCCAAACCCTGGCCAATCGCAAGACAATCATGAAGGCACCGCTACAAGAAATGTTGAATCGTGCATTGAACCGAAGGCCCCAACAACTTTTCCATAAACGGTCCTGACCTGTCGAACTCGAAGGGCCTGCTCTCACCTGTGACCGATAAAGCGATAAAGCCAAGAAGTAACCTGACCGAACAGTATACACTCCCCTACGATCGTAATGCCATATCCGCCGGTCTGAGTGCCCCTCGGGGGCCACAGTGGTTTCCAAGATTGCGTCCGATTCCCATGGCCGGAATACGAGCCGCACTTTCTGCACATCCCATAACCTGGTCCCTGGTATAAAGAGATCTGAGACAAGAGAATCTGTCTGAAGCTCATGCCCTGCGAAAGGTATACGAAACGAAGGCTTCCGATTTACCCAAGCATCATGAAAAATATACACCGACTCACCATCTCCTACACGCCACCGCAAGCCACTATACAAAAGGTCACGTCCCTCAAGAATACTACGCCACAAATAAGACGGCCTAGCCCCCAAACCAGCCGCCAGGATTGTGCTATCCTCAAAATACTTCGCATGCAACACTTGAGCTGTCAAAGAACCTGGACTCATAAGGATGCGCCACGTTTGTTTAGCTAATAGGGCCAAATTGATATGTTGTAGTACACCGATATGTTGTCTACCCCAAGGCGTTGTCCCTCGGTGCCTTGTTCGATTAGTGTCTTTTGTTTCCACCGGAGACCTATGGAGGCAAAAGGTGTGATTTGCAGTCAACCTTGGTATTGTTTTTGTTTGGGCTTGGCTCTTTTTGATAGATTAGTTTTGCACATGTTGTAATTATTAGATCAGTTCCTTTGTAGCTCCCAAACTTTCGTTTGGTGTTTAATATATTTTTACATTTCATCAAAAATTGAAACACTCAAGTCCCGAAACCTAAGCCACCCAAGTTCTTGATAAGCAAAGAAGCCTCCCAATTTTTCCAATGTATCTTCCGCTTATTCTCCGTATCTCCCCAAAAGAACCCTCTAATCGATTGCTCAAGCTCACGTATTAGCGTGGTGGGAATCTTAAAACATTGCATAATGTAAGTGGGAATGGCCTGTAAAGATGATTTAATAAAACCTCCTACTCTGTGGCGAGAGCAATTTATCTTTCCACCCACCACCTTTTTCCAGTCTGTCCCCGCAAAAAGAGAACACTGGCGCTTATTCCTTCCTATCATATAAGGCACCCTAGATATTTGCTGAGCCGTCCCAAAAGGAATTTGTAGCAAATCCGATACCGCCTCTCGCTCCTCCACGAAACTCCATGCGAAAAATAGAGACTAGACTTATGAAAATTTATCGCTTGGCCCGAAGAACCCATACTATAAACAGCTCCGCCAATGTCTCCATTTGCCCCATCCAAAAGTTCAAAGAATACCATGCAATCGTCCGCAAAAGCAAGTGGGAAATAGCAACCTCATCCACCCTACCAAACCTTATACCTCTCAAAGCTCCTCGGTTCACATAATCATTAAGCGATCTTTGTAAAACCTCAGCGCAAATGATGAAAAGGAAAGGCGACAACGGATCGCCTTGCGAATCCTCTAGTCGGCACTATTACGCCACTAGGCTTTCCATTAATCAACACACGATAAGAGACCGTCGTCACGCACCGTCCGCACCACATCAATAAAGGTAAAGGAAACCGCATACGCTCCATGATCCGCCAAATATATTGCCATTCCACTCGGTCAAAGGCCTTGGCCATATCCGATTTCGATCTTTGCATGATTGTCACACCCATGTTTCTCTCGCACTGCGATGAATGAAATGCCTCAAAAGCAATAATGGCATTATCGGTAATAAGGCGACCAGACACAAATGCACTTTGATTCTCTCGAGATCACATCACGATCACCCTTTGAGACGATTAATTAAAACACGAGAAATAAGTTTGTAAATCGAATTACACAAAGCAATCGGCCGAAACTCTGTCATAAGTGTAGGGGTAGCTACCTTCGGGAGCAACGAGATATAAGTTTCATTTATCTTCCCCAAAGCGGCGCCATGGTTCAGTACATCCAACACAACCTGAAGTACATCGTCCCCAACTATGCTCCGTAACACGCAAGAAAACCACGTGCATACCATCAGTCCTGGCGACTTCTACCGGAAGCTACATTTGAGCGGCACAAACCTCCTCTCGCGTAAAATCCGCTTCTAAGTGTTGTTGCTGCCCAACGTCTAGTTCAGCAAATTGCAACCCAGACAAATCTACGACGGTTTCATTTGATGAGTAAATGGCCTGAAAATAATCCATGGCCACACGCTCCATGTCTGCATGTTCATCACAAACCACGCCTTGAGAGTCATGCAACAAATAAATGGTGTTGCGCTTGCGACGGGCCGAAGCTTTGTGATGAAAATAACCAGTGTTGCGATCCGTTAACGTTAACCACTCCGCTCTACCCCGCTGTCTCCAGTATTCCTCCTCCATAGACTGCCACTGGTCAATCTGTTGCATAATAACGCGCTCCTGCTGAACCGAATAAGCTGGTGATTCTCGCAATTTCCGTAACGCTTCCTCTTTTTCCGCAATGCGCTTACCCAAGCTCCCGTGTTGTTGAGAGCTCCACCTCCTCGGCTCCGCTTCGGCGTGTGTCACTTTATCAACCGGTGAGGAAGAGCCCTGGACATTACCATGCTGCCACGAGGCTTGGAAGTAGTCCTTGAAGTCCTGGTCCCTGATCCAAAAGGGGTCATAACGCGGTATCGGGGTCCATCTAACCTGGCCCCTATCGAAAGGATTAACCGAAGAAATTAAGATAGGGACATGGTCCGACCGAGAGCTAGATAAATGATAAACCATATGGTTCGGATAAAGATTCCTCCATCCGATATTGGCAACCCCTCTGTCTAAACGAACCCGAGTCGATAAGCCATCAGCGCGCTTATACCAAGTAAAAGGGGCCCCAACAAATCCCACATCAGCAAGGTCACAGTCAGAAAGAGCATTCTGAAAGGCATAAATCTGAGATAAAGGATGAGGATTCGGACCATCTTGCTCTGTACGTGATAAAACCTCATTAAAATCCCCAGCAACAAGCCACGGTAGTGACATCCGCTCATGCAAGCGTCGTAACAAAGCCCAAGAATGCTCCCGCTCCTGCACAACCGGATTACCATAAAAGCCCGTAAAGCGCCATGATGGGGCCGAAGTACTACGGATAATCGCATCAATATGACCAGAATTAAATGTAGATATCAGTACATCAGTATCATCATTCCATAAAAGAGCGAGACCACCACTTGCCCCTACACTACCGACCACAAGCGCGCTAGAATAACCAAGCAAACAACGAACGTACTCAAAACGATTTTCACTTAATTTTGTTTCGGACAAAAATAAAATACTAGGCGAATAAATATTTACAAGAGCCTTGAGTGCATTAACTGCCCGCGAGTGGCCCTACCCGCGGCAGTTCCAACATAAGAGATTCATTGTGCCGGGTGGGCCTGCGACTCCGCAGACTCCATCGATGGCGAATGAAAAGAAGCTTTCTTGATGGCCACCCCCCCAACGACGTCCAAGTCCGCTTTCCGTTTATCCCCTGCATGCTCAAAAACAACCATGGCGTCGTCCTTAACCTCCCCTTTCGTCCTAGCCATACGTTTAAATGTAGAGACTCGTATTCGTTGAGCTGGCATATCTTGTGCCACAGTACCAGCCCCTATTTCCTCTATATCATTCTGTATCATTCTATATGTTTATTAATTATCGATTAAAATACAAGATTCATGGATTGACATTAGCCGTAAAAGGGTGGTGATGCATGATTCTTAATTAATATTACGTCATAATCCAATAATAAGATAAAGCTGATGATATAATTCTGGTGGGGTGAGTTGATACTTCACTGTCTACTCATGTATGCACAATATTGCACACGCTAGCTTTCCCTTTCGTGTAAATTATTGATATAAATTTAGAAATATGATAAACAAACACC
This sequence comes from Gentiana macrophylla, assembly GCA_026214975.1. Classification (NCBI taxonomy): domain Eukaryota; kingdom Viridiplantae; phylum Streptophyta; class Magnoliopsida; order Gentianales; family Gentianaceae; genus Gentiana; species Gentiana macrophylla. Next base: position 189,716,875 of record CM047805.1, on the reverse strand, counting down.
CAAAAATTGCACACATGATCATCTGAAAGTGTGCCTTTGTAGTCCAGTTTTTATGGATTTTGTTTTTCTTTTAAATCAAGCTTGTGGTTGATGTTGCTCAAATTTGTAATCGGGTAATTAATTGATTCAAGTTAGGAAAATAATATAAAACAGATAGAATTTTGTATGAATTTGGGATGAAGCTCTTTGAGAGAGAAATTTGCCACGTATCCAATTCAGCGTAGAATCGGAATCAAGTCCCTCATAGTTCGTGCTTTTCCTTTTATACTTTCGGATCGTGATGATAACCTCTCTACCATAATGAGGAGTTATCGCCGGTTATCTTGGACACTATCGACGTGGGACTCTACCCACGTTGTATACTGTTATGTCTTATGAGCTCTGCTTTTTCGGCGGTTGCGACCGTTCGCCCGAGAGATCGTTCTGCTCAGCTAGTCCAGAGGCCGCTCTGTCCAGAGACATTAATCCCGCTCGCTAGTTACGCTCCAGGGTTGGCGGGACCTGCTCCCCAATCCCGTTGTTATTACCTGATTGTGAAATGGGCCCGGCCCAAGAATAAATAATCCGGCCCAAATGGGCCCATGTATAGTCATAAGTCCCCACAGACTAGGGTGGATTGCTTTACAGTTGCCATAGTCTGCAACGTTTGAACTCCCGTCATCAATATAACGCGGAACGAGGCCAACTTGCACCCTCTTATAATGATTGTTGACTGAACCATCACGTCCCTTCCATTTCCTATCAAATAACTCCCTTATTTGCAACTCTTGAATTCTTCATCTGCAATTACAAGTAAGTCTTTGTGTCTACGTTATTTCTTCTATGTCTTTTGAGTCTTTATTTATTTCATGAGTCTTAGAACCGACACTGCCTTTAGTGATTCTGTGGAAAGATTGTTTCAATCGTCAGAAGAGAACGCAGTTGTGGTAGAAGGTGAAGAAGTGGATTCCTCCACTCCCACTCTTTGTCCGGAATCTGTTATAGCCTCTGATAATCCTTCCTCTTTGATTAATTTAGGGGATACCACCACATTTGGAGATAATCCTTTGTGTCTTCTTCATTCACATCTTCTTCCTCCTGGAATCTTTACCCCAACCTCTATTGTGCATAAATATCCAGACAATCATTCTGCTTTTATCAATACTCTTAGCAGAGAAATCAGACGATTTGACAAAACAAAGGCAATAATGGCTTGTCACGGTGTTGCTAGCAAGATGATGGCGAACCGAATTAGTCCATTTATTGAAAACTTATAAGATATCCAGCGATCCTTCGAGGTGGCTCACGCGAGAGCTCATCGAATACGCTTATAATCCCCCGCAGGTTTTACGCACGCGGTATATCTTGATCATTGCGGAATGGCCTTAGGTTTCCTCTGCCCCTGGCTATTTAGAGGTGATGCGACATTATCGACATTATAAATTTGGGTAGCGGGCAAATTCAACCAAATAATGTTAAGTTTCTGATTATGATCTGGTGCCATCTGAACACTACCCCTTTCTCAGTGAAGCTATTTAGAAACTTTTACTAGTGTAAATTAACACCTGGCAGTGGAGGGTGGTTCCACTTATATAGTAGATCTGGTAAGTTAAGACAAATCAATACCATAACTGGTAAGGATAAAACCAAGAAGAAGTGGCAAGAACACTTTTTCTTTGTGCGTCATAATACCAATGTGAGACTTGGTCGATGGAACACCTATTCTATGAAAGATAAGCTAGAAGATTTGATTGATGCTACCCTTGCTTAATACCTTGCTAGTAATAAGATCTCATTAACCTTAGACTTCATAAGTTCTGCCATGATAGATGCTGCTCAGCTTCATGATGTTGATGAGGAGGTTGAGCAGATACAGGAAGATTCTGAGAGGACTTTATCGTCCGCCCCTGAAGGTGGTGAGACTTCTGCTCAGAAATTAGTCGGGGAGATTGATGCCTCTTCTGGTGCGGCTGTCCAGAATACCATAGCTTAGTGGAACCTTTTGATCAGATTCTGCCAAGCACAGACAAAGTTATAAATTTGCTTGAGGAAGAAGATCTTCCCGGTGACCAGTCTGTTGGTCTGAATGCTGTGCCTTTTGTAGGATGTAATATCGCCGGATGGATCAAAGATCTACCCGATTACGCAGCGGAAAGTACAAGATCTAGATCTAAACAATCAAAATACATAAATAATAAATCTAACCTACGAGGGGGTTAGATTGCTTACCAGTTTATGGTGAATAAACTCCAAGAACAATCTTCAATCCAAGATCCAAGCTAGATGAGAAGCCACAGTCTTCCAACGTGTGTCTCTAAGCACCACCAGGTGGATGGTGTTTCAAGCCGCCGGACCTCCTCGATATGCTACCTTAGAAAACCCGAAGTTTTCCTAAAACTCAAACCCAAGTACTTAGGCCGAAATTTCTAAGCCTAATACTTCTCAATATGTCAAAAATTGTGTTGTCAAAAAGGCTTGGGATAACTCTGTTTATATATGAGAGTAATCATTGTCCTCCAAGGATTTAATAATTAAGAGATAATTATTAAATTAATCCTTAATTTAAATAAAAGATAAATATAATATATATCCCAAACAAATTAGGATAAATAAATATATTATCCAATATTCCATGATTTATCATTTAACAAATAAATAATTAAATCATATATCAAATAATTATCCAAGAAAACTAATTTCTTTCTAATTACTTAATAGTCACAAAATGCGCCCCAAACCCTACATAAATAGGGCCACACGCATTTTACACATATTGAGCCGAGTCCACGAAAAATTTCTTTTCCATGTATTAAATAATCTAGTCAAACTAAACAATTAATTCACATATCAATTAAATAGTCCAATCCAACTATTTAATTATAATTGAGGTGAAACGACGAGAAAACATATGCTATGTTAGGAGCCACGTCGGGGACCACGGACCCATATTCAGTAGCTACAATAAATTAAATAATATCATCCGTCAGACCGAACAATAATATTCAATCTATTAATTCCGGGATTACACCACCATAAACCCGAAACTGAACTCTACCGAATATAGATAACTGAAGAGAGTTTGAGAATGTGTTAACATAAGAGTAAACTTCAACTTATCTTTTATTCATTGATAATGAAGGAGTATAAATAGATACAATTTGGAGAGAGACTAGCTAGCTTAGGCGGCTACTTGAGTATGTAGATGTGAAGGCGCACAAAAGCAAAAGTAAAAGTACAATCTATGTCTATATCATGACATAAAGTAAAGCTGAGTTTGACATATTAATTGTTTATATGTATCACAATTAATATGTCTTTACAAATAAATAAAGTGTACAAATAAAGTTATGCACGCACATAGTCTCTTTGTGATCATGAGGATCGATAGCCCCGCCGATCACTCTTTGAGCCTCTCGTGAGATCTTTGAGTGATATATTTCCACACCCCCTCAAACTGGTCAGTATATATTGATGCAACCAAGTTTGCTACTTAGTCTCACGAACGTAAGAGGTGGAATAGCCTTGGTAAGAATATCGCATTTTGATCTTCCGAGGAACATACCTGGAGTTGAATAATCTTGGCATCAATCTTCTCCTTCGAAAAAGTGTCGTCAATGTCCACATGTTTTGTTTTGTCATGATGGGTGGATCCTCTGCCATGCATAGTCTTTGAGTTATTATCACAACAGAGTGTGATAGGTTCTTTGAATAGGTTCTTTGAAGTTCGATGAAGTACTCTTTTGAGCCAAAGAGCTTCACAAATGCCTAAAACAAGTGCCTGAGAGTTCGCCTTCAAGATCGCTTCTAGACACGATAGGTTGTTTCTTGCTCCTCCAAGTAACAAGATTGCCCCATACATAGGAACAATAGCCTTTGTGGTAGACCTTTCTATCTATGTGGCATCCAAAGCCCAATCAAGATCAGTATAGACCTTGATGGATCTATCGCCAGACTTGGTGAAGTGTAACCCTTGGCCGTGAGTGGACTTCAAATACCGCATGATATTCTATTCACTTTGCATCCCAATGTTGCTCAAGAGGGCAATGCATGAATCAAGCTAACTGTGATCGACACCCTATGCAATATCCGGTCTTGTATGGGATAGGTAGATGAGTTTCCTACAAGTCTTTGATATTGTTCCTTTCTTACAAAGAATGTCACCATGTAGCAGGTATGATCGGGGTCTCTGGGGATACAATGAGTTTTCACCCCAAACATGCCGCTTTCCTTCAAGAGTCCAGTACATATTTCCTTTGGGAGACCGAGATTCCTTTGATATTTCTAGCTACTTCCATGCCAAGAAAATACTTAAGTAAACCCAAGTCTTTAACTCGAAATACCTTTGCAGCCAATTCTTTCAAGTGTTGGATCTCGGCGAGGTCATCTCAAAGTAAGGATGATATCATCCACATAGACAATAAGAATAGACCTCTTACGGTTGGTTGTCTTGATGAACATAGTGTGATCCGAATTGCATTGGTGATATCCCAGACTTTGACCACGGTTGTTAATTTTCCAAACCATGCCCTTGGTGATTGCTTGAGGCCATATAGAGATTTCCTCGTTTGCACACCTTGCCTTGAGTATGAGGATTGATAAAACCGGGAGGTATAGTCATATACACCTCTCAAGTAAGGTCCCCATTTAGAAAAGCATTTTGATGTCCAATTGATGAAGAGGCGATCAAGTTGGACAAATTTAGAGAAATTAGTACCTGACAGCGGTGTTGAGCTTTGCCCTTTGGTGCAAAAGTTTCTTTATAGTCAATGCCATAAGTTTGAGTGAATCCCACGCTACCAATCGGCTTTGTACTTGTCAATGCCACCATCAGTGTATTTGATAGTGAATAACCATTTGGTGTTGTCTTCTTGCCTTTTGGAAGAGTTGTGAGATCCCAAGTATGATTATCCGGGAGGCGATCATCTCTGTTTTTAAAGCAATGACCTTCCACTTATTATTTTGAAGGGCCTCCCAATATTTCTAGGATAGAGTGAGAGTCCAGTCTGTGTAAACATGGCAAAGGCAGGAGACAAGCGATCATAAGATAAATAAGAATGAATAGAATGATCGGTGTATGATCTTTTCCCCTTTCCTTAGAGCAATAGAGTTCATCATCCACTTCACAGATCTTTGAGAGTCAATAAGCCGAGGTCCAAAGGACTGCAGTTCGATGAGTCTTGAGGTTCGGTTTCGGCCAGGCTCTGGGTCGGCAGACTGGGTCGATGAAGCTGGCGAGGGTCGATAATGTGAGTATCCGCAGGATCTTTGAAGGTTATGAGTCTGCTTGTGGGTTAGGACTCTGTTGAGGGTAAATGGTTTCTTTGAGGAGCGGACTTAGTTCAATCTCAATCGATTTCCATCGATGATCGGCTCGATGGGTTTCTTTGTAATATGGAGTCCTTTCAAAGAATTTCACATCCATAGAATTGTAAAATTTCTTTTCGTTAGGAGAGTAACACTTGTAACCATTCTCGTCTGTGCATATCCAAGGAAAATGCACTTATGAGCTTTAGGATCAAGTTTACTTTTGTGTTGAGCATGGATATAAACAAACACAAGTACAACCAAAGATCTTTGGAGGCAATTGGGTAATAAGATGAGAGCGAGGAGTGTGTGGTCGGCGAGGGTTTGGAGAGGAGTTTTGAAACCTAACACTCTGCTTGGGAAGTCTGCATTGATTAAATATGTTGCGATCAATATAGCTTCACCCCACATGTATTTAGGAACATGTGTAGTGAACATGATTGATCTGGCCATTTCAGAGATCTGTTCTTTCTTTCGGCAACCCCATTCTGTTGAGGTGTTTCCACACAACTACCGATATGAACAATTCCTCTGTTAGTCAAGAAGTTCACGAGGTTAGACTCATAGTATTCGAGCATTATCGGTCTTTAAGATCTTGATTTTAGTATCAAATTGGGTGGAGACCATGTGATAAAATTCTTGGAAGATAGGTCCAACTTGATTTGTCTTTCATTAAAACGACCAAGTGTTTTGGTATGATCATCAATGAAGGTTACAAACCACCTTTTTCTGTTATACTTTTCACTCTTGAGGGTCCCCATACATCACTGTGAATTAGGGTGAAAGGGGAAGAGGGCAAGTGAGGTAACTTAGCATACACAGATTTGGTGAGTTTAGCAAATTGACAAATATCACATTGAAGATCATTAAGATTACACCCTTTAAACAATTAAGGAATTAAAGACTTTAAATAACCAAAACTTGGATGTCCTAGTCTATAATGCCATAACATGATATTGTCAAGTTTTTGAGTGCAGTCATTGAGGCGATTCTGTCTTGATCTTACTGTCTTCGGCGCAGGTTGATCACAAACAATCTGAGCGAGGTTTAGCTTGACCAATCACTTCACGAGAAGAAGGATCTGGAATGTGTGCTTGATTCTTATTAAAAACAACGGTCCAATTCGGATCTTTAGTGAGTTTTCTTGTGAGATATAAGGTTCTGATCTAACTTTGGAACAAAGCAGGACATTCTCAGTAGATATATCTCGATTAGTAAGTTTAACCTTCCCAACACCTTTTGCATAAGCAGAACCATCGCAGTCTTAGTGCAGTGAATTTGGTTGCATGGCATATATTGGGTAATAAGGTTTTATTACAGTCATATGGGAAGACGCCCAGAATCAACAATCCAAGTCTCATTACTAAGAGGTGAGTAAAATATACTGTTTTAGCATGAGTGGCCATTTCGAGGGGAGCTACCTTCACGATGCTAAGCAATAAAGGCTTTAAATGCGACAAGAACCGAGCATTGACTTCATGTCATTCTCTCTTCAGCGACAAGTTTGCCTTGACTTTCCTGGTTGGTTTTGAGGTTTTAGAGGGTTAGGTTTGCCATGTAGCTTCCAACAATTGTCCTTGGTGTGATTTGTGCGTTTGCGGTGATCACGAAAGCGACTTTTCCGGCTTTCTCAAGAGGCTTTCTGTAAGTCTCATTAACCTTTAGCAGGTAGTACCTTGGTAGAGGTTGTCGTGAGGGAAGTTCAGTAGCATCACTTTCCTCCTGCTTTCCTCATGTTTGACCTCGGCAAACATGGATTTGAGATTTGGAAGAGGTTTAGTAGCAAGAATTCTACCTCTGACATCATCAAGAGTAGGATTCAGTCCAGTAAGGAATTTAAATACTCTCTTTTTCTCAATAATGTCTTTGAAGAGTGCAAAGCATCTTTAACATCATTCCAGGGTGAGTTTCCAACATATCTAGGTGTTGCCATGCCTTAGATAGTTGATTAAAGTATTGAGTTCTGAGACATATCCCCTTATGCGCAATTTTGAATCTGAGCTTGAGTTCATAGACTTGAGATGTATTGTCCTTTTTGAGTAAAGGTCTCGGCATTGTCCCTGATTTCCTTAGCGATGTCATACATCATGAAGTTCTCATCGATCTCTTTTGTCATAGACCTCGTGAGGATGGTCATGACTTGGTTATTTTCTGTGTCCCATGCTTCAAACTTGGGGTCGATTCAAAGTGAGGGGAGTTTGGAACCAGACAGATATCCCATCTTGCCCTGGCGAGGAGATATACATTTTCATAGACCTTGACCATAGCAAGTAATTGTTACCATCAAGTTTATGATTTGTAAAGAAGAGTGTTCGATTATCGATCTGTCACGAGGCAAATTGTGAGTCTCTTGAAGAAGATGAAACTTCGGATAATGTTGACATTTTTTACAAAAGGAACTGAGTTTTTGCAAATGGATTTTAGAACTCAGTAAGGCTCTGCTACCATGAAAAGGAACCTGGCTCTGATACCATGAAGAGAGTTTGAGAATGTGTTAACACAAGAGTAAACTTCAACTTATCTTTTATTCATTGATAATGAAGGAGTATAAATAGATACAATTTGGAGAGATACTAGCTAGCTAGGGCGGCCACTTGAGTTGATATATTTCCACAATAACTTATACTCAACTATGAGTTGATAAGCGTCCACTTATATAATCATTACATACGGATAAATCCTCCATAGACTGTTCGTTTCGATTCGGGATATCTCCGTAAACCCTTCTCGAAACATCTTATCCTTATTTACCATCAACCCCTAGTGATCAATTAGTTCATAACTAATATAATATGAACTGGCGCCATCGATCAGTTTCTAGGATTAACGAATAAAGAGGCTGTCATGCCTACTTCCCGAGGAAGGAATGGATTCCATATCTGTGATAGCACGGACTACTCACTCATCCCGAATAGAGCCAACGAAGTGTTGGACCACATCTGCTGAAGTGATCCTTACTAACGCATCAAATTCTACCATAGTCTAGCGGTTATGCGAGATCACCTCGAGATTGAGATTAATCCATATATGATCATCTTATGATTCGATAAGACTTCTTGATCACGGAATTATATCGAGAACTCAAATCAAATCGGGTCAAATTTATATATGATTATCATCATATATAAATGGCCCGAAGAGGTACCCTATTACCGAGCAGTCCGGATAAGAATGTCACACCTAAAGTGTTAGGCGCATTATTAGCAAATTAATCTTGAGACCCGCACTCAGATTAATAAACGCTACGGACTAAGTTAATTTTAAGTACATCTCACTAACTCAATCCTCTTGTGTATAGCCATACAATGAGTTATGTGATTACATAAACGAGGTACTTAGAGTTTTCAGTAGTGGCTTAATTATAAGCATACATGCATATAATAAGATGAATTATTAACTCTGTCCCAAAACAATTAGATAATTGTCTTTCGGGCACTACACCTAACACCTTTGAGATCTGTTTCTCAAAGAAACAAGAAAAGGCACCGGCCAACGTCATCTGGCAGTTCTGCAAGTGACTCTTCTTTTAACTTTGAAGATATGTCCGCTGAGGATTTTGCCAACTCTGTAAGTAGGTTTATTGTTGGGTCCTTTACTCTCTTCTTTGCTCTTTATTTCTTGACTTTTTGCCTTTTTGCAGTGTTACCACCTGGGTAAGTCTTTACACAAGAAAGCTACTGGTATGGCCAAAGAAATTTACGCTCTACACCTGTGAAAGTGGCCAATTAGAGAGAGACAAATGCCAAAGTGACTAGTTTGGAGGAGGCCAACCACGCGATTGATGTCTTGAGAGAATGCTTCTCGTTTGGAGATTGAGCAATTAAAATTTGAATTTGCCAATTTGAAAATCTATCATTCATTCAAGACGAACAAGCTGAAACTCGAGATCAACGGTGAAGAAAATAAATGAAAAATCAACAAACATCTTGCAAGCGATCGAGGTTGAAAATTTGAATTTGAAGAAACTTTGCGGCGGATGGAGATGTTGCTCAAATTTGTAATCGGGTAATTAATTGATTCAAGTTAGGAAAATAATATAGAAGCAGATAGAATTTTGTATGAACTTGGGTGAACTCTTTTGAGAGAGATGCTGCCACGTATCCAATTCAAGCGTAGAATCGGAATCAAGTCCCCTCGTAGTTCAGGCTTTTCCTTTTATACTTCAGATTTGTGATGATAACCTCATCTACCATAATGGGGAGTTATCGCCGGTTATCTTGGACACTATCGAGGCGTGGGACTCTACCGCGTTATAAGCGATTATGTCTTATGAGCTCTGTTTTACGGCGTTGCACGACCGTTCGCGAGAGATCGTCGCTTTCGGCTAGTCCAGAGGCCGTTCGTCGAGAGACATTAATCTGCTCTGCTAGATTACGCTCGAGGGGTTGGCGGGGCCTCGCTTTCAATCCCGTTGTTATTATCTCGATTGTGAAATGGGTCCGCCCAAGAATAAATAATCCGGCCCAAATGGGCCCATGTATAGTCAGTGGTCCTAAATGAATTTTTGTGACATTTTCAAGAGTTGAGGTGGTGCCTCTATCACCCTCTATAAATTTATCGAAAATGATAAATGCACCAGTTCGATACATGATTCAAGTGCTGGAAATCAACTACTCCCTCCATTTTCTTCTAATCGTCAGAGAGAAAACAATCACACAGATTAAGAAATTGATTAATATGTCTGAAATATGATGTGAAATAACAAAATTACTCTTTATTGTTTGTGTATGAAAAATTATACCAAAATTTGGATTATTAAAATGAAGGATAAAGGTTGAAAATAATAATTAATACTGCATCGAAATTGTAAAATGACAGATAAATAAAAACAAAACAAATTTTAAACAATGGCAGTTAAAAAAACGGAGGGAGTATAACCATCGATTGGATTTCCAAAAATAAAAATAAAAATAGAAGTGTACAAGCCGCATCTGGAATTTTGTGTTACGGTGAAAAATATCGTTGATGTCTAGATCATTCTTCTAAATTCATATTTCCATGCATTCCTGTCACATAATATTGGTGGCAGAGTCAGATCTATGTGTATCCATACGGTTATACGGATATTGTTAAAATAATATATTACACAAGTTTTAGCTATAAAAACTTGTATAGACGTCTTCGAAAGAAAAAAAAAAAAACTTTTATAGACACCATTAGAAAAAATATATTACTTTTAATAAAAATTATAAATCCCGTTGAACAAATATTCAGGATCCTCTAGAGTCGAGTCATCTTGGTTTGTTTTGGGACGGTTTGGAGGTCATAATTTATATCCAAACCAAAGTGAAATGATGTCAACAACAATGATTTGGTTTAAATTGGTTCTGTTTCCGTAACGGTCTCTGGTGATGCTTAAACCCATTCGGGTATATTTATGCAAAGATTAATGAAACAGACACATGGCCGCGTCGTAACAACGAAGTCTGCACAACGTGTATCTGCACCGTTGATTTCTAATGTAGTCATTAATCATTACCATATCTATCATGATCAATTCTTAATGTAGAGTCATTGATCATTTTTATATCTATCATGATTAATGGTATAGATACGCATTATATCAATCGTTGTGTCACAACAGTTGTATCAGTATCATTGTTCTCATGCAAATATTTCTACATTAGACCGGCCTATGATGTAAGGCAGCCAATTACTTCTCAACTCCATAATATGTAATCCGCATTTTAAACTTGTTTTGAGTTTTTTTTTTTTTTTTCCTTCCTATGTACGTACACTTTTCATTTAGAAAAATAAAAATAAATAAACGGACATTATTAATACACCGTAATTTTCCGTAATACTAAATACAACAAAAGTCTGAAAATTGCTTCCAAAAAAAAAAAAAAAATATTCTGAAAATTGAATACCTTTGTGGTTGTAAATTGTGTTGTGTAACATGTTGTGGTTGAAAGTGTAGTGGATGTATCACTACTGTTTCTTAAAAATTTCCCTTGACTTGAGTGGTCCCTCCCTCCCTCCCTCACCCAGTAATGAAACCTCGACAATGACCTGATAATATGAATAGTTGTCAAAAAAAAGTTCCGCATAATTTAATAGAGTTACACTTTTAAAACATTATTTAATTAGTTTTTGCTACACATACTTTTATTATTAAATGGTGAGAAAAAAAATTAAAAATAACATTGTATTAATTGTAGTCCAGATTCATTAGGTCATTTTTTTAAAATTAAGGTTTTAACTCACCTCATACGTGTGTATTTGTCAACTACATTAGTTACTTAATTTGCCACATAAATAATTGTTGATTGGAGACATTATTTATTGGAAGGTTTTTGTGTGGTGTGTATCTACGTGTGGATAGCACGTGTGGTACACCACACACTTTAATTCTGTATTTAAACTATGTGGTTCTGATCATTTCACTCGTCGCATCAACTCAAATTCCCTCACCAAACAATAACTTCATTTTTTTATGATGTTGGGCAGACAAACACGGAAACCTTGACAGTGACACATTCCAATTTTAACAAAAAATTAGTTTGTTTGTAAAATATATCTTTCTTTGTCCAATTTATCCAAGCGAGTTGTCAAAATCACACATATTAAAGATGTGAGTAATGTACTCCTATTAATTTTTATAATGAAATGACTAGATTGTCCTTGAATATAATTAATGTGTCATTCTTTTTTATATCTCCTACCGTAATAAATAAGAGTAAAAATATAATAAATGTTGTATTAGAAATTATATTGCCTCACATAAAATAGAACAAAATATTTTGACAACTGTCTCAGTTATGGTGAAACGGAGATAGTATTTCGAGACAATGGCAATAATATTCTATGATTTGAATCAATTTTGTTTCGAATTTGCTACTAATTCACCATGAATTAGCTTCAAAATCACCACCGGATTAATTGAAATTTGGAATTCAAATGCTTTTCAGAGTACCGGTCTCATCCGTTCCGAAATATAAATCATCATAGGTGTTTTCACTAATATTTAGAAAGTGGTTGAATGTCACAAATTTGATGGTTAATGTCTAAAATGCCTATTTACTATCATTAATTCAATATTCATTTCGTTCCTATTTAACTGTCGCAATTGCTAAAATTAAAATTTTATTTTTATCTGTCGTAGTTATATTTCCAATACATATTTTAATACTCTTTCTGCTTTTCAATATTACTTTTCAACTTTCTAAGCTCAATCAACCAATCAATTTTTCATATTCAATACACCACTATATTTTTAAGGATTTATTTAGTATTTTATAATGAAAATCAATACAATTACTCATTTTCTTAATTTGTGTGTTTTTCTCAAATGTTACAGATAATAAGAAACGGAGGGAGTAGTTGTTAAATAATGAAAAATAGTTGAATTGATAATAAATTAGGGGTAAGATAGAAAAAATAATAATAAATATTGAATTAGTAATATAGAATAACTTATATTATAGAACAAAATAAAAAATATAGGATGATTTATATTTTGAAACAGATGTATAATACACTTTACCAAACAAACTACAGAGGACTTCTTTTAAGCATACTCTTTCTAGTTTCCCTTTTGGGTAATGTTAATGCCACCACACTCAATATACTCGGGCATCATACCTGTGTAAAATTCGACTTTTTAGAAGATGAAATAACACATTTCGACTTTTTGGGAGTTGAAATAACATATTTCGACCTCTGAAAATTTGAATTTTACACATGTGTTGTGCCCGAATATATTGAGTGTGGTGTCATTAACAATGTCCTTCCCTTTTTATTCAACTTCTTTCAGCGGCAATAATGATGTGGCCAGCAAGTTTTACATTAAGAAATGCCATTATCGCAATATTTTCGTCAAAACGTGTATCATAAGAAGATGATACATACACATAGAATTGTATATAAAAATGCACACAAAATCGATCTAAGCCACACATTTACCAAACAAAAAACAAAAAACACAAAAAAGAATAAATACCCACCTTTGGATTATTTTCGGTACCAATTTTTTGTGCAAAAGTTGGTGTCTAAATACTTTTCATGTATCATAACTTATATTCTATAATTAATTATGATATAAGAATATTAATTAATCATAATGTAAGTCTATTATGACAGAGTGGAAAGAATTATGTGTATATTATTCAACTATTACAGTTTACAGAGTGTATATATATACCAGTACAATAAGTGAGTCGAACCGAGCTATTCTACGTATAAGATAAACAATTAAATATACAATAAAGAAATACTAAATATATACTCTAATACCACCCTCAAGTAGGACGAGGAGGAGGCTCAACTTGTCACGTTGATGAAGAAAATCGATCGTAGATAAAGATTTGGTGAGGCAATCGGCCGATTGATCACGAGCATTGACATGAGCAATACGCAATGACCACTTGTTGAACGATCGCGGATAAAATGGTAGTCAATGGCAACATGTTTCATACGCGAGTGAAACACCGGTTAATGGCGAAATTGAGTCGTGCCAAGATTATCACAAAAATCACCGGTGTGCCTGGGGGCGAACATGAAGGTCACGGAGAAGAAAGGTTAACCAATTTAGCTCGGCGGTGGCATCAAAGAGCGGCTCGGTATTCGACCTCGATAGTAGAGCGGGCAGCGGTCGATTGTTTCTTCGAGCTCCAGCAACAGCGACATTCGGCCAAGATAAATTACATGTCTTATTTGGTGGAAGCATAGTTGTCCTTATCCCGCTTGATCGGCGTCGGAGAAACCATGAAGCGTGAGAGGTGAATGACGAAATAATTGAATACCATAATGGGACGTACCGGCGAGATAGCGAAGAGGCGACTTGACAAAGGACCGATGAACATCGGTGGCGAATGCATAAATTGAGGCAGTTTATTTACCGCAAATGCTATGTCGGGGACGGGTGTAAATAAGATACTGTAGACTACCGACAACCATACGATACGTAGAAGGGTCGTCCATAGGAGTGCCAACGGTGGCCTTCAAATTAGAAATATCGATTAAGCGCGGCGGCGTGGTAGTAAATTGGCATCCTGCATGTTTAATTTAGTGAGAAGCTCCGTGACATACCGTGATTGAGATAAAACCAAGCCGTCTTTGTTGGGAGCAACCTCAATGCCAAGAAAATATGACAAGAGACCCAAGTCCTTGAGAGCAAACCGAGAGCCAAGGCGACGTATAAAGGATTCAACTGCAGCAGAATCATTGCCTGTGACAATGAGATCATCAACATACACAAGGACATATATAATCAAGTCACCACGATGATAAACAAAAAGAGACGTATCCGCTGTCGAGTGTGTGAAAGGTCAAAAAAAATTTCAAATCATCATACCAAGCCTAGGGGCTTGTTTAAGGCCATAGATAGCTTTGTGAAGCACTGCAAACATGATTAGGGCGAGAAGTATCAACAAGCCCGGCCGGTTGGGCTAAATAGACCGCCTCTTTCAAACTACCCTGCAAGAAAGCATTATTAATATCCAACTGCCGAAGGGACCACCCCTGCGTGAGAGCAAGGAGTAAGAACAACACGAATAGTGATGGGTTTGACAACCGGACTAAAGGTATCATAATAATCGATTCCCGGACGTTGAGCAAAACCCTTAGCAACAAAAGCGGGCCTTATAACGATCAATGGAGCCATCCGAATTACGTTTAAGGCGAAAAATCCATTTTGTGCCGATGATGTTAAGAGTAGGATCGTAGGGAACAAGATCCCGTGTATTATTTCGCATCAAAGCATCATATTCTTCTTGCATTGCATTTCTCCATTCAGGCGACTTCAAGGCTTGAGCAATGGTGGTGGGTTGAGAGGAGAGGAAGAGGATACTTGAGCATGTAAGTTAAGCTTTTGGATTGGTTTATGAATATTGTTTTGAGAGCGAAAAGCATAGAGTGGGAAGGAGGAGGTGGTGGAGGTGGGGAGTTGGGGATGCCGTGGAGGGTGAAATGGGAGGAGAGGGAGAGTGAGGGAAGGTGGGGAGGGGAAGTAGGTGGAGCCGTAGGTGGTGTTGGGATGAGGGGGGGTGAAGGAAGCCAGTCTGAGAGAACCAGGGAGTCCGTAGTAGTAGATGAAGGGACAGAGGAGAGAGAGGCAAAAACGGATTCAACAAATTTGACATGGCGTGACACATATAGGCGAGAGAGGTAGTCGGATCAAGGCAATAATAGGCATCTTGATTGAGGCACTCCAAGAAAGAGACAGGGTGTAGAGCGAGTGCGGAGTTTGTGATCGGTGTAAGGGCGAAGCCATGGGTATGAGAGGCGACCAAAGACCGGAGTTTGTGGTAGTTGGGAGAGGTTTGAAAAATGGGCGTGTAGGAGATTGCATGTGAAGGACCGAGGTGGGCATACGATTTATGAGGTAAGCGGCGTTGGCAAAAGCGTAGGGCGAAGGTACCGGTAAGGACGCATGAGTAAGGAGAGCAAGACTCGTTTCAACAATGTGCATGTGTCGGCGTTCGAGAGATCCCATTGTGTTCGGGGTGTGGGAGGTGTGGTATAAAAGGAAATGCCATTAGTGGCAAGATAATCACGCATACCAATGTACTCACCGCCATTATCGAGTAAAGGATTTTAATAGGTTGGGCAAAATATTTTTCAACTATAGCACGAAACGAATGAAAATATCGCAACATCGATTTGTCGAACCAACGGATAAAACCAAATATAACGAGAAAAATGATCAACAAAAAAAAGATAATATTTGTAGCCATCAGTAGATAAAACAGAGGAAGTCCACAAGTCAGTAAACAATACTTCAAGGGGACGGGAAGAGGATAAAGTAGACAATGTAAAGGAGTTTATGACTTTTGTTCTCTAAACAGCGAACAATGCGAAAAAGTAGAAGAAGATGTCGCCAAAGCATTTTTGGTGATTATTTTATTTAAGGCAATTTGTTTGGATGACCCAAACGGTGATGCCAGACGGAGGTGGTGGCTTTGTCGGCCGCAAATGCTAGAATAGGTGAGATGGCCACTCATGAGGCCATTCTTGACCGGGCCACGGAGAAGAGTAGTTTTAAGTGGGGATATCCTTCACAAGAAATTCGGTGGGTAAGAATTCATGAGATATATTATGGGATTTACATAAGCGAGAAATGGACAATAAATTACGGGACATATTGGGGACACAAAGCACATTGCGTAAATTAAGAGAGTGGGATAAAGATAAAGGAATAGAAGTGGAACCCGGTATGCGTGATGTTGAGTTCAGTGCCATCACCAACCATGACATCATCTTGGCCTAAATCACGGAGTATGCGAGGAGGAGAGAGTTTGCAGGTCATTGGTGATATGTTGATTTGCACCACCGTCAAGTAACCATGGTTGGGAGTGCGGAAGTTGAGGGGTGAATCGGAGGCTTCAATGAGATGAGCTGGGGGGTCGTGAGTGGGGCGCGTGTGGGTGGGGTGAAGGAACTTGATGGAGCAAGGATTGCAAGGTAGGACAAAATTTGGCGGAATGACCATGAGTTTGACAATATTGACACCGACCACCATAAGGCTTTGGAGTGCGTTGGGGTTATTGGGATTAAAGATAGGTGGCTGATAGTGGGGCTGCGGGTTGAACGGACGAGAGGGAGCTTGCGGAGGGTAGGACGGTGGGTAATATTGTGGGTTGGGTGAGGACTGATATGGGCGTGGAGAGGGGGCTGAATAGCGCCAGTTGGGGACTGAATTGCGCTTGATTTTGGGGCTGAAAAGATCGGCATGAGTGGTGTAGGTGCAAAAATGGCAATTTGTTTGGAGGCGAGAGGAGACTTTAAAATTCAGCAATTTTTCGTGAAGCTCCTCAAAGGAAATCGGGTTATCACGAGCCTGAATGGCTCGAGCAAGGTCCTTGTATTCATCACCAATGTTTTCAAAAATTAAGTCAACTAATTCATCATGATCACGAGTTTACCCTAAAAGAGCTAACTCATCGACTTTATTCTTGATGGCATACATATATTCGAAGCAGATTGATTACCTTTGGTGATAGATTTGAGGATTCGCGAACCGAACTAACCCGACCGCGAGACGTCTTAGCATAGGTTTTTTGAGAATATCCCATGCATCGTAGGCGGTGGTGGCAAAGACGCAGAAAGATTGCAACTTGAGGCGTGCAAGATGCAATTAACATGTGGAGAATTAAGCTATCTTGGCGTTTCCATTTTTCAGTACTCGGATTGGGCTTGGTGGCGCCCGGCATCACCACGGATATTTTTGGTTGGGCGGCCGTAGTGCCGTCGATGTAACCGATATGACCATAACCGGTCGGGAGGGACTCAATTTGCAGCGCCCGTATTTGTAATTGGAATGATCGAGTTTAATCGGAGTTTGGGTTGCGGAGTTGAAAACTATTGGTGTAAAATCGGCCATGAGAAGGAGATGGAGATGGAAGCGGCGAGGGGGAGGCGGAAGAAAGCAGAGGGGGGAAGAAGAAAGCGGCGGGGCAGCGGAGATGGAGGAAAAGGAGGGGCGGCGTACCTGGTTTTCTTGGGAGAGAGGCAATGCAAAAAAAAATATTAGGTCTCTGATACCATGACAGAGTGGAAAGAATTATGTGTATATTATTCAACTATTACAGTTTACAGAGTGTATATATATACCAGTACAATAAGTGAGTCGAACCGAGCTATTCTACGTATAAGATAAACAATTAAATATACAATAAAGAAATACTAAATATATACTCTAATATATTATGATAATTAATACTCCCTCCGTTTTCTTATATATGTCGCAGAGAGAAAATTTACACAGATTAAAAAAGTAATTAATATTTCTCAAATATAATGTTAGAAATGTATTTTTTTTATTGGAGATGTAAATACTTTGTTGGTAATGTGTTTTTAGTATTGGAAATATTTTTTTTTTATTGGAGATGTAAATATTTTATTGGAAAAAGTGGAAAAAGTAATAAATGATGCATTGAAAATGTACAATAACAGATAAATAAAAAAAAAATAAATTGTGAAATATGACAGATAAAAAGAAATAGAAAGAGTATAAAATATGTTATATAACTCGATGTGAAACAACAATTATATTGGGTGCATCACCCTTGCATGTTTTTTTCCACACAAGCTTCCAACTTTTACAGGTTTCCTTCTCATTCATGACCACATACAAAGGTTTTCCTTAAATAAAGGAAACAAAGAAAGTTTGTTATAAATTTTGTTTAACGTATACCTGTCTCTTTGGGAATATTGAGTCAGTAATTGATCATTAAAATTACCACTTCCATAAAACCGTTGAAGAGCGGCTACAGTTCAGTTTATAATTGTTCAGTTTTTTAGTCTTTGTTATTGAAAAAAATATAAATAATTGTGTACGTTGGATCATTTTTTAGTAATCAAAATTAATGTGTATAATAACACACCTAATCAATCATTTAACCTCCTAAACCGGGTCGGATCAACGGGCGGGTCAGACCTTCTTCTTCAACCGGTAATATTGCAAACAAGAAGAGAAAAAAAAACATTGACCAATGATATCTCGCAATTCTGAGGTCTGTTTTTTCGTAGCGTTTGTTGCGTTGGACTCCAAAAATCGAGAACTATTCAATGGAATAAATAGAAATCTATTTTGATCAATTTCCTGTGTCGGATTTCTAAACAAACATTGGCTTTGATACCAATTCGTTGTCGTTGTGCGGAATCACCCGAAACGAAATTAAAGCATATCGAAATATACATGGGAACAAGAATTTTGAAGAAAAAAAAAAGAGGGTACAAGAAGAAGAGGATGATCAAAGTATACGAAGTGTGGAAATTTAAAATAAAAATAAAAATAAAAACACGGTGAAGAAACTGTAGGACGAAAAAAATTGTGACGGAAAAAAAATTTGTAACGTGATTGTTGTTGTTGTTTTGTTTTTTTTTTTTGTTGTTGTTGTTGTACACTACTACAAAATATGATATATGTCACACTTAAGATAAGATAACAATCACAGTTTCAATAAAACCGAGACAACGAAAATATATATATCACACTTACAACTTTCTGTCACACTTATTGAAAAGCGAGATAAGTTATATTAATCAATCTCATTTTTAAAGTGTGACTTAATTGATATGATTTTTCATCACATTTATTGGAAAACCGAGATAAATTATTTCAATCAATCTCATTTTAAAGCGTGATTGAATTGATATGATATTTATGTCATAGTTTTAAAAAGCGAGATAAATTATATCAAACAATCTCACAAAATGATGTGATGAATTGATATGATATTTTTGTCACGATTATTCAAAAACGAGATAAATTATACCGATCAATCACACTTTTAATCTGTGACTAAATTGGTCTGATATTTTTGTCACGGTTATTAATTGAGATAAATTATATCATTTTTATATCCACTAACAAAAAAAGAGACATAGATCACACTTATCTAAAGATAAGGATCACACCTTTAAAAAACCGAGACAAGTAAAATATATATTTATCACACTTAATTTTTTTTATCACAGTTATTAGGTGTGAAAAAAAAAATTATCACACTTTTTTAGGTGTGATTGAAATAATAATAGATCTCGGCTTTTAAGTGTGATAACAACTACTAAAATAGATCAAAGTTTTTAAATGTGTTGAAATTATAATCGATCTTGGTTTTTAAGTGTGATAACAACTATAATAGATCACGATTTTTAAGTGTGATAACAACTAAAATAAATCACAGTTTTTAAATGTGTTGAATTATAATAGATCTCGGTTTTTAAGTGTAATAACAACTAAAATAGATCACAATTTTTATTGTCACCGTTTTTAAGAAAACTTAGACAAGAACATCAATCAATCACGGTTTTTAACTGTGATTAAAATAATATGATATTTTATAATGATATTTTAGATTAGTGTGGCCAAAAATGATAATAAAGTAGGCTCCGGCCCAGTGGTAATTAGTGTGGTTCCTTAATCCAGAGTATCCGGGTTCGAGTCCCAGTGGCAATAAAAAACATGTGTGCGTTTATTTTGTTTTCGAAAAAAAAAGAATGATCACACTTTTTTAGGTGTGATTGAAATTATAATATATCTCGGTTTTTAAGTGTGATAACAACTACTAAAATAGATCACAGTTTTTAAATGTGTTGAAATTATAATAGATCACACTTTTTTAGGTGTGATTGAAATTATAATATATCTCGGTTTTTAAGTGTGATAACAACTACTAAAATAGATCACAGTTTTTAAATGTGTTGAAATTTTAATAGATCTCGGTTTTTAAGAGTGATAACAACTATAATAGATCACGGTTTTTAAGTGTGATAACAACTAAAATAGATCACAGTTTTTAAATGTGTTGAAATTATAGTAGATCTCGGTTTTTAAATGTGATAACAACTAAAATATATCATAATTTTTCTTATCACGGTTTCTAGAAAAAAATGAGACAAAAACATCAATCAATCACAGTTTTTGACTGTGATTAAAATAATATGGTATTTTATAATGAGATCTTAGTTAAGTGTGGTCGAAAATTAGAAGAAAGAAAGCATCGGCCTAATGGTAAATAGTGTGGCTCGTTATTCCTGAGTATCCGGGTTCGAGTCTTGACAAAGACAAAAATATATGTGTGCTTATATATTGTTTTTGAAAAAAAACACTTTTATTGGTGTGATTTAAATTATAATAGATCACAGTTTTTAAGTGTGATAACAACTAAAATAGATCAATGTTTTTAAATGTGTTTTAATTGTAATAGATCTCGGTTTTTAAGTATGATAAAACCTATAATAGATCACTGTTTTTAAGTATGATAAGAACTATAATAGATCACAGTTTTTGAATATGATGAAGTTATAATAGATTACGGTTTTTAAGTGTGATACCAACTATAATAGATCACGGTTTCTAAGTGTGATAACTATTATAATATGTCACGATTTGTAATCGTGATTGGATTAAATCTTTTTATGTCACACCTCAATATGCCACACTATGGAAGCAGTGACTAATGTGAATATATCACACTAAAAAACCGTGATATTTATGCTTTTTTGTAGTAGTGTGTAATGGATGACCGGTTAAAATATTTTTTATAGTACACAATAAGTAATAGTGTGTCAAATCAATCTAACGGTTGCTATTATTTTAATATTGATCTAACGGTAAACTAGACCGTCCAGTAATTTTATACTGACTGAACTGTTGTATTTCCTCATAATATGATACCGTCAAATTCCATTGCCATTATTATATATGAAATAAACATAATAATACAACATATTTTGTACCTTATTAGTTTGTATGATTTTGCATTCCTGAAGGGAAGGCAACAAAATGGCTCATAATCTTGATGCCTTCTCTTTCAAGTCAGTTGTAGGTGTACTTTGAAAACTGTATGCCGATTTTTGGCTTTGTATTACTCCCTCGTCCCGTTTTATTTGTTCACAATTCTTTTTTGTTTACCTCAAAATAAGTGTTCATTTTTGTGTATTAATTGCCGAATTTCTTCAATTACCCTTCTCTCTTACAATATTTACAATAAAAAATGTTTAATATTAAATTCTCCGACAACTACTCAAAGAGTCAAAGGGCATAAATGAGAAAATATTAAATCATTTAATAAGATTCAAAGTATTAACTACATTTTTCTTAATCTGTATAAAAAGTTGAAGGACAAATAAAATAAGACAGAGAGTAGTTAATAAAAAGCTTCCATATGTTTTGGGAAGGAAAAAAAGAACTAGTGTACCAAATTTTGAGGGTAGCTGTAATGCTACGTGGTCAATTCTAGACCCAAGTTCGAACTGAAATCAAACATGGAATGATGTTTTGATTCAATATAAAAATTCATAAATAAAGATTGAAATACGAATTAAATAAGATCAAGACATTAAAATGAGTTACGAGTCATCAATTTTTGTGATTCGGGCCACCACTGCACCGGTGGTACTAATCATTGAAATCCAGTAACATCAGCAGGGTGTTGATCTCAACCTTAATTAAGTATCATCATTATCCACATTTCAAGTGCATTTGGCATAGTTATCAGACCATTAAATTAAATCTACCATAACCTTGGCTCAAAAACAAAAAAAATCTACCATAACTTGATTTCCATTCATTTCATTAAACTCTCATGTAGTCATGTTAGTTACAATCTTACAAAGTTTCAGCATCTTCTTTGGGGCATTAGAAGGCTGAATTCAAGTGTTCTAACAACAGGCTAAGGCATGGGAATTTCTTAAGTGTTTATATATAGTTCAAGTTCTAGTTAAGAAATCAAGATTAAGACATGTTTTAGTTATGATTTCATAAGAGATTCTACTCACAATAACACAAAGGTTAAAGGAGTTCTAGTCCATGAAGTGAAGATGCATGTCTTGGTAAGGCTTGTATTTGTTCAAGAAGATGTCTTTTCTATTCAAGTTTTTAGCATGTTTAAGCATAGAACTAAATAATTTGAAATGAGGATCGATCACCATGACTTGAACAAATTGAGAAGATGGTGCTCTCTAAACCCCAAATTCTCCCCTAAGAGCAACCCCGTTCGTTCTTTTAAAAAATGAGGATGATGGGTTAATATGCTTCTAAAAACAGACTTCAGTGCGCACCGCAACTTTCTTGGTAAGTACCCAGATTATTAATAGCATTATGTTCATGTCGTGGTGGCTGGTAAGTACCGAGTTTAGGGACCATTGACCATTCTGCTCAGTTCATGCTAGTCACCAAGGTTTGTCAGGTGTCTACCGAGTTTGCTGTGCATTCCGCCCAAATTTTGGCAAGTTCTGGTGACTACCAAGAAGGCTTCGGTAAGTGCCGATAATACAGATTTCATATTTAAAGCTTTTTTTTTTCTCAAAATTCTTCTTCAAGTCCCTTTTTAATCATCATTCTTCATATCAGTCATCCTCTTAAACCTTCTCAACCTGAAATCGCACAACACAAACAACCCAAGTAAAATCATGGGGTCTGAAGTACCCGTGTGTGCGATAAAGGTCCACATTTCAATGATAAAAAAATGAGCGTGATTAGACATCTAAATGATTGAAATGAGGCTCGTAGTGCTACAAAATAAGGGTAAAACACGTGTGAAATGCATGAAAGTATCGAATCCATCACATATCATATTATCATTGTTTTTAGACTGACTCAGTACTGAACTCTGGAGGTTTGTTTACTAGATTCTTCAGTTTCCGCTTGATGCTTTGAGCACTTTCAGTAGATACTGTAAATCCTTTAAAAACTGTAAAGATTTCAACATTCAGATTTAAGAAAAATAGCACTGCAGTAGATACTCTACGTTTTACTGTAAACTACAGATTCTGTAAAATTTCCTTTACATCTACCGTATTTATCTAGATTCTGTAAGTTTTCACTTATATCTAACTCATTACGTAAAATAGAGAATCTGATGCATTTCATCTTAGTTATAGATTCTGTAAACTAGAAAAACATGTATTTAAAACTTTAAAATAAAGTATTATTTTAGATCATCTGATGCAAGTGCTTTTAGACACTGTTTACGTTGCATTCGTGCTCACTTCTTTAGTTTATATATTTTTCAGATGAGACTTAAGGTATTAGGAAGGTAGAGAGACACAATCTAGCCCTCTAATCTAGCTAGATTTGTCATAAAAGACGTGTGAACTTATACATTTCTAGTAAAAGAGCAATGATCATGATCTTTCCACAACGAAGTACGTGTTGGTGGGTAGGTTAAGTTTTCAGGAATGTAAAGAGTTAATTATGTCTTTTGAGATTTTCAAGATGATGTAATAAGTAGGAATGACCCCAATTATTATTATTATTATTATTATTATTATTATTATTATTATTATTATTATTATTATTCAAGCAAAAGACTTCGTGATTCGAAATCTCGATTTCAAGTCATGATCGAACTATTCAATTCGAATAATTGGATAAAATTCAAGTCGGTTTGTTAGTCGTTACATTACTACCAAACAACAAACCACTATTATATGAAATTTAGAAGGTAATTATTAATTAATATCATACAAATCTAATTATTATTATGAAAGAAATACATAAATCAACAATTCATGATTCATAGTTCACTTCTGTTGCCCTCCATTTGTAGCTGCCTAACATATTCATTCAACAAAGAGATATTGACATACGTTGAACCCTCTTTTTCTGTGGCTTTATTTGCCTTTTCTCCCAATATTTTTGCTCTTTTCCTTCTCTCTTTACTTTCTTCATCTTCTCCCATCAATTGTTTAATAGCTTCTTTTATCTGTTCCCTCTTCACCAATACTTTCTCTTCCTCTCCAAATTTCATCACACCTCTAGCCCCTACCCTAACACTGACCCTCAACACATCTACCACGAACTTTTCGTTATAAAATTAATTGTTGCTGCACTAAAAAAAGAGCCGCGGAATAGAGTATTCAATTCAACTTTGCTGCTTATGTTTTGTGCAAGATGCTTTGTGATTGAGCTGAAAATTGTGAGTTTATACACTGATTTTAATGCTATATATTGAGATACTTGGCTGAATTTGTGACATATGTGTGCCTTGAAGCAGTACCTTGAAATGAGCCTTATATGAGCTATTTTGAGGCTGTTCTTGAGTCATTCTTCGGATGATGTACCCAAATAGGGTAATAGCTTAAGTGTGTTGTTCACTTGGTTCATATCATTAAGCTTTCTAATACACTAGTTTTGGGGGGTATTATATTATTCTTATTATTGTTACCGATCATCGTGTTATTGTGTTCTTTATTCTATCGTGTTACGAGATATTGATATCGTGTTATTGATACGTAGGCTCCTTCTCTCATTTTTAATACGAAATGCAGTTCAATGTGGTTGCAATTGAAGTAAATGGAGAAAATGCAGCTCCATTGTTTGAGTTTATGAAGAAAGACAACAAGTTCAATGTACTTTTGCAAAGTTCTTAGCTAGTTGATATATAAGAATGGGCAGCATGTTCCCCATCAGAGCTTCCGTTTTGAGGAAGTGCAAAGAGCTTGATCGAGGAATGTTGTACTTGATGTTGTTGCAGCTAATAGACTTTTTCTTGGTGCTTTAGTTTATTTTCAGAGCTTTCATTTTGTCATGCTCATGCTTCTTCCCACATGTTTTTTTTTGCAGTAGATGAGACAAGTACTATATGTTCATTATAACCATATTTTTGCATTGTGGAAACTACTAGTATATTTAAATGTTTTAGATCAGACGTGATGCTATTGAACTTTGAACTACATCTGTTACTGATATTGTGTTACTGTTACTGTGTTATTGTAAACGCTGCGATTAAATTCGGCTTTTAAAAATTACGTCGGAAGTGTATCGTATGAGATCTCAAAATTAAGAGAAAAAATATAAACTTTGGTGAAAGTATTTTGATGATCGGTGTTCTAAATCAAAAGTTACGGTCGTTTATAAGAAAAACGCTCCGATTAAGTCAAATATTTTTCCGGCTTTTACAAATTACGTCGGAAGGGTATCGTATAATCAAAATAAGAGGAAAAAAATATGAATTTTGGTGATTTTTTTTTATAATCGCAGTTGTAAATCAAAAGTTACGGTTGTTTAAAAAAATTAAAAAAAAAAAAGAAGAAGAAGTAGCAGTAGAGTGAAGAAGCATCAGCGTGAAAGAAAAAAAACTTGCTTTCAGTTAGAAAATGTGTTGGTGTCCAGCCAATTATATAGAAGGGTATTTTTGTCCGTATGAATTTTTTTTTGTCCTTTTTGCAACTTTTTTAAATTGTGTTTCATGTTTATTTATTTTGCATTAAAAAGATGGATTTTTGGCTCATTCCCTATTATTGTTATTATTATTTCTGGTATTCAAGGAGAAGACTTTGTGATTCAAAATCTCGATTTCAAGTCATGATCAAACTATTCAATCTGAATAATTGGATAAAATTCAAGTCGGGTCGTTACATTACTACTAAACAACTGATGAGAGTCAAATTGGCTATCATTTTCTATGTAATTATACCCCATTTATACCTCGTTTTATATGTTTTCTGAGACATTTGGTTGTATTTTGATTTATTTACACCTTGGTTATCATTTCGGGACCTAGGACGTAAAGTCCGGGATTCTCGGTCTTTTTCGGTGTAATTTACTATACTCTCGGTCACCCTAGTGTCCTGTAGGGATTATGTGTGGTATTTGTTGTGATTTTGTACAGGACTTAGGTGTTAGAGATGTTCGAAAGGTGAGATACGAGGATTGGATCGTGTGCCCGAAGCTTAAACGTTCAAACGGATCAAAACGCGGTGGTACAACAACCATACCTTCCATTGATCTGCATTTTGATCCACCTTGGAGGCATTTTATGGGCTGGACATCTTCATGAAAGTTGTATAAAATTTCATTAGCTTTCCAACGGATTTTGAATCACTCTATTTGGAGGTCTACACACAAAGTTACGGCTGATTTACTGGAGGTGTATCAGCCCAGCGCGCTGCTCGAGAAATGCTAGAGACGCCACGGGGAAAAATCGCCAAAGTTTGATCCGTGTTTTCAGCATCCTAGGCGTGCACCTACACTTTCCTAGGCGCACGCCTAGCGTCCAGAACATATAAAACACTATAAATACCCCCATTTTGGATCTAGATCACAACTTTCTCTTCCCCAACTCGTTTTTCTTCAGTTTTTCTGCGTTTTTCTTAGCTTAGATCAATTTTGTACATAGTTTAGCTTAGATTAGTTGTAGATTGTTGTAATCCGGAGGATCTCGAAGATAGCTTGACGCGTTATTGACGGGTTTTCGTTCGGTGGATCGATTTTCTACGACATAATATATTTGGTAATTCGTTTTCCTTTCTTGTTCTTGCTTTCAATCTTTGTTTTTGTTATATTTATTGTTGATTTCTTGTTGTTTTTGTTGTTAGAATGAGTAGCTAATAGCCCGATAGTCGAGTTATGTGATAGTCTATGAAATCGAATCCTTAGCTCGTTGATTGAAGTGTTTTGATGTTATGATTGTTAGATTCTCGGTGTTGTTATCGTTTCTAGAACTTATTCAGTAAATGACTTTTATTGAACTCGCGACTCGATAATCGTATTTCACGCGTCTTCTTTACATATGTATTTTGCGAGAGGATACGGGAAAAAGGGTTCTAGGATCATTGTGTAAAACCCGATCGAGTTGTTCGGACTCGGTTTCGTTGTGAGGTTTGTATCGACTTGTCGAGCGCCTCATGAGCGTGACCGTGTTGAGTCGGCTTAAATCTGTCGTGGATTTGTTGAATTCGACATAGGAAACTAGGTTGTTGAAATTGGCGCTTAGTTTCGGAAATATGAGACGACATCCTTTAACAATGTCAAGAACATTAGAGTATATCGAAATCACTTCTGGTTATGAGTTAGGGTTAGATAGTAGTCGATTGGATCATAGCTCGGCTATCTCTTTTATATAGTTTTAAATCTCTCTTTGTTGTGCATATTAGTTTGTAGAACCGGTGATCTGACAAATCACCACGTTCAATATTTGTGTTGACCTGAACTAGGGACGAGACCGACTTTGGTACTCGACCAAATTCCTTGTGGGATACGACCTTGACTCACCAATTCTATGCTACAGTTGACCCGGTACACTGCCGGTGAGATTGGACACTTAGAAAAGGCCGATCAAGTTTTCTGGCGCCGTTGCCGGGGAATCGGGTTGATATCTTGTAAGTTAGTTAAGTTCTTAGGATTAGGTCGTTTTTCTTATTTTTATTTATTTATGTATAGTTTGTTTTATTTTGTTGTTGTTGAAGTGTCACACCATTTACTTCGGTAGTGGTAGTGACAAGTTACCGTGATTGTGTTCGTGTTGTTTCCCTGTTTGCAGATAATGAATCCATACTACAATTACGGCTCCTATCCTTACCCATTCGGATATTACAATTACGGTGCTATGGGTTACCAAACACAACCATTTTATCAGTTCAACCCATACGCCGTGATCTTATGGAAATGGTGGGATAATGCCCCGAGTTACTTTGATCAACAACTCGATACTTCTCCACCTCCGAATCGTCGAGAGACCTCAACGGAGAAACGGATGGCACTTGAGCAAAGCTGTTGAAGAGTTGAGTAAAGTGGTCCAAGAGCACCATAATGAGCTTCGAGATGGCAGATCGCAATGCAAACAAGCCACCATACGAAACTTGGAGCTTAAAGTGCAACTCTTGTTTGAGGAGTTTGAGAGGAGAGAGCAAGAAAGTATGATTGAAATCACCCCGGAGGAACACTACGAGGATAGTATGACTCTTGTATCTATTGAGTCACCTGTTCCGTCTTCATTTAGCCCTATTGTTATATCTTCGGGTGCACCCTGTTAGAAATCACTAGTTTAACGCAATGAATTTAAAATTTGATTTCCTTTTCTAGATCGTTCTTCGTTTAATGCAATAAACACGTTAAGTAGTTTGACGGTTATACCTTAGATGATCTACAAGATCGTCGCTTTGACCGCCAACGGAGAGTAGTTCATCGCGCGAAGCCGCCCACGCGTCCGGCCTCTATCGCTAATCCACACGAACCCCTGCCGGAATCCTCCTTGGATTGCTATCGTAATAACTCCGGTCGCTAGACCGGACCTTTTCTTCCTCACAAACTCACTATGGAGAGCTCTCTATTTTACACAAGAATTATGAACTCTTGCAATTGTGTTGTACAAAAGAGCTTGACACCCACTTCCTTTTTATAGAGGAAGTGGCGCCCCATATGTAGTGTGGAGGAGAAAAAAACCTTTTCTAATAAAATAAGGAAAATCAATTAGATTGATTTATCTCTTTAATTATAATATTTTGTCAATATCATATATTGATTATAATTATCTTATTACCATAAATCTATTTGCAAAATCAATTAATATCCTATATTAATATTATGGCAATATTTATTAATTAAAGTGCACAATCCAAGTGTATCTCATACACTCAAAAGTGGCGCCCCATATCCCAAAAGATTGACTTCCGAATATTCTTTAATTAATCTAATTTTATATAATTAATATCTTGTATTTTATTTATTCATAATAAATAAATACCACCATATTAATTTACCACTATAACCTTTATAGTCTGAGATAAACTTTCCTTATTTGGTTATCAACTATAACCGCATTTTAATCCGACTCGATGTTCATATGTGTGTGACCCGATAGGCTTCCGAATATGTTGGTCGTAGACACAAAGTGCAATTTACTAAAATGCCCTTCATACCTAACGATCACGGGATAGCGTCAGCAACACACCGTGACCCCAATTATCGGAAGAGTCAAAAGCAATGACTACTACCTTTCATGTGAAAGCGATTTACCGTGTAACTTACAATCCTATCGCTATAATAATATCCATACGATCGTATCTCGAGTGTCAATACATTGACGATCGTATCTTATAATCTGGATATCATGCTCTCTCGGAATAACACATTTACTCCCACTTTGCAAAGGTTCTCGAGAGCTAGACATTCCTTATAAGAAGGCCATTTCAGATATTCAATCCCAATCACAGGATACGCGATTCCCGGACGACCAATCATGTATACTCCGCATGCTTCAATATCACACCCAATCACTACCGCATGACCGCCCGTGGTTAGGAGAAATCTCAATAGTGTCAAAGCATGACAATCCACACCGTGATGCCATGAAGACTCGGTCAAAAGGATAATTACACAACCGCCACATAGTGTGACACTTAATGTAAGTGGGTCGGCCTAACGTCGCGCATTCTCTAATACACGCCCACGCACGGTCAAGTGTCCCTACACTTCGATAGGCGAGATCTATCCCTACCTTCTAAAAGATAGAAGACATCCAATACGTGCTAGTCTCGATTATACTATCAATGTCCCATTTGATAATATGTAAGACTAGAGACATTTAAGTACCAACCTTGTTATAGTGATTAGAGATCTCATCAACCATAATCACTATCATGGTTTCTCTATCACAGATCGATACTAGGGACGTTACTATATATATACTACAAATAATATGAAGACAAACAATATATAATAACATAAGTGCTTTTATTAATCACAATAAAGTTATTACATGAACTAAATAGATCAGAATGACCCGACCGGTCGGATCCGGTCCGACCGATTGGGGTTTAGGACACCTTTCCAACAATCTCCCACTTGGCCTAAAGCCAATCACCCATATGCCTAAGCCGTGCAAGTGAACATGTTTCTCATGCTTAGCTTGAGACAATGCCTTGGTTAACGGATCACCTATGTTATCATCCGTGTGGACTTTCTCTATCTTTACATCTCCTCTATCTACTATCTCTAATCAAGTGATAGCGCCAGAGCACATGTTTGGACTTCGATGAGACCTTGGTTCCTTTGATCGAGATATCGCTCCATTATTATCACGAAGATGCAGTACTTTGGACCAAAATGGAGGAACCACACCAAGTTCGATGAATGAACTTCTTCATCCAAATCGCTTCCTTTGCCGCCTCCGAGGTCGCTATGTATTCGGCTTCCGTTGTAGAGTCCGCAGTAGTCTCCTCGCTTGGAACTCTTCCGACCCACCGCTCCGCCGTTAAGCGTGAAAACAAATCCAGATTGTGACTTGAAGTCGTCTTTGTCGGTTTGGAAACCGCATCCGTGTAACCTCGCAATACTAAATCATCGTTCCCGAAAACCAGGAACATATCCCTAAATGCGTCTCAAGTACTTAAGGATATTTTTGACAAACAATCCAGTGACCATCACCTGGATTGGGTGGTACCTACTAGTCATACTAAGAGGGTGCGAGGCGTGCGGTCTTGTGCATAACATGGCATACATGATAGACCCAATTGCCGAAGCATAAGGGACTTTACTCATTTGTGCCCTTTCCTCCTCTGTCTTAGGACTCATTCCTTCGACAGTAGACCCCATGTGACATGGGCAACAATCCTTTCTTGGATCGCTCCATGTCGAATCTCTTGAAAGATCTTGTCTATGTAGGTGGATTGCGGCAGCACCAAGCAACCTTTTAGATCTATCTCTATAGATCTTTATTCCCGAGAATATATTTTGCCTCACCCAAGTCCTTCATTGAGAAGTTCTTGGATAACCAAGCTTTGACTGATTGTAACATAGGCACATCATTCCCTATGAGCGTTATGTCATCCACATAAAGCACTAAGAACACAATGGCACTCCCACTAACCTTCTTGTAAACACAGGGCTCATCTTCGTTCTTGATGAAATCAAACTGTTTGATTATCTCATCAAAGCGAAGATTCCAACTCCGAAGCTTGCTTTAATCCATAAATGGATCTTTGCGGTTTACACACCATCCTGGCGTCATTGGTTGTGAAACCCTCAGCCGTGTCATATACACTTCCTCAGATGAGTTCCCGTTAAGGAAAATTTGTTTTCACATCCATCCGCCAGATTTCGTAATCATGGTATCTTTGCAATAGCGAGCAAAATTCTAATGGATTTTAACATGGCAATCAAGAGAAGGTTTCATCATAGTCAACTCCTTGTCTTTGCTTATAACCTTTTGCCACCAACATAGCCTTGTAGGTAGTCACGTTATCGTCCATGTCGGTCTTTCTCTTAAAGACCCATTTACACCCTATGGGAACTATTCCTCAAAGCGGATCAACTAAGTTCCAAACTTGGTTGTCCTTCATGGATTCCATCTCGTAATTCATGGCTTGAGCCATTTCTCTTTGTCGTGCCTTAACAAAGCACCTCCTCATAAGTTCTAGGGTCCTCATCTTCCATGAGATACACGCCGATGTACCTTCGGGTCCACGGCGTTCCCTGGTGGATCTTCGAGGTGTAATTGTGTCTCACGGTAGAGGTGGCGCCACATTTGTATGTGGTGCCTCCTCTACTTCCATCAACGGACTGTTATCCGTAAGTGGTTCTCGAATTTCTTCGAGATCAATCTTACTCCCACTGACCCTATCCAGAATAAACTCTTTCTCCGAGAAAGTGGCGATCCCGGCAACAAACACCTTTTGTTCCTCAGGGTGGTAAAATTGGTACCCTTTGGTTTCTAGGATAACCCACAAGCAGACATTTGTCGATCTAGGTTCCAGTTTGTCATGCATGGTTCGTTTCACATAAACTGGACATCCCCAAGGTTTCATGTAACCTAGTGTTGGTTTCTTCCCTTTGAACACTTCATAGGGAGTGGACTCAACCGTCTTTGATGGAACTCGGTTCAAAGTGTATAGGATGCGGTTTCTAGAGCATACCCCAAAACGATTTTGGAAGAATCTGCATAGCTCATCATGGAACGTACCATGTCTAACAAAGTACGATTCCTCTCTCGGATATGCCATTCATTTGTGGCGTCCCTGGAGGGTCCATTCAAGTAGAATCCCATTCTCCTTTAAATAACTTTGAAACTCTCCATCTAGGTATTCTCCACCTCGATCGGATCGAAGTGTTTTGATTTCTTTACCTAGTTGTTTCTCCACTTCACTTCGAATTCTTTGAACTTTTCAAGGCTTGGACTTATACTTCATTAAGTATATATAACCATAGCGAGAATGGTCATCGGTGAAAGTGATAAAATAAGAGTATCCTCCTTTGGCTTGAATTGACATTGGGCCACACACATCGGTATGTATAAGCTCAAGCAATTCATTGGATCTTATCCCTTTGCCACTAAAAGGTGACTTTGTCATCTTGCCAAGTAAACAAGCTTCGCATGTATCAACGATTCAATCGAATTGATCCAACATTCCATCTTTATGGAGTTTGGAAATGCGATTTTTATTTATATGGCCAAGTCTACAATGCCATAAGTAGGATTCATTCAAGTCATTTGTTTTGGCTTTCTTGTTATTTATATTAAGTACGTCAACATTCATATCTAATATGTAGAGACCATTGCTAAGTATGCCAAGTACCATAAAAGATTCCATCACGTGAAAAAGAACAACATTTATTCTCAAACGTAAAAGAAAATCCATCAACATCTAATGCAGAAATAGAAATAATGCTCTTCGTAAAGAAAGGGAACAAAATAATGATTATTGAGTTCTAGTACTAGCCCTTTGGGCAATGAAAGAAAATAAACTCCTACGGCCAAGAACAACACTTGCTCCATTTCCAACGCGTGGGTCCACCTCTCCTTTCTTGAGATCTCTAGTTCTTCTTAGTACTGCATATTCGTACAAATATGAGAACCACAACCGAAGATCTAATACCCGGTGGTTAGACTTAGAAGAAGTAATGTTGATCTCAATCATAAATATACACGAAGTCGAAGCATCGAGAATGCTTCTTCTTGGTACTCAAGAAGCCCTTGCGTTTCTCCTCCAATGTCCGGTCTCACCGCAATGGAAGCAAGCATCCTTGGATTTGTCTTTTGCTATCTTAGGCGTTGGCTTAGAGTGCGACCTTCGCCTTCTTGGACTTTTTTCGGGCTTTTGCCTTGCCCTTGCTTGAAGTGACCAAAGAACACTTGCTTTCCCTTCCTACAAAGTGCCTTTGGCGAGTTTTCAACATGTTCAATAACTCCGCTAGGAGCAATCTATCTTGTTCATGTGATAGTTCATCACAAAGCTGCGAGAATGAGTCGGTAGAGATTGCAGAATCAAGTCAATACTCAACTCGTTCCAACTTGTGGCCCAGACTTCCCAAGCCTCTCTATGTACCCGATCATTTTAAGCACGTGTGACCCCACAAATGATCCAGATGCCATCTTACAACTAAACAGGGCCTTCGAGACCTCGCACTCTCAAAGGCGAGACCGAGAAGCATAAAGTTCCTTCAGGTGGACCATGATAGAGTAGGCGTCCATGGACTCATGCTTTGTTTTCTGCAGATTCAGGTGTGTCATGAAGCAAGCATGATACATGTAGCATCGATCTTGTCGAGCGATTGCTTGTTATACTTCTCGACGATATCTGCGGCCCGAACCCTCGGCTGGGCTTTTACGGTAGGGCCTCGTCCAAGACATAGCCAATCTTCTCGTGCCTCAAAACGATTTTGAGGTTTCTTTCCCAATCGAGAAAATTAGTTTCGTCAAGCTTGTTTTCGATGATAAAACGAAGGTTCAATTTGTTTGACATTTTCTACAACAATAAATAAAGATAGAATAAGTAAAAGCTCATGTATAAAAACCTAAATTTGCACTAAGAAATTTATAAGGTTTTACTCCCACTAGCCAACTATTCCCTATTGGCTTTCAAGAATTTTAATTAATTCTTTAGTGCATTTGGGACCCTATCTAGTTGCCTTAATCCCCGACGGTGGTCGATCAATCTCGGCAATTTGAAGGTAGGTACTCTACCGAACCGCGATCGCACGCGACTCCAAAGTGGTCGACTAGTCAACTCTTTGACGTCTCACATCTCTATGTGATAGTCAACCCTTTGTCTCTAAAGTCGACGGCCCCGACGGTGGCCAATCACCGAAAGACTTTAGTCGAGTCATAACCCAATATTCATGAGATCTCGTGGACGATCATATCTCAATAATAACGATATACCGTGGTAGGTCAACTCCCGACGGTGGTCGATCAGTTGGATCCGAACAAAGGCTCTTCACCGTCATTATAATATTGGGAGACAATTTTGGCTCGATTTTTGGGGTGGGAATAATTTTAAATTAATTCACTTAATTAATTTGGTTTAATTATGGTCTCATCTATTATGTGCATATTACTACGATATCATATAAAGTAAAACATACACAACATTCCGCGCATAAAATAACCGGTATGATCATGGATTTTTTAAAGTGCGGTTTGAATACAAACCGATTGAAACCATGGTCACAAACTAAGGGTATCTGCAACCGCTTAATAGGATCTTTATTCTTTGTCACGCCAATGGGTTCTTTATCTCTCCTTGGTCTTGAACTTCTTGCTCCATTCTTGTTACATAATAAATAATTACACCCGCCGCTTTGCAGGGAGCTCGAGAATGAGATAAATGCAAAAAGTAAACTAGGTCACGTTCTTCATAACGGCCTAGGACAAATTTTTTTTTTTTTTTTTCAAAAAACCAACATAAAGAAAACATTCCCATCTATCCTATTAATTGAGTCCACGATCAATCGGGGTCCATATAATCACATTATATCTACACATCTAATCCATACAATTTTATCTTATGAAAAGATTAAATTCTAATTTTAACTACTACTACTCATGCGTCTTTATTTTATTACGTCAAATAATTAAATAACTTTTAATTAATTATATGACTTAACCGAAAATTAAAATTAACATTTAATTTTAAATCGATTTCAATTTTAATTAAATTTGAACTATTCAAAATAAAATTAAAATTATAAAGTCTCCTATTTGTTTCATTTCCAAAACTAAATTTAGCTTAGGTAGCCTTCCACTTTCCAAAATCAAAATTTTGAAGTGGCACAAAGCCAGCATTCCAAATCAAATATTTGGAAAGGGCCTCAAGCCTACTCCAAATCATATATTTGGAAAGGCCAAATTATTTTAGTTCAGTTCGCCACTTTCCAAAATCAAAATTTTGGAAGTGTTTCAAAGCCAGCCTATTCCAAATCAAATATTTGGAAAGGGCCAGCCTATTCCAAATCAAATATTTGGAAAGGCCAAATAATTTTAGTTTAGGCACAGCCACTTTCCAAAATCAAAATTTGGGAGTGGCACAAGCTTGCAGCCTATTCCAAATCAAATATTTGGAAAGGGCTCAGGCCTATTCCAAATCAAAATTTGGAAAGGCTAATGTCCCATATGGTTTCCCAATGGTCCAAACTATTTGAACCATTGGTTGGCCATACGACACAACTAAACAAACGAGATATCTATGCACAATAAAATATCACAAAAGCGAAAGGGTTGATCTCCCCATTGGAAGAGGAGAGCCGACGGATGACCAAGCGAGCCAGGCCGCCGCCGCCGCCGCCGCCGCCGCCGAGGGATGGGGGCGCCGCCAGTCGGCCGACCCCCATGAACCCTATATATTTTTTTTTTTTTTTTTGTTTCTACGTTTCGTGATTTAAATCTTGCATCTATCGATTAAATACTACGCATTTAATTTATGCTTATTGCTTAAGCACGAAGTCCGCTCTGCTACCAATCGTTAGAAATCACTAGTTTAACGCGCAAATGAATTTAAAATTTGATTTTTCTAGATCGTTCTTCGTTTAATGCAATAAACACGTTAAGTAGTTTGACGGTTATACCTTAGATGATCTACAAGATCGCCGCTTTGACCGCCAACGGAGAGTAGTTCAATGCGCAAGCCGCCCACGCGTCCGACCTCTATCGCTAATCCACACGAACCCCTCGCGGAATCCTCCTTGGATTGCTATCGTAATAACTCCGGTCGCTAGACCGACCTTTTCTTCCTCACAAACTCACTATGGAGAGCTCTCTATTTTACACAAGAATTATGAACTCTTGCAATTGTGTTGTACAAAAGAGCTTGACACCCACTTCCTTTTATAGAAGTGGCGCCCATATGTAGTGTGGAGGAGAAAAAAACCTTTTCTAATAAAATAAGGAAAATCAATTAGATTGATTTATCTCTTTAATTATAATATTTTGTCAATATCATATATTGATTATAATTATCTTATTACCATAAATCTATTTTACAAAATCAATTAATATCCTATATTAATATTATGGCAATATTTATTAATTAAAGTGCACAATCCAAGTGTATCTCATACACTCAAAAGTGGCGCCCCATATCCCAAAAGATTGACTTCCGGAATATTCTTTAATTAATCTAATTTATATATAATTAATATCTTGTATTTTATTTATTCATAATAAATAAATACCACCATATTAATTTACCACTATAACCTTTATAGTCACAGAGATAAACTTTCCTTATTTGGTTATCAACTATAACCGCATTTTAATCCGACTCGATGTTCATATGTGTGTGACCCGATAGGCTTCGAATATGTTGGCCGTAGACACAAAGTGCAATTTACTAAAATGCCCTTCATACCTAACGATCACGGGATAGCGTCAGCAACACACCGTGACCCCCAATTATCGGAAGAGTCAAAAGCAATGACTACTACCTTTCATGTGAAGCGATTACGTGTAACTTACAATCCTATCGCTATAATAATATCCATACGATCGTATC
The DNA here is from genome assembly GCA_026214975.1 of Gentiana macrophylla. Lineage (NCBI taxonomy): Eukaryota > Viridiplantae > Streptophyta > Magnoliopsida > Gentianales > Gentianaceae > Gentiana > Gentiana macrophylla. The sequence goes on along the minus strand of CM047805.1, from coordinate 189,679,654 downwards.
TCGAGTGTCAATACATTGACGATCGTATCTTATAACTGGATATCATGCTCTCTCGGAATAACACATTTACTCCCACTTTGCAAAGATTCTCGAGAGCTAGACATTCCTTATAAGAAGGCCATTTCGGATATTCAATCCCAATCACAGGATACGCGATTCCCGGACGACCAATCATGTATACTCCGCGATGCTTCAATATCACACCCAATCACTACCGCATGATCGCCCGTGGTTAGGAGAAATCTCAATAGTGTCAAAGCATGACAATCCACACCGTGATGCCATGAAGACTCCGGTCAAAAGGATAATTACACAACCGCCACATAGTGTGACACTTAATGTAAGTGGGTCAGTCTAACGTACGCATTCTCTAATACACGCCCACGTGCATACCCAAGTGTCCCTACACTTCGATAGACGAGATCTATCCCTACCTTCTAAAAGATAGAAGACATCCAATACGTGCTAGTCTGATTATACTATCAATGTCCCATTTGATAATATGTAAGACTAGAGACATTTAAGTACCAACCTTGTTATAGTGATTAGAGATCTCATCAACCATAATCACTATCATGGTTTCTCTATCACAGATCGATACTAGGGACGTTACTATATATATACTACAAATAATATGAAGACAAACAATATATAATAACATAAGTGCTTTTATTAATCACAATAAAGTTATTACATGAACTAAATAGACTGTAAATGACCCGACCCGGTCGGATCCGGTCCGACCCGATTGGGTTTAGGACACCTTTCCAACACACCCTATTGAGTTTGTTGTTGATGTTGAGCCTATTTGTTCATACTTGGTGCTAGAGTCATTGTTAGTTGGGATATGTTTTAGTTCGGGGAAAGTGAATTCGTTGTTCTGTGCAACGGATTCATCGAACCATTCATGGTGGTGGGGATTGAGCCCCATATTTCTTTTGTTTCATTTTCAAGGGGTGCTCAATTCCTATGATTTTGGTAGGGATAAGCAACGGTTTGCTCTCCTTTGGTATAGCTATCCTTGACATAGTTGGGGGTAGAAAGTCGAGCTGAGGACTTCAAACTCAGAATGTGTTTTTATTGCTTTTTCTTTCCCCTCGTGTTTCACCGTGTTTCTTTAGTGTGTATTCGGGTAAATTTTGTTGTGATTGATTGCGGTCAAGTTAAATTACTAACTCGATGCCTAAATAACCACTAGCAAGTGAACTAGGTTCAATCGCAGTATAGCTAGATAGAGTCGAGGTCGATCCCACAGAGAATCAATTTGTGGATCCTAACTTAAATAGTCAACCAGTTATTTCGTTTGACAAATACGGTCTATGACCAGCATCAAGTACGAGAAAAGAAAGACACACTCAAACATATAAATAACACATAAACAAATAACGTAATCAAGCGCCTAATTATAACCGTGATCCTCCGGATCTAGACAATTTATATAACAAAGCAAGACTTATCAACTATTAATCCGTCCATATTCATTTATAGTGGCTACGGGAGTCATCCTCTTTTACTTGACTTAGCACCGGTTAGGTCACTAGATCACTGTGATGTTGTTACGTGACTTCGCCTTTTGGTGCCTCCATCTCATATAACTCACACGCTTACGACTCTAAGGATGCCGATATTAACCGTGCACACCTCGTCCCAGGCAACATTCCTTTGGTTAGGCGTACTTCTGAGACGATCACTCAAACTCTCGTCCAACTAACAATTACCAATTTATAGTCTCATGCTAGTTTACGATCTACGTATAAGAAGGTGCGCGCAATTCACTAATATAACCCTACCTAGATACTTATTTGAAAGTCCGAAGATCAATTCATGAGCCTACCTAAGAGTTTTATACCGGTATTTCCTTTTACACGTTTTAATTAAATCAAGTGAGTGGCGTAGCCATAGCCATACCTCACGAGATAACAGATTCAATTAAGCTAACCTAATCATAAAGACGTGATCGATTAACGGATGAAAACAGGCTTGACAACTCTCGGTCGACCGAATAGGTGCTCTCGGTCGACGAGTGACACCTCTCGGTCACCCGAGAGTCGACTCAGATTTACATCCCGAACATATTTCGGCGTTTCATATACGAATCGGATTATATAGCGAATCATCAGGACATCATATAGACTAATCTAAATACACGTAAATTAAACACACAGATTCATCCGTAGATGTTAGGTAGAGGACGTAGGGTTTGGGATCCTTATAGACAAGGTATCACCATTGCCCTAGCGTCATATCCGAGATCTACATCATCTAGATATGAATACCTACTCAAACAATCAAAGCATAATTGGGAAATTGATTACTTAAAAGAAAACAAGAAGATAAACTAGGGCTTACATGTTTGCAACCCTAGCAACCTCCGCAAGCCTAAAGAATCCTTATTAGCTTATTTGTAAATATGAAATAGTATTTGTGAATGCCTCTTAAAAAATACAAAAGACTTGTGTTTATATAGAGCCTCAGCCGTCATAGAAAACCGACTTAAAATGCCAACACTCTGAACCCTAACCGACTCAAATAATGTGCCGAACTATGCACTCGATGTAGGCCCACTCGGTCGATCGAATGCATGGGCTCGGTCGACCGAGCCTTACATGCTCCCTGGCTTTCTCCTCTTTTACGTCTTGGGCCTCCGTAACTTGTGCGTGATCCATCAAAGCTTTTCGAAGTCCATCCTTGTGCTCCCAAATGAGTTACTACAAATATAACGTGAAATATAGTCGTAATATCAAATAATATAATAAAACCTCTTAATACATAATAATGAATCGTAACTCTCGACATATGTAAATTAAGCGTATTACGACTTATTATTACTCTATTATACCTCTTTTAAACTAGAATCGGGATAAAGGTCATAGAATAATGGGCACAAAATGACCGTTATCAACTACCCCACTTAGCCTTTGATCGTCCCGATCAAAATATCAACAAGTTATTCCCCATAAACTACTCTCCGGTGGTCACGATTATCTTGACACAAGAAACTCGAATCAACTCATATCCTCTATGCTCATCGAGTTATCCATTATCCACTATTCATCATGAATCGATGTGTTGTGTGCATGTGCATTGAGTTTTAAACATTCGTAGCAAGATTAGAGCTTATGCGAACTTCGTAGTCTTAACCTACCAACCCAGTATTCCCATTTCTCAAGCCTTTTAATTTTTCAAGCACTAGAATAATAAGCAAGAGCGTATCTATAGGGTTTTGGACACGGAGACCGAGTACTACTCAAAGCCTCTTAAAGAGTTGAATATTCTTTTCATATCTTCATATTTTTCGAGATACTATCAATCTCAAGAAGGAAAACTTTTAGAATTTCCCTCATCTTAGATCAAATATTAGCATCGAATATTACCACAAGCGAGGCTACTTTGGTAACTTACTACAAGCCCAGTGTTTTAACATTGTCAAACACAGGTACGTCTCAAGCTTATTACTCAGCTTTTGTGGCTAGAAGTTTTAGGAACACATCCGACGATAAATTTGACACTAGGTAAGCATAATCAATCATCTATGCAATGTACACATTATAATTTTACCTTTTATAACAAGCGTAGTACATCTCGATTCAATTATTGAATAAGTGAATAATAAACAACTACTTGCAACGGACAATATGAATATCATTAAGTTTACTAATCAAGAAATCGCAGGAGTATAAAGTGATCACGTACTCATGAAATATGGTTTACTTCTTATTAGATATAATTATCAGGACTTCACAAAAGTAAATGTGATTCTAAGTTTAAAAGTTTTAATAATTTTTTTTTTTTTTTTTTCATTTTATTGATTATTTGATATATGGAATTACTCATTTGAGCTAAGTGACTTGTACCCCCCACTTAAACCATGCATTGTCCCCAATGTATAAAAACCGAAATAACACGCTCAGAAAAAGGAACTTAGCTCTGGATAAGCGTGGAAGTTTGAACAAGTCGTAGGACTTGGCGTGATTCAACAGCACTGTGCATTGGCTCCATAGCGAGGCGAGAAAAATAATCAACTGCAACACATATCTTAAACAAAGCTCGCAACTCGTTCTGGGATTAGTCCAAACCGTAATAATCGGAAAAATGGGACCGTAAAAGGTATAACAATTTCCTTAAACATTTTTAAGTCCATTAATTAATGATTACACTTCAATACATTTCAACAAGTCCAAAACATTACATAAGTTCGAATTTAGGAAACAGAGAAACTTGCTCATATAACACGACATACTAGTTGAAATGAATCAAAATAAAAACTCGTTAACTATAGGAAATGCCAACACTCAAATTAAAATACTTAATCCCATCCTGGATTGAATGGTGCTAGTTGCAAATTGTTCGGGTCGGCTTCGTCAGCATCATCCTCGGGTTCCCCTTCTTGATCGTGGCCGTGAACGGCAGGCGGTGGGACAGAACTCAAAGATAGGATAGGCATTGGTTCCACATAGGAATCGCCGCTAACACCGGGCACTCGGCTCCCTCATGAGAATGTAGTAATTAGTGAACCAAAAGGTAAGGTATGCCGAGGCTTGAGAGCATCGTCTGTCATCTCCTTGCGTATCAATGCCCCCACATTCACAGGCCATCCCATGTACAACCAATAGATCAAAGTGGCATGAGTATAGTAAACCGTAGATACATGCTTAGCCGGGAAGATATTAGAACGGATAAGCCGATTAAGGCACTTATCCTCCCATCTCTCCAAAGTCTGTTTCCGCAAATGTGCGGGCAACCTCCCTATAGTCCATTCTATTCCTAGATAGGCTCCAACTTCCTCCAACCAAGCATCGGACCCATCAAGCGCCGCCATATACTGCGGCCCGTCCTCCGAGATATCCAACCCAAAATAATCATTAATCGTGCCGGAGAAATGATAATTGGTAAATCCACGAATAATAACGACATTGGTGTCGGGTGCATACGCAAATAAGCATAAAATTCTCTTACCCAATTGGCGTTGACCCGGCCCGAAGTGCGGCGACATCACGCCATTGATAACTTTCCACCAACTCAAAAGCTCATCCCCACAATTGTCCAAATCCAGACCCGAGCTCGATGTGCGGGGCATTAACGAAATGATTAGTAAGCGAAGAATATACCTCCCGACTCGCGAATTGTGGGACCCGTTGATCATTGGAATATCGCCTTCCACGACCACAAACAAAGCGGCTCTGCGTCTTCTCGGTGGCATCCTGGCGGATAAGCAGTAGCAGCAGCAGAGAGCGAAAGGCGGCCCGACTCTCGGTCGATCGAGAGCAATCACTCGGTTGACCGAGTGTGGAGAATCGACGAAACAGCTTCACGGTCCTCTACCCTTCCCGTGGATCGAATCTATTGATCGAAAAAAAAAAAATTCGATAGGCTTTTCAAGGTGAGTGAAAATGGTGAAATGGATGAAGATTTTGAGAACATTTCCATTTGATTTCTCTGAGGGGTTTGAGAAAACAAGGTGGATGGAGAATTTGGGATGAAGGAATTGGGGAATAGGAATGAGGAGAATGAAAGAGAGGATGTTGGGTTAAATAGGAAAATGGAGTTTGAAGAAATGGAATGTGATTGGTGTAGAAAAGTTGTTGAGGATTGAGGAGGTGGAAAGGTGGAATTTGAAAATTTGAATTGGGATAATAAAGAAGTTAAAGAGAAAAAGGTGAATGGTTGGGAAGAGGAAAGGTGAGTGGGGATGTGTAGAAATTAATGGTGTTGACCATTTTAATAAATTTGACACATACCGTAAAATAACTACAATATATAATGATTGCCAAAATGTATTATTTCACTCTTACCGCAAAGAATTTTCTAACCAATAGGTCGTCTCAAGCATAAAAGCCACCTCATTTTTATCATAAATAAATCAAACAATCTGGTCTAAGCATTTGTAAGATAACGCATTATCATTTCCTTAATCAACAATTTTTTACAAAGATTCAATTGCAGCGCTTCACTTCACATGAAAACGATTCGAATAAAAAAAATTTATTTTGCACATCCTTAACTCAACAGTCGTCGGAACATGGCAAAATAGAAAAAAAACTTCTTATCGTTTCATGCTACTTTTGTTTAGAAAAAGAAAAATAAAAATAGAGATAAAAATAATGAAGGATAGAATTAGTTCTCTGATTTAAGTCGGTAGCTCGACTTCCCAAAATATCACTCTTTAAGAATTGTTCTTGACTTGCCGTGTCTTCACCCGACTAACCTTCACCGAAAACGTCTTGCCATTCCTTTGCACGAGTGCCTTTCCGTGGGATGTACGTGGATTTAAAAGACAATCAAATTGTCCATCTAAGCAGGCACCGACTTGCGGGATCGTTTGATTTCGATGAGCTTTCTTGATTTGAACTCTACGAGTTCGCTTAACTCTCCTCCTCCTATCCTTAGGTTTTTGAAAACGAGGCTTCAGCATCATCCTTATTAACTACTGGTGCGGTGAGCGACTCTATCTCGGCTTAGGATTGTAAGGACCTCTTTCTCATCTCGATCGTCAACATTGTCATCATCACACTCCTCCGAACTTGGAATCACATCCGGTTTAGAACCAACGACTTCTATAATGTTTAAACTTACCGGAATAGGGAACTCGGGGTTCTTTATCCCAAAAGTCTCTCAGAACCTTTAGCATCAAACAATGTGATCTCATGCCTAGTCATACGAATAAGAGCTCACAGAGGTATTAATAAAGGGCCTACCCAAGATAATTGGGCTATACGGATGCTCCTCTATGTCCATTACGACCAAATCTATCTTAAACCGAAGTTGTCCGATACCAATGATCATGTTATTCATCCTGTCGGACATGATGGTTCTAGTACTATCCGCGAATCTCACTTTTAGCGGGGTGTTTGTGTGGAGTCGAATCATATTCCTATCGCAAAGGCTTTTAGGAAAATGTTTAAGCTCGATCCGAGTCAATTAAAGCCAATCCCAAGTGTGCTTGTTCTAGGGTAACATCTACAAGGAATGCCCCAGGGTCATCTAACTTGGGCATTAACCGAGATTCATCTTCAACATATTTTGCCTCCTTAGCACAGGTGACTATAGGTCGTTCCATATCTACGCTACTCTCAGAACCAGACTCTATCTCCGACATGTAATCCATATAATCAATATACGAATCTGAAATCGAGTCCGAATCCAAGAAATCACCGGGATTTAAAGCACACATACCTCTTTTTACATACGCTTCACTTGCTTCCTTGACTTCCTGGCTTACGAATTCGTTCTTTCATTTTTGCTATTCTCTCCTTGACTTTTTTGCGTCATCGGCTTCATTGGTGTTGTCTTGGTTCGTAAAAGCGTTAACATCCTCTTCCTTAACCTTGGAAAATTGTTTTGATGACATATTGTTTATCACGAACAATCTTACACGAGTGATTTAGTTCGATTATCCGCAACATGAGAAAAACAACAAACGGTCAATAAACTAACAGTCAGTACGATTGCTCATACTGCTGCTAGGCTTACAACCTACTAACGGGAAAAAACAGAAACGAAGGGAAAACAATGCCGTCAGATATAGAACAATGAAAGGACTCGGTCGACCGAGCAGCATTGTTCGGTCGACCGAACATACAGAACATATATATATAAATATTTTTTTTTATTTTATTTATTTTACTCACTTGTAAAAGAAAACAGAAAAAAAAAAAAACGAAATAAGCAAGTAGATCATTTAAGCAGTTGGACCATTGATTCCCCGGCAACGGCGCCAAAAACTTGATTGCGGTCAAGTTAAATTACTAACTCGATGCCTAAATAACCACTAGCAAGTGAACTAGGTTCAATCGCAGTATAGCTAGATAGAGTCGAGGTCGATCCCACAGAGAATCAATTTGTGGATCCTAACTTAAATAGTCAACCAGTTATTTCGTTTGACAAATACGGTCTATGACAAACATCAAGTATGCGAGAAAAGAAAGACACACTCAAACATATAAATAACACATAAACAAATAACGTAATCAAGCGCCTAATTATAACCGTGATCCTCCGGATCTAGACAATTTATATAACAAAGCAAGACTTATCAACTATTAATCCGTCCATATTCATTTATAGTGGCTACGGGAGTCATCCTCTTTACTTGACTTAGCACCGGTTAGGTCACTAGATCACTTGTGATGTTGTTACGTGACTTCGCTTTTGGTGCCTCCATCTCATATAACTCACACGCTTACGACTCTAAGGATGCCGATATTAACCGTACACCTCGCCCAGGCAACATTCCTTTGGTTAGGCGTACTTCCTGACGATCACTCAAACTCTCGTCCAACTAACAATTACCAATTTATAGTCTCATGCTAGTTTACGATCTACGATAAGAAGGTGCGCGCAATTCCCTAATATAACCCTACCTAGATAAATTTGAAAGTCCGAAGATCAATTCATGAGCCTACCTAAGAGTTTTATACCGGTATTTCTTTACACGCGTTTTAATTAAATCAAGTGAGTGGCGTAGCCATAGCCATACCTACCGAGATAATGATTCAATTAAGCTAACCTAATCATAAAGACGTGGATCGATTAACGGATGAAAACAGGCTTGACAACTCTCGGTCGACCGAATAGGTGCTCTCGGTCGACCGAGTGACACCTCTCGGTCACCCGAGAGTCTGACTCCCCAGATTTACATCCCCGAACATATTTCTCAGCGTTTCATATACGAATCGGATTATATAGCGAATCATCAGGACATCATATAGACTAATCTAAATACACGTAAATTAAACACACAGATTCATCCGTAGATGTTAGGTAGAGGACGTAGGGTTTGGGATCCTTATAGACAAGGTATCACCATTGCCACTAGCGTCATATCCGAGATCTACATCATCTAGATATGAATACCTACTCAAACAATCAAAGCATAATTGGGAAATTGATTACTTAAAAGAAAACAAGAAGATAAACTAGGGCTTACATGTTTGCAACCCTAGCAACCTCCATGCAAGCCTAAAGAATCCTTATTAGCTTATTTGTAAATATGAAATAGTATTTGTGAATGCCTCTTAAAAATACAAAAGACTTGTGTTTATATAGAGCCTCACCGTCATAGAAAACCGACTTAAAATGCCAACACTCAACCCTAACCGACTCAAATAATGTGCCGAACTTCTTCTCGGATCAGAGGCCCACTGTCGATCGAATGCATGGGCTCGGTCGACCGAGCCTTACATGCTCCTGGCTTTCTCCTCTTTTCTGTCTTGGGCCTCCGAGAACTTGTGCGTGATCCATCAAAGCTTTTCCAAGTCCATCCTTGTGCTCCCAAATGAGTTACTACAAATATAACGTGAAATATAGTACAGTAATATCAAATAATATAATAAAACCTCTTAATACATAATAATGAATCGTAACTCTCGACATATGTAAATTAAGCGTATTACGACTTATTATTACTCTATTATACCTCTTTTAAACTAGAATCGGGGATAAAGGTCATAGAATAATGGGCACAAAATGACCGTTATCAGTGATATAACCCGAAAGTAGTGTGTATTATTGGGGGTTAGTGTGGTGTTTTTAGTTTTTGATGAATCATGGTGATCCGTCTATTTTTCATTTTTGATATCTCCATACACCGTGTGTCTCGTATAGTTGTTGTTTCGTTGATATTAGCACAGTACCACGGGAGGACTTCTACGGATGCCACGTGATCGTACTCGCACCATTTTTCCGGTTGTAAGCTAACTTTTCTACCCTTATCCTTCGTGTTTCGTTTTAAAGTAGGGGTGGTTAGTTTAGCTTAAATGTCCCGTATTCATGTCGAACGAGTTATACTTTGCGATTGTTATCCCTTTAGTTTAAATGAGTGATTCTCGAGAATTTTGATGGCTTTGACATTGATTTTGATATATTGAGCCTATAGTATTGCTTTGATTAAACATCTAGTTATTGTATAGATGCATTTCATTTGAGTTGGGATCTTGTATTGAGAATGGAATAGTTCTATCACGTTAGCTTCGACTTCATGAATCACCTTGACTAGTGAACGATTATGGTAGCTATTAATGACCCGGTTACCTAGAACTTATATTAGTAACCGAGGCTTAAATAGAAAGGTCGGTCTTGGTTAAGTACGGGATGACGGTTATGGCATTTCTTTGACCCGATCAGAGCCAAATTCCATCCCTTATATGTATATCCTCAGTTCCCCCTCTAAGCCTTTGTAGGGTGGTTAGACCGCCACCCGAACTAACCTTTTGTGCTACTAACTCATAATTACCAATGCCCTTAGCTTTTATTACGGTCTACATTTCCTTGACCACCTTGCAAGATTGAGCTTATTGTTTTCACATTTTACGATATGGTGTGGGGTGATTATGAAACGTATCTCTCGAGTGGTGTTGGTAAAAATGAGTATATCCTGAGGAGGTGGAATATTATGGCTTTTCGGCCTTTGATCGTTTTGTGGTTTTGAAAAAAAAAATGAGAAAAGAAAACAAAAAAAAAAAAAAAAAAAGTTGTATATATTTATATAAGAGTTCTTGGAATGCCAATTTTTGGGGTTTGATTTTTGTTGTGTTGATGTTGGTGAAGGGTACTTCTTCAATCTAGTACGGAGAAGGAGATGTTGTTGTGTTCAAGTGGTTTGTTCTGGTTGTGAGCTTAGGTATGAACTAGACTTGGATACGACGTATGTCTCCAGCTTGTGGAATGATGTGGAGAGGTGGAAGGTTGGATGATTTATAGGTTGAAATTCGTTTGATGGTTTGTACTTTTCGAACGAGCATCCTTATGAGGAGTTGAGTCTTCCGTTGCTACGAAGGGAAGAGCTTCGGTTTTAGTGTTTGATTAAGCTCACTTGCACTTTCTACTTTCTATTTTATCGTAAATATCCCATTCGTTAGCCCCAACCCTAGCCTAACGTTATAATCCTTCAAGTCCTGCCTGACCCTACTAGACTTTGATTGACCTCGATTAGTGGAGATGTTTACGACGTATAAGCCTATGGTGTAACCTCGGTAAATTATACGTCTATAATCTCAACCGGTCATTGGTGATAAATGTTGAAGAAGCTTTGCACACACACATTCTTTTCTCAATACAAGGTAGAACTTAAATCTTATGCATTTATATCAATTACTTGTGTTTTACCATTACAATTCTTATAGACAAGATGTATGATTGCAATGTTGACTCCATCTTTATTTTTGAATCGCTCATTTTTGCTCGAGGGCGAGCAAAAGCTAAGTAGGGGGTAGTTGATGAGAGTCAAATTGGCTATCATTTTCTATGTAATTATACCCCGTTTATACCTCGTTTTATATGTTTTATGAGACATTTGGTTGTATTTTGATGTATTTACACCTTGGTTATCATTTCGGGACCTAGGACGTAAAGTCCGGGATTCTCGGTCTTTTTCGGTGTAATTTACTATACTCTCGGTCACCCTAGTGTCCTGTAGGGATTATGTGTGGTATTTGTTGTGATTTTGTACAGGACTTAGGTGTTAGAGATGTTCGGAAGGTGAGATACGAGGATTGGAACGTGTGCCCGAAGCTTAAACGTTCAAACGGATCAAAACGTGGTGGTACAACAACCATACCTTCCATTGATCTGCATTTTGATCCACCTTGGAGGCATTTTATGGGCTGGACATCTTCAAGAAAGTTGTAGACAATTTCATTAGCTTTCCAACGGATTTTGAATCACTCTATTTGGAGGTCTACACACAAAGTTACGGCTGATTTCTTTGGAGGTGTGTATCAGGCCAAAGCGCGCGCCGAGAAATGCTAGGCGCACGCCCACGGGGAAAAATCTGCCAAAGTTTGATCCGTGTTTTCAGCATCCTAGGCGTGCGCCTACACTTTCCTAGGCGCACGCCTAGCGTCCGTAACATATAAAACACTATAAATACCCCATTTTGGATCTAGATCACAACTTTCTCTTCCCCAAACTCGCTTTTTCTTGATTTTTGCGTTTTTCTTAGCTTAGATCAATTTTGTACATAGTTTAGCTTAGATTAGTTGTAGATTGTTGTAATCCGGAGGATCTCAAGATAGTTTGACGCGTTATTGACGGGTTTTCGTTCGTGGATCGATTTTCTACGACATAATATATTTGGTAATTCGTTTTCCTTTCTTGTTCTTGCTTTCAATCTTTGTTTTTGTTATATTTATTGTTGATTTCTTGTTGTTTTTGTTGTTAGAATGAGTAGCTAATAGCCCGATAGTCGAGTTATGTGATAGTCTATGAAATCGAATCCTTAGCTCGTTGATTGAAGTGTTTTGATGTTATGATTGTTAGATTCTCGGTGTTGTTATCGTTCTAGAACTTATTCGTAAATGACTTTTATTGAACTCACGACTCGATAATCGTATTTCACGCGTCTTCATTACATATGTATTTTGCGAGAGGATACGGGAAAAGGGGTTCTTGGATCACTGTGTAAAACCGACTGAGTTGTTCAGACTCGGTTTCGTTGTGAGGTTTGTATCGACTTGTCGAGCATCTCATGTAGAGCGTGCACCGTGTTGAGTCGATTAAATCCGGGCCGTGATTGTTGAATTCGACATAGGAAACTAGGTTGTTGAAATTGGCGCTTAGTTTCGGAAATAGGAGGCGACATCCTTTAACAATGTCAAGAACATTAGAGTATATCGAAATCACTTCTGGTTACGAGTTGGGGTTAGATAGTAGTCGATTGGATCATAGCTCGGCTATCTCTTTTATATAGTTTTAAATCTCTCTTTGTTGTGCATATTAGTTTGTAGAACCGGTGATCTGACAAATCACCACGTTCAATATTTGTGTTGACCTGAACTAGGGACGAGACCGACTTTGGTACTCGACCAAATTCCTTGTGGGATACGACCTTGACTCACCAATTCTAGGCTACAGTTGACCCGGTACACTGTCGGTGAGATTGGACACTTAGAAAAGGCCGATCAACAACAAACCACTAATACATGAAATTTAGAAGGTAATTATTAATTCATATATCATACAACTCTAATTATAATGAAAGAAAATACATAAATCAACAATGCATCATGCATAGTTCACTTTTGCGCCTCCTTTTGTAGTTGCATAACATCTTCTATCAACAATGAAATATTGACATAAGAATAACCCTCTTTTTCTGTGGCTTTATTTGCCTTTTCTCCCAATATTTTCGCTCTTTTCCTTCTCTCTTTACTCTCTTCATCCTCTCCCATCAATTGTTTAATAGCTTCTTTTATTTTTCCCCTCTTCACCAATACTTTCTCTTCCTCTCCAAATTTCATCACACCTTTAGCCCCTACCCTAACCCCGACCCTCAACACATCTACCACAAACTTCTCGTTATAAAATTGCTCCGCAAACATTGGCCAAGTAATCATTGGCACACCGGCACATAGTCCTTCGAGCGTAGAATTCCATCCACAGTGAGACAAGAACCCTCCAATAGAAGGATGTGACAGTATCAGCACTTGAGGCGCCCACCCTCGAATGATTAGTCCAAATGGCTTAACCCTCTCTTCAAACTTGTCATCTTTCAGCCATTGGCTAACTTCAGGTGTATAATCCAATTCTCTAATGATCCAAATAAACGGATGACCCGACGCCTCTAAACCCAACCCGATTTCTCGTATCTGTGCTGCAGATAAATGACAAAGGCTACCAAAACAAGCATAAATCACTGATTTTTGAGGCATCGAGTCAAGCCATTTCAAACATAAGTTCCCATCAGTAGACATTTTGTTGCCTCTATCGATCTTATCTTCAACTTGTTTATTGCACAAGGATACCGGGCCGACGCACCACACTTTCTTTTGGGATTTCTTGTATTCTTCAACATACCATGGCTCTAACTCTTCAAAGGTGTTCAATAGTACACCCCGGGCTAAACTCTCTACGCGTCTTATGTAATCAATGATTGGTTTTATGTCATCAGGTGTTTTCAACCCCATCTCGGGCAATTCGGATTTGTTAAACACGATTCTATGTGGAACATCCGGCAATACAAATGAATCTGAATCTGGAATCGATACCTTGGATATCCTCTGAGAGCATTGAACTGTGAAGCAAGAAACTGTCTGGAAAACATATCTGGACATACATATGCATACGTCAGGCAACATTAGATCAATTTCCCAGTACATCTGTATTAATGAACTGTTACATGCAATTTATATTAACAATTTATTTATTTAGTACGTTGTACAAAATTTGTCATACTTGCAAATTTGCAATTATACTTTGAATCCGAGAAAGTATAAATATAGAGAATGAAATACATCATCATCATACGTCTAGAAGAATGAATGGGCCATAGGCAAACCGACACATTACACGTGCAGTAAACGAGTACACCGTAAAGTCTGTAAGATTTACAAAAATGAAAAACTAAAGAATAATGCAAAAATTAGCGACTAAACTACAAATAAATCACAGTAATGAATACTAAATGAAAATAAAATTACTTGACAACGTGTCATGTTACATATGACCAAAATAAATATATATATAAAAAAGGAAGGTAGGAGTCATAAAACTGGCGGTTCATATATTATAATTATAACTTAAATTATTTCATCTAACAAAATCTCTGATAACAACTTTTACTATATTTTACTACCCCACAAACGTGTACTTTCGGTTTCCTCTTTTTTTTTTTTTTTTTTGGTTCACTCACCCACCCACCCACCTCATAGATCCGTATTACAATTATTACCACGCTAATTTCGCAATTAGGTGGTCCTGTAGTACAATCCCTCTGTCATAACTTGTTGTGGCATTAAAAACTGTTATATAATTTATTTAGTAAAAATGATAGTACATACAAAATATACATCTTTCATTATATATTTTTACACGTTTAATTTAAACAAATGATGTTTTTATACATATTATTTTTATCATGATCAATAGTGACAAAAATGTATTATAAAACATGTAAGAAATATACATAATCCACGCTGATTTATTTAACGTGGGGTCAATGCTATATCATCAATGACAACATTATTATTTTTTTGATGGGAGTATTTGTTTTACTAATAAATACAAGGGGGAAAAATTTAAAATTGAGAATATACTCCCACAAAAAAAAAAATTGAGAATATACTGCATATTTTTATTATAGGGAACATTATTTTTATCTTGAATTTTGTTACTTATGTGTTATAAAATTTATGTTGTTCCAATAATCGAGGTGTGTATTTTCACACTATTTTTTTAATACTACATCCGTCTCAAAAATGTAAGTCAGTTAGGGGTTTTTCATACAAATTAAGAAAATTGATTAAATTGATTATGTGTTATTAATTTTGATAAAAATGTCTAAAATGATCTTTGACTATTATTAATACAAAGTAATAAAAATTTTGTGGTTAAATAATAAATGAAGGGTCAAAAGAGAAACATATGATAAATATTTCATTGGTTATCTAAACGGACTTATGTTATGGGACAAAACAAAGTAGTGAAAAGTTGGTGGTTAAATAATAGATGAGGTACCAAAAGAGAAACACATAATAAATGCTTCATTTGGTTATCCAAACGGACTTATGTTATTAGACAAAACAAAAAAGTTTAATGGACTTATATTTTGGGACGGATTCAGTACACTATTTTTTTTTCTTCCGTAAGTATCTCAAACAATTGTCAAATGTGGGGAGGATCTTTCCTAACAAGGTTTGTGGGATACTCTCGCGTATCAAAGATGGAGACCTCTCGCAACATGATAGGTTTGTGCGATACTGTCAGGTACCAAAAGGGACATCTCCAACAATGTTTGTGGGATATTGTCGGATACCAAATGTAGGGATAGGGAGGCTCGAACCCGAAACCTCTTATTTAAGAGGCTGGAGTCTTTTCCACTCCAACCAACCTTTGTTGGTGTTTTATTTTTATCTTAATACATAATTTATCTTGGTGGGTTCTATTGGCATCCTTTTTCTTATTATTTTTCATTTACATTTTGGCACCACCAAATCACTTTTTGGCAACACGTTACGGGCGTCAGAGTCACTGATGTTTTTATTCGCTCAAAACGTCGGTGGGTCTGACATTTTCACCTGTGATACATTTATAACTGTAAAATCGGTGTCAGTGACGTTTGAATGGAACACATACGTTAGTTAGTTCCAGCGACGCCGCATCGGAATCCGGACGTCATTTCCACAGACGTTTGTATTGTGCAAATAATAAAAATATTCAATATGGTGTCAAGAATGATTTATAAGATGTCAAAAGTGATCGTAGAGCCGTGAGTATTTTCGTGGTGCCAATAGAACCCACGTTTATCTTTTGTCCTTCAAAGTCATCAGTTTTCCACACCCTCTTAATACCAACCGAATTTTGTTTCCGGTTTTCATGATTTAATTTTCATCACAAAAAAAATAAATTAAGCATACTTTCTGACCTGTATTTGGTATAATTCGATAAGAAAAAAAAACAATCTAACTCGAATTGATTTAAAATTATATACCGTGCGAAAATGATGCTAATTAATTTTTAGATGTATTTTTAATTTAAAATCTGTAAGGTTAAATTACTTTTTATCGAGCAAGGAACTTACGACTTGCATACATGGGATATATAATAGTCTTTAATACAGATAATTTGTATTTTTGATGCATTTTTTACGTGTACTTTGGCCGCATCTCTGATGAGGGATTTTAATAAAATGATCTTTCTTAAAAATAAAAAATAAAAAATAAAAAATTACTTTTTACCAAAATAGTAACCAGAACAGAAGTTTAACAAGTTGGTGACGGACGGTACCTTGGGATATTGAACTTTTGTGCGAGTAATTGAGTCCATGGAAGAGCACTGGTGGAAATGACACAACTGGGTCTAGGTTCCAGTTCCGTCATCAATTTCTCCAGCGGTTCTTCCAGTAACTCACAGGCATCAAAAAACGGCTTAGCCAAGCTCGGAGAAGATAGTGTGTCCATGTTTTCACAGCCTTTTGGTAAACCGAAGTCATGACCTGGGAAATGAAGAGGAATCAAGCGAATGTCTAAGCCGGAAATCCTGGCTCGGTCGATAATTGGTTGGTATCTGGCGGCGTTACGTGGAGTGGTGACGACGGAGACTACGAGGCCACGCTGAGCTAGCAGTTTTGCGAAATCTGTTAAGGGAATTATGTGGCTTTGGGACATTAAGGGGATTAGGAGGAAATGGAGCTGATTCATGTGAGAAGCCATTGATTGCAGATAGGAGAGAGAAGAAAGGAGCACAAGTTATTGCGGTGGATTGAAATTGAATTGCTCTCTTCACCGTCTATCTATATCTATCTATCTATCTATGCATATAAATACACCAACAACAAATTCTAGAATGATTTCGATCTTCCATCCGTCTGATTATTTTATTTTTTTTATATAGTTATTGGAAATATCTTTTCACACCAATTTTTATCTTATCACACAGAATTTTATTTCCAATTTCGCCCTTACTTTTTTAATTTTACGCGCGTTCAGTTTGGTCAGAATATGACACATTATCCATACTGAAATATGGTCGTAATATACGTGTTGAAAGTCACACTGGTTGATTCGACTATCTTTTTGTAGAATGTTTGAAGTTTTCAAACTCATATATAATCGAGAGAATCATTCGACCAATATTGAAATCGAATACTCTACACATTCGCATTAGAATTGAGTCGAGGATAACAACAATATAAGAAAGACCACTATTGATTCTGACTAATATTCAGATAGAATATTAAAAGTTTTTTTCACTCAATTTTAGTCAGAATGTCTTTCTGACCGGTATTAAGTATGAAAAACATTCAAAATTTCGACTGAATTAAATCAAGATATAATGATCGATTCGACTCAAAGTGGGTCGAGAATGGTTGTTAATAATGAATCGACCATAAATTGGCAGAGTAGTATATATTTTCCGGACTCATTTACGGTCAGAATGGCAGGCGTGTGGAATATCCAAACGAATCCCACTCTCGGCTCTAGTTATTTTATGGTTTTTCTTTAACGCCCCAAAACCTTTGTCTGGTTGCGTGTTAGTTATTTTATAATTATTTTTTGTAACGTCTCTAAATCTCAGATTTGGTAGCGCTAAGTATCCGGGTCCGGTAGCGCGTTTGTTATTTCACTATTATCTTTTTGTAACACTCTTAAATCTCGGGTCTGGTAGCGTTAAGTATTATAAAGAATACGGTTAATTGTTTAGATCGACGTCCTTTCTTGGTGTAAAAAGACTAACACGAGTTGACAAAATTTATATGACTAACGTTTATAAAGTGATAATCTTTCTCCCACACTTATAAGGACGTTATCTTCTCTCACTAGGGCTGAGCTTGGGTTGAGTTGGGTTGACTTGGGTTGGATTTTTACATAGTATAAGTCGGGTTGGTTCAAGAAAAAAACTAACCCAAACCAAACCAAATGACTATGAAACCTAATTGGTTGGTTCGGGTTGGTTTCGGGTTGGTCTGAGTTGAGTTTTGGGTTTTCATCATAAAACGTGCATTTATAATAAAACTTTTATGATAGAAAATCCACACACATGTATATGTAAAATTTTGAGTTTCATACCATATGTTTATAACAATAATCGTTAAAGAAAACACATTTTTAGGGAAAAAAATATTAAAATTTGATAATTAAGAGTCCAACTAACAACATATAAAGATAATAATTAAAGACCTATAGCCATTACATAAAAAAAACATCCACATATTCTTTTTTCCGAAGAAATGTCACAGAATAGTAGTCGAAAACCGAAAATGAAACGATAGATAACACCCTTTTACTTTGGACGGAATATATCATTGATAGGTCGGGTTAGGTTGGGTCAGCCCGAATAAAAAACAAAATAAATCAAACCAACCCAAAATGTTTTCTGTTTGGGTCAAAACCCAACCCAAGAAATTTTCAATTAGTTTGGGTTTTCGGTTTGGGTTTTGGGTTGGATTGGATCCATTGGGTTTTATACTCAGCCCTATCTCTCACATTCCCAATGTGGGATGTCATATTTAATGTTATTTTCTTAACAAAATAGACATAATATTAAGATACAACACATCATATATTATTGATTATGATATAAAACATTTATATAAAATTGCTTGGTGTGGACATAAAATTTTCCGTCATTAATTAATATTTTATTGTTATTCTAAATTGCTAGAAATAGTTTTTTTGTTACTTATTTTAAAAAATCAATAAGACATTTATTTTATTTTTTCTCATTTTATTCATAACTTCTTATTAGTTTAATATTTTTATTATTATTTTATAATTATTGTATTTATAATAGTTAAATGATATTTTATACTTTTTTCTCTCATAATTAATATATTTTTGTGAAAACTCAATCTAAACGAATATAGTATATTCCTTAAAAAAACGAAAATAGTATATAAATACACAAAATTTAGAATATTAGGTAGGTGTGATTTGGTTTTAAATGACTAATACAATCTAAAATAAATTTGTAAACATTTTTTTTTATAAAATCATATATCATTATACTTTAAGTTGTCATGATAATTCAAGATTGCATAAACAATCTTGGCGGATTATGTCCACTCCGTGGTCGCTAGCGGCCTAGGTACTTCGTGCAAAATACTTTGAGGAGGGCACTATCTTGTCGGCTAGACTGGGCTCCCAGCTGTCGTTTATGTGGCGTAGTATTCTGGAGGGTAGAGACTTATTACTCAATGAGATGCGATGGAGAGTGGGGGATGTGGAGTCTATCTTTGTGTTTCATGATGCGTGGACGGAACGGCGACCGTCCTTCCGTATACCTTATTAATGCCAAGGTTTCATCTCTATTTATCCCACATACGCATACTTGGGACGCCCCTCTAATTCGAGATTTATTCCATTCAGGGGAGTCAGATGCTATCCTGACCACTTCTATTACCTCAGGGACTCACCCAGACCGGCGGATTTGGGATTATGACCGCACGAGCACATACACAGTCAAGTCCGGGTACTTTCTAGCGCTCTCGCTTTATCGGCCATCACCGTGTATTTGGGCGTGGACTTCGGGTGGGGCAGATCGGGTCTGGAGGCGATGTTGGCAGCTCCCGGTCCAGCCTCGTATTCAGCATTTTCTTTGGAGGTGCATTAATCACTGCTTGGCAATCGGCCAGGGCCTTATGCGACGCAATTTGAGGACAGACACATGCTTAGCATGCGGGAAGACAGTGGAGACCCTGCGGCATGTCTTGTTTAAGTGTGAGATGGAGGACAGGATTTGGCGGGCCTCCCCTTTCTATGATGTTTTGGGGTATCTCCGCACGTCCTCCTTTGCGGATAAATTTATGCGTCTCTTAGTGGAGCGGGGGATACCGGATACAGTGCGTGTTGTGGGGTTGATGTGGGAGATATGGAAAGCACGTTGTTCAGCGGTGTTTGATGGTCAAGCCGTTTATGTCTCGGCAGAATGTGCGCGTTCTTTCGCTTTCATCGGTAAATCATTTCATCCATAAAAGAAAAGGATGCGGATCAGTGGATGCCCAAAAATGTCATTTAATAAAACCACAAAAATTATACAGATAAGAAAAGTAACATTAGTGTTGCTATATGTTGGCCACTATCAATCTTGATCCAGTAGTATTATTGAGCACTAAATCATGTGTTCTCCAAAAAAACAAAAAAAAAAAAAAAAAAAAAAAAAAAATTAAAAAAAAAATTGAACAAGAAAAGCAAGATTCAATAAATAGAGAAACTTAACATTAATTATGGAGAAAGGTATAGAATTGTACATTATTATTATGAATTGTACTATGTCTGTTTGAAAATAATTATCATTCTAGCTATAAGTAATTTGGGATATTATAAATTATACTCTGTCCGTTTCAAAATGATAAAGAGTTCCCACAACAATAATGGAAGGTTTCAAAAATGAATATGATTTGTTTTGGTCACACGAGTCGTATTACAAATCAACAATTTGCCTTTCGGTTGCCTTTCGGTTGCCTATTGCCCTCAGTTGTTCCTATTTGTTTTCATCGTTGGCATATTCTTTATACACATAAAAATAAAATAAAAAATAATTATGAGCTTTTACTCACCTCTGTCGATTATTTTATCAGGTTTTTATTGTAACAGGACCGTCAAGGATAAAAAACGGATTGCAATAATCAAGAATAAACAAAAAAGTATAAATCACACGAAAAAAAATAACATAGGATTTAACGTGGTTTCCGGCAACGTGCCGACTTGTCCACGGGCAGAAACGATGAGATTATATTATCACTGGAGATTTTACAAACTCTGCAATTGCATCAGCAATTGCTGCTGCTACTGCAAAAATTCTAAGCTACAACAGATGAATATTTATAGTCACAAAACCTTAGACCTAGCCGACATAAAGACATGCTAGCAGATTGACTAAAATACCCGAGATGTGAACTCAGCTTAGCTGACTCCATCAGACGTAACTTGTTGACACTGCTCTGTTGACTTTTGCTCAGCTTACCTTGTCTCTTGAGTTGAATTACTGCTGCTAAGACTTTCAGCGATGATGAGAGATCAAGTCATATTTTCGAACATTAATAATAATAAAAAACATTCATTTTTTGTGGCTTTATTTGCCTTTCGGTTGCCTTCAGTTGCCTATTGCCCTCAGTTGTTCCTATTTGTTTTCATCGTTGGCATATTCTTTATACACATATAAAAAAATTATGAGCTTTTACTCACCTCTGTTGATTATTTTATCAGGTTTTAATTGTTATAACAGGACCGTCAAGGATAAAAAAACAGATTGCAATAATCAAGAATAAACGAAAAATCATAAATCACACGAGAAACAGTAACATAGGATTTAACGTGGTTTCCGACAACGTGCCGACTAGTCCACGGGCAGAAACGAGGAGATTATATTATCACAAGAGATTTTACAAACTCTATTGCATCAACAATTGTTGCTGCTACTGCAAAAATTCTAAGCTACAACAGATGAGTATTTATAGTCATAAAACCCTAGACCTAGCCGACATAAAGACATGCTAGCAGATTGACTAAAATACCCGAGATGTGAACTCAGCTTAGCTGACTCCACCAGACGTAACCTGCTGACATTGCTCTGCTGACTTTTGCTCAGCTGACCTTGTCCTGCTGAGTTAGCTCTGCTTAGTACTCAGCTCTAATAAAAGGTCAAGTCATATTTTTGTACTTGGTACATTGCCCTAGTGGATACCACTAGGGTCTACCCTGGCTATCTAGTGGGGAGACCAGGGTTCGATCCACGTTTGAGGCGTAGTTTAAAAAATGGGTGTGTTCGTCTTTCATCTCCGGAAAAGAAAAAAAAAGAAGGAAAAAAGAAACATTCCTTTTTTTTTTCCCAGGAGAAGGTGAAGGCATGTTAATGGCGAGAAGTGTTGAACCCCCGCGTTCTAGGCCCTCGGAGAGGGGGATAAGGCCGTACTCCATCTCATTTCATTTTATTTTATTTTTTGGGGCAATTAGAAAGGGATTTTTATTGTGGATTAAGAATCGAACCATGAGTCTGCAATGGCATGATGTACCATCAGTGTCGGATTCAAAATTAATTATAATAAATTTCAGGCAAAATGATTCGAAAGTTAATTATTTTTACGGGATCCATCAGAATGGGGTTCGTAATTATTTTTCAAAGTTAATTTTATTTACGGGATTCGAAATATTTTTTTTTATAGATAAGATGTAGAATTTTTAATTTTTTAACGGGTCTGCAGACTCTATTTGCTATATGGTAGATCAGCCTATGTGTACCATGGTTCATTTTTTTTTTTTTTTTGTTGTTAATTCTGTTCTTTTATTTTTCTTTTGTCCTTCCTGTGTATAAAGACAATGGCTACTTGTAGAGTAAAGAATAACAGTGAATATATTTGTTATATTGAATGAATAGAGTACTCCATGACTACACCCTTATATCACCAAGGTGGTTACAACCACTACACATATCCCAATACAATCAACACTAGATATGATGATGTGTCACTAGAATAGAGCTACCCAATAGATAAATGACAAGTGTCATAACTACATTCTATTCTTTTCAAATTTCTCTCAAACGAATATGTGGGTGAGTAACATTGAGTTTGTGTCTAAATACTTCAAATGAGGCTGTAGGTAGGGGTTTTGTGAAGCTGTCTGCAATCTGCTCTGTGGATGGCACAAATCTGATCTCTAACTCTTTATTCAAAGACCATGTTCGGATGAAATGCACATCTACTTCTATGTGTTTAGTTCTAGCATGATAAACAGGATTTTGAGCTAGAGAACTTGCCCCTGTGTTGTCACACCACAGAACTGGGATGCCAGGTAGTTTGAACTGCATTTCATGTAGCAACTGACTGATCCACTTCACCTCTGATGCTAGGTTTGCTAAAGATCTATATTCTGATTCACAACTTGATCTTGACACCACTGTTTGCTTCTTTGAACTCCAAGAAATGAGAGCATCACCTAGATAAACACAATACCCCCCTGTTGACTTTCTATCAATAGGACATACAGCCTAGTTAGCATCTGAAAAACCATTCACATCTAGTGTTTTTGATGGTTTAAACATCAGTCCCATGTCTAAAGTTCCCTGTATGTATCTCAACAGTCTCTTTAACCCTTGCCAATGTGAAGTGTAAGGGTTTTGCATGAACTGACTTAAAGTGTTTACAACAAAGGATATGTCCGGTCTTGTCAAAGTCAAGTATTGTAAGGCACCAATTGTGCTTCTATAAGCAGTAGGATTGTTTAAAGGCTCACCTTGCTGTGGCAAGAACTGTGTTCCAGGTACCATTGGTGTAGGACAAGCATTCAGATGTTCCAGATTCAATCTCTTGATTAACTGGGATGCATAATAAGACTGACTGAGATGCAGTCCCTCTGAGTTTCTGGTTACCTGCATACCCAGAAAATGGGACACTTGTCCCAGATCCTTCAAAGCAAACTTGGAGTCAAGTTGTTTAATGAACTTTTGAATTAGGCTTGGTGAATTCCCAGTGAGCAAAATATCATCAACATAAACCAGAGCAAAGAGGACCTGATTTTCCAACTTGAACATAAATAATGAGATATCACACACAGACTGAATAAATCCCCACTTCAGTAACTGCCCTTTCAAAGCTTCAAACCAAGCCCTAGGGGCTTGTTTCAACCCATAGATTGCCTTATTTAATTTACAAACATACCAAGCTCCGGATCTTCAAAACCCTCTGGTTGATCCATGTACACCGGTTCTGCAGGGACCATTTAAATGCGTTGTTGATGTCAATCGATTGATGTGCCAATGCATAGAGATACAATATAGCCAAAATAATCCTAATAGTTGCAAGTTTTGCCACAAGACTAAATGTCTCTGTGAAGTCAATCCCATAACTCTGCAAGTATCCCTTTGCCACAAGCCTTGCTTTATGCTTCAAAATGCTTCCATCTGGTCTCAGTTTCAGTTTATACACCCACTTGCACCCCACAATGCTCTGATCAGGACTAGGTTTAACCAGCTCCCATGTTCTATTATGAATCAGAGCCTTGTACTCATCAGTCATTGCTTGTTTCCATTCCTTACTCACCATAGCATCTGATACACAAGTTGGTTCTGTAGGGAAAGTATGAACCCTAGCCAGTGAGACACTATAAATTTTAGGTTTAAATATCCCACTTTTAGACCTGGTTTGCATGTGGTGAGATTTGACTCCAGTAGTTATAGGGATGGACTCATTTGTAGTGACATTCTCACTTTGAGATGTCCCAATGACAGATGGTGACTCTGGTTCTGTAACAAGTGGTGATGCAGAATTGGATGTGATTAGTGGTGAAGATGTAACAAGTGGTGAAGGTGAAGCAAGTGATAAAGGTGAGGGTGAAGATGACGTGTGTGTAGCATGTGGTGATAGATCAGATGGTGTATGACTTGGTGCATGGGAAGAATTATTACTTGTATCTGTTGTTTGCCCTGAACAACTCAAGTCTGGTGCTGGCTCAGTCACAGATGAATTGTTGTGCCCCTCTGAATGAGCTAGACCAAAGGGTAGAGGATTGGTGAACAAATCAGGGGTGCAAAGGATTTGTTTGGAAGGTCCTTGAGTAAATCCTTCTAGAAAGGGAAAGTGGAACTCATTGAATTTCACATTATTAGAGATATAAATCCTGCCAGACCTGTCAAGACATTTGTAGCCTTTATGCTGAGAACTGAGGCCTAAATTGACACACTGTGTGGTGTGATACTGAAATTTAGTAGTTTGAAAGGGTCTCGAGATAAATGGTACACAAAGACACCAAAGACTTTAAAGATTGAATAATCAGGTTTCTTACCAAATAGACATTCATGTGGAGATTTGAGATTCAAAACAGGGGTTGGAAGACAATTAATGATAGATACAGAGGCTTGGAAACTGTGCCACCAGAAACTGAGAGGCATAGATGCTTGGGCCAACATTGTCAATCCTAATTCTGTGATGTGCCTGTGCTTCCTTTCTGCCCGTCCATTTTGGGCATGATCATGTGGACAAGGATGCCTAAACACTATCCCATGTTGTTTAAGAAATGGTTCAAGGGTTCTATACTCACCCCCCCAGTCAGATTGAATGCACTTAATGGAGGTGTGAAACTGAGTTTCAACCAAAGTTTTAAATTGAGTGAAAGTATGAAAGGCTTCAGATTTGGCTTTTAAGGGAAAAATCCATGTGAATATAGTATGATCATCTATGAAATGGATGTAATAGGTATATCCTTGATGGATTTAATCAAGGCAGTCCCCAAACATCTGTATGAACTAAATCAAGTAAAGCAAAGAAAGATGAGAAACATAAGATAAATGAGGTAAAGCATGAGATTTTCCAAGTTGACAAGCATGACAAAAAGTAAGCTTTTCATTAACAGAGGCATTACAATCACTCAAGATTTGACTCAGAATTTTACTAGAAGGGTGGCCAAGCCTTCTATGCCATACATTAGAATCTTTATTAGGATCAAGAGCATCTATAGACTTGCTAGTCCTAGACCTACTAGATGCTTGACTGAAAAACACAGCAGGAAATTGGGAAGTCTTGGATTGAAGGGAGATCTCTTTCAACTCACTGTCCAGAGGCACTATCTGATACAATCCATCCTTGAGTTGTCCCTTGAGCATTGGTCTCTTTGTTACCTTGTCCTTAACAAAACACTGATCATCAGAAAACTCAACAAACACATTATTATCAGATACAAGCTTAGAAAGACTGAGAAGATTTCTGGTTATTTGAGGGACATGAAGAACAGTATTAAGAAGAAGTGGACCAACAAGTGTGTGCAGGACTGTGTTACCAATGTGTTCAATGTGCAAATGTTCACCATTTCCTACAATTAGTGTATCAAAGCCATGATAAGCAGTTCTGTAATTCAGATTACCCAATTCTGAAGTAACATGGTTGGTGGCTCCACTGTCTAAATACCAGGCATGATCTGCCACAGAGCTGGGAGAGGCAATAAAAGCAGAAGGCTGGTTAGTTCTTGATGGACCACTTGATTCTGGAGGTTGAAAATCTGTCTCAAACCTGTGCCAACAGATAGCCACAGTATGTCCATTTTTACCACAGAGCTGACATTGAACCCTAGGACCTCCAGTTCCAGGATTCCTTCCACCATTTCCATGTCTTCCTCCTCTATTCCTTCCACCTCTAGTATTTCCACCTCTACCTCTATAATTTGGACTGGATCCTGCCTGTCTAGCCCCAGTCCTACCAGAATGCCCACTGTAACTAGCAACATGAGCAGAGGCATTCATGGTATGCCCTTGAGCTGAAGGATTAAATCTGGCCAATAGCCTTTCATGAGTAATAAGTTGGGATTGGACATCCTGCCATGATAGTGAACCAATCCTAGCTGTAAGATTGACAATAACAGCTTCATAGTCTTTATCCAAACCACCTAGAGTCGCCAATATCAGCTCAGATTTAGAAATGGGATAACCAGCTGCTGTTAAACTATCACTATAAGACTTCATGGTGGCAAGATAATCTGCCATCGATTTAGACCCCTTTTCTGCTCTAGTGAGAGCACTCTTGTACTCCAACATTCTTGATTCAGACTGATTATTGAACAAAACCTCCAATGTCGACCAAGTAAAGAATAACAGTGAATATATTTGTTATATTGAATGAATAGAGTACTCCATGACTACACCCTTATATCACCAAGGTGGTTACAACCACTACACATATCCCAATACAATCAACACTAGATATGATGATGTGTCACTAGAATAGAGCTACCCAATAGATAAATGACAAGTGTCATAACTACATTCTATTCTTTTCATGTAGACAGGATGTAGAGTTTTGTTGTAGTAGTTGTTGTTGTTGTTGTTTTGTTTTTTTGGGAGTTCTGTTGTGTGAATTTTTATTACCTACTTCTTTCTTTTATATTTACCTGTCGTAGTTGTTAAAGCTAAAAATTTATTTTTATCTGTTGCAGTTATATTTCTAAAGCATTTTTATTGTATTTTTTCTATATCTACCATTATTTATTAAGGATGAGAAATTGAAAACAACATTACGTTAATTATATTTAAGGGATATTATTGTCATTTTGATATTTTATTAAAACATTAACTACGCTTTTTTAATATGTGTGATTTTGACAGGTGTGACAGTTAAATGGATACGGAAGGAGTTCACCCGATGAATTGTTTTTACCTGCCCCCGATGATTATTTTAGTAGGTATATCGGTATTATCTACCTATCTATCTATACCACCTAATATATATAGTAGTAAGAAATTGCCCACGTGTCAGGCT
This sequence comes from Gentiana macrophylla, assembly GCA_026214975.1. NCBI lineage: Eukaryota > Viridiplantae > Streptophyta > Magnoliopsida > Gentianales > Gentianaceae > Gentiana > Gentiana macrophylla. The sequence continues at coordinate 189,651,981 of CM047805.1, read as the reverse complement.
TAGATTTTTTCTCAGAGTTTTGGGCTAATAGTTTCAAACTCGGCGCGTAAGTGATCATCAATGTGATAAATTTTTAACTGGCCCAAGTCTACTACCTTGTACGTTGAATTTTTAAGGTGGAGGTACATATGGGCGGGTTGGGTGAACCGGCGGGTCCGGTCGACCCGCCGGTTAGGGACGGGCCCGGTTGGGTTCAAAAAATGACAGGTTGGCCGGGTTGTGTAACCCGGCGGGTTGGACGGGTTTACAGGCCGAGCCGGGCTGAAACGGGTTACGGTTTAGATCACGAGTCATTATATATATACATTTTTTTTCTCCTAACATCAAATGAATTCGTAAAAAAAAAAATATTTTCGAATCGCAATAAAACAATTTAGTTTTAATAGTCCATCGTACATGTAAATATAATAAATAATAAATTGTTTACTTAGATTTTTACTATATTTATTAATTTTTTATAAGTGTCGTCTAAAAGAACCAAGACTGAGTCCACGCTCATATATAAATTTTTTTTTCGTAAAAGTTACAAACAACCAATTTTTTTTAAAGGAATCACTTCTCCGGTTGTTTCATCAGTAAAATCTTCTAAGCGAAAAAAGAATTGAAAAGCATTCACAATAGTCATTGCGAAAAAATATATTTCGAATGTGATAAAATACACGAATTTATTCAGAACAATTTCAAATCACAATTCGAAATATATTAATGATAATATGAGAGTTATAAGAGAATTGTGAGGGAAAAAAATGATGAAATGAGTGTGTTTTTATAGTGTGGGTGATAGTTAAAAATAAAAAAATAAAAAAATTCAAAAAAATTCAAAAAACTTGAAAACTATACGTTGGGCAAAATATAAATAAAAAAATATTATGAAAGAAAAAAAAAAAAAACAGGCGGGCCGGGCCGGGCCGGGTTACAATTCAGGCCGGGTTAACTGTCGGTTCCGGCCGGGTTGGTTGAACCGCCGGTTCCGGGCCGGGCCAAATCAGAAACCGAGGCAACCCGTTGACCCGCCGGCTGTATGACCCATCTACCCGCAGGGTCAAAACCGGCCAGGCCGGTTTTCAGTTCCAACCCGCCCATATGTAGGTGGAGGTGGAAGAGAGAGAAACGGAAAAATGATTGCTTGGTGCCAGGTCGCAATAAAAATACAGATTTGTATTCCACGTGTCCCGCTTCCCCTCCTCTGTTATTCACTTGATGATTCTCGACACCAAAGTATCATATATCTCTACTTTATTCATCTGTATTTCTGTTGTGTTTATCTTTTAACTTGTGGTGAACAATTTCAATTTTTTTTTTCCAGATCACTGCTACTCAAAGATCTCCTATCATAATGTTCGACAGTCTCAAGATTAGGTAAGCGTTATTTTTTTTAGTGTATTTCGAAACTAATTTTCTAGGGAGGTTCTAATGGCACCACAATTGAGTCCTTCGTTAATAAAATTAAACAATATAATCCCTCCCCCTCAAACTCACCGACCTCCATCTTCCTCTTCTGAGAGAGCAGCAGCTAAGAGAGCACCCACAGAAACAACTATGCTCCAATGGCGGAATCCGGCCGGCCAACCTCCCAAACCACCCCTCTTATGCGTTTGCGGCCTTCTCTCAGGCCCACGTATCTAGAAATCGAAATCGTTCCACCCTCAAAATGGGAAATAACAGCAATATCAAACCACAAAAAATGGCCCTTTCATTTTCGCGATTTGCAAGTGCGTGGGGAGAAGATTTTCAGATTTAGGCATGGATATTTGAGGAATTTAAAGGTTTGCAGGTGAGGGGTGGGTTGATTTTGGAGCATTTTGAGAGGTGGATTTACCAAAAAGGAGGGATTGGGGCAGTTGGGGAGGAGGAATGGGCGGCGGCTGGGAGTGGGGGAAGAGGTTTTAGGGTTTGAGAATTGAAGAAGATGAAGGAAATTAATATGTTAAATGCATGGAACAAATCAACAAAACATTGCAAGAACATGGTCGGGAGTTGAAGGACATCAAAACAAATGTCAACAACACCACAGCCACATTCCAATCGGCAATACAGAATCTTGAGACTCAAGTAGGTCAATTGACCGAAAATGCTAATACCGCACCAATTGGAGGCTTGCCGAGTAACACCGTGAGAAATCCTAAGGGTGTGAACGCTATCTCCACAAGAATTGGCATGTTGGTTGGTAGTGACGTTAGGTTGAAGAAGAGAGTTGAGGATCATGGATGAGTAAAGAGGATGATATGGTAGGAAATGAGAGTGAAGTGTTGGAAAGGTGTCCTAAACCCAATCGGGTTGATATGATCAATAAAAGCACTTATGTTATTATATATTGTTTATCTTCATATTATTTGTTGTATATATATAGTAACGTCCCTAGTATCAAACTGTGATAGAGAAACCATGATAGTGATTATGGTTGATGAGATCTCTAATCATTATAACAAGATTGGTACTTAAATGTCTCTAGTCTTACATATTATATTATCAAAAGGGACATTGATAGTATAACCAGACTAGCACGTATTGGATGTCTTCTATCTTTTAGAAGATAGGGATAGATCTCGTCTATCGAAGTGTAGGGACACTTGGGATCATGCGTGGGCGTGTATTAGAGAATGCGCGACGTTAGGATCGACTCCACTTACATTAAGTGTCACACTATGTGGCGGTTGTGTAATTATCCATTTGACCGGAGTCTTCATGGCATCACAGTGTGGATTGTCATGCTTTGACACTATTGAGATTTCTCCTAACCACGGGGCGGTCATGCGGTAGTGATTGGGCATGATATTGAAGCATGCGGAGTATACATGATTGGTCGTCCGGGAATCGCGTATCCTATGATTGGGATCGAATATCCGAAATGGCCTTCTTATAAGGAATGTCTAGCTCTCGAGAATCTTTGCAAAGTGGGAGTAAATGTGTTATCCCGAGAGAGCGTGATATCCAAATTATAAGATACGATCGTAAATGTATTGACACTCGAGATACGATCGTATGGATATTGTTACAGCGATAGGATTGTAAGTTACACGGTAACTGCTTCACATGAAAGGTAGTAGTCATTGCTCTTGACTCTTCCGATAATTGGGGGTCACGGTGTGTTGCTAGACGCTATCCCGTGATCGTTAGGTATGAAGGGCATTTTAGTAAATTGCACTTTGTGTCTACGACCAACATACTCGGAAGCCTATCGGGTCACACACATATGAACATCGAGTCGGATTAAAATGCGGTTATAGTTGATAACCAAATAAGGAAAGTTTATCTCTAGACTATAAAGGTTATAGTGGTAAATTAATATGGTGGTATTTATTTGTTATGAATAAATAAAATACAAGATATTAATTATATACAAATTATGTTAATTAAAAAATATTCTGGAAGTCAATCTTTTGGGATATGGGGCGCCACTTTTGATGTGTATAAGATACACTTGGATTGTGCATTTTAATTAATAAGATTGCCATAATATTAATATAAGATATTAATTGATTTTGGAAAAATAGATTTATGCTAATAAGATAATTATATTCAATATAAGATATTGACAAAATAAATTATAATTAAAGAGATAAATCAATCTAGTTGATTTTCCTTATTTTATTGGAAAAATGTTTTCTTCTCCTACACACTAATTGGGGCGCCACCTCTAGCTATAAATAAGAGGTGGGTGTCAAGCTCTTTTGTACATCACAATTGCAAGAGCTCATAGTTCTTATGTAAAATAGAGAGCAGTCCATAGTGAGTTTGTGAGGGAGGAAAAAAGCCGGTCTAGCAACCGGAGTTTTCCAGTAGCAATCCAAGGAGGATTCCGGCAAGGGGTTCGTGTGGATTAGCGATAGAGGCCGGATGCGTGGACGGCTTGCGCATTGAACTACTCTCCGTTGGCGGTCAAAGCGACGATCTTATAGATCATCTGAGGTATAACCGTCGAACTACTTAACGTGTTTATTGCATTAAACGAAGAACGATCTAGAAAAAGGAAATCAAATTTTAAATTCCGCTGCGTTAAACTAGTGATTTCCTAACATGAAGATCAAGTTGTTGGGGAACAAGAGAATGAGGCTCATAAGCGAGACGAGGAGGCATCAAAAGCAACTAGCAAACGGGACACAACCACTTCCACTCCTCAAAGGAAAGGTACAAGTAGCAATGATATGAATGCTTCTTCTACACCTTTTGATTTGAGCACTTTACCTTTCCCCCTAGAGGTCCTAAGAAGGATGTGTTAACCAAGAGTCAAAACAAGTTTCTTGACATTTTGCGCAAGGTTGAGATAAATATCCCTTTGGTTGATGCCATAGCTAACATGCCTTCGTATGTTAAGTTTTTAAAAAGGGATATTATCCAACAAGGCCAAGATGGATGAGGTTGTGTGCCTAAATGAAGAATGCTCCGCGGTCTTTCAAAACAAGCTTCCGCCTAAAAAAAAAGACCCCGGATGTTTTTATATCCCTTGCACCATTGGCTCTATTAGATTCCCGAAGGCTTTATATGACCTAGGTGCTAGTGTGAATCTCATGCCTAGGAGTATCTATGAGAGGTTGGGCCTAGGTAGGTTGACCGAGACCAATATGACTTTACAAATGGCCGACCGGACCCTTAGGAGACCTTAGAATATTGGAAGACGTGTTAGTTCAAGTTGATAAGTTTGTGTTCCCGGCTGACTTCGTCGTGCTAGATGTTGTGGAGGACTCTAGAAATTCACTCTTGCTAAGAAGACCTTTTCTTGCCACCGGGAGTGCTAATGTAGATGTAGCAAAATGATATTACTATGAGAGTGGGGGATGAGAGTGTGACCATGAATGTGTTTGATGCCATTAAGTACCCTCATGATGATATAGCGGAATGTGATGAAGATGAGTCTATATATTCTTGTGTTTCCGAAGTTGCTAACACACAGGGATATCAAGAGCCGATGGAGGAGTGCTTAATGAAGTCTAGCACAATTCATGATGATAATGATGAATTGTGAGAAGAGGCTTGTGAGTTGGAGGCAACACCTTTTCTTGAGGCGTCATGGCATCAATATTTGGAGCTTGGCCTAAACAGTGAGAAAATGAAGCCGTCTATTGAGGAGCCATCAAAGGATTTGGAACTAAAGCCACTCCCGGAGCACCTTAAGTATGCTTTTCTTGAGTCCGATTATTTGCTACCTTTAATTATTTCTGCGGCACTAACATCTTTGCAGGAAGAAAAGCTAATGAAAGTGCTTAGGAGTCATAAGAAAGCCTTTGGATGGAAGATGGTGGATATCCGGGGTATTAGCCCCGAGATTTGCAAGCACAAAATCATATTGGAAGAGGATGTGAAACCGGTGAGGCAGTGTCAAAGAAGGCTTAATCCACACCTTCAAGAGGTGGTGCGTAAAGACGTGGATGCTAGAGCATGGAATCATCTACGCCATCTCGGATAGCGAGTGGGTAAGCTCTACTCAAGTGGTGTCTAAAAAGGGAGGTATGCCTGTTCAACCTAATGAAGACAATGAAATGATCCCTACCCGCTTAGTTACCGGTTATCGTGTTTGCATTGATTATCGAAAACTGAATGATGCCACTGGGAAAGATCACTTCCTTTTGCCTTTTATTGATCAAATGCTGGAGAGATTAAGTGGTCACGCTTTTTATTGCTTTCTTGATGGTTTTAGTGGCTATTACCAAATTTGCATTGATCCTAAGGACCAAGAGAAAACTACATTTACATGTCCCTATGGTACTTTTGAATTTAGACGGATGCCTTTCGGGTTGTGTAATGCACCCGCGACATTCCAAAGATGCATGACGGCTATCTTTGCGGACATGATTGAGAAATTCTTGGAAGTCTTTATGGATGACTTTAGTGTATTTGGAGACTCCTTTGATGATTGTTTGAGTAATTTCGATAAAGTTTTGTAAAGGTGTGAAGACACCAATCTTGTGCTTAATTGGGAAAAGTGTCACTTCATGGTAGAAGAGGGCATAGTGCTAGGCCATAAGATTTCACATAAAAGGATTGAAGTTGATAGAGCCAAGGTTGTGGCAATTGAAAAATTGCCCGTCCCCACGAACTTGAAGACCCTTCGGGCGTTTCTTGGTCATGCGGGTTTCTACTGACGCTTTATCAAGGACTTCTCCAAGATTGCTAGGCCACTCACGCTTTTTCTCACTAAAGACACTCCCTTTGTTTTCACTCAAGAGTGCGTTGATGCTTTTCACATGCTTAAGAAAATATTAGTGACCGCACCTATTCTAGTTGCACCTGATTGGTCACGAGAGTTCGAGGTAATGTGTGATGCTAGTGACACTGCCGTAGGGGCTATTTTAGGGCAGAAAGTAGATAAGATATTTAAGTCTATCTACTACTCTAGTCACACACTTAATCCCGCACAATCTAAGTATGCCACGACCGAAAAAGAACTGCTTGCCATTGTTTTTGCTTTCGATAAGTTTCGGTCGTATTTAGTGGGGTTTAAAGTGATAGTGCACACCGACCATGCTGCGTTGAGGTACTTGTTTGCAAAGCAAGAGGCAAAAACCCCGCTTATTGCGGTGGATTTTGCTTCTTCAAGAGTTTGATGTGCAAATTAAGGATCGGAAGGGTTGTGAGAACGTGGTGGCGGATCATTTGAGTCGTATGACACTAGATGAGGAAGTGAAAAGGTTCGAGAGGGAAATTAATGAATCATTCCTGGATGAGCAGTTGATGGAAGTTGATGCGATGCTACCGGTGAAAAGGAGTGCTCGTGAGCCACGGGGTGGGTATGGTGACCCGTGGTATGCCCTTTTTGTGAACTATCTTGCTTGTGGTTATGTGGATCCTAGTTTAAAGGATTACCAGCGCAAGAAGTTCTATAATGATGTTCGATTCTACTTGTGGGATGATCCATATCTCTTTAGACGTTGCTCGGATGGCATAATTAGGAGGTGTGTGCATGATAGAGAGATTAGGAATATCCTGACGTTTTGTCATGACCGGGAAGCCGGTGGTCATCTAGCAGGGGATAGAACCGCTCTCAAAGTACTCCAAAGTGGCTTTTATTGGACAACTATCTTTCGTGACTCTTATGCCTATATGAAAGCTTGTGATGTGTGTCAACGGGTAGGTAGGATCTCTGGGAGAAATAAGATGCCCCAAAAGCCCATTTTAGAGTGTAGGGTGTTTGATGTTTGGGGACTTTATGGGACCTTATCCTTCATCATATAACAATAAGTATATCCTTGTTGCCTGTGATTACGTGTCAAAATGGGTAGAAGTCATAGCATCCCCGACTAATGATAGGAATGTGGTAATCCGGTTTATTAAGAAGCACATCTTTGCTCGTTTTGGGGTACCACGTGCTATTATTAGTGATAACGGTAGTCACTTCCACAACCGCCCTTTTAACACTCTTCTAACCAAGTATGGGGTTAAGCATAAGTTAGGGACAACCTACCACCCCCAAACTAGTGGCCAAGTGGAAGTGAGTAACCGGGGGATTAAGCGTATCCTTGAGAAGACCGTTAATTCACACCCTAAGGATTGGGCCAACAAGTTAGATGATGTGTTATGTGCCCTTAGAACCGCCTACCAGACCCCCATAGGTATGTCCCCTTACATGTTGGTGTATGGGAAGTCTTGTCACTTACCCGTAGAGCTTGAGCATAAGGCCTATTGGGCCACCCGGTTCCTAAACTTGGATGATGGTTTAGCTGGTGAGCGACGTTTAGCACAGTCATGTGAAGATTGAAGAAATCACCCTTTAATTGATGAAATTGGGAATTGGTAGTGTTTAATTGTTGTTGTATCGACGAATTCATGTCTTAAAACTTGTTCTTAATGCTTGAATTAGACTGTACACCTAGTTCATGAATTCACACACCACTTTTATAAATGTATGTTGAGAAGGGGTGTGAGAAAAGAGGTTTTAAGTTCATTTCTTATAATCAACTGAGTGGTTTAGATTGATTAGGGAGTGAGGTTCATGAATTCACACACCACTTTTATAAATGTATGTTGCGAAGGGGTGTGAGAAAAGAGGTTTTAAGTTCATTTCTTAAAATCAACTGAGTGGTTTAGATTGATTAGGGAGTGAGGTTCAATCGGTTGTGAAATCGAGCAACTCTAGCGCGTTAATCTTGTTCCGGTCAGTTAAATCCTTAAAGGCGGACTGTTAAACGGGGTAAAAGGTACTAGGTTGTTGCATAGCGTCTAGTACTATCTTAGGAGTTTGCACCAATGAACAAGTCGATATAAGCATTAGGATGGTTGGTTGGTAGTTTCCATTCCCAAATAATCGATTAGATGGGCGAAAGTATTCAATTGGATCGTGATTTGGCTATGTCACTTTTTCTCTTTCTCACTCGTTTAAATATCGTCTTATCATAATCAAAACTTGAATGCACTTGATTAACCTAAACTAAGCATGAGAACGACTTTGGTATTCGATTGATTCCTCGTGGGATACAACCTTGCTCTCCACTATAGTGCTTCTGACCCGGTACTCTACCGGTTAAGGTTGGTCGTTTCTATTTTGGTCATCAATACCCAAAAAATGTTCTGGCATTATACATTGATTGTGAAACAAGTACGTCGTAGTAGCTGAAATCTGAAATTAAGAACGGCCGTCTCAATTAAGGATAGGGTATCGACAGAGGCACAACCCACGTAGAAGAGGAGCTGCTGTTAGGCAGGTAGCTTACAAATTTTGTGGTTGCATATACAGCCCTACGCATTTCTTTCATCGTTGTCGTTGTTCTATTCAGATATACTGTAATTGGATGTGAGTATTATCCTCTTTTTTTCCTTACATATTTGGATGTGAATATTATTATGGTGTTACGATCTGTATGTTTTAGTCATTTGCTCGAATTAGGCTTTTCACGGTTTATTGCTGGCTGCAATAATTAGAAAATAACTCTCCCCTGTTTGTAGTGAGGTGGAGTAAGATTGTTTGACTATTATTCTATAAACCACAAGATTGACACAATATAGAGTTGTGGCAAGCTTGATGTGTAGGCTAAGGGAAACATTATTATGAAACGTTATCAGAGCGTAAAGACATAGTTCAACCGAGAATCGCACCTTACATCCCACTGTCATAAATAACAAAGTAACAAGTAAATCAAATAAGAAAAAACATCCAAATTATATCTAACAGCAATATATTCATTTCTATCAGCTTCTTGTGCAACAATTTATGCAGATACTCGCCACCTAACGATCTACGCTGTAGAGTGTTTTGTGTTATGATTATAAAGGGATTGCTTACCAATGTTTTTTTTTTTTTTTTTTTTTGGTGCATGCCGCCCTCAGTGCTAAATAGATCGACTTCTGTATATTTCTTCTTAATGGTCCCTTTTAACTAACTACACTAATGACTACATTTTCAAAAGATTTTAACATTATTCTGGGCAAAGGCCTTGCAACGCAAGGCCAACCATCACCAGTGTTTTTAATATACGAAAAATATTAAATCTTGTGAGGGAAATTTTAGTATGGTATGTCCACATACACTGAAGTGATGTGAAGGTGTATCAGAACCAAACAGTTTATATGCCCTACCATCACTTCGTTGCATATGCACATACCACACAAAAACCTCCCATCTTGTGGATCCGCCACAGTTTTAGAAGGTAGTTGTTGGAGAAAAATGAATTCCTGTACACACTTTGCCGACATAAGAAATCAGTTGTTCGATTAACTGATGTTGAACTTGATGGAAATTCATCAAACCCGATGAAAAAACATCGAGTTCAGGCAATAATAGAGTTTCAACGACAGTGATGAAGATATAATCGGAGTAGTTATATTGAAGTTGTTATAGCCCCCTACACACTCCTACATCCTATTTGAGAGAGAAAAAGTGGAAAAACACATACTGATGATAATCAAGTAGTAGCCCCCCCTCCACCCCCCAGCCAGGGGCCTTTCAACACATAATCCATTGTGTGTGATGTCAATATGAACATCATAAAAGGATATATTTGCAGTCATCATTCATAAATTATGTTCATATAGCTAGTGTTTCAAAAGAGCCACATACATTCGATTTTTCTGACTCGTGACAATCAAAGGGTACAATGGGAAGGAAGGAAAGATCATTCATATTAGTCGAAAAAAGAAAGAAAGAATGGGGGTATAACAAAGAAAGAGCCAGCCTTGTCTGTATATCCAACATGCTATAATATAATACTCTACCAAGCAGTAGGAAGTAGTAACGGGACCGAAGAAAGCAATAAGAGCAAAAAGAAAAAACATGGGTGAGTAAGTACTTTTGCATCTGAAGTAGGGGGTGCAGGAGCAGGAGGAGGGACCACACCAGAAGAAGCAGTTTCTTTTGAGCAAGTATATTTACAACGACTAGGGCGAACAACCCTGTAAACACCGCTGCTGGTTAGCAAGTAGATGTCTTTATTATTATCCTCTCCAAATGAAAATATGTATTCCAGTGCTGGAAGTGAACTTCCAGGAACAAATGTGCAACTTATTGGTGAATCGTGAGCACAAGTGAAAGAAATCTCGTTTTGAGTAAAGCCCCCACTGTTCTCGGGGTTTTCGATACCATACCATAGTGCTCCTGCATATAGATCTGCAAATACATACCTGCAACGTAAAATCAATATAACAACTGCATCTTCACCACAAAAATTTCTGCAAAAAAAAAAAAAAGAAAAAAAGAAAGACAGAGAGCGAACCCTCCATTTAAGCAAGGATCGGTCATGGATCTGTAGAAATATCCTCCAGTAATTGATGCTGAACCTTCATTCTTGTTTACAGAAGAGTGGTTGTATCCCATTACTGGGAGAATGGGGTTAATAGAATTTGAAGACGTGTTTCCTCCAGGTGAATTTGGAGGAACGTAGGGATAAGGCCCCTCACGAGCACGCCACCCGTAGTTTCCATCTTTTGTGATCAAGTCGACTTCTTCATATTCATCCTAGAGGAACGAATAACAGAAACAATGATAATTATCGACTTCAGTGATTCACAGGAGGATATATATATGATTTCCACATTGCAACACTACTGCCAGAGTGCCAGTGCCATGATAGATAATTAATTTAATTACCTGGCCTACATCTGCGCACATAAAGTATGAGGGCCTAGCCGAATCAAAGCTGCAACGCCAAGGGTTTCTTAAGCCTAAGGCCCATATTTCTGCCTGCAAGTCTTTATCTTCAGTATATGGATTATCCCTGGGGATGGAATAGTTTCCCCATAGACCGAGCCGAGCGATTTCTGAGGCACCTGTGGTCAATTTTCAAGATAGGATAATTGGCAGCAATATCAATAAACTTGTTGCACATTTAACTCCCTTTGGGCTCTCTCTTCAAGATGTGTTACAGTATTTATCAGTGAGAAACCAAACCAAACCAAATAATAGAAATATATCGTTCAAATCTCAACGGTACAAGAAATCGAGACATAACCACAGAGTCCAACATTTGCTTACTTGGCATGTTATCCACGTCAAGCCTCATGATCTTGCCTAAAAGAGACTTTTTGTTTTGAGAAAAATTGTACGGATCACCTTTATTTCCACCGTCTCCCATCATAAAATATAAATATCCATCCGCAGGTCCAAAGATGATCTGGCCCGCATGATGAGCTGTGAAAGGCAGCCCCATGGTAAAAATTCTTCTCACTTCAGTTGGTTGAGCATTTTTTGCCTAATAATAAGACAACAAACATAACAATCTAGTTAATTAGTAATCACCAAAACCAAGTGAAACAGAAAATAAAAATAAAAAAGAAGCTATTTTTTTCATGTTGTGATGTTTACCAAGGAAGCTTGTGATGAAGTACCGTTAACCGTATACTCTGCTACTACACTTTGAAATTGGCATGGCAAAGAACCTGAATCAGTTGGTAAGTTTGCTGGATTACAGTTCACTTCCGAGTTACAGGAACATCTTCCTCCACATTCAGGGACCTTTGTCTTGTCACAGTTGTATGATACAAAGAAACGACCATTTGTTAAGAAGTCAGGGTGTGTAGCAATACCCATCATTCCAAATTCAGTATCGAGTGTAACTTGATCACTCAAATCTAGGAAAGGATTGGATTTATCGACCCCAAGAACTCCGCCTGATTCTTGAGCTGGAATGGTTGCAAGCCAGATTACCCCTGGCTGATTAGAGAAGAAAGCACGATTGGAGCCATCTGGATGGGGAACCATGTTAAGGTAAGAATCGTTTCCAATTTTCTCCAGGCACATGCCACTTGGAGGAGGGCTTTGAGTTCCAGTAAGGTTCAGAGTCACAGGCCCTCCGTCAAAACACACAGAATCATCACCAGAAGCTGCACCAAAAGCATTGCAAAAATCTGTTTCTGACTGCCAAACATCAGCCAACTTGGTAGCATTACTATTCGCTCGACTTCCAAGGCCTCGTGATGGAGGATTGAAGGGTGTAGTGCTCATGGATACAGTTTGACAAGCTCCCCATACTTGTGAACAAAAGCTATTAACAGCTTGGTTGCTTTTAGTGGAGTTTGTTGCAACTGTAGAGTTACAAAGAGCAGGAGATTCTCGAGGAGGACTGGAACCAATCCTATACAGCTCAGCTGAAAAAGGATCACATTTCTGGAAACGGAGATGATATAACAAATTTAGCGCCATACTCAATCAAGTAATATTCATCTGATATTTAAAACGAAACACTTCCATGTATACATATTCTAACTGATTAAGCTAATCACGTTTTTGAAGCTTTCATACCAGATCTAGCAAGGCACAGTTAAGTGTTGTTTATTTTTTTGACTCTAAATATGCCTACTTTTAAGCTCTTCATAAACTTTACATCATATCTTATCAGCAAGAAATTAGTTTCTGCACAAGGTAAGAATACAGATATTCTCTTCATTCTCCACATTGTAATTGACACTGCAGAGCTTTTCAAACAATAACATAGAAATATTGCATCTGGAAATATCAAAACTGTCAGGGACTTCAGGTTACAAATTCATATTGACTAAGACGAATCCATAAGGAGAAACAGCCAAAATGAGAAAGATCAAAGAAATAAGAAATCAAACCCAAGGAATATAATCTTAAGAAGAAAAAAATGCGGATTTTATTTTTACTTACAGCGCATAGTATGGATTTGACAATGGAAGCACAAATGGGGTCAGATATATTAATAGCTTTGAATTGATTCTGAAGCTGCAACTGATCATTGGAATTACAGCATGAAGTTCCATTATAAGGGCAGAAAGGCAAAGAAACATTCTGAGGTTGGGGTGCTCCTGTTTAAAGCAAAAACAAAATCAGCCCCCAAAAAGACACAAAAACAAAAAGCTAAGAAATCATAAACTAATCATTGTGAAAAAACATTAAAATCACTAAAGAACATACTTGAATCTGTACATAAAGGAAGTGAGAGAGAAAGATTCAACAGCTGCAGCAAGCTCAAAAGGAGGAGAAAACTCAAGTGGGTTCCTCCCATGTGCCCCCCTCCTAAAAAAAAGTCGGATACTTTGAAGTTTGAACTTTGTCAACTGTACAAAACTGTTTTGCCTTTCATGACTTTGCTATCAATCAAGTGGGGTCGAGACAAATCAGCATCATTGACTGACTAATCTATTTCTCTCAAGAAAAAAAGACAGTAATGTTTTTTTTCTAAAAAATCTTGCAGCAAGCTAGCACAAATATTCTATCTTTGATGAACTTGCTGGCTTATTTTTAGTTGGCAGTTAATGTATTAGCCATATCAAGTTCCAGAAAGAAAAGGGCCTCCCTGTATATTATCACTTCATAAAAAAGAGAAAAAAAAAAAAGAAAAGGGTCTCTCTCTAACTGTCTTTTTCTGGCTGACAAACACGAGATCAGTTTGACAATTTCTTTGACAATTATCCATTGAAAAGAAGGTTCCTTACAAATGTTGAGATTTAGCAGAAAACTATTAATTAATAACTCAAAACTTGAACCGAGTCGAGCCAACCCCGTCGGACGGACATAAGTCACAAGTAAAATTGCAGAGTATGTTGGACCTAGGAGTTCGATTGTCTTGATCGACTCCTCTTAGCCAAATAAAAAATAAAAATTGTACATACATTATCTTGCAATTTAACTCTAGGTGCAAAACAATGAGGGTCCTTTGGCGTTAGGCGGGCTCATCAGTTTTTTTAGACACCGTTATTGACGTCGCAATCAGTATGTTTTTAGATCATTGGTGAAATTAAAACACATGAAATGAATTTATATACAAAACTCGATTCTAGAGAGGTTGAAAGCAAATCTTGATTTCTATAATATTTCTAAATATGTTGTCATTAATAGTATCCAATTTTTTCACCCCTAAAATCAAGTCTCTAAATTTCAAATGGAAGATGATGCATACACACAAAATAGCGCCGATGTTTAACACGGAATATGATCTTAGCCATACAGAAAAAAACCTAAAACAGAAAAAACACACCCCTTTGGATCACTTTTTCTGTGCATATTTTTTGCAGAAATTATGTGCCTAAAATTTCAAATTTTGTCAATGTAGTGCCCACTCCCTTATTACCACTCAATTGGCTAAATTCAAGCCCACCTCCTTGTCAGCATTTTCAACTTATAGTAAGGGACACATTGATGCTATTGTGCGTTGCAGTGGAACAGAAGAATGGCGTTTCACTACCTTTTTATGGCAATCTAGGAACGGAGGAGAGAGAATCCTGGTGGAGTTTGCTTGGATCCAGGTGTAACAAATATTACGCGGCGGAATCTTTTTTCAAAACATGTTGTATATCACCTATCGATCTCCCGATCATCTAACGGTAAATGACATTTTCCAATACTAAAGCCCAAAAAACTAATTAATGTTGGGTTTGTGCAGCCCAAATTTGTGGAGACTGGGTTTCTCTACTGCCCGATGGGCGACGTGCACCATTCGCCTTGATAAGAAATTACCAATGAGTAAGGGGTTTTTCTTCTTTTTTTCTTCATTCTTAAAGTCTCGGTATTCGGAACCTACTGGTCCGACTAATTCGGAGTTGGGTCCGGATCGTGTCTGCAGAGTCTGACTCTTATTAAGAGTTTCTGACTAAGAAATTTTTCAACATGACGCCTCAGAGGAGTTAGGTTATTCTGTAATAATTATTACTAAGCCTTAATCTGAATGAAAAGATGTCATTTATTAATATCGGATAGCTGAGAATATTTTTTTGTAATTTTTCTTTATGTCATATCTAATTTATATCGGACATCTAAATTTCTGATATTTGTCTAATGGTATATTCTATGTGTTTTTTCCGAAAAAAATTGTTTATTCTATGTGAAAATAAAAAAGGTATACTTGTTGGCCAATCAGGACATAAAAATTAAATAGAAATACTAGTAAATAGAAAGAGTAAAACGAAGCCGGTTGTAACTACTAGGGGCTAACCAGGGTTTCAATGGGGAGACCCAGGTTCGAGCCCCGCCAAAAGCCCCCGATTGCTCTGTATATTTCTACTTCTGCTGTGTGCTGATCTCATCTTGTTCTTTTGTCTGAGAGCTGTAGTTTGTTCCTTGTTTGAGCTGTTGTACATATGGGTAAGCTGCTTTAGAGTTCCCTTATTTCTCCTTATTTCACTTTTAATTTGTCTTGACAACACTGTTGAATGGCACACCTCTTACTCTGTTTTGATTTTTAGTCTGGGTTTCTATTGTTTAGTTGTTAATGCTGCAAGTCTGAAACTGCGAAATTCGCGTATGATTTTTATGAACATGACTCATAGTTTTCATTGTTCGATTCCTCTTGCTGGAATTCCCATCATATTGCTAATATTGTGTTATTTGTTTTTCTTATATTACTACTTCTTATTTTGTTCTGTGTGGTTGCCATTTTGGAAGAAGCCTTTTTTAAGCTTTTCCTGAGTTCAGCTTCACCATTGCCTTTGCATTTCAATATCTACTATTTAAAGATTAGCTGAGTCTAGGTTTTTTTCTTTTGCTATGCTATCGTTCTTGGCAGTTGAATTGATTGTGTGACGTGATGAGCTAAACCTTTGATTCCTTTTGTAATGTGAGCTTAAACCTGCTGATTGTACTAGATTCTAAAAATGTAATTGATGGATTTTGTTTCAGGTGTTACAAAGGGAAAAATAAGATCAAAGAAAAATCGAGCAGCATCGGATCTCAAAGTCGAAAATGAAGTTTTTTTTTTTTTTTTTTTTGAGAACTTAAAATGAAGTTTCTTTGGGTATGCTATTCATAGCTTATTCAGAACACAGTTCTATGTCCTACTACTCGCCAAAAGTTTGACTTTACAATCTTTTATTTAGTGATATGTACACTTGCTGTAAAATTTTCAAACCAGGTATGGAAGTATATTCATTATGATTCCCATTTCTCTACTAAGTAGTAGCTCAAAATTATAAATAAAATAAATAAAAAAAAGTTCAAATGAAATTTTTATATCAAGTAAGCATGTCACTTGATAAGATGGTGGCATGATAGCGTTCTTGTTCATTTGCTCCTCACGCTTTCTTTGGCCCGGACAAGTATCTTGCAATGTTGTTTGTCTTATTTTTTACACCTTGGATTCATTACTTTGTTGGCCCGTCGCAACTTGGTTTGCATGAGACACCTCCATGGGGAATTAACTTAAACCTTTTTGAAATGGAAAGTCATGCTTACAGTTGCGTTTTTCTGAGTCTATATATGATTTTCATGTTTTCCTGTAAAAACTGGATATGTGCTAGAAAGTCCATGGTTACTAGACCTTGATAAAAATTTCCAGAGCACTTTGGGCCTTTGTTCGGCTTGGCCAACTCCTCGCTACTGGACTGTTGATCTTCTATCGCATTGTATAGTTGTGCAGTATTCTGTTTGCCCGATACATATGCAGCTTTTGTATGGAAAGGTCACTTCACAATTTCCATGCCTTTGTTCTGACACCGGGAGATGGGAGGAAAAAAAGGCAAGAGGATCTGCTAATATTGTAAGAACATACCGCTCTGTTACGGAATTCGTTTGACCTCTTAGTATGTGTCACTGGTTTGGGAGATCTTTTGTGAACTTTAGTGTATAGCCTAGTTATCCTGTTAGCTGAGCTGACTAAAAATGTTATTACCTAGCTGTCTCGTGTAATGCAGATCATGAAGATGTTGTGGACAATACGCAAGTTGATTACGACCCAAATGAGTTAACAATGGGAGAAACTCGATTTGGTTGATAGCAATACAGCTAAACCTCTTGAGAATACAAAATCTCCTCTTGACACAAGACCTCCAAGTGCGGACTCAATTCATGTTCTGCTTAAGCAAGCATTACAGGCTGATGACAGGACACTTCTTGTGGACTGCTTGTATAGACAAGATGAGAAGGTCGTTAGTAGTCTGGTGCTATTATCAATTACATTTTTTTTTTTGGTTGGGAAAAATTATTTTATGTACACGTATGAAAGAAACTCGTGTTTTCCCCTTATTTTGTAATAGAATGTTTGTCCATTCATCCCACAGGTCATTACAAATTCTGTATCTCAATTTAATCCGTCCGATGTTGTTAAGCTTTTGCAAGCTCTTGTGCCTATTGTTGAGACAAGGTAAAAACTGCTTTGGCACTGAATTACTTTTTGACTCTGCCACATCTTCCTAATTCTGTCTTTCAAAATATTGCTCATCTTGAATGTAATCATTTATTTATGTTCAGTTATTGCACTTTTTTTTTTTGTTTTTGGAATATGTTTTATACATGTTATTTTTCATTTGCTTTTGGTGTGCCCCATTCAAAACTTGAAAGAATTGGATCATGGTCTTTCTCAGTTGAGCTTCTCTTTTCTTCCTTAGAGATCAACTGCAGTTAAGAATGGTGATAAGTTATTGAAGCCAACCACCCTTTCTATTTGACTGTCTCCTTGTATATTTACATGCTGCTTTTATTTATTTTTTGGGGAGGGGGGAAACTGCAGACTTCAAATTGTTTGTGGAAGAAGAACAAGTGGCTTTAATGAAAAAGACGTTAGGGGGACTTGCTTGTTCATTTAAGTCCATGTTATTACGCAGATAATTTGACAGTTAAATCTAATGTCAGAGGAGCTGTGCTGGCTTATTCTATTCCATGGCTAAGAACTTTACTTCTCCAACATGCTGGTGGAATAATGTCGCAAGAATCCTTTTTTAATGACTACTATATATATCAGGTTAGTGTTGAATGCCTAATGACTACCCTCCATTTTTTTTAAAAAAATTTTCTTCATCTCTGAAGACAAGTATTTTCTGAATTACTCAATGTTCATCCTTCATATCTTATCTTGCATCCCAATGCAACATGGATAGAGACATAGCCTTGATGGATAATCGTTCATGACTTTTATATGATCATATCCAACTCTAATTTTTGCTTAGATGGATTTAATATCTTCTAAAGCAGCTTTTTTGTATCTGTTATCTGTGTTTAGCTTATAGAATCTAGAGCTTCAACTTTCAGCCAAGCCCTTCACCTGTCAAGCAGCTTAGACTTGTTATATGCAGGGGTAAGTTGTGCGAGCTCTTGTTTCGAATATTTTTACATGCCATTGAAATGACATTGGCTTAACAAACTTTTTTGGTTTGTTACTGCTGCTCATCATCAGAGGGCTGATGATGATGATGAAGAGGGCGAAAACGAGAGCATAATACCTGCAATTTATCAAGATAAGGATGAAAATGATGAAGATGGAGATACCATGGAAACGGAGAGTGAGGAAGATGATGAACCAGCAAGTCCTAATAGTTTTATTAGTTCTGAAGGCATGAAATAGATATTATTATTATTATTATTATTATTATTGTTAAAACACAGACGAGAAGCTTGCAGTTTAAGAAAGAGAAAACAGAAGCAATGCAAACGTAAAGTATGGCGAAAATTGATAAAACACAGAAACAAAGAGAACACGGTGATTTAACCTAGTTTCCGGCGTTGTGCCGACTACTCCACGGACAGAAAAGGAGATATATTATTATGTACAGAATTACAAGGTTTTCACAAGTGTGTGAACAACACTCTTGAAAGACACACTCTTGCATTGATTACAACATTGGTATTTATAGACACATTTCCCAAACCCTAACTGCCAAAGATCTTTGTCGGAATTGTCATAAATACCCCAAATGTGGACCTTAGCTTTAGCTGTTATCCAACAGATGAAACTCAGCTCAACACTGACTTTCCCAGACTTGTAACCAACTGCTCAGATGTAGAACTTAGCTATAGTCAGCAAAACTTAGCAGACCAGAACTGACTGCTGACTTCAGAAGAAACTCAATTGCACTTCATCAAACTGATTTTCATAGAACTGAATATACTTAACTAAACTGACCATCATACTCAGTCTCAGTTTTCCAGATTAGTTCCACCAGATTATTCATCAGTTTAGAGATCAAGTCACTAAAACTGACAAATCTCCACCTTGACTTGAACTCTCATTCACAGTCAATCAGATTGCATAATCAGATGTACTTGTACCAGATTCATTTGTCAATGCCAGGATGTACAGTACCAGGCTTTTCCTCAGAATCCACTTAGTCGATCTGCCCTCAACTGAGTATCCAGTTTTCAGTTTACAAGCTTTGAATATTCAACAAGTCCATACACAATTGAAACTTGCTCTGCTGAACTGGTTTAGTGAACATATCAGCAGGATTATCCTTGGTGATGATCTTCTTCACCACAACCCTCTTCTTATTTCTCAGAAAATGATACCTCACATCAATATGTTTGGTTCTCTCATGATGAACAAGATCCTTAGCTAGACAAATTACACTCAAACTGTCACAATAAATCTCAGCTTGATCTTGATGTAGCCTCAAATCACCGACTAGTACCTTCAACCAGATACCCTTATTGGCTGCTTCAGTAAGAGCCATAAACTCAACCGATGAGTTGATAAAGCTATTGTTGCTGAAGAGTTGCTTTCGGTGACAATGAATTCCCAATGTGAAAACATAACGATCATAGATTTTCTACTATCCACATCACTGCGATAGTCAAGATCACGATCGTGTGATCGGTTCTTGAGTATCACCTCCATAAATGAGACCAACATCATTTGTACATCTAAGGTACCTGAACATTCTTTTCACAGCTTTCCAGTGTTCCTTTCCAGGTTGAGCCATAAACTTGCTGACAACACTGACTGCCTGAGCCAGATTAGGCCTAGTGCACACAATGGCATACATCAGACTGCCAATTGCACTAGCATAGAGAACTTTTGACATGTATTCCTTCTCCTCTGCTGACTGTGAAACAAAAACTGACAAATGAACATTTGATGCCATAGGAGTATCTATTGGCTTAGCGGTGACATGCCAAACTTTGACAAAATCTTACGTCAGATATAGCCATGCCGAGGTAAAAGCAGCTTTTCCGACTTCTATCTCTCAGGATCTTCATCCCTAAAATTTTCTTGGTTGCACCCAAATCTTTCATTTCAAACCCAGCACTGAGAAGGTCTTTCAGATACTGAACATCATACTTCTTCTTTGCAGCTATCAGCATGTCATCCACATATAACACAAGATAGATGTATGATCCATCTTTTAACTGACTGTTGTAAACACAACAATCATAAGGACTCGCTATAACCCAATTTGGATCATATAATCATCAAACCTTTTATACCACTGTCTATGAGCATGTTTCAGTCCATACAAGCACTTCTTCAACTTACACACAAAATCTTCCTTACCAGGAACTTGGAAACCCTCTGGCTGAGTCATGTATATCTCTTTATCTACCTCACCATGTAGAAAAACTGTCTTCACATCTAACTGCTCAAGTTCTAAGTCCTGATGTGCCACCATTACTAGTAACACTCTGATTGAAGTATGTCTGACTACTGGTGAGAATATCTCATCAAAGTCCACCCCTTCTTTCTTAATGAACCCTCTTGCAGCCAAACGTGTCTTATACTTAACTCCTTCTGGCTCAGTTAACCCTTCCTTTTCTTGAAGATCCATTTGCATGTAACAACTCTCCTATCAGCTGGATGTTTAACAAGATCCCAAGTCTGATTCTTCAGTAATGACTCAATTGTTAGGAAATCTATGCGGGAACGCTGCGGAATTCAAAAATTTATTTCCTATCGACCCAAGATCGACTTCGTTTAAGCAATAAACAAATAAGCTAGTAGACGGTGGTTACCTTGGTTGATCTAAAAGATCGATGCTTTGACCGTCTAAGGAGAGTAGTTCTGCATAGAGCCGCCCAAGTGTTCGGCCTCTACCGCTAGTCCACATGAGCACCCCACCGAATCCCATCATGGATTCTTTATTGGAAAACTCCGGTTCTTTAGACCGGCCTTTTTTCCTCTCTCCAACTCTCCAAAAGATGCTCTATTTTACACAAGAACTATTAGTTCTTGGAATTGTGATGTACAAAAGAGCTTGACACCCACCTCTTATTTATAGTAGAAGTGGCGCCATATCTATGTGTGGAGGAGAAGAAAAAAAATTTCCAATAAAATAAGGAAAATATAATTGATTGATTTATCTCATTTATTATAATATCTCATATTAAATAAATCTAAGATATTGTCAATATATCATATTGAATATTTCCAAAATATTGTCAATATCTTATATTGACAATATTTATCTTTTATTATATTACCATAAATTAATTTACACATGTGTATATATCACATATATATAACACACATAAATCTATTAATATATATATTATACAAACATGCGCATGCATAGTACCAACTTGCACTTTTGCACACACGCACTTATGAGTATTATATATATATATATATATATATATATATATATATATATATATATATTAATATCCAATATTAATATTTGGTAACACCATTAATTAAATTCTTGTAATCCAAGTGTATCTTATACACACACAAATTGCGCCACCTTAGCCAATAAATTGGCATCCGAATATTCTTTAATTAATTAATATAATTAATATCTTGTATTTAATTTATTCATAATAAATAAATACCACCATATTAATTTACCACTATAACCTTTATAGTACGAGATAAACTTTCCTTGTTTGGTTATCATCTATAACCACATTTTAATCCGGCTAGATGTTCATATGTGTGAGACCCGATAGGCTTCCGAATAAGTTGGCCGTAGACACAAAGTGCAAATTATGAAAATGTCCTTCATGCCTAACGATCACGGGATAGCGTCTAAAGCAACACACCGTGACCCCAATCATCGGAAGAGTCAAATGCAATGACTACTACATTTCATGTGAAAAGCGATTACCGTGTAACTTACAATCCTATCATTTGTAATAATATCCATACAGTCGTTAGTCGAGTGTCAAAACATCAACGACTGTATCTTATAATCTGGATATCATGCTCTCTCGAAGTAACTCGTTTACTCCCACTTTGCAAAGATTCACGAGAGTAAGACATTCCTTATAAGAAGGCCATTTCGGATATTCGATCCCAATCATAGGATACGCGATTCCCAGACGACCAAACATGTATACTCCGCATGCTTCAATATCATACCCAATCACTACCGCATGATCGCCCCGTGGCTAGGGGAAACCTCAATAGTGTCAAAGCATGACAATCCACACCGTGATGCCATGAAGACTCCGGTCCTAAGGATAATTACACAACCATCACATAGTGTGACACTTAACCGTGTAAGTGGGTCAGTCTAACGTACGCATTCTCTAATACACGTCCACGTACAGTCCAAGTGTCCCTACACTTCGATAGACGAGATCTATCCCTACCCTTAAAGACAGAAGACATCTAATACGTGCTAGTCTGTTTATACTATCAATGCCCTGTTTGATAGTACATCAGCCTAGAGACATTTAAGTATCAAACTTATTAAAGTGATTA
This sequence comes from Gentiana macrophylla, assembly GCA_026214975.1. Taxonomy (NCBI): domain Eukaryota; kingdom Viridiplantae; phylum Streptophyta; class Magnoliopsida; order Gentianales; family Gentianaceae; genus Gentiana; species Gentiana macrophylla. Next base: position 189,629,251 of record CM047805.1, on the reverse strand, counting down.
AAGATCTCATAAACCATAATCGCCTATCATGGTTTCTCTATCACAGTTTAATACTAAGGACGTTATCATATGACAATTCATAATTGGTTCTTTAAAAGAACAAATATATGACAACAGAAAAGTCATTTAATATATGTATAAACATAAAGAAATAGTAGAAATGATCCGACCCGGCCGGATCCGGTCCAACCCGATTGGGTTTAGGACACTATTTCAACATCAATTTCATCTCCCATGGCAGCAAGCCATTGAGATGCTTCAGAACATGTCACTGCTTCCCTGAAAGTAGAAGGTTCAAAACCATCCACTTCTTCTGCAACTTGAAGTGCGTATCCAACCATATCATCAAACCCATACTTCTTGGGAGGTACCCCAACATTGGATCTTCTAGCTCTGCTGACAGCTATACTCTGCTGACCCACGTACTCAGTTTGACGCTCAACTAACTGGCTTGGATTCAGTAACCAGATCATATGAAAACTGACTTGGATCAGTTGATTGTTGCATTCCAACTAACTCCGCCTGAAGTTCCACTCTATCATCGGTTTTCTCGGTTTGACCTTGGTTTTGATTTGATTATCCTCCCACATCGATGAACCGAGTATAGAATTTTCATCGAAAACTATATATCCGCTGAGAATAACTCTATTTTCTGCTGATGACCAAATTCTATAACCCTTAACTCCATCACCATACCCCACAAACACTTCTTTATTGGCCCTTGGTTCCAGTTTCCCTTCACTGACATTATAGTAAACTGTGCTTCCAAATACCATTAGAACTGAGTAGTCAGCAGGCTTGCCTGACCACATCTCAATTGGTGTTTTGAGACTGATCCCTGTGTGAGGACTTCTATTGATTAAGTAGCAAAATGTGGTTACAGTCTCTGCCCAAAATATCCTTGACAAACCAGTATGAGAAAGCATACATCTTGCTCTCTCCAGAAGAGTTTGATTCATTCTTTCTGCTACACCATTTTGCTGAGGAGTATTCCTAACTGTATGATGTCTGGAAATACCCTCAGTTTTGCACAATGTATCAAACTCAGTCCAGCAGAATTCCAGACCATTATTTGTACGAAGCCTCTTGATCTTCTTCCCCAACTGATTTTCAACTAGAGCCTTCCATTGCATGAAGCTCTTGAATGCCTCACTTTTGTGTTTCATTATCACCACTCAAGTCATCCTTGAATAGTCATCAATAAAGGACACAAAATATTTGTGACCACCCAATGACTCCACCTTTGATGGCCCCCAACAATCAGAATGAATGTAATCAAGTGATGACTTTGTTTTGTGTTCCCCTTTTAAGAACTTGCTCCTATGAAGCTCCCCAAACACACAATGCTCACAAAAGTCCAGATTCTTGATCTTACATCCCTTAAGAAGATCTTTCTGAGAAAGAACCTACATCCCCTTTTCACCCATGTGACCAAGTCTCATGCCCACGCTTTGTAAGTGTGGATCGATGAATCTAAGTGATGCCACAAAGCAGCAGAACCAAACAACAATCGACCTTGTAATATATACAGAGTCCCTTTCTTGACTCCCTTGAGAACCTCAACTGAGTTTTTATAGACACTCAGCACACCACTTTCCCCCTTAAAACTGAAACCCCTACTGTCCAAAGAACCGAGAGATACCAAGTGTTTGGTCATTTATGGATGTTGGTCCCAGAGAAGGGTAAAATTATAGTCAGTCGGGAGGGGGGTGAATGACTATACTGGAGTTTCAAAAACTTTTCTCAATATAAAGGCTTTTGTGCAGCGGATAAGTCACTTCTTAAAATGTTGATTATTCAAAGTAGGATATGCAATCACAAATATAATATACAATGAAGTAAATCCTGTAAAGTAAAGTGCTGAAAGTAAAATAGACACAAAGGTTTATAGTAGTTCAGGGTGGTGTAATCCCTTAATCCACTCTTCTCATGTGATGATTAAAGGAATTCACTATTGTTTTCACAGATACAATTGCACGATTGTCCTTTGCTACTCAAGCTTCACAATCTCCAAGACTGTCACTCCCTGGTTTAAAAGGCTTGAGTGACTCAGTCTTCAACACTGCTCATTGGGAACAAATCCTTCAGTAGCTATCACAAACACAACTCCTTCTTAGATGGCTCTGATTGAGTTGCTTGATTGGTGTGAATTTGATTCATAGATGTTGTTGATCAATCTCAGTACTTGATGTGGAATTTGAGTTCTGATTGCTGAGTTGATCTATAGATTTTTCCTTTAAGTTCAAGATAGAAGGCTTTTCAAATTGACCGAGTTTCTGCTTGTTCTTTTTAGATTCAATCGTTGTATTTCCTGTCTGTCAATGCCTTCTATTTATAACCTTGATAATCCTTGATTTGAATTTTCATCCGTTGGCTATTTAATGTGGGCAATGATCTTTGATTTAATTCTTGATTCCCCCTTAATAATATTCTCCTTGATTTCAGTGATCCGGATTTTCTCCAAACGTTTATCACAAAATCCGTCTTTGATTGATCCTTGATTGAGTATGCATTTAATGCTTGATCCTCTGAATCTTCCTTATTATCTCACGCTCTGAGTAAGTATAAGTGATATACCTTACTCAGTTGTTCCTTTACTTGACTGTTGATTGAACGGTTGAGTGTTTATGCTAACTTAGCCGTTTAGTTCTTCCTTCACTGCTTTGTCTTTACTCAGCCGATCACTTTGCCGGTTCACTGCTTTCTTGATTTCTTTGAGTTTACAAGATTCCTTGTACTTCACTGATCCTTGATTTGGTTGAGATCAGTGTACACCATATTTAACAATAAATTTCATCACTAGAAATATAACGTAGACTTATCCAGGGTCATCACAGACTTCCCTGGTTATAAGTCACACCATATGTCTTCAAGCTTCTCTGCTGGTACTTGGCTGCTTTCACTCTGCCGGATATCTGTTTTACTTAGCCATCCTACCAACTAGTACAATACTTGTCTGACTCAACTTATACAACATGTCAGACTCTAAGTAAAGACTTATACAGAGATTTCTAGCTTATTTCAGATTTGCTATAACAGCTAGTATGACAATCATCAAAACAAAATAAAACGTTCCTAACAATGGAACATGTCTAACTTCATTCAGTTTACATAATCTTCCATCATCTGTCCTCAACTGAACCGAGCCAATCCCAACTATCTTGCAGACCTTGCTGTTTGCCATAGATATATGACAACCATCTATCTGCTGAAAACTTGAGAACCACTTTCTGTGAGGGCAAATATGAAAGGATGCCCTAGAGTCTAGAATCCACACATCAGTTTGATGTGCTGACTCTCCTGGCACTAAGACCATGTCCTCATCTCGAATCATGCTCACCGCCACACAGCAAATTGTGTGTGAATCGTTTCATCTTTGTTTCTTCCTCTTTGGACAATTGGATTTCCAATGTCCATGCTCCTTACAATAATTGCAAACATCTGTGGATTTAGGGCCTTTGGACCTTGTCTTCTTGGAATTTTTCTTCCTAGACTGACCATGCTCTTTTTCACTCGCACATCGACTATCGGGTTCTGCGGCTGATTATCTGCCCCCAGGTGCCTTATGTCTCAGGTCACGACATGTAAAGTCGACCTTACATCCTCTAAAGCAAGCTGTATCCTTCCCAACTATGAAGGACTGCACAAAGTTCTCATAGGAAGTCGGGTAATGAAACCAAGCAAAACCAAAGCAACATCTTCATCCTCAATCTTAACATCAATATTCCTGAGATCAAGTAATATTGTGTTGGTGATCAATATGATCTCTCAACTGAGTCCCCTCATGCATCCTCGGGCTAAATAGCCTCGCTTGGCTGAAGAACTTGTTGGTCAATGACTTAGTCATATACTGAGGCTTTCAAGCTTTAACCATAACTTGGCAAATGTGTCTTCCTCAAAGAACTTCGTGATAACATCATCAGTCAAGCACAACATAATGGTTGAATGTGCTTTCTCCTCCAGACTGGCATAATCTGCTGAACTGGCATCCCCTCTATCAGATAAAGGAGTCCACAATCCTTGTTGCTTTAACAAGGCTCGCATCTTGATTTTCCACAAACTGAAGCTGTTCCTCCCTGTAAATTTATCAATCTTCATGTTCATTGTTGACATCCTTCTAATTAAAGAACAAACCTTTGATCACAAAATCCTAGCACCGGTCATCGGTCTTGGTAAAGATCAACTATGTTCAACCTGCAACTCCTAAATCTTGAACCTCGCTCTGATACCAGTTTGTTTAAACACAGACGAGAAGCTTGCAGTTTAAGAAAGATAAAACAGAAGCAATGCAAACGTAAAGTATGGCGAAAATTGATAAAACACAGAAACAAAGAGAACACAGTGATTTAACGTAGTTTCCGGCGTTGTGTCGACTATTCCACGGACAGAAAATGAGATATATTATTATGCACAGAATTACAAGGTTTTCACAAGTGTGGGAACAACACTCTTGAAAGACACACTCTTGCATTGATTACAACATTGGTATTTATAGACACAAATCCCAAACCCCAACCGTCAAAGATCTTTGTCGGAATTGTCATAAATACCCCAGATGTGGGCCCCAGCTCCAACTGTTATACACCAGTTGAAACTCATCTCAAAATTGACTTTCCCAGACTTGTAACCAACTGCTCAGATGTAGAACTCAGCTATACTCAGCAGACCAGAACTTACTGCTGACTTCAGAAGAAACTCAATTGCACTTCATCAAACTGACTTTCACAGAACTGAATATACTTAACTGAACTGACCATCATACTCAGTCTCAGTTTTCCAGATTAGTTCCACCAGATTATTCATCAGTTTAGAGACCAAGTCACTAAAACTGAAAAATATTATTATTATTATTATTATTATTATTATTATTATTATTATTATTATTATTATTATTATTATTATTATTAACTTTTCATATTTAATGAGGAATTGATAGGTTGATGATCGCCCACATCCACCGTAATCAACAAATTTCAGATTAGAGAAAATTTATCTCTCAGGAACCAAAACTTGTATTTAAGATAAACTTAGCTTGTTACTGAAAATGGGATGTGATTTACAAAAAAAAGAGAAGGAAAGTGATATGCCTAAATTCATAATTCTGCCCACGGATCTTTATTCGGGTCCCTCCGACCCCCAAAATAGTGGATAAAGGCACCGGCCATCACAATCCGCAAAGTCGCAAGCCGTCGGCCTGCTCCAAGCCTTTGGTTCTATGCGACGCTATCAGGCTAGGGGGCCGGCCCGCGAGCCCCAGGTTATTAGGTCCGCCAGCGACTTCGCCCATGACAATTAGAGGAAAAGACTACCTCTGGTTTGGCAAGACAAGGATATAAAAGATACAGAGATCAACGAGGCCATCAGGAGCGCAACCTATCGGCTCCGCTACGAGCCCGCTACTGTAGATAAATATCTATTTTGTACTATATGTCCTCATTTGTAAATAAGCCGAGCTTTAGTCGGTGGCTCCCCTATAAATAGGGCAGCGTGTAACCATTCAAAGGAGAGGATCAATCAATAAAACACAAGGCAAAGCTAATTTGTCCACTCCTTCCTCTCTTATTAAGCACCACCACCGGAATCCTCTAGCACCGCCGAACACCACCTCCAAACACCACTTTAATACATTTTTTATAGTCAGATATCCATTATATAAACCACCGCTAAACACCGTGATAATTTCGACATCATCAGAAAGGATTGAGGCGGTTTATATTGAGGACATGGTGCCTGGCTCCGTTTGGTTTCGGACTGGACTGGATCCATTTGAGTCATGAGAGAGAAAATAAAATAAAATAATGTAAAGTAATGATTATAAGGTTGAAATGTTGTATTAAAGTTTGTGTTGATGAAGAAATGATTGGTGAGAGAAATATTATATTGATAAAGTAATGGTTGAATAGTGTAGGTGGTGAATAAAATGAATTGATTAATATTATTTTATTTGTTGATGGTGAAATGATTGGTGAAATGATTGTAAAATAATAGTAAATAAGATAGTGGGTGAATAAAATATTAAGTTGGATCCAAATGGATCCAGTCAGTCCGAAACCAAACGGATTAAAGACTTTGTTTCCATATTTTGGACTTCCCATGCAGCCCATAATAAAAGACTAAAAACATGAATCATCTTTTTTACATAGTTGGTGCAGCTATCCTTGAAAATGAGGCACCATTCCAATAATACATACCAAGGGATGGGCGCTGTACATCCATTCAGTGGTGTAACCAACTTGATGTATGTATTTATGTGGGCAACTCACATGAACCCACTTGCAAATATATTAATACGATACTCTAACAATCCTTTATTAATAAAACAAATAGTCTGACTCAACTATGGAGTCATAGTAACACACTTCACATCATTAACGACAGTTTGAAATTTATTGATCGATATAATTGTCACGCTCCCTCAATTTTTTTTTTGTCACACTATAATTATTTATATAAATATATACACTGTCATAAATATTTAACTCAATATTTTGTGACTCGATCACTAAATTCTAGGACAAGCTCGGCGAATGGAACATGCTAGGTTGATCACATGGCGAAACTTTGGAAAATCCAATTAGCAAGGCACTCAATTCTTGAAAATGAATATGCCATTGGCAATGGCATAATAAAAAGCACCACAATCATAACTAAATATTTCAAAATGTAGGTTGTTGTGTTGCTTTTCTATTATGTGTTATATCGTCTAGTGTTTGCTTTTTTTTGCTATGTTTTTAGATATATCTTGTATCCACGATACTATTGTTTTGTTTTGTTCTTTTTTACCCTTGAGGGGTCCACGGTATGTAGAACCATAATTAGCCTGACTATATCAAGAGTCGATCTTTAAGTACACACATAATTTGATTCTTACTTGGGGTTTCGATCTGACCAGAAGCTCTTTAACAATATTTGCTCACCTTAGGAGTATCAAACTTGCGGCCTCCCAGAATATTCCCATGCAACTTATCAATTGAGCCTAACTAGTGAGGGGGTTTTATTATATTAGGGGCAGGAATGCGAATTGAACCCGGATTCTCATCGGGAAGTGCAATGACGGTATCACAAGGCCAAATTCGATTCTAGTGTTTTTTATGACATTCATCATAACATTTCGTTGTGCGAGTAGTAAGGTTCTTTTGAAAACCTCCTGAACGTGGAAGAAGTTTATTAAATGACTACTTAGACAATGCTCCCCTCCTATATTATTCAAGCCTCATGCCTTTCTTAGTTACCAAGAAAGAAAAGAAAAATGACATGGGCTAATTGGCTGAGTAGTCATTTAGCAACAATTTCTTGGCTAAATAAGCCAACCTATATTGCTCACGCCTTCAACTTCCTTCTTACTTCATCAATGATGGCAACAACCATTTTCCTCCAATAGAGTTGCCACAACACAACTCAGTCTGTGGTCGTTTCAGCCACCAGACAACCCGCGACTGATGTACCTCAGCTCAGGCCAGAAAATGGTCGGAAAATTGCGGCTTTGTTCAGGGGTAGGGGTTCAAAAATCGTGTCCCCTACCTGCTCAGGCCAGAAAATGGCTGGGAAATCGCGGCGTTATTAATGGGGTAAAGTGTTTAGGGTATATTTTACTATATTTTCGGGCTTAATCCCTAAACAATTTACCTTGTTTTTAAAGGAAATAAATGAGAAAAGCATGTTTTTAACCAATAAATTCCTATAATGGTTATTGAGAGGTTATAATTTAATTATGAGGAAATATTGGGATTAAATGTTATTTTGTTACACATTTTATTATTATTATTACTCGATGACTTGGTGTAACAATAATTTTGCAGAAAATAAAGAAATGCAAGGGGATATTATTTATTGAGAAGATTTATGTCATTCAATCAAGGATTTCAAAATAAAGAAGAAAATCGGATCAGCATTTGAAGAATAAATCAGATCAGAGCGAAAGAGTGGAGTGGGGAACACGGTATACGAAGCACAGTGTGAACGGGCTCAAGTGGTACGCTCGGTCGACCGAGCCGTGCTATTCGGTCGACCGAGCCAAGAGGTTCGGTCTACCGAGGCTGCAGAAATTAATCCGACGCGTTTTCTAGATCCTTCCCTATGTCGGCCGCAAACTCCTATATAAGCAGCATCCATTGAGCAGAAACAGACATCCAGAAACATCAGAAAATTAGTATATCAACTAGCAATAAATTAGATTCATAGATAGTCTTTCTTTTATTTTTCTTTCAATTTCAATTCAGCAAATAAGGATGTTTTTGAAGAAGATGAGTGGCTAAAGTCCCGAGGCTAGAACCACCAATGTGAAGCCACCATCACCGGAATAAACAAGGATTTTTGCATTTATTCGTTCTAGTAAGTTTCTTGTTCTTCCTTCATGTTTTGAATTGTTTATGTGCAATGTGTATGACTATAATATTTCTTCTAACAAACGAAAGTTGAGGGAGAATATTGTTAGATTAGGATTTTATATCCATATCGTTGTTCCGTAAATTCGTTAGTTGCATCGAGAGGTGGACTAGTTAACGGTGTTAAATCGAGAGAAGAAACGCTTTTTTAGTAGATAATAATCCAAGGCTTGCAAACGAATGTGCGTCTTTCTTGTTAATTTCGGTGGGGTGGTGGATCAACGGTGCTTCTAGTTGTTTAATTATAATTGTTACGGAAAGATTTGTTACGTGCTAGTTTTTATTTTCAATTTTCAAACTCTTTGTTTTATTGTTTTTTTAATCCAAGATCGTAATCATCAACCTTACAAAAGAAATCGGAAGCAAAAACACTATTTTCGTACAAGTCCCTGCGGATACGACCCGGTTTCATCACTATAGCTGCGAACCTTCGCACTTGGGGTTGACATCGGTTTTATTTATTATATATTTTATCACTCCTTTGCATAAAACCGCAAACAAGTTTTTGGCGCCGTTGCCGGGGACTTGGCATGGAAAGTTTTCGTTTTCAGTCTCTGTAATTTCTGGACGGTCGCTAATTCCGGTGCGTACTAATCTTAAAAAATAAAATAAAATAAAAAAAAATTCAGTTCGGTCGACCGAACCTGACCTCTCGGTCGACCGAGAGTTATTTTATTTTTTTTTCTTCTTTTCTCTGTTTACGCTCGTGATAGTCTTACGATTCGCTCGCTTTTATTTGCGTTTTTTGAACTCGCTTTGAGTCACATTTTAGTTTTTAGTTGTTGAGTCTAATTTAAGGATTATACTTAATTTTTAAAAAAAAAATTAAAAATTAAAGAATAAATAAAAAAAAATAATTTATTTTGACCGAACATTTGGTTTGAACGTGGTTTATGCAAACTCGAACTCACGGGGACCACTTTTATATAACCCGAGCTAGAGCGAACCATCGTTCGACCGAATAGGCGTTTGGCTCGACTCGCCGGATCGACGGACGAGGCAAACGATCTGAAGAATACGTTGAGGAAGAAGCCCAAGTTGAGGAAATGGCGAGATCAAAGGACATTGGCGAGACTATGCCATGCCGTCTCATCGTGAAAGTAAATCTGCGATCGTGATTCCGAAATCACGCCGATAATTTCGAACTCAAAACTTCTTTAATCAACTTGGTGAGAGGTTCCACATTCCATGGCTTCTCCACCGAGGACCCACACGATCACATTCACTCATTTCTAGAATCGTGCGGGACTACTTTAATCAAAGGGTCACCGAGGACGCCACGAGGATGAAACTTTTCCCTTCTCTTTGAAGGGAGAAGCGAAAGAATGGTATAAATCTTTACGATCGACTCCATTACTTCGTGGGAGGAGTTGGAGAAAGAATTTACGAGCCGCATTACTTTCCACCGCAAAGACGGCTCATCTTCGAATCGAGATATTCACTTTTGTGCAAATCGAGAGAGGAATCGTTTTGCGATGCATGGAAACGATTTAAGTCTCTCTTGAGAAAGTGCCCCCACCATGGGCTGGATAAACAAAGATTGGTCAACACTTTCTATAGTGGTTTGATTTGAATTGACTAAGGAATGGTGAATGTTCACTGGAGGTGCATTTACGAGAAAGACACACAAGAGAGGATGGACGTTGTTTGAAGATATTGCAAAGTATAATTATGCCCCTACCTATAAAGGTGCATCGGTCGGAAGAGCTCGACTCGGGAAGTATGAGGTAGATGAGACCACACTTCAAAAGGCTCGAGTTAGCCGCACTGACGAAGCAAGTGGCGGCAATGAATGTTCAAAGTCTTGTATGTGACAACCGCCATGGCCAAGGCCATCGCGAATCGATGCCAGCTTGACCCGATCCTCAGGTCAAGGTGTGCAAAACAACGTTAATCCGCCAAAATTGCGATACTATTGGGCACACATTCCATCAATGTCCTCTATTGATGCATTCAGAGGAGGTGAATGCATTCGGTTCTCAAAATTATCGACCTTTGGGTCGAATCGAACACTCAAGGGTTTAATTACTGGAGTGACCCCTTCAGGGTAGCAAATCCCCATCGGGCCAGGCCCCCAGGCTAACCTCGAGCAATTTTCAATCAACTCTCGACCGGCATGGAACAATAATCCACCGGTCAATCAAAATCAAAATCGAATCAATCATTTGGATATTAGAACAAAAGTTGAGTGAGCAAGTCACGGCCAACACTCGGTTGGCAAATGCATTCAAGACTTTGACCCGAGACTGATGAGGAATTTAGAGGTGCAAATGGGGACAGATTTCGGGGCAACAAGCAAGTCGACCTCAAGGTCATTTTGCCGAGTTTTATCGAGAAGAACCCCGAGGGGTTAACGTGGTCCGAATGACCGAATACTTGCACCGATCCTGGTTGCACCATGGAACTATGGTCAAGATGAGTTGAATGTCGTAAATCGAGGAGTGGGAAAGCGGTTGGCGGTCGAGGCCAACCAGGAAGCGAATAGCCCTCTTGCGAGCGAGAGGCGAGGGGAAGATCTTCTTTCTCCTCGGAAGGATCTTTGGGACAATTTGTTGAGCCAAGTGAAAAGGAAATGCGAAAGAAATGTGAGAGTTGAGAATACTCTTAAAAGAAGTCGGATTCTAAGTTGAGTTAGGAAGCATGTGAGGTGGAAAGATAGGAAGACAAAGCAATCAATCATAAGACAAAGAAAGAAGACCTTCACTGAGGAGGACTTTGTTGATCTCCTTACCCACCTAGCAAGAACAAGCTGTCATTAACAGTCGATAAGGAGTATAAGAAGGTTATCGATTTGCTCAAGAATATTGAGGCAAACATTCCATTAGTTGATCTTTTGGTAGGGATGCCAAAGTATACAAAGTTTATAAAGGGACGCAGATGAGTTCGAAGAAGAAGCTTCAAGAGCTCGAGCACATAGTGTTGAATGAAGAATGCTCCGCAATCGGCCAAACTAAACTTCCTGTGAAGTGTCCGGACCCGGGTAAATTCACGATTTCGTGTACTATCGGGAACAGGGACTTCCATAATATTTTATGCGATTCGGGAGCATCAGTCAATCTGATGTCTACTTCAATCTTCCAATCTCTTGGATTGGATCAATCTATTACTCTTAGACCCATTTCTCTTCAACTTGCAGATAGAAGTGTGAAGTATGCAAGGGGAACTGTAGAAGATGTGTTGGTCAAGGTTGAGAACTTCATATACCCAGCTGATTGGGTAATCATGGACATGACCAATGATGAGAAAACACCCTTGATCCTTGGAAGACCTTTTCTTGCAACCGCCCGTGCCTTACTAGATTCCTACAGTGGCGAGATAACCCTACATTTGGAGGATGAGAGTGTAAAGTTCAATGTGGGCAATGCAGTGAAGCACGCATCCAGTGACACTTGTTTAGCTATTGAGGACGATTTCACTGATGAGTATGATGAACAAGTGTTCATGGGTAGTTGGGATGAGGAAGAATTCAATAAACAATCTGCAACTTGGACTGATGAGGAGTGGAAGAAATTTTTAGAAGAGATTGAGAAGGAGGAAAAGGGAAGTTCTGATTACCAGGAGACGGTAAGAAAGAAAATGAGGAAGAGGCATGGTGACATGGCCGATTTGAAAAGGGGATGAAACCCCTGTCACTTGGGAGGCCATGATGCTTGAGCCCTTATGATAAGCTTGGAGATCTGGAGCTTAAGGCGATAAATTAAGACCAAGTGTGGAGGAGCCACCGTCGATTTAGTGTTGAAACCCTTGCCTCAACACTTGAAATACATTTTTCGAGGACGGTGATAAGCTCCTTTGATTATTTCATCTAAGTTAGAACCAAAGGAGGAAGAAAAAGCTTATCAAAGTCTTTGCAAGATAATATCCTCGCTTTGGTTGGCAAGTGGGAGATATCAAGGGATAAGCCACGATATCTGTATGCACAAGATCGGGATCATTGAGGATCGAAGAAAGTGCAATGTGACCTGAGAGAAGGCTAAACCTCACATGCAGGAGGTCGTTAAGAAGGAAATCATCAAATTGCTTGACATGGGTATCATCTACCCAATAGCCGATAGTGAATGGGTGAGCCCCACTCAGGTGGTGCCAAAGAAAGGAGGGATCACCATCGAGAAGAATGAAAAGGGAAGAGATTTCCCTACGGCAAGTCACCGGGTACGAGTTTGCATCGATTCTGAAGACTAAATGAGGTAACTCTAAAAGACCACTTCCCTTGCCATTCATTGACCCGGCTCCTTGAGAGGCTTAGTGGCAAGCAATATTATTGTTTTACGGATGGCTATTCAGATACTTTCGAGATAGCTATCGACCCCAATGATCAAGAAAAGACTACCTTCACTGCCCCTCAGGCACCTTCGCCACTTACGAAGAATGCCATTTGGTCTCTCAGCGCGACCGGCTACATTTCAAAGATGTATGTTGGCTATCTTTGATGGTTTAGTGGAGAAGGTGATGGAGATTTTTATGGATGACTTCTATGTGTTCGGGGACAGTTTCGACCACTGTTTACACAATCTTGATAAAGCTTTGTCCCGGTGCATAGAGAAAGACTTAGTCTTAAATTGGGAGAAGTGGCACCGATGGTGGAAGAGGGAATTGTTCGGGACACAAGGTGTCCAAAGAAGGTATTGAGGTCGACAAAGCGAAGGTAGAAGCTATTGAAAAATGACATACCCCAAAAATGCAAGAGAAGTAAGAGGATTCTTGGGTCATGTCGGCTTTATAAAGCGATTCATCAAAGACTTTTCTAAAATAGCCAAGCCTTTGTCATCTCTCTTAAGAGAAGATGTGAAGTTTATTTTCACCCCCGAGTGTGAAAGAGCATTTAAAGAACTAAAAGACAAGTTGGTTACCTCGCCAATTCTTATAGCACCACCGAAAGCTCCCTTCGAGCTTATGTGTGATGCTTCTAATTATGCAATGGCGCGGTGCTAGGTCGAAAGTGGACGGAAGGTTCCGACCCATCTACTACGCTTAGTCACACTTTAAACCAGCGCAAGTAAATTATGCAACAACCGAGAAGGAGTTGTTGGCGTGAGTTTTTGCCATGGATAAATTTAGAAGCTACTTGCTTGGGTCGAGAGGTCACGGTCGGGATGAGACCATTCTCGCATTGAAATATCTCGTTGAACAAAGCCGATGCCAAGCCTCGTTTGTTGAGATGGATCTTGATTTTACAAGAGTTTGATGTTCATATCCGGGACAAGAAGGGTAGCGAGAATGTGGTAGTTGACCACATGTCTCGGTGACCGACGATCCTCGAGTAGAGTCGGATGAGATTGGAATCGATTTTCCAACCGAGCAACTCATGACCATTGATGTGTGCGAGGTTGCTCTCGCCCGTCTTTGGAAGAGGTTCTCCTTGGTTTGCACCTTTGCAAACTTCTTGAGCGGCATATATCTGGACCCTGACGACATATCAGCAAAAGAAGAAATTCTTTTCGGATTTGAACTATTATGTGTGGGACGATCCCATTCTCTTCAAGCGTTGCAAGGATGGATTGCTCCGTAGGTGTGTCCCTGAGTTCGAGCAGAGGGACATTATGGAGCAATGCCATGGTGGACTGTGGGAGGTCATTATGGAGTGGGAAAGCTGGCCGCAAAGATTTTTCAGTCCGGTTTCTACTGGCCAACAATTTTTAAGGATACAGAGAACTTTGTAAAAGGGTGTGACCGGTGCCAACGCACCGGTAAACTTTCTCGACGAATGGACATGCCCCTCCACCCCATCCAAGAATGCGAGGTTTTCGACGTATGGGGTATTGATTTCATGGGACCGTTTCCATCCTCGTATGGGAACAAGTACATTCTGGTCTGCGTCGACTACGTGTCAAAATGGGTAGAGGCGATAGCAACACCGCGGAACGACCACAAGGTTGTCAAGAACTTCCTGAAAAAAAATATTTTCACGCGGTTTGGTGTCCACGAGCCCTCATCGGTGATTTGAGGAACTCATACGCAATACTCCACTAGAAAAGATCTTAGAACGATATGGGGTAAAACACAAAAGCGCTACCCCTATCACCCTCAGACGAGTGGACAAGTTGAAGTGAGTAACGAAGCCTCGAAGAACATTCTTGAGAAGACGGTGAATTCTAATAGGGACGGATTGGAGTCGGCTGGATGATGTGCTCTGGGCTCTGGGATGACTTTCAAGACTCTTATTGGCACGTCTCCGTTTCAGATGGTTTATGGCAAGGCCTGCCACCTGCCAATCGAGCTTGAGCACAGAGCGTTCTGGGCTATTAAATTCTTGAATTTCGATAGCCAGTTATGCAGAGAGAAGCGATTATTGCAATTGCCAGGAGCTTGATGAGTTCAGACTCCAGTGCCTACGAGCTCGAGAATCGATGAGAAAGGACTAAAGCGCTTCACGACAAGAAAATCAAGATTAGGGAATTCAAAGCGGGCGAGTGGGTTTTACTGTATAATACCAGGTTACATCTGTTTCCTGGTAAGCTACGCAGCCGTTGGTCTGGCCCCTTTGAAATCTTTCAGGTATTCCCCAGTGGAGCAGTCGATTTGAAAGATAAGCAGGGCGGGTTGTTCAGAGTAAATGGTCATCGGTTAAAACACTATATTGGTCAACAAAAGGAACGACCGGTGGTTTTCTATCTGAACGACGTCCCAAGTCAAACCAGCTCCGATCCTTCGGCACCCAATGATTTACATCTCTGTGAGCTCTTTGATAATGTTGTGCTCCCTGATGTTGCACCTCGGCTTGTGAAACAGGAACCTAAAAAGAAGAAGAGAAGAATCATAGGTACGAAGTGGATACGAAGTTTGATGATATGGCCAAGACGTTGGCGAGACTTTGTTCTGTGGATTCCACTGCTGACCCGAGGAGGTCGAGAGTGATTCGGGATGAGGCTTGGCCTGACCCGGTTGAGTTTTTATTGGTTAGTCGAGCCCCGACTATAATTAAGCCCCTACTAGGACGGTAACCTAGATATCTTTTCTTTTTGTTTGTAGTTGATTTTTGCTTTGTTTCTCTGGTTGGTTGCTAATGTTTTCCACTAGTGCTTCGACTATGGATCTGTGACTTGGACGATTGCCCACATCATGACCCCTGTTTGTTTCTTTTTATTTCCTCATGTACCCCAAAGTATCTCTCGATATTACATTTGTGCACTACATTTCACATAGATTCGGTTATTATCAATTTTTGCATTCCTTCTGCTTTGTTCCATGATATTGCCTTGTCTATCATCTTTTGTGCCCCTATCCCCGAGGTACGTCTTGTTTCCCTATGTGTGCAGGATATTTGCGATAGCGATTGTGAGCTTTCAGATGATATCAGTTTACCGGTGGATGGTCCACAGTCTACCGATTTCTTCAAGCATTTATGGATCGACTCGCGACCACTTCCGCACTGCAACTTTCGAATTACAACCAGCTAAGTTTTCTTATTTTGCACATGCCGAGGACATCATGTAACTTAAGTGTGGGGAGGGTTTTCTTGGTTTGTTTTTATTGGTTTGTTTTACATGTTATCTAGTTTTGCTCCTTTGAAAAATTTGATAAATTTTTGAAAATTTGTGAGTCGAGTAACTTTTATGACATGCTAGTTTTGTAATTTGGCACCTTTAATTGTTATCGATGAGTCGATCATGTTCTAAGAATAGGTTTGGTAGATCGGATACTCACTTGAACCTCAATTACGAACACATTAGATGAGGAACCAAAAATATAAAATAGTCTCCGGTTAGTTAAGGGATAGCCAATTCTAGTGTAGAGATAACCACTTACTTAGCAATCGATGAAAGTTAAGAACTCGTATTATACTCACGGTTAGAATCTAAGTACCTTAGTGTCTTGAGAACCTTAAAAGTCTTGAATGTGTTAGAAATGATACGACCGGGAGTTTCCAAAGAGTTTGAAAAAGAAGGAAAATTTTGAAAAATTTGAAAAATTAAATTAAATGCGGAAGTTGTTTGCGACTATCACCTCGAGTCCACTTGGATACCGCCCCAATTGGGAGTGTGGTTTACCTTGACAAGATAGGTTTGAGTGATCTCAGGGTGACTGCCTCTAAAGTAGGGGAGAGTGTTATACTTTTGAGACGCGACGATGGAAGAAAATATAGGCCTTTTGGAACTCTAATTCGAGTTGATCTAAACCCAGTAGAGACCTGAAAGGTATTTTCTTGGCACCAAGTAAAGGAATTTAAATGTGAGTTGGTTACTTTGTTCTTGATAAATAATTTTTGTAGGGTAAGTGTTGTAGAGATGTAAGCGAACTTCGTTTATTTAACCGGATGACTGTTAGTGCTTGATTTAATACATCAAGAGAGGATCGGTGGAAGTTTAGCGGGTTCAACACACACAATCACTGAGTGAGTTCGATTTGCTAGATACTAGCTTGATGTGAGCATGACTACATCTCGTGTCAAATTATGTGGGTTTTTGATAGTTTGTCGTTGTTTGTTTTGCTCGGGACAAGCAAAAAGCTAAGTGTGTGGGAGTTGTTTAGGGTATATTTTACTATATTTTCGGCTTAATCACTAAACAATTTACCTTGTTTTTAAAGTAAATAAATGAGAAAAGCATGTTTTTAACCAATAAATTCCTATAATGGTTATTGAGAGGTTATAATTTAATTATGAGGAAATATTGGGATTAAATGTTATTTTGTTACACATTTTATTATTATTATTACTCGATGACTTGGTGTAACAATAATTTTGCGAGAAAATAAAGAAATGCAAGGGATATTATTTATTGAGAAGATTTATGTCATTCAATCAAGGATTTCAAAATAAAGAAGAAAATCGGATCAAGATTTGAAGAATAAATCGGATCGAGAGCGAAAGAGTGGAGTGGGGAACACGGTATAACGGCTACTGAGTGTGAACACGCTCAGTGGTACGCGGTCGATCGACCGAAGCCGTGCTATTCGGTCGACCGAGCCAAGAGGTTCGGCTCACCGAGGCTGCAGAAATTAATCCGACGCGTTTTAGATCCTTCCCCTATGTCGGCCGCAAACTCCTATAAAAGCAAACATCCATTGAGCGTAAAGCAGACATCCGAAACATCGAAAATTAGTATATCAACTAGCAATAAATTAGATTCATAGATAGTCTTTCTTTTATTTTTCTTTCAATTTCAATTCAAAGCAAATAAGGATGTTTTTGAAGAAGATGAGTGGCTAAAGTCCCGAGGCTAGAACCACCAATGTGAAGCCACCATCACCGGAATAAACAAGGATTTTTGCATTTATTCGTTTCTAGTAAGTTTCTTGTTCTTCCTTCATGTTTTGAATTGTTTATGTGCAATGTGTATGACTATACTTGTGTTGCATCTTTGATTGAATTTAGACATACGATAGTTGATAAATTCATAGATTGCCGTGAAGGAGAGTGATAATATTTCTTCTAACAAACGAAAGTTGAGGGAGAATATTGTTAGATTAGGATTTTAATCCATATCGTTGTTCCGTAAATTCGTTAGTTGCATCGAGAGGTGGACTAGTTAACGGTGTTAAATCGAGAGAGGAAACGATTTTTTAGTAGATAATAATCCAAGGCTTGCAAACGAATGTGCGTCTTTCTTGTTAATTTCGGTGGGGTGGTGGATCAACGGTGCTTCTAGTTGTTTAATTATAATTGTTACGGAAAGATTTGTTACGTGCTAGTTTTTATTTTCAATTTTCAAACTCTTTGTTTAATTGTTTTTTTAATCCAAGATCGTAATCATCAACCTTACAAAAGAAATCGGAAGCAAAAACACTATTTTCGTACAAGTCCCTGCGGATACGACCCGGTTTCATCACTATAGCTGCGAACCTTCGCACTTGGGGTTGACATCGGTTTTATTTATTGGAAAATTAGGGATAAGGACACAATCTGGAATATTTTTAAGTAACAGGACAACTACATATTTTTTATAGGGAGAAGGACAATTGCATAATTTTATAGAGAGAAGGACAAACAGTGAATCCGAAAATCGGTGAATCTCCTCAGTGAATCCCGAAATCGGTGAATTTTGTGATAATGAATTTCGATGATGAATCCCGAAAATTAGTGAATTTGAAAATGAATTTTAAAATTAGTAAATTCGACAATGAATTCGGTGATGAATTTAAGCGTTGAATTTCGAACACAAGTGAATTTCGATTGATGAATAAATAGTTTTGTCCTTTATGCAAAAGTTTCAAAAAGATCGTCCTTCTACGATTGATGAAATATTTTTGTCTTCTCCTCATTCCCTTTTATTTATTATATATTTTATCACTGCTTTGCATAAAACTGCAAACATAAAGGTTCAAGGGTTTCAGGGAATCAAGGAATAGGGTTCATGGGGTTTTTAGAGGTAGGGGTTAAGGGATTCAAAGGGTAGGGTTCAAGGATGATGGGTTAAAGGAATGAGAGTATTGTGGGTAAAAAAAAAACTATTTAAATACTAAAGTTCACAAAAAACATATCATTTTCTTCCACAAAAACTCAATATAAATCAAAAAATATTTCAACCATATTCAAATTATTTCATGTAGAAACATATTTTATTTAATCTTATTACACACCTATCATGCATCTAAGTTTTCACTACGATTGTCTAGCCTCTTGCTAATAGGATGAGTACGATACATCGCATAACAGCCGTAAGAGGCTAACTAGAAAAGAAAAAAAAAAATAAAGATACAGTAATGCTAGTTTCATAATAAAATAACCCTAACACACTTGTCGATACAAGTCATTAATCTGCAAATGTGTTATTGTCCGTTAATGTCGAACTTATGTTTCCTATATGATGATACAATACAATACAACCATATTTAATTAATCTTAAACCTTTGGATTTCTTGAATTAGAAGAGAGATATTGACATGAGAAGATCCACCTTTCTCCATAGCCATCTTTGACATTTCCCCAAGTTGTTTAGCTCTTCTTCTTCTTTCTTTTGCATCTTCTTCATCTTTATTCATTACTTTCGCTATCGCCTTCTGAATATCCTCCTTCTTCACCGTCACTCCTCCTTCCGCCATTCCTAACTCCCCTCCTAGATGCCGGACCGATTTTGCTCCAACACTCACTCCATTCTTGAGTATTTGCACAACTTGCTTCTCATTCAAGAATTGCTCTCCAAACATAGGCCATGTAATCATCGGCACCCCTTCTGTAATCGCTTCGATTGTCGAATTCCATCCACAGTGCGTCAAGAATCCACCTATTGCAGGATGTGACAGTATCAATGCTTGAGGTGCCCAATCTCTGATTAATAAGCTCCTCCCTTTTGTTCTTTCCTCAAATCCATTCTCTAATATCCATCTTTCTATCTCTTCTTTTGCTTTACCTTTGGCTTTTATCGCTAATATAAATGGATACTCTGCTTCTTCTAATCCTAAAGCTAGCTCCACAAACTGCTTTGGGGGTAATCGGGTCAAGCTTCCAAGACATGCATATACCACTTTCCCCTGTTCTTGCAAATCAAGCCACTCACTTAATTTTTCGTAATTTGATGATGATATGCTTCCTCTTTGAGCTTTGTCTAAAACCTCTTTACTGCAGATTGATAAGGGCCCAATACACCAAACTTTTCCTCCTTTAGCAACGTTTCGAAATCCATCCACATAGCTTGGTTCCAGCTCTTCAAAGCTATTAACCACTACCCCAAATGCTTCCTTTTCACTTATTCTAACGAGTTCACGGAAATCGTCTACTTTCAACGAGCCCGGATTGAATGCACCAGGTAGCTGAGATTTAGTAAGCACAATTTCGTCAGGAATGTTGGGAACAATAAAGGGCTGATCTTGATCTTGATTTTGATTTTGATCTGCTGCAACGATTTCTTGAGCTTTGGTTATGTGGTACAGATTATGGACACACATTACACTGAAACAACTCATCCCATCAAAGAGAATCCGAGGAATTTTATATCTTTGAGCAGTTTCTAAAGTCCAAAACATGTATTTATCGCATATAATGCAACATGGGGTGGGATTGATTTCTTCAATGATCTTTTCCATTGGCTCCTGCAGCATCCCAATAGCAGAAAAGAAGTTGGTCATCAAGTCATAAGATGGGAGAGTATCTGAACTCTCACATCCCTCCGGCAATCCTGCTTCCGCCGACGGGAATTTGACGGAAAGGAGTTTAATGGAGAGCCCGGAAGCGGCGGACCGATCAATTACTGAATGAAAACGGGCGGCGTTGTGGGTTGTGGTGATTATGGTTGCAGTCACGCCTTGTTGTGCCAAGTGTTTGGCCATGTCAATCATAGGGATAAAGTGGCCTGGGGACATTAAGGGTATTAGGATGAAGTTTAGATGATGATTATTGATCATATGTTGTTGAGAAGACATCGTCGCTAATCGATATTTAGAGAAAGGCTGAGGAAAATGATGTGTTGTATCCAAATTGTTTGAGCAAGAAGGGATGGAACAGTACTGATATATATATATATATAGAAAAGTTTTGAGAATAGTTATGTTATAGCGGTGATTCATGGGTTCTATCTGGTAGAGGGGTTTGATAGATCCAAATCACCTCTACGGCTCTACGCACTATTAATGTACGTGAGATGGTATTTAAGAATTCATCGCAACCCTCCACTTGATACACCACATGAATCATCGTTATATAACTTTTCTCACAAATGTGATTCGCACGTATCATTTTCCATTTTCTAATACAAATGATAAATATTTAAAAACACCCGAGTTTTCCAATTTAAGTGCGCTTGTGGTTTCAAAACCGTAATTTACAAATTTCAACATTGAAATTTAGGAAAAATATATACGTTGTTCTTTCCTGTAAATATTATATAAAATTTTCTTTACATCTATTCACGTAAGTTGCTTAGAATGACCCCTCATCCAAAAAAAAAGAAAGAAAAAAAAAAGGGTAGCTTCGAATGAAGCAGAGTGCTGGCAAACATATACGACTAAGTAGAGTTTCTAACGAATCAAGCTGCTGGTAAGGTTACATGACTAAGCTGCTTCTGATGGAAACAACTTACGAGCACCTTTAAAACAAGCAACCATAATACATTATTCATCCATAAATATAATAAGATATTCAGTATTCTTGTTTTGTCGGTTATATAAATCATTAATTTATATTATCAATAGTGCATTTATTAACAATTTTGTTCATTTTTTAAACTAATATAATCATTTAATGGTTTTTATTTACTAGTACACTAAATTAGGTCATTTGCAAAATAATAATAATACACATATCTTTTTTTTTTTTTAATTACAATAGATAGATAGAACAATATAATTATTTACAACCATATAAAAGTGGACTAACACACCATATAATGTAGGTATGAATGACTGATTTTGCCTCCAGAGGGATTTGGGCCTGAGACCTTCTAGTCTCAGAACATCAGCTCTAGTCACTTGAGTTAGACCTCATTGGCATAATAATACACATATCTAAATTGTGTTTCTTCTACTCTTGTTATCAGAGCTCATGAAATACATCGTTCTCATACTCGTATATCTTGGATAAATGAAATAAATATTATTTCACCAGTATTATAGCATTTTAATCCATTTTGTGAAGTTTTAATAAAAATGATCCAGGCATATTTTGATTTTAGGGGAAGGTGCAATTAAAATAATTACCCTCTCGACTATTTTTCTACATGACTACATGAGAGACCCACCATGTGGACTCAACTCAACGAAACTACAACATTAATTTAGAAAAATGACGTAACCGCTCACATATATTGTAGGAGAAGAGATATTATTATAAAATAAGGTAAATCTTACAGGATCAGTTAGACGTTGATATATACACACTTTTTTTAATAAACAAAAATTTTATTAATAATTAAAAAAAGATTGTTTTTAAAACTCACAAACCGAGTTTCATAACTCAAACTACAAAATCTTGTAGATTACGTTTATTTTTATTTTTCGTTTTTCTAGTCATTATATGTGTCTCCCCAACCAAAGGTTTCTTTTTCTATATCAGAAGAGCATTTTTTCTTCTCTTGATTTTTTCGGGTGATGCATTCAAAAGCTTTAAAAGTACTCTATCATTCTCTATTGAAAAACCCACATGCTCAGTGATAGTATCCTTTTGAGTTGCTGAAGAAGTTATTTGAGTATCAATTTCTTGTTGTTTGGTCTCTTTATTTGTCTCGTGTTCTTCCTCCTCAATGATCGTATCAGCTTTGAAGTACTTGGTACCTTTTGATGTCATATTGATAAACTCGGATATCTCTTTTTCATTATCCTTTTCCTTAAAATCATTGATGTGATGGCTTTGAGGTTCTACCGCAACAGTTACATTGGCTTCTGGTAATAAAGTGATGCTTTGAGTACCAGTTGTTTCCATGGCTTTATCAATCGTTTCTTCCACCAAACTTTGATTTCCTATTTCCATTGGCTTCGAAGAAATTGGCTGAATATTATCCTTGGTTCAACGTCATGTTCTTTCTATGTAGAGTCATTGTTGGCATCAATAACTCCATCAGCAACTTCTGATTCAATTGGCTTAGTTTTATCATCGGTAACTTCTTGATTGGTTGTAGTTTTCGCTACATAAATTTGTGTTTTTTGAATCGGATCGCTTCGATTGCTATTCAAAAACTTGGGGTGTTTAACTTTGCAATTATCCTCATGATGTCCCGTATGCCAACAGTGGGTGCAATAGGCCGGACGACTACCTTCCGGGCGGAGGGGCTGCCAAAATTCATCTCCGTTTTTTTTTTTTTGAATCCAAATCTAGCAGGGATATTTTTCAGAACATCGACTTCTACATGAACTCTAGCCATGGATGGTCTTTTAAGCTCAGCCATAGCGGAATCAATGCGTAGGAGTTTGTCCATATATTGTATTAGAGAGAATATAAACGCCTTGTTCATAAGGTGTATGGGAAGTTTAGGGACGGATATTGAAGAAAATCATAATACACAGACGGAAACTCTGAACAACTGTTTTATTGAATTGATTAAAAACGGTTTCACCACTTCTCTTTATATAGGAGAGAAGTCAAAGATAAATACAATTCAAATAAATAAAAGAAATGATAAATGATTATTTAAACCTAACTTAAATTCAAAACAAATAACTAATCTTTTATTTAAAAATAATTCCTATCCATATCAACTTTATCTTTCTTTTTTTCTTTGTTTGACATTGATCATGTCTGTTGAGATTATCTTCTAATACCCTCCTCAAACGAGGCCGGGTTCGGAGGCCGAATTTGTCTTTGCATATTTTGGAGGGCATCTCCACTACGGATGCTTTTCCGGAGTCCATTAGTTGTGATGTTTTGGAAGGCATCTCCACAACGGCTGTTCTTCCGGAGTTCATTAGTTGTTGTGTTTCGGAGGGCATCTCCACCCCGATGATTCTTCCGGAGTCCATAGTTGTGGTATTTTTGGAGGGTATCTTCACTCCGGATGCCTTTTCCGAAGTCCATTAGTGATTTTGGAGGGCATCTCCACCCCGTATACTTTGTCCGAAGTCCAATAGTGATTTTGGAGGGCATCTCTACCCCGGTGCGCTTTACGAAGTCATATAGTTGTGATATTTGGGAGATCTCCACTCCGACGCACTTATTTCTCGGCTTTTCGGAGTCCATTAGTTTTTTTTTTCCAACATTGGCGTCCAATTGTTGATCGCTGCATGATCTGTCTCATTGCATTTGCAAAACCTCTAATTGTTGATCGCTGCATGATCTGTCTCATTGCATTTGAACAAAAAATGGATACAGACTGAATGCCAAACGAAAAGATGAGTTGTTTTATGTAAAATTACTTATTAATTAATTAATAATAAATAACACCTAAAAATCTAGGCTAAAATTGACATAGATGCAGCTCGACCCAATTTTTTCCCCCCTTGTTTCGGCAACAATGGCAGAAAATTTAATTTTCTCTTTGATTAGAAATATAAATAAATAAATATGGGTTGGGGAGTGAGGACCGTGCATGGTGCAAACTAATATTGTTGGGAAAAAATTTATTTAAAAATTTATTGAGGTGGAGTGCAATTACTTGGAAGTATGACACGAGCACTATGCAAAAAAAATAGAAAAGAAATTGTTTGATATGGGTTGAGTGGATGATGCATGATGACGATTTTTGGGGCCGAAAGTGTACATCTGGCCTAAATTACTCCTAGAACAATTTATCAAGAACTATAACAATGAGGATTGTGATATGATTTGGACTGAGTCTGAGAGTTAGTTTCTCTCAAATTGCCTACGTATCCAATGTGTGTAATTGGAATCAAGTCTTTCGTAGTTCCTTAGGGCCGTTTATATATGGAGGCGTCTGCCTCTTTTCTTGTTGGACAAGTACATGACTATTAAACCCTAAGGATTGATTCGAGTATATCCGAATAATAAGAGACAATTAAGATGGTATGCAAATCATAAGATCAGCGTCCTATAATCACGGGATTCTTCCCATCATTATCCTATTTAACAGGTACATGTGTGAATTACCCATATAAGGAAAGATTCGGACGTCCTGCGCTGGGCTCCTCAGGTCGTCTCGATCTGGGTTGCATGACCTGGTCCTTCCGTCATGACCGAACCGCCCTGCGGTGGGCTAGTCGGGAAGGACTAGGTCAGACCTCCCACCTGGGATAAGGTCTAATTAACCTGAGGCTCCTAGCCCTAACACTTTTCCGTTTCTTTATTATAAGGTCACTCTTTGAGTGACATGTGGCGAGGGCTACTCTGACCATCATCAATGCAAAAACATCCTCTATGCTGGAGGGTGAGAAAAAAAATGGTGTGAATGATAATGTCATGCGGTCCGGATATGTGGCGATGATGACAAACTAAACAAAATATTTGAAAAGCAGAAGAAGATCGGGCAGAGGTTCGTCATTGTTACGGCACTCGAACCCCTGCCTCAGTCTCTGATACCATAAAGAAAATCAGAATACACAGACGGAAACTCTGAACAACTGTTTTATTGAATTGATTAAAAATGGTTTCACCACTTCTATTTATATAGGAGAGAAGTCAAAGATAAATACAATTCAAATAAATAAAATAAATTATAAATGATTATCTAAACCAAACTTAAATTCAAAACAAATAACTAATCTTTTATTTAAAGATAATTCCTATCAATATCAACTTTATCTTTCTTTTTTTTCTTTGTTTGACATTCATCCTGTCTGTTGAGATTATCTTCTAATAGATATCCATATCGGGATCATTGACGATTCTTTGTCGACATGAAAATCAACTGTCCATTTAAAAATTCGCATGTTTTTTATTGCTGACTTGCCAAGCAGATTTTGAGAATAAACGGATGTAGTCCTCATCATGTTCAAATCGAATCAGAGCGTGTTTATTATCAAGCAAACCCAAAGCATATCCACCCTTATAATTTTGAATGCTTAGAATTTTTTTGATCCCATCAAGAGAAGGCCTACCTTGTGAAAATTTGCCAACGAGGGAGCTTTTGAATCCGGAGGCCATGGCAGATTCTGCTTCGCTTGGGATGATAATGGCAGGCTCGCCTTTGAAAGTTGAAAGGCGCAGAGATTTGATGTTGAAAGAAGAGGAGGGTTGCGTTGTGCCATTCAAAGCTTGAGCGTACGGAATAGGAGGAGCTGGAGGATCAGGGACTGAGCCCGTCGATGGCCCAGCCATCCTGCCGGGGAGATGGTAGCCCTCTCAGCACAGCTTCGATAGAGAAACTCTAGTCAGAGAAAACATCGGCTGATTGCCACTGAAACCCTATGCGGCTGTTGTGAAACCCTACTGTCTGCAGAATGAATAAAATTGTATTGTACGTAGCGAAACTCTTTTCACACATATTGTATTGTACTGTATTGTGAAACACACATATGTATATATCTTTTACTATGACAAGTATGGTGCGTAGCGGAAGTCTTTTCACACGGCAATTTATCTTATTACATATAAAAAATATTTTTAATTTTGCCTTTATTACACATTATTTTTGTTTTCACTTTTGTTCTTGAATTTATTTGTCTTCACATTCAGGTGACTCTGATCATATTTAAAGCAGAATGTTGAATGTTTTCATTATTTAATTTTAGTTATAAATTATTGAATATACTTTTTAATCGGTATTAAGTATGAAGAATGCCTAACACCTAATTCAAATTAAATCAAAATAATCAGTGTTTTTTTATATTTAAATTAGTTAGATTAGTCTGATGTGTGAAAAAATGTTCATATTTTAATTGTGTAACGAAGAATCTATAATTGTAAAATACCATGGATTTATAGTAATCATTTGACACACAATAATAAATTAACTAAGAAATAGGTAAGCATGATTGAATGAATATACATTAGATGTAAGATGAGAAAGAAAAAAATTGAATATATGCTTTAATGATATTGTAAAATGATTTAAATTAAGACACTCATATTTGGGCACAAATACATTTATATTCACCCCACTATTATTTTTAACCCATTATTTTTTTTCTTTACATTATTATATTACTATAATGTATTGGAGATCATTACGTGTTATTTCGAGAAGTTCATCGTGAACTCTCCTCAACACCTATATAAACTTCCACATTTACACAATTAAAGGTAACCTTAACAAAAAAATTTAACTTATGATATATCACCTACTCTCATTACTCTAATTTTTTTTTTTTTTGTTTTTTGAAGGGCTACTCTCATTACTTTTGGTCTACCACAAAAAAAAAGGAAATAAAATAATTTCTTTACTTTTTATAGTGATCATACTCAGAGTAGTTGAGCATAAGGCTCATCTCAGGTGGTTAGCCACCTGGGTTTTATCCTGGCCTCAGTGGGAGAACCAGGGTTCGAATTCCCCTTCCCCCTTTCTTTCGTATCCGAAAAAAAAAAAATACTCAGAGTAGTTGTCGACTAAGCAAAAATGGTTATCACTAACCACGTAGAGGCTCCCACCCCGATCCCATGGGAATGTGGGAGAGGTTAATCAGAACTAGAGCTTAGAAAGTCGAGGGCTTGTTGGTTCCTCATCATCTGAAGGTGTTATCAATCGGAAATCAACCCTTTTACGGAAATCGAACCGCGACGACCTCCAGGGCAGGGCCCCATTGTCATTATAACTTGCTTAATCAGCCTCTCACCACTGCGCTAGCCATATCAGGGGATGTTGTCGACTAAGCAAAACTTCATTGCTTCAGGTCAATCATTGGATAAAATATTTTTTCCCAGATTTAAACATACACACCATGTGATTTTATTCTCGTTTTAAATTTTGTGATTCGATCGTTTAAATACATTATTTCACCTCAAAATCCCTCTCCACACAAGTATTTCCCATGTACTGCCTATATGGATTGCGACTAGACCAAATTAATGAGATAACAAAATGAACTTGAAGTGCGTGCTACATGACTCGTTCATCAAAAAAAAAAAAAAAAAAAAAAAAAAAAAAAAAAAACCTTTTTTTAAACATCATTTTATCGAATGTAGTGTACAGTAGAATTATTATGATGCATTGGATAAGATTGTTTTAATTATATTAATTATTTTAAATGTTTTTTCTAACACATACGTAACCCCTTACATAGTACCACCTCCGTCTTATAAAAAGTGTCCGTATTTGAAAAAAGTTTTGTCTTATAAAAAGTGTTCATTTAGAAAATCAATACATCATTTAATGCTATTTTTTCACACATATCTCTAGCCTAACATTTATTGTTGTATATTCATTTCATATATTCCAAAGCAAGCATTAATTACGAGATAGGGGTATATATGTCTATTACTATTAAAACACAACACATTAATTGAGTTTTTTAATCTGCGTGAATAATAAAATGTGGACACATTTTATGGGACGGAGGTAGTACAAGTTGAAGACATTTTTTGCTTAAAGCCTTTAGTATCAAAAACTCACTGGTTCGATTAAATTCGAAATTCAGCCCGGATCCAAGTTGAAGTCATATTGCTTATTAGTCTCATCATGTTAGATATGGTTGTTTTTCATTCAATGAAAAAAAAAATGTTCATTTGTGAGGTTGGGAAGGAATGCATACAACTAATACTTATCCTGTATCTTCTTTGTGTGGAAAAAAAGGAAAAAAATATGTTGTGCATTTTTTTTTCCTTCCACTTTATTTACCTCATAATGACTTTATCGGTGCATCATAATAGAATTAAATTCTTGCATAATCGATTCTTTTTAATTGTAGAATCGACTTTCATTAGATTGATTCTGTGAAAATATGCACAATAACTGTGGTATAAATAATAATTTTTTTCGTTGTTGGTGTAGACAGAGTGGCCATACGTGTTTGAATAATGGCCATCTGACATAGGAGTATTTTATATATATATATATATATATATATATATATATATATATATATATATATATATATATATACTCGATATATAATAATTCCATTATTTTTTTTTGAGGTATTCCATTAATTTTCAGTAAATGCCAGAATTGCAGAGTTTGGCGGTAAGTTTTGTATACTCCATTTATTTCTGTGTGCTCAGATTCAAATGTGTGGTCTGGTCAGAGTGGCGCGTGACGAGCCACTTCTCAAATATCCTCCTCATATAAGACTAACCCGAGCTTGGCTGAGTCGGTCAATTCATGGAAAGTAATTTGCCTCCATTATTGAGTGTTAAATCACATAAATATATCTACAAAATCTGTCCCCATCTGCTTTTATGTTTGATCATTAAAATTATTAAAAGAATTTGTGTGTTATAGTGATAATCTAACATCATTGAAGTGAGTGGTGGGGGTTTGAATCGTATATAGAGCGACCTTTTTAAAAAAATTAAATATAAGTACACAATAACATTGAGTCACATTTTCGTTTTACATAATCTATTAAAATCGTCTACTAATCCTTAAAACGGAAATGTGGATGACCCTTTGGGTGAGGTTCAATTTAAATATATGTATGATATCAAAATTAACTAGTTATTATAATAAGATGATATTTGCTACATTCTTTATTAGCAAACCTAATTTTAAAGCATTATTGATGACATTGGTATAACCCGAAAGTCATATATACAACACTATTTGGATCTCAATCATGTCAAATTAGTAAAATGGGCTAACCCAAGCTAAAGCCTACTTTGGGCCTCCGCTCGAAGGTTCCAAGCTGCTCATTGTTTCTCATTGTTTTTTTTAATTAAATCAATAGTGTTGTTAGTGACATCACAACGAATCTATTGTCGCGACACAACATCGATATTAGACCTTTAGAAAATAGTAGTACAATCTATCATGAAGTGTGTGTGTCACAATAGATTTACTACGGTTGTTGATACAACGGCCTTAAATCAAACCATGTATTAGTTTCTTATGAACAATATACTGAAAATTTTCTATTCTTATTGATTACACAGTAAAATTCACTTAGGCTCGTGATGAATGGTTATCATTAAACAAATAAACAATTCCATATATTACTCTTGTAACATAATTAATAATTCTTCATGTTTATGACTAACCATGTAGATCGTTAATAAATGATACAAAAATTATTACAACCGAATATGATGAAAATATAAAGTATATATGCAGTTTAAACCACATATATATGTATATTTTTATTTTTTTTGGATGCATCTATCTTAATAATGTTTATTACAATTAAGAGGAATTTAGTTAATGTCCAAACATTTGCTATAAATTTGAGACAAACCCGTTGCCAATGCAAGTCAATACAAAATTTAGTAATTGAGATCGATTTATCATCTTAAAAAAAAAGGGATTGAGGCAAAAGGACAAAAATATTTACAAAATAAATAAATAGGACACACTCTTTTTTTAGTTGCAAAAAAGACAAAAAAATTTAATACGGACAAAATTAACCCTGTAATCGCGCGCTTCAGGTTTGAAGGTAAAAATGTATATGAAAGTTGGCCTTGAATGCTGATGCTGCTGTTCTTCTTCTTCTTTTTTTTTTTTTTTCAAACACTCGTAACTTTTGATTTAAAACTCCGATTGTCGAAATTTTTTCACCAAAATTCATTTTTTTTTTTGCTCTTCAATTTGAGCCCAAACACGATATCCTTCCGACGTATATTTTGAAAGATTTAAAAACATTTATATTAACAGGCGTTTTTTTTATAAACGATCAGTAAATTTTGATTTTAACACCGATCATCAAAATTGTTTCACCAAAATTCATAATTTTTTTTTATCTTCAATTTGAGACCACGTTTGATACATTTTCGACATAGTATTTGAAAGTCGAATTTTATCGCAACTTTCACAAGAATACAAGAATAAATGACACAAAGAAGCGGTGACACGTTTTTTATCATCATCCAAAATATCATCATTAACATTGCATAATACAACAATCTATCAAAAAAATGCTTCATATCCTAAAGAAACAATCTATGAAAGCATTATGGAGATGCAACTCCGGGGGAATCAAGAGAATAAAAACCTAATACTATTTGATGTAATCAAAAGCATATTAATGAAACTAAAACATTCTTCAAGTTCTTCAAGACAAAAGCGATCTGTTTTACCATCTATGGACCTTCATCCTTCAAACCCGCTTTCAGGGTTTGTAAATGAGTTGAAATTTCTCGTGAGCATACTTACTGACTCGACTCATAAGAGAGATCGACTGATTCGGTTTTTTCGAGTTCGAGCTCGAGTCGAGCTACTCGAATAATTAACCGAGCCAAGCTCGAGTTTTAAAATATAGTAGTCGAGTAGCTCATGAGCTTAATCGAGCTTGACTAAATAATTATTTAATTAATTTAATTTATTAAATTTATTATAAAATATTATTTTTATTATTAAAAATATTATTCGAAAGTCGAGTATTATACTGAGCCGAGCTCGAATTTACCATATTTCGTTAAAAATTAAATGAATTCTAGGATAATACTCGAGCTTACAGTCGAAGTCGAGCTTTATTAAGTACTTAGCGAGTCGAGTTCGATCTTGATTTTTATGGCTCGATCGAGCTCGAGCCGAGTTTCGAGCCGAACTTTTAGTCGAGTCGAGCTCGAGCCCTAGAGAGTATCGACTCGACTCGGCTCGATTACACCCCTACCCGCACCACATCAAACTCCATGAAAGATGTATGAAGCAGAAAATGCATCAAATAGAGAATCTAGGCTCCACCAATTTTCTAAAGACAAAAAAACACAAACATAACCATTTGAATCAACAAAGTAACACACTAGTCTATTTTTGTTCTCAACAAAGTAACACACCAACAAAGTAACCAACAAAGTAACACACTAGTATATTTTTGTTCTCAACAAAGTAACACACCAACAAAGTAACACACTAGTATATTTTTGTAACACACCAACAAAGTAACACACTAGTCTATTTTTGTTCTCAACAAAGTAACACACCAACAAAGTAACACACTAACAAAGTAACACACTAGTCTATTTTTGTTCTCAACAAAGTAACACACTACACCAACACAGTAACACAGTAACACACCAACAAAGTAACACACTAGTCTATTTTTGTTCTCAACAAAGTAACACACCAACAAAGTAACACACCAACCAAGTAACACAGAAACAAAGTAACACAGAAACAAAGTAACACACTAGTCTATTTTTGTTCTCAACAAAGTAACACACCAACAAAATAACACACTAGTCTATTTTTGTTCTCAACAAAGTAACACACCAACCAAGTAACACACCGACAAAGTAACACACTAACAAAGTAACACACCAACCAAGTAACACACCAACAAAGTAACACACCAACAAAGTAACACACTAGTCTATTTTTTTTCTTAACAAAGTAACACACTAGTCTATTTTTATTCTCAACAAAGTAACGCACCAACAAAGTAACACACTAACAAAGTAACACACTAGTCTATTTTTGTTCTCAACAAAGTAACACACCAACAAAGTAACACACTAGTCTATTTTTGTTCTCAACAAAGTAACACACCAACAAAGTAACACACCAACCAAGTAACACACCAACAAAATAACACACCAATAAAGTAACACACCAACAAAGTAACACACTAGTCTATTTTTGTTCTCAACAAAGTAACACCAACAAAGTAACACACTACTCTATTTTTGTTCTCAACAAAGTAACACACCAACAAAGTAACACACCAACCAAGTAACACACAAACAATGTAACACACCAACAAAGTAACACACCAACCAAGTAACACACAAACAAAGTGACACATTTTCTTATTGCATAACTAAATGTTAGGTTTATTGTTGGGAGGATTACTCGGTTTCTTTATGAAGTTCCCGTTAAACTAACAGAAACATTAGTAATATAGAAGAAAATAAAACTGTATTCACATACTTAAAGCTAGCTATGTGTAATAGCCATCCTCCAAGTGCAGCTTGTACTCTTCCCGAGAGAGAGTTTCCGTTCAGGTTTCTACAACAAGGAAGCAGAAAATGATGGTGTTTGCAGCATGTATAGAGAATTCATAAGTACGTGAAACAATTGCAAGAAAAAGGTTTCAAACGATATGCCTACAATATTCTTAACGATGTCAAGTGCCCAAGACTTTCTGGGATTGAACCATTGAAGTAATTGTATGAAAGGTCCCTGTCAAAGAAAACTTCAAATCAGCAATCACAATGATAGGTAGAAGAATTCATATGCAAACGGAAATTAACAAATTCTATTATTTTTTATGCATTGTCAAATGCAGAATCCTCCCAAATGATATACAGTGGTATATATCATCTCTCTAATAACAAAAACAACTTTCAAATGCTCTCAGAACCACAATTTACTTGATAGAACAATCTGATACTGCAATTACCAATATTAATCAACATGGATAGCAAAACTAAACAAATCAGGTCAAAGAGGCTGTCTTTAGTAAAAATGTTGCAGATACAGAAGTTCTCAACTTCAAATTCAAATTACCAAGTTCGAGAAACAATAAAAATGAAATCATTGTGTTTATAAGAGAGCTGCAATTGAAAAAAAAAAAGAACCAGAATTTCCCATTGTCATAACATTTTCCTGCAAAAAAATAGCATTTCTGAGCTCAAATAATCGAAAAAAATGACCTTAAATTCATCAATTATCTATAAAAAATGAGATCAATTTCTCGTAATTAAGAAACAGAAGCACAAAAAACGATTCAAGAACACCTAAAAGCATTCCAGCAATTACATCAAACACAAAATGTAGACCAAGAAAAACCCTTGAATTAGAAGTGATGACAGCCCAATCAGCGACAATTAGAACAAAATTCTCCACTAGAAAATGATTAAACTCGCTCTTGATCAAAAAATCTTGAACCCAATTGGAATACAGATAAAAAGAAGTAGCAATGTACAGATGGGAAAGACCAGTGGTCAACGGCGAAAGAAAGGACCATGTTTTTGTTGTATACAAGACGAGGACGGCGAATCAAATGTCTGGTCGGAAATTAATGCGGCGATTATGGTTGCATCTTTGGACCACAGTGAGGAGTTGAAAAATCGTTGAGAAGCTCTACTTTTGTTCCAGTAGCTCCGATAAGTCCTGCCGGAGCTGCGGGACGATCTGGTGGAGGATCAACAGAAACAAAGATGAGAATGATGACGAAGAATTGGATCTGTTTGGTTAGCATGATTTTGATTAATTTTGATTGGGATTAAAAGAAAGGGTAAAATAGTCCGAAGGAAAATGTTTTGTCCTTAAATCAACAAAAAAATACAAACTGGATTAAAATTTATATACAGAACGGAAAGTGGACTAAAACCTAATATTCTCTAAAAAAAATGATAAATATAAAAATAAATTATGATTTATTATGTATAAAAAGAGAATTTGTTGCACCAATTCAATAAACAATTGAAAAACACGAGAAGATTAGGTAACATTATCATTATTCAAAATATTTTTATTCACAAGCGCATTACAAAAAAAAAGTGCAAGATTTTTTACCGTGTGGAAGAATATAACATAACAACTATTTTTGGGTATACTAGAATAATGAGCGACATGAAAAAATGAGCCTTTAAATTATAAATTTTGACGGGCTGCCCCGGGACGGGCCTGCGATGAGGTGAGCAATTGAGTAGTTCACCTTAACCAATGGTTTGATATAGTAAATTATTAAAAATGGCAAGCATCACCTCAAATGGTTTGATCATAGCAAATGCTCTGGGTGTAACCGAGTTGAACGACACTCTTTAGTTTTCAAAATAATTTGGCTCGAAATTTGACTCGAGCTCGAATATATCTTAAATAAGAAAAATGAAACTCAATTAATTTAACATTCATATAGCTTGTAAGTTTGATTATTTTTTTAAAATTCATTTACTATTTATAAAATACGGCATGATGGAGCTGTTAATTCTCGATCCGACCACTAATAAATAAATTTTACAAATATTATTTACTAATAATTTTATAAATTTACATTTTATTGAATAAATATGTAATATTTAATATGGATCGTTTAATTCACGGTGTATTTGATTACGATATGTCAAATATTGAGATTGGCTTGGTTGATTATTTGAATAGCTCGACTTAAACATGTGATTAAAAAAATCAAAAAAAACTCAACCTTATTTACGAATCGAGTATAAATAGCCAATACAACTTTTTTACCATCTAAAAATTTCCCTTGCGATTGGTGGGAAGTTCTTGAGTGGTGAGGGAATATATCTCGATGTGACCTTATCGGAGCCATACAGTTTCCATTCAGTATAGAAACTGGGCCCTTGTTTGTTTTGGGGTTTTGGCTAAGGTTTATTTTTTGAGTTTTTTTATATCACATCACCAATTATTTTTATAATTTTCTCACAAATCATTTCTTCAACTACAAATAAAAAAATATTAAATCATCTCTTATCATTTCACTTTATCTAATTTATTACATTTTTTACCATTATTTTATTCATTATACTACTTTACTTAGATTTCTCTCACAAATTATTTCTTTATCAACACAAATTCCAAAAAAAACATTTTAACTTTTTTTATTTTGGAATCTTGTAAAAATTTATTAAGAAAATGAAAGATGTACAAGGTTTTGGGCCCTCCCGCCTCCCATAAGAAAATACATTGTCTCAATATCATTTCCCCACCTCCTTAAAGCCCTACTTGAAAATCTAGGTGATGAAACCAGGATGTCGAGGAAAAGAGTGTAGTCTAAAATGACGTTGGAAAATCAACCAAAAAGAAGGATATTTAACCCTCAAAAGTAAAAAAAGGAGATGCAACTCCCAGGGAAAACTGAAAAAAAAACCTATTGACTTAGCTATCTCAAAATACACAAGATACATATGAAAATAGCACACAAGATTCCTCCCATTGGTTTGACATGCAAATGCAAATAAGATTTGGTTCAACAACTTAAACCCGAGTAATCCGGCCAGACCACGAGATGCCTAAACTACAGTATCACGGTGGCAAAATTCTGAGGGCATTCACATCAGATGCACAATTTTTTATTCTTAAAATAATATAAAATAATACATATTTTTATTTTACAACATTTCAATTCAAAACACTACACAACTGCATCTATATTCTTATCCCTATAACATTTTAAATACTATTAAATAATATTCCTCACAACCCTATTCATACACATTAAAAATTTATTATTTCACTTCAGCAGCATCCCTATCCATATCTCTATCATTTTTTATAATTAAATATTTTAGGGACGTGAATAGTGCATCCTCAAATATGGTGATGCAGTGTTTATATCCCTTAAAAAAAAATAAGATAGAACCTCTGCCGTGAGAGCTATTTGAAAGTAAACTCTATTTTTTATCTTCTTTTTAAAGATAAGTTACCATATAGGGCTTCTAGTACGAATGCCTTTAAAGAATTCAAATGGTCAACTTTTGAGTCCGTTGACTTTGTTCTCGCAAGTCGGCGACTAACGCTTTCAGTTGTTTCCTTCCTTCTTCTTGGTCAGCCGCTCAAATACTCTACATAGTACATGCTGCTACCAAACAGTTTACAGAGTAGAGGAAACAGACAATGGAAGATTTTGCCAAATTAAGAGAAGCAGTTGACAAAGCGGAGCTGGTGGATGCCCACGCCCACAACATAGTGGCTTTAGACTCCACCGTGCCATTCGCCGGTTGCTTTTCTGAAGCCACCGGTGTTGATGCCTTATCCTTTGCCACTCATAGCATTAGCTTCAAGGTCCCCATTATTTAGCTTAAGTTATTTTTTTACTATTTCAATCCCAATGTTGTTGAATGTTGATTTTGTTGTTCTATTTATTTTCGGAGGATCTTCATTCTGATTGCATCCTTTTTATTTCAATGCTTAGAGGAGTGTGAGGGAGATTGCTGAACTATACGGATGCGATTCATCATTGCAATCGATTGAAGATTTTAGACGTTCCTCTGGATTGGAAGCTATTACTGCTACGTGTTTCAATGCCGCCAGAATATCAACAGTGCTAATTGATGACGGATTTGAGTTGGATAAGATTCATGATATCCAGTGGCATGTTAATTTTGTACCTTATGTAGGCAGAATATTGCGGATTGAGCGTTTAGCTGAGCGAATTCTCGACGAGGTAGGATATGTATCCATGTAAAGCACAAGTCTTTACAAATTTCTTTTTTCTTGCCTTCTTTATTGTTGGATTTTTCATCTATTTAACTCCTTGTAACTTTTAGGGAAATCCAGCTGGAGGATCGTGGACATTGAGCTTGTTCATGGAAGCATATGTGCAACAGTTGAAGTCATATCCTTCACCGTGATATTTTTCACCTTTATCTGTCACTTCTTTCTTGCACACAGGGAAGCTATGGAAAATTCCTTAACCTTGGGTACATTAGCTGGTAAAATTGTTGGATTGAAAAGCTTTGCAGCGTATCGCTCTGGCCTTAAAATCAACACAAATGTCTCGCCAGAGGAGGCTGAGAATGGCCTCAATGATGTTTTGCAAGGTACGAATGACATTTCATTTTGCTACAACGATTCATGATGCTTAACATTGGTCTTCTGTCTTTTTAGCTGGAAGTCCTGTACGTATGACAAACAAAAACTTCATTGATCATCTGTTCACGTGCACTTTGGAGGTTGCGGTATCTTTTGACTTGCCAATACAGATACACACAGGGTAATTGAGATTGCTAGTTTTCGAAAGCTTTAGTGTGCCTTATTTTCCTTGCTTCGGATATTTAAGTAGAGAATCTTTTCACTGGTTAAGAAATAGGTGGCTGATAAAGTAGTCATCTATAGATCTTCTATTCTTAGTTTTATATTGTATGATATTACTTAAATAGAAAGGAATCATCGTGTCTTCTGATAATGAGGAGATCGTTTCTTTTGTTCTTTGTCTTGTATTCAAACTTGAACAGTTTTGGTGTCAAAGATCTCGATTTTAGACTAGCGAATACACCGCATTTAAGACTAGCGAATCCACTGCATTTACGTAAGGTTCTTGAAGATTCAAGATTCAGCAAGTCTCGCTTAGTGCTTGTTGGGGAGATTTTGCATCATTAAAACAAAAGAAAATTTATAAAACCTATACTACCATGCAAAACTACCTCCAACCGGCCGAATACCGGGTAGTTGCTAGTAAAGTTGGATAAGTACGGTATCGATCCTCGAGGAATTGGGCATCGAATCTAACTTATTAATTCTTCTTTATTAACCTAAACCTAAACTAAAAGCGGAAAAGTAAATCGATGGACAGAGGATTGTTAATCCAAAGCCAGGAAGGATAATTGCGATCAACATAAAATAAATCTAAACTACAACTAAGAAAACGAATAAATCTATCTAACGAACATGATAATGGTAGGCGATTAAACATGGAACAAATCATAATCCACCATCCCGCAACCCTTAATTTCTTCCCTAGATTATCTTATAGTGATTTAATTCAAGTTGTGGTTTCACCTATCAAACGTATGAATTCTACTTTACGTAGATGAATTCGCTATCAATCTCTATCTTTCGATTTACGGAGATTAACGCATCATAAAATAAACCAAGGTGCAAGATTTACTAGATCTAACAACCTAGACATT
This sequence comes from Gentiana macrophylla, assembly GCA_026214975.1. Taxonomy (NCBI): domain Eukaryota; kingdom Viridiplantae; phylum Streptophyta; class Magnoliopsida; order Gentianales; family Gentianaceae; genus Gentiana; species Gentiana macrophylla. The sequence goes on along the minus strand of CM047805.1, from coordinate 189,590,992 downwards.
CAACCTATCAACTTTCGTTTGATATAGATCAAAACGTCTATTCTTTCCTATGGTGATCTCGCGTTTACACCGACTTTTCGCCCCTACGGTAAACATCAATAACAACATCTTTCGATATAAATTGCATTAACAAATAAACGCATGGAAAGAAACGAACTTTGAATTGAATTCATACATAAAAGATCCAAAGATGAAAACTTACAGCTGCGGAAAGATTAACCATGGCTGCCCCAAGTTCAAGGCTCAAACCAACACCATGGACGACTAAAAAGGAAGAAGAAACGAAAAAAAAAAACATCTAAACTAACCCCGGATCACCCGAGCACAAGGCTCGGTTGACCGGCCGTGAAACTCCCAGAATGCGGCTGTGCTCTCTTTTTGATGTGAAGAAAAATATGGATGAATTAGGGTTGGGGCGACGGCTGTTTAAATAGAAGATTAAGTCGGTTTAGGCAAAGGCGGCGGCGGACGCTCGTTTGAATACATGGACGCCCGTCCATTTGCCTTGGACGGAGAGTCAACGCTCGTTCGACTTTTGCGTCTGGAGACACCGAATGTAAAATCTCTTCAGACGCTCGTCCACTTCACCAAACGCCCGTTCGGTATGGGACGCTGTCGCGCTTCAGGATGGACGCTCGTCCATATTGACTTGAAATCGAATTTCTTGATTTTTCCATCTTTATCTTGATTTATTTCTTTCCTTATCTCTTTTATTCTTCCATATCTTTAATTGATCCTCTTCCATCTCGAATTTAGCCTTTTAGGATCATCTTTTCCATCATTAATTGGGTATCTACAAATATCAAAAACATACCAAAACGTAATAATTTCCAAAATAATATAAAAACATCAAATAAACATAAAAATCGATACGTTTTCATATTTAATCATTAAAAACCTCATTTACTCAATATTTGACTATAAGGCCCGATATCTATGAAAATAATCCATATATGGGGGAAATTGATTCATAAAATATATATGAAAATCACTATAATTTAGCCCTAAACAACACCCCCACACTTAAATAACAACATGTCCTCATGTTGTGCAAAATAAAAGAAAAGAGAACTTAGCTGATTGTAGTTCTAAAGAAGCAAGCCTGGAATGGGTGCACTTCTTTGAGAAAATGCTTGACGAATCCAAGTGAGATCGTGGACCATCCACGGAAAAGCGATATCGTCTCAAACGCACAATTGCTAACGAAAACATCCCGCACACTTGAACAAACATGAAATACCTCGGGGCTAGGGGAGTAAAACATATAAAGCACAGGAAAAGAAAGGTCGAAGAGATTTTTCAACTTAGGCTCACATAAAGATGGAAAACACATACATGAAATATTACAAAATAGTAGGCTAGGTGCAATTACATGTAAATGCAAACTACATGAAAAAAATCCTAAGAAAATAAAAGAGTGATGGTATATGGAAAGCCAACAGTAACCATACTCGAAAAAAGCGAGGTAGTATTACGAAACCGGCGATTAACTACACTCAAAAAGAAAAATAAACTAGGTGGTATTACGAAAACCGACGGTGACCACACTTAAGAAAAATAAAAGGAAAAATAGAAAAACAATGCAACTATATGAAATGCAACTAAATAAAATGCATTTAAATGAAAAGAAAATAAAATAAAAGAAAGAAAACTAGCCCACTATATGCAACACGACATATATATAAACGTCTACCACATAATGTGAGTTACGATAAACGCAGTCTTGTCACTAGTGCCGACGCGCCTTAAGACTTATCGAAAGTGATAGACTTATGGAAACCAACGATCATCTATCTAAACAGGTATAACTCATATGGAAAAGGGCGTAGCATACGGAAAACCGGCGTGATAGCTACCCATATGAACTATAAAAACAAAGGAAGCACGTAAGTCTTAAAAGCTTAAAAGATTCATCGGAGCGGTATGTAGCATACGGGAACCGACATTAGCTACTAATTAACCATAAGAACAGTTATTGCTTACGAGAACCGACAGTCACTATAACATGCCTAGATGAATCATATATAAGGAATTGATCAATTATCTAACATGGATTCATAGATGGAAAGGTAAAAACATATAAGTTCAGGACATCTATCAATTAGCCACAGAAGCTCGAATGAAAAAAAAATCCACATCAAATAAAAGCATTGAAAATAAAATCAAGAAATTTAGAACCTGGATGAACCCGGACTAACGTTCACTTAGCGTTGAATCGGACGGGCGTTCCACTTGCAGACGCAAATGCGCTTTGAAAAACCGACCGGACGGGCGTTCGAAAGTATAGACGCCGTCTGGTCCTCTAAATCAGAACAGGATTGAAAATATTCGAACGGATGAGCGTCCAATACTTCCCAACGCTCGTTCACCTGCAGATGAAGAACTGGACGGGCGTCCAACAGAACAAAACAAAAGAAAATTAAAACAAAAGAAAATTTATAACCTATACTACCATGCAACGGCGCCACTTTTGTTGGGGAGATTTTGCATCATTAAAACAAAAGAAAATTTATAAAACCTATACTACCATGCAAAACTACCTCACAACCGGCCGAATACCGGGTAGTTGCTAGTAAAGTTGGATAAAGCACGGTATCGATCCTCAGGAATTGGGTCATCGAATCTAACTTATTAATTCTTCTTTATTAACCTAAACCTAAACTAAAACGGAAAAGTAAACTGGACAGAGGATTGTTAATCCAAAGCCAGGAAGGATAATTGCGATCAACATAAAATAAATCTAAACTACAACTAAGAAAAACGAATAAATCTATCTAACGAACATGATAATGACTGAAGCGATTAAACATGGAACAAATCATAATCCACCATCCCGCAACCCTTAATTTCTTCCCTAGATTATCTTATAGTGATTTAATTCAAGTTGTGGTTTCACCTATCAAACGTATGAATTCCTACTTTCGTAGATGAATTCGCCTATCAATCTCTATCTTTCGATTTACGGAGATTAACGCATCATAAAATAAACCAAGGTGCAAGATTTACTAGATCTAACAACCTAGACATTCAACCTATCAACTTTCGTTTGATATAGATCAAAACGTCTATTCTTTCCTATGGTGATCTCGCGTTTACACCGACTTTCGTCCCACGGTAAACATCAATAACAACATCTTTCGATATAAATTGCATTAACAAATAAGCGCATGGAAAAAGCGAACTTTGAATTGAATTCATACATAAAAGATCCAAAGATGAAAACTTACACAGTGCGGAAAGATTAACCATGGCTGCCCCAAGTTCAAGGCTCAAACCAACACCATGGGCGACTAAAAGGAAGAAGAAGCGAAAAAAAAAAAACATCTAAACTAACCCCGGATCACCCGAGCACAAGGCTCGGGTGACCGGCAAATGAAACTCCTGAACGCGGTTGTGCTCTCTTTTTGATGTGAAGAAAAATATGGATGAATTAGGGTTGGGGCGACAATTTGTTTAAATAGAAGATTAAGTCGGTTTAGGCAAAGCGGCGGCGGACGCTCGTTTGAATACATGGGCGCCCGTCCATTTGCCTTGACGGAGAGTCAACGCTCGTTCAACTTGCGTCTGGAGACTCTACGAATGTAAAATCTCTTCTAGGGCGCTCGTCCACTTCACCAAACGCCTGTTCGTATTGGACGCTAAAATGCCGAGATGGACGCTCGTCCATATTGACTTGAAATCGAATTTCTTGATTTTTCCATCTTTATCTTGATTTATTTCTTTCCTTATCTCTTTTATTCTTCCATATCTTTAATTGATCCTCTTCCATCTCGAATTTAGCCTTTTAGGATCATCTTTTCCATCATTAATTGGGTATCTACAAATATCAAAAACATACCAAAACGTAATAATTTCCAAAATAATATAAAAACATCAAATAAACATAAAAATCGATACGTTTTCATATTTAATCATTAAAAACCTCATTTACTCAATATTTGACTATAAGGCCCGATATCTATGAAAATAATCCATATATGGGGGAAATTGATTCATAAAATATATATGAAAATCACTATAATTTAGCCCTAAACAGTGCTTTTACATGCCTCTTATCCTTTTTCTAAGGAAGCATCATATTTGGCCTCTGTCTACCCTCAGGTAACTTGTAGAATCTTCCCATGGGTACATCGTAAACTAGAGTTCAAGTTTTACTTTTTATTCACCTAATGGTTAACTCACTCTATATTGACTAATAGGTCTATCTTGATTTTGGGTTGGCAATTCCTAAGCTCAGCTTTCATGGGATGATATCATCAGTGAAAGAACTTTTGGAGCTAGCTTCAACAAAAAAGGTAATATTTCGCACAGTTAATGTGGCAATATTTAAACTGCATCCATATTCTAAAGAAATGGTTGAAATATTGGCCTAGGACTACATCAATGTTTCCAGTTTCACTCATTTCGTGTGGCTTTTTTTCACCTGACATAGGAATGTTAATTATAATCCATTTGGCAGGTGATGTTCAGTACAGACGCATGCTCATTTCCTGAGGCTTATTTCCTAGGTTAGTGTAAACTTTTGCTTTACCATGCTGCATGGTTATTGCCTTCTCAATTGGCTAATGAGGAAGATAAATGTGCATGCTTTTATGTTATATAATATAATGTTTTCTTAATCGCGTTGATAGGAGCACAAAAGGCCCGTGAAGTTGTATATTCTGTAATGCGTGATGCCTGTGTTGCTGGTGATCTCTCACTTGAAGAAGCTATTGCTGCGGTTACTGACATTTTTTCTAGAAATGCAAAAGCATTTTATAAAATTAATAATGCTGGAAGACCATCTGATTCTAGTGCATCTGCTTGCTCTGTGACAAAAGGACCAAATTGCCTAAAGAAAGATATCAAATTTGTACGCATTATGTGGGTAGATACTTCAGGACAACACAGATGCCGGGTGAGTACTTTTTGGTTTCGGTTGGCACTAGTTTTGGAAACCGTAAAGGACAGTCAAGAGCTTGTTTTCCAAATCCATTTCTTATGTAATGCGATTTCTGTCCAGAATATCTGATTAGGGTAGTGAGTATTAAAAATTCTGTGATTCGTTATCTATTGATACATGGTCTTTTTTATTCTGAAGTTTTTCAAGAGGCTGACAGTGTAATGTTCTAAAAACAGTTACTCAAATAAGTTTTAGCTTGCGACTGATAGATGTTGCTTAATTCATGTTCTAGGCTTCCTCTAAGTGTTGCTCCATTTGAGTTGTCTAGCATGAGTCGAAATATCAATTAACGTATTTTTCATTTTCTATGTATCATGTAGGTTGTCCCACATAAACGGTTTCATGAAGTTGTTAAGAAAAACGGCGTGGGACTAACTTGTGCATGCATGGGAATGTCTTCATCTGTTGATGGTCCTGCTGATGGCACTAATCTGAGTGGTGTAGGTGAAATCAGATTGATTCCTGATTTGTCCACAATACACACAATCCCATGGTAACTGCTCTTTTGTTCTGTCCTTCACTATTGATCATCTATATTGAAGAAGTCCTTGCTATATTTCTTGACGTTTTTTCATTCTTGTTAAGCAACAAAGTACCTCCTTTTCTCCTACTCCTTCGGCTACTTATTATGGGTAAACATGCGTCTCTCGTTGGAGACAGAATCATAGAGTCGAACGCACCTAGTTGTAATAAGGTTAAAGAGCCGTTGTTTATGCGTTTTTTCTTTGGCAGGGCAGCAGAACAGGAAATGGTTTTGGCCGACATGCATCTTACACCTGGTGAAGCATGGGGATATTGCCCGAGAGAAGCTTTAAGACGAGTCTCTAAAGTTTTGAAAGATGAATTTAATTTGGTATGCTTTGTTAAATTTCTGTTGAAGGTTTGAAGTGGAGCTGCCATTCATTCTGAATAAATCCTTTTTTTTTTCTTTTCAGATAATGAATGCAGGTTTTGAGAATGAATTTTTTCTATTAAAGAATATAGCAAGGTAAGTCAGGACCAGCATCATGCTCACCGTCGCGTATAGAATGCTTTTGCGTGTCTTATGACTTACAAAATTTCAAACCACTGATCAGGGATGGGAAAGAAGAATGGGTCCCCTTTGACAACACTCCTTACTGCTCTACATCGGCATTTGATGCAGCTTTTCCCGTACTTCAGGAAGTTTTTAGCACTCGAATCATTGAATATCGTTGTGGAACAGGTAAAGAAGGAAAAGTTTATGTACCCGTCATTGTATGAAGTTTTTCATGTAGTGTAACACATTATAGTATAAAAGCAACATGAAATTGAAGCATGTGAGCCATTTCACATATGGTTTTATAATTTTCAAGTGTGTTTTTTATCAACTGGTGAGATCCCTAAAACTTCATATTCTTTATGAATCTATGACTTGAAATAGATGCATGCTGAAGCTGGGAATGGTCAGTTTGAAATCGCTTTGGGTTACAGTATCTGTGGTAATGCAGCGGACAACTTGGTCTTTACGCGTGAAGTAGTTAGGTCAATTGCAAGGAAATATGGACTGTTAGCCACTTTTGTTCCCAAGTAAGTCTTTACACGAACCTGATACAGAGGTTTGGTTAGATTGATTGTGTGTTTACGACAGACATGTTTGCATTCAAGTTGGATTTGATTCAAGCAAGTTTCATTGTGCCCTTTGTTTTCCAAGGTATGCGTTGGACGACATTGGATCTGGATCACATGTGCACATCAGTTTAACTGAAAATGGAGAAAATGTCTTCATGGCTGCTGGAGGCGAATCAAGTGAGCATGGAATGTCCAGGATCGGGGAAGAGTTTATGGCCGGGGTTTTAGATCATTTACCTTCGATTTTGGCATTTACTGCTCCAGTTCCTAACAGGTCTGTTACGTTACTTGTTCAACAACTTATTGTGTATTTTTTTAAGTTTTTTCTTCGTCTAGCTGTGTTGGTTTGATTTGCTTTTTGGAACCAGTTATGATCGGATACAGCCAAATACATGGAGTGGAGCATACCTGTGCTGGGGAAAAGAAAACAGAGAAGCTCCAATCCGAACAGCTTGTCCGCCTGGAGTTCCAGATGGCGCAGTGAGCAATCTTGAGATTAAAGCTATTGATGGTTGTGCTAATCCTTATTTGGCCTTGGCTGCTATAATGGCGGCTGGGATTGATGGTCTTCGTAGACATTTAAAGCTGCCTAAACCTGTCGGTATGATACAGAATTATTTACTAGATTAACAAAGTGTCCTTTGTATGCTATATTACCCTATTTTTAGCTTGTTCAATGTTCTTGGTCATCGTATGTTGTGAAAATATTGTCTGATTGTATGCTTTGAATGTGCATTAAACAGATGAAAACCCGAATGACCGGCAACAAGAGATTGAAAGATTGCCGAAAACTCTTTCAGAGTCATTAGAAGCTCTAGAAAAGGACACCTTCTTAAGGGAAATGATTGGTGAAAAGCTCATAACTGCTATACAAGGGGTCAGAAAGGTATGTATGTCCCAGCATCCTTTTTTTTTGGGTGTGTGTAATTTATCTCACAATATAGCAGCACTAAACATATCTGGCAATACTGTAAAGTTTGTTCCTCTATACATCCTATACTATGTGCCAAAAATATGAAAACACCTTGAAGAATGATATGAAAATGGCGAAGGAATAGAAAGTTATTGGCACAAAGATATGAATTGCATTTGATCTCCTGCCTGATTCTGATTCCTGATACTAAGCATAAACTTTACTCCTTTGCAGGCCGAGATCAAGTATTACTCGCAAAACAAGGATGCTTACAAGAAGCTAATATACAGATACTAAATTCGTCATCACCTTCTCTTGGTCTTTGTAAGTTGAGAAGACAGGGTGATTATTATCCCTGTCCCTTGTTCCCTCTTTTAACATTAGTTTTTTTGACTTGCTCTTTGCCTTGCTTAACAATTGACATCTATTTGTTATGATTTCATTTTGTTCTGAATAAAAATCCACCATGATAATTCTAATGGTGTAGATTTTCTACCATAAAACCCAACATTTTATCTGGTAACAAACTATGGGTTGGCAATGCCACTAGGCATTCTATCTGTATTTGAAGCTGAAAAACCGATTTGGTTGTCTGTAATTCGTCAAGTTATAATACATTATGCATTTTATAGGCTCAAACATCAAATTTTTGCATTTCTAGTAGATTTTAAGAGTTTACCTTAAGTGTTACACAAAGGTCACTTGTCAACTAACTCGATCGTTATTTATGTACACCATTTTTGTTTTTTGGATAGGAGTTAGACTCTGAGTCAGGATCCTCTCAAGTATCAGCCTTAAGTAGTCTCTCAAGTACAAATGGTCTGACCACACACTCAAAATATGAAAATGATCTGGCCGTAGTTTTTTTTTCCTTTCAAAACTACGTCGTTTTGTTGATAATATCTAAAATCACTTGTACTTAAGAGACCAATTAAGGCTAATACTATAGATATCTTTGCTCGTTAGACTCTATCACTCTACGTAGTAGAGCTAACAGGGTTTCTTCAAAAAAGTTAACACAACTATTTTTTCCATTCCATTTTTTGCGCTTGAACTTTTGTGAGAGGCAAATTTAAGTTTAAAAAAAAAAAACATGAACATCTTATATATTCCACATGGACCACAAGGCATTAAGAAAGAAAGAAAAAGGAAAAAGAAAAAGTGTTATCAGGGTCTTCTTCTTAACCACTAAATTCAACAAAACTATTTTTTCCAAATTAGTTATTAATCTTTCCTGTACAGGGATGGGAATGTTATTATGATTAAACATGAGCATATCTTGGGTTTTCTAATACTACTCACTTGAAGGCAAAGCTTTAATTTTCCACTGAAAACCCATGATTTATTCCAGTTTTGATTAGAAATATTGTTCAATAGCCAAGAAAAGCCAGATTTAACAGTGAATAAACCATAATTAATGGGTTTCCACACCACACAGCTTTTTCCAATGTAAGATTTCTAAAGAAATCCGGAAGTTCCTCCTCAAATGGTCTTCAATTTTGTCTTTTAAGAAGATGAGGTTATATTTGTAATGGAAAAGATATCCATATAAATTTTGTTATGACCCAATTCAATGTTGAGGCGGAGAGCATGACCGCCCCGTAAGCAATGGTTCGGCTTATAGCTCCTCATGGCAACCTCTGATCATTGAGAATGTTAAATTCAATATAGATGTGGCTTTTGAAGATGACACAATTGCAATCGGAGGCTTATTTCGAAATAGAAGGGGATGTTCCTAAATTGGGTTTTTAAGAAGCCGGATGACGGTTATGACGTGTTGAAGGGGGAAACTTTGGCTCTCTATCATGCTTTGGTGTAGAGGTTCTTGTGTGTTACATTTGAGGGTGAGTCTCTCACTATCTATCAACAACATTTGGCTCGTGAGGAAGATTGGTCCCCAGTCGAGAGAGAAGCCTAGATTTACTGTAAGAGGACCTTGCTTCCGGCTTTTGTGTCATTTTCATTTCCTATCATCCAACTGTAAGAAATGTCTAATCTTATCTTTTTGTTAGCTAGACTAGATGGTTACTCATAGGCGGATCTACACTTGAGTAAATGGGGTCCGCGGACCCCGTTAAAATAGAAATACTCTATATTTTATCTATAAAAAAATATTTGAGACCTGTGAAAAAAAATATTTACTGTGTTAAATATTTACGGACCCTGCTGTATAAATTTTTTGGATCCGTCACTAACTAGAGATTATGATTCTTCCACCTCCGCTCATGCAATCTTTGCTTAGTAAGGCAGACATTAATTCACAATTGCTACTACTAAGGACGACTTCCGTCCAAGATATAAGACTTTTTAATTTTTTGGTTTTGCCAATAACATAAGGCTTTATAGACTATTACTGAAACATTTAATATTTTCTTTTATTATCGATCCAACAATCATTTATTACTTTGTAACTATTGTAATTTTTTTAATTATAAATGATGTTTTAGGTTTTCATACTTCAAATTTATCGCATTCTACCGTGTGTAAACTCAAAAAAAAAACTCTCATATTCTGAAACAAAGGTAGTAATAGTTATTAGGGAGACTTATTGAAAAGGACAAAAAGATTATCAAAATTATCAAAAAGGACACTAACAATTATTTTACAAAAATACCCCTAAACTGATTTTTTTTTAAAAAGACCATGTACTATATCACAATTAGTGGGAAGTTATGTTGGAAAAAAAATAGTGGGAAGTTGTCATCAATGCCCACGTTAGACTATATATATATCTATACTATATATATATACAGGAAGAGATTTAACCCAATTACCCGCTAATTGACCCGGAAAAAACACAGAAAAACCCGTTTTCAAAACCTGATAACCCGCTAAAAATAAAAGAAAAAACCTTATTAAAAAAACGGATCATGGAATGAAAGTGTGGGGAGTTGGAATGCAAGTGGGGAGTTCAACATTCTCCACTCCCCTCTGCATATTTCCCAAAAACTAACCACCCCTCCTACAACTACCTCTCCCACAAAAAACTACCCCAATCTCACTCTTTATTTAAACTGCCTCACTCTTCCCACTCCTTTTACTTTCCACCGCCCCACATTTCCTAAAGTAACTCGCCCAAAAAAAACACCCCCACTCCCACTCCTTATTTAAACCTCAATCCCAATCCAAAATTTCAATCCCAATAAAAAAATGGTCCGTTCCGTTCATAACAATATATCGAAAGATAGTACTTCACTGGAAATTGTCGTCTACGTAGATGACACGCCAATATTGCGTGCCAAAAGTGTCGACCACATGAAACTTTTAGAAATGAATGAAGATTGTTTCATTTTGGATTTTAATCCTTCATGTCCACGTCCACCTCCAATTTTTTCTATGACAAATATTCAACAGATGACCGAGGTTGAGAAAACTAAAATAACCATGGTCCGACCTCGACAAAAAAGGGTTTCGGTCCATACAAATCCACCTGATGGATGCTCTCCCCCACCGGGGTCTCCAAATGATGCACATATGTCCGCTCTCAAGGAGACCGAAGAGTGTTTCATTATCGATTTTGACCCTCAGTTTTATTTTGTTGCTATCATCGGCAATGACTCCGATGGTTACGATATTTGTGTGGTTGCGAAAGAAGGCGGAGTATCTTGCTATTTGTATTACAATCACTGACTAAATATTTGTGTATCCAAACTACATATTTTTTTAAATAATGTTGTTCATATCTTAAATATTGTTTTTTTGTAGGTGGCATGCAGAGATTACCCCATTCCAGGCACGTATGTTTAACGTACCCTTTTGACATGTCACCTCACGAACAATACTGTGACCTGGTATTCTTTCTATCAATTTACTATCTCTTTTTATATTCTTTTAAGGGAGTAGTAGTATCTTATCCTGTGTTACTGAAACATTTGTCTTGCCATTGCAGTGTTATTGTTTTGTTTGTGATATGCCCGCTCCTTGCAACATGTGGATTGGTGTTCGCTGACATTGCCACGCTCTGGACACGAAAGTGGATTGGTGTTCGCGGACATTGCCACTCTCTGGACACGAAAGCATGGCAGGATAAGTGAGATAAAACTAGGAAAAAAACGTCTACTTTTATAAATAAATGTTGTCGTTTACTCTTATGTGTTGTCGTTTGTTTTTTTTTCCATATTTGTTGAATATTTACATATCTTTGTCGTAAAAACATTTTGTTGAATATTTACATATCTTTGTGTTACATATGATCAAAACCTAATTAACCATCTTTCCAAATTCCTTTATTTCTTCCAAATTACTTAATTCTTCAAATTGGAGACCGATACTCCCGTGTGATGCGGCAATTCTTTTTTAAACGTGTAATACAGTTTTTTTTAATATCATTTTTTACAAGTACAGATAATGGAGATAATGGGAGGTTGAGTTCTTTTTTTTAATGTAATTAATATATCCGACTTTTTTGCTTTTAAAAAAATGGAGATAATGTACATACTTAGAGGTTGAGATTATTTTGTAATTAATATATCCGAAATTGTAATCAATTATAATAATAATAATAAAAAAAATACTATTTTGGAAACACATACTACTTTGTTTTAACGTTTCCTTTTTGAAATACGAATTGGTAAATTAAACATTTGAAGGTCGTAAATGCATGGGAACAGCAATAACGTCACCTAAAATATAGAATTGAAAATGTATTTTTTTATTAAAGTTGTAAATACTTCGTTGGTAAAGGAGTTTTTAGTGTTGGAAATGTAATTTTTTATTAGAGACTGTAAATACTTTATTTGTAAATGAGGAAAAAAATAATAAATTATGCATTGAAAATGTAAAATGACAGATAAATAAAAACATAGCAAATTCTGAAATGTGACGGATAAAAAAAACGTAGGGAGTATTAAAAGCCGGACTAACACCGGTAAATACAAACACGAAACCGGATGACACGGGCTAAGTCGGGAACCACCCGAACAAACACAATCATAAAGAAACCACAACTACAAAGAAACTAAACTAATTATCTGTCAAAGTAACCTCTCCGATCTGTGCATCACATGGAATTTTTAGTTTTACGTTAACTGCAGCAGAGGGCACTGGTTAAAAATGAAATGAATCCCGAAAACAATTAATGACTTTTTTTCTAAAGAAATATTTTTCCCTTCATTTTGTGTCACCCGTGCATTATGCACGGGTTATATATATATATATATATATATATATATATATATATATATATATATATATATATATATATATATATAACAATACCATTTGACATTGTTATAATATGCGATACTACTATTTGACACTACCATTTGACATTGTATTATGTAACACCATTATTTGACACTACTATTGGACATTGTGATATTATTCGACACTACTATTTGACATTGTTATATTATGCGCACTACTATTGGACAATACCATTTGACATTGTACTATGTAACACTACTATTTGACATTGTGATACTATTTGACACTACCATTTGACATTGTTATAATATGCGACACTACTATTTGACACTTCTATTAATATCGTGATATTATGTGACACTACTATTCGAAACTACTATTGAAAGATGTTTTATTTTTTTTTTTTTTATTTAAGAAAACGTGGGTCACCATACAAAAAAAAAAAGAAGGGCAGTTTTTTTTTGTGTTAGTTTTTTATTATTTTTATTTTAATAATGCAACATGGTTACAAAAACATGGAACTAAAAAAAAGGGTATTTTTGTCCATACACATTGACAAATGTCCTTTTTGATAAAATGCAAATGTTCCTAACTTTTTTTGATAATTTTATAAAAAAAAAATTTGTCATTTTTTTATAATTTTCCCTAGTTATTATATACTTGTATTCTCAAACACCTCAAACAAAGACGTGGATTGCCAAATCCAATTCCATGGTCATTGACACCACAAAAGCCCTATATGGTCAATATCCCTAAAATAAAGATAAAAAGTGAAATTTCTTTTCTTAAATAAGCTTTATTTTTATTTTTTTAGGGTCAATGAATAGTGTATCCTCATTTGTAGGGCACTATTCTTATTTTAATGGTATTTGATATAAAGATATGGATAGAAATATTGTTGTGTAGTGTTTTTTTGAATAGGTTAAAGGTTGTGGATGACAGTTTTTGATCTAAAATGAGGAAAAAGGACAAGAAAAAAAGATAGTGGTGGAGAAGGACAAAAACCCGCATGTTACTACATGTTGCTACAACCACATGTAGTAATGAACACATGTAGTAATACGTGTGCGTTTTCAACCATTATTATTTTTTCCTTGTTCTTTTTTCCATTTTCATATCTTATTTTTGTCTTATGGCGCTCGACACTTTTTGAATTAGAATATTATAAAATAATGATACATATTATGTTGAAGATAAAAATGCCCTAAAAAGCAAAGTGAAAGTGTCCTTTTTTTTTTCTTTCCGAAACAAAATACGCACACACCCATGCTAAATTAAATTATGCTCAAAACTCGAAGCTGGTCTCCCCACTGGAGCCTTGGTTAGGCCCTAGTGGCAAACCACTGGGGCATGTCTTACACAAAATGCATAAATGCTATGATAAATGTTACTACAACTCTACAATTGACTTTTCTCTCGTCAAAAGCATTCAGTTTTTTTTTTGTGTTTTTTCCCCTTCTTCTTAATCATCATGAAGCTCTTAAAAAAGTCATCGTGAAGTGATTCATTGTGTAGTTAACTCTTTTTTTTTTGAAAAAAACCAACAAATTTCACTAAGGTAAATCCACAAGTGTTGCGGAGACTACATCAGAAAGGGATGAGTACCCCAGGAAATAGCTCCCTCAGACACGACATCATGTCTGGCTAAAAGGTGCGCGGGGACATTACCAGAACGTTTAACAAAACAAAAACGGCAAGAGGCAAAATAAGCAGAAGCTGAGAGACAGTCACGCGCAAGACAGGACATGACAAACTGGTCATCCGACTGACGAGGCAAAGCTTGAATGCAAGATAAGCAGTCGCTCTCGAAGATAATAGAAGAGAACTGCAGCCGCTTTGCTTCTTCAATAGCTAGATAAATCGCACGCATCTCCAGTAGCTCTGGGGCGTCACCTGGATCTATGTGAAAAGAGAAGGCCGCCACAACAGACCCCTCAGAATTCCCAAAAATCAGCCCAATACCCGAACCAGAGGCCGCCACCGAAGCATCCGTATTGCACTTCCAATTACCCAATACCGGCGGAGTCTAAACCTGCGGATGTGGAATCCCTTCCGACCCTGCACTAGTTCCACTCATCACCTGCCTGTACTCTAACGCTGCAACAGAAGAAGACGAGACAATACATGAGACATGGATGGGCGCACCTTCAAAAACCGCACTACAGCGCGCCTTCCAGAGATTCCACACAGTCGTATAAAACTCAGACACCTCCTCTACTGAAAGATGCTCCACGAAGTCCCCAAAGAACTCCCGAAACCCATATGACCGCCGAGCCGATTAGCTCCCAAAGGAAGAAGCCCCCCAGATGGCCTTAAACATAGTCACAATCAAACAAGACATGGCGCATAGTTTCCCGTTCCTGTCCACATGCCAAACAAACCCCATCCCCAAGCTTTCGTTTGAGAAGGTTCTTCCCGATCGGTAAGCAACCCTGCAGGCACCTCCACAGAAAGTGCTTGACTCGCGGAGGTACAATCACTCGCCAAACATCACGCCATACTCTGTCCGGCCCAGTAGAGGATGACCCACTGGCAGCTGAGTACATCACGCGAGCTCAAAGCTAAGAAATAGCCTGATTTTTTAAATTGAATGTGGATGGGAGTGTCAGGAATGGAATTGCGTATGGGGGAGGCATCCTCAGAGACTCTGATGGCGGGTTTATTATGGATTTTCATTCATGTTTTGGGCAGGGGACGGTGGTGGATGCTGAGATTAAAGCTCTGTTGTTTGGTCTTCGCATGCGCACCTATGCACAGGCTATGGATATCGAATCGGACTCTCTTTATGTGTATCGTATGGTGTTTGGAGCAAGTGATGGGGGTTGGCCCCTGTGTCTCTCTGTCACGGATTTTTGCAATGAAAATAAACAAGTAATAAATTTATAAATCCGGTATACCCCAAGTGTAGGGATCGTAGCATAGCGATTAATACCGGAGTCGATCTCAGGGAATCGGGGTATCTAGTTTATTAATTTTCCTAAGATTGATACTATTATTATTAAAACCTAAAATAACAAAACGAAAAGTAAACTGGACAGATGATTGTCAGTCCAAAGCCAGGAAAGATCGTTGCGAACATAACTAAACTATAAACGAGAAAAACAATAAAACTCATAAAAGCATGATAATGACTATAGCGATTAAACATAGAACAAGCAATGATCCACCATCCCGCATCCCTTAATTTCCTCTCTAGATTATCTTATGATGATTTTGTTAGGTGTAGTGCCCGAAAGACAATTTGTGTAATTGTTTTTAATGGATGTGAAATTTATCTCACCTTATTACTTGCTTTGTGCTTGTAAATAATACCACGCTTCGCAAACCCTAAGTATATCAGTATGTAACCGCTTAACTCAGTGTATGGCATGCACGTGAGGATTGAGTTAGTGGTGATATACTTAAATTGTTAGTCCGTGGTGAACTTAATCAGAGTTTAGGGTCTCTTGATTAAAACACCAATAATGCGCCTAACACCTTAGAGTGTGATAGTCTTATCCGGACTATCGGTAGAGAGGTACCTACGTGGGGCATTTATATATGATGGCATTCATATAGGATTTGGACCGATTTAATCGAATTTCTCGGTATAATTCCGTAATCGAGGAATCTTATTAAATCATTAGATGATCATATATGGATCAACCTTAATCTGAGGTGATCACGAGTCTTTGCTTGTCCCGAGGGTAGTGTTTGATGTGTTAGTTACGGTTCACTTAAATATATGTTCCAAGCCACTTCTCATTGGCACTATCTCCGGATGAGTGAGTAGTTACGATCTTCACAGACATGGAATCCATTCCTTCCTGCGGGAAGTAGAGAGAGCGATCCCTTATTTGTTAGCCCTAAGAAAGTGATCGATCCGGGAGTTCACATTTGACTAACTAGCTACTAGTCGGATATGTGTACTAATTGATCATCGAGAGGTTAATGGTAAATAAGGATAAGATATTCGAGTCGGGTTCACGGAGACTTCCCACTCGAGAATGGGCGATCTATGGAGGGTTAATCCGTATGTAGTGATTATATCAATGGACGCTTATTCACTCACATGGGTTGAGTATAAGTATACATCTATAATCGGTAGAGTTCGGTTTCGGGTTTATGGTGGCGTAATCCCGAATTAATAATTAATGTACTTATTGCATTCGATGAATAATTAATTATTGGAGCTCTTGGTTATAGGTCGTGGTCCCCGATGTAGCTTCGTAATTCGGAATGATATTCTTGTTATTTGGGCCTCGGTGATAATTAATTGCATTTGGCTAATTAATTGATATGCATGGATATTATTTAGTTGAAATTTAAATAATATAATACTGTGAAAAGACATTTTACGTGGGCCTAAAACCTAGTGTATATGGCGCCTCATACTTCATTAAATGCAAGATTTGATTTTCTTGTGTGATTAATGATTAATAAAAGATGATTGATTTGTAATTGATTGATTGATTAATC
Organism: Gentiana macrophylla; assembly: GCA_026214975.1. NCBI lineage: Eukaryota > Viridiplantae > Streptophyta > Magnoliopsida > Gentianales > Gentianaceae > Gentiana > Gentiana macrophylla. The sequence goes on along the minus strand of CM047805.1, from coordinate 189,573,944 downwards.
ACAATCTTTTATAAATGGAATTATCCTTTATTGTGATTTCTTTTTAATTATTTATTTAATTAGTTAGAAACTTGGAGGCCAAGGATTTACTCTCCTATATAAAGAGAGTTCTTCCAAGACATAATGCCAAGGGGAAATTTCGACCTATACACTAAAAGAGAGGAAAAATTGTTCCTTGTCTTGGGTTTCTGGTTTTTCTTGGTGTTGCATATCAAGGAGGTTCTCATATCAAGAAGGGTGTCCACCAACCACCTATACACTAAACGATGAAAATTCGTTCATATGAATATAGGAAATTATGTAATTTATTTTTATTGCAATTTTAATTTTCAGAAAATAGATCTGTTTAGTAGCTGTTTAGTTGTATTGTTTTTCCCGTTGATCGAGCCGTTGAAACGACGATCCCTCCAGTCAGAATCAAGATCGGAAGTTGATGAACAATCCCAAAAAAATTTGCGTCGATCAGAGTCCGTTTGGATGTCCGTTCGTTGATGAGACGAGGCAGCCGTAACAGAAAAACGCAGGATTCACAGAAACCCTAACTGTGACTTCCTCGATTTTCTGGAAAGTATTGGACCCTTGAAATGAATATCCGACCGGTCAGATCGATAATCATGGAGTTTTGGACGTGATATAAAATTTTCAGGACGATCGGGATTCATCTTGATCCCCGATCGGCCTCGGGAAGTGAATGATGCGCTGCTGTAAGAGTCTGTTTCAGCAGCAATTTGGGCGGCTCACTGAGGAAGATTGACAAGTCAAAGATCCGATCCGACCGTCCATCTTGAAGTCCGAAGAATGATGATCAGATCTGGAAAGTTTCGTCCCGATCCGAGTTCTTTTGATATGCCGATCGTCGAAGATTCTAAACAGCTGCAGATTAGGGTTTTAATTTATTTTTAATAGATTAGATACGGGGGTGCCAACGGTCCATCTCGGTGTTTATTTTCCGCACTAGTATACATGTTTAGATTGTATGTGTAGAACCGGAAAATTGCCATGACATGCATCATATCATGAATTCCACTCCATATGCATACATGTAGAAATTAATTCGAGGAATTAGTTAGGCATGTATAAAACACGCAATTAGTTTTAATTAATTGTTTGATATTAATTAGAAACTAATTAGGGTAAAAACCGAGGAACACGGGTTTTTTCAATCGTCGAGGTTGGGTGATGGATTCTCGGTGAATCCCACTCTGCGAAAGCATAAGGAGTAAAATCCGAAACCTCGTGGTTAAGGTGTTGGATTCTCGGTGAATTCCACCTTACAGAGCGAGATTACGTTTTGTTCCGTAGTGTCTACGTGAAAGTTTGATGTTTAAGGATTGGATAATCACGGGCAAACATGGTTGAAAGTGGTTTAACCACGGTTGGGTGGTCAACAGTAGCTATGGCTCGATCGACTTCACCTCCACGTGTGGCGTTTGCACGGGGTCGGCAAGGTGAGCCATCCGAAGAGCCACTACGGCTCAACGGAGCTCCCCTGGTCTTGACCCGTCCGACGGTCACATATGTTCCAACAAATAGGTCGGGTGGGCTAGCCCACATAACCGACAACATTTGGGCCTATGATTTATTGTTCCTTAATGTAACATCAAGTCCAAAAGCGTGATCGATAAACCCACCACTTTTTCAAAATATTGAGTGGGAGCGGGAGAGGCGACGGCCGACCCCACGGCCTCTCTTGTTGACACAAGCGACGTGAGAGAATGGTGACGCCTCGTGCGGCTTTGATTTCGCCCCTAAGGAAGGCCTTCACCGCTATCAAAATTCAAGGCTTGGTCTCCGAAAGGATAGGATTTTGGGTACTCATTGAGTCACCGACCGACCCTAAGGCGGCACACTCGGGTCTATCTAAAGATCGAAGCAAGATGGGTCACACTCATCAAGGGTATTTTGGTAATACCTTGTTTGAAAAAGGAAAGGTGATTGACGATCACAAATGAGATGTTCGATTCTCAAGTTGATCTTCAATATTAATCGAAACCTCTTTGACCTACCCTAAGGTGCACCTTTGAGGCATTAGATTAAATCCTTGGAGCGGTATGATAGACTATAAGTACTTAGTTTTTGTTCTAAAATTTATTAGTAGTATATGATTTGGATTTATCTTACATCAATTTTATTTACAACTATTTATATATCTCTCAGGGTGCTAGACTACTAGTGTAAAATTGACTAGTAATGACTTCGTTAAAAAGTGGTAAGTAACTAGAACGTTGTACTTATTGATCTTACATGCGATTAATTTTTCGGAAGAGATATTTCTCTGGAGCCTTTAAGACTTAAGTGACGTAAATAAGGATGTCACTGTTGTCAATCGTGTTGATCGAGAGATGACTGTAGTCAGTTTGAAAGATGATTGGGACAATAAAATTCTTCTAGTGAATTTTAATGGTGTAGTGTCTACACGAGAAATCTTCTAAAAGAAAAATTAGAGAATCATAAATTAAAGTGTCGCTAGTTAGACGGTATTTGGAACCGATAAACTAGTGGGAGCTTTTGTCTTATGTTTTTCTAATTTAGAAAATTAGTCCCACTGGGTAACGCTTTCATTAGACATCCCACAGTTCACGAGTAGTGTCTACTCAATTGAACTGCTAGTTCAAGACTGTTTCCTTTTAAGGAAAGTTAAGAATGGGAAAGAATGTCTATAAGTGTTAATCATCTTAACTAAAGTTTTAAGGCTAAACGAAATATTAATTAAAGAAAGTATAGGATAAGGAAAGTGATTTGGATCACTAACCAATGAATCCTTAGCGACTTTCTTAACCGAGTAACTTGACTCGGTAGCTTAGTTCTTTGGAAGAACAAGGAAGGCGTGCATTAACGATTAATAGAGTAACAACGGGCGGTAATTTCATTCTACAATAGTGGGAGTGATATAAGGAAATGAATTTGGATTCTATCCTTGAATATCACGAGAAAAATTTATTTTACGTTTCTGATTCGTTGAAACAAATGGATTCACTTTCAACTCGATATATTGTTGCCTCATAGAAAGTGAATATGACATTTGTAGTAAGAATCCGAGACTCGGACTTTTGTTTGATAAAGTCGAACCACTAAGAAATCTTTGAAAATGTATAAGTAACACGTCTTAAACTATTATAGGTAAAAGGTTTCCGTATTAAGATAAACAACCTTTCAATATCTATTAATTAGTGCATATATCCTAGAGAAAAGACCTCACGACTGGCTAAGGGTGATTCCTATCTCCCAGTCTATGAAAACTATCTCAAAGGAACATTGACTAAGTTTCCTTTCAATCGGGAGAGGGTAATAGATTTGAAGAGGTAACATAGCTTGTTCATAATGACCTTTGGGGTCTAGTGAAAGAAACAAGCGAGTGGGAGTTTTTGAGTGGTGACTGCTCAAAACACGATTTAGTTTATCAAAAGAATACGAGGAGGAGTCTCTGATTTTAGCAGAGAGAGCAGTATTCCATGCTCATAAATAGGCTATAGCATAGTCTTGGGGTGATGCTCGGCTTCCTCTCAGTGGAATGTTTCTCACTAAGAAAGAAACCATAGACTTGCCCCTATATAGTTATTGATGTACTACAATACCTTCGCTAAACTCGATTAAGATAATTGGTTGCAAAATAACGGTTAACATTATTATGTAAACCGAGAAGTCTACTAGAAGATGCTAGTGAATTTATGGATAAGGAGTGAATTCGGTTCACACCACTTCCGTAAATGTAGGCATTTAGCATTTAATGCTTGAATGTAGGATGGAGATTTTCTTGCATACGTTCAGATTTTGATTTGTTCGTGAAATGCCTTAATGAGGCGAGTAAAGGTTGGTTATAAGATTCTTGAGATCGAAAGTGGACGGTTGAACTATCACAAGCCTTACGATAGAATCTATAAGTAATGACCTTAAACCTTGGAGTACGGTTACCCAAAGGTAGTTACTATCGATTTAATCGGACCACGTCCAACATTAGTTGTTGGTGATTACACCGATAAATACTACTAGATCGAATGTCAATCCACCCAAGCCAGGTGGGAGTATGGTTTAACCGTTGACCCATTGTGATTTTGTTGACTTTATAGTCTCTTTGGGGTGATTGATAACTTGTGGCTCTTTGTGGGTCATGACAGATTACGATCGAAAGGTTGGTTTGAAAACCTTATCCTGTGAATGGAGTTGTGGTACTCAGGTTTGTTCGACCTCTTGTAGAACCACCCGAGTGTCTCAGCCCAGTGGGAGTAATTGGTCCTACGCCTAAAAGAGTCGAATGAATAGGAAAGTTTAAACTTTCGGCGCAAAGTTGAGTGGTATAGGGGTGATTCACGACAAGTAGAGAGTTAACCGGACCTTGAACTCTCTCACCACTCGATCTTGCTAGATTTCGTTAAGCGAGAAAATAGGGGTGATTCCACGAGACTTTCTTGCGAACAACGGAATCTGAATTCATTCGAAACGAAGGGTTTTAGTGAGAATGAATAACGGATTCGTTACAAAGCAAAAGATAGGGGTGATTCCTAATACCTTTTTTGCGAGACTAACGATATCTTAATTTATTCAGAAAGAACCATTGGTAGGAAGCTTTGCCATGGCTTATATCCTTTGTGGATTTAAGAGAACCTCTCGGTCATTTAAAAGTCACATGTTTTAAAATATGTGGACTTGACCAAAATATTGATAAGTTTTTCGTAGATTGGATATCAATATTGGTAAAGTAGTAGTATTAGTGTTCATGAATGATAACACTTAAACAGATTGGAAACAACATGTGTGTGCTATATCGAAGTCGGAAGCCCGACGAGGCCAAGATTCTCTGGATGAGAGAATTGGACTATATTCTAAGAATCGATTCGGTCAAATTCACGAGAATGAGTCATTGGCTATCCCACCTATCTTATTGAATAAGATGATCATGCATATACGTATGCAACATTCATCGAGTAGTCCTACCTTACATCTCGGAATGATTCTCTAAATCTCGGATAAAGAGAAAATGGGATAGAGTCTCTCTTGGATAACGGCAAGTCAGGTCATAATAAGTCAATAGTAGTTGAATCTCGGATTCGAGCAGTGAATAGCGGTTTAGTACGTCCTCAAGTATCGTTAGAGAACGAGGAATCATATGCTTGTATATTCGGTGAAAACTTGAATATGGTTGACTTCTACTTGATTCGACTTGTAGTCGATTAAGGATGATCATTAAGTTGATCTCGGGCTCGAGTGTTTACTCATAGTGCTTAGAATTTCCTTTTGGTGCAGGGAGTAATTCCGTGTCGATAAGCCGATATCACTTCATTATGAAAAAGCAGTGAAGAAGAGATAGCTTAGAAGGATCTTCTCGGTCACAAGAAGTCAAAAGCATATTGAGAGAGAGTACCGCTTTGATTGGAAGGACCGACAACGTTTCAATCCTAAAGATCGTCTCGAGTCGACAACCTAGCTAATCGGTGTACCAAGTCGAGTGCTTGGAGGGTGCGGCATTGATGGATATGTCTCATCGCTTTTAGAGCAAGTGGGAGAGTGTTGTGAATAAGATGAGAAAGGGTGTGCTCTAAAAACAATCGTTGCTTGTCATTTCGTGCAAGTGGGAGATTGTTAGGTGTAGTGCCGAAAGACAATTTGTGTAATTGTTTTTAATGGATGATGAATTTATCTCACCTTATTACTTGCTTTGTGCTTGTAAATAATACACGCTTTGCAAACCCCTAAGTATATCAAGATGTAACCGCTTAACTCGGTGTATGGCATGCACGTGAGGATTGAGTTAGTGGTGATATACTTAAATTGTTAGTCCGTGGTGAACTTAATCGAGTTTAGGGTCTCTTGATTAAAACACCAATAATGCGCCTAACACACCTTAGGGTGTGATAGTCTTATCCGGACTATCGGTAGAGGTACCTACGTGGGGCATTTATATATGATGGCATTCATATAGGATTTGGACCGATTTAATCTGAATTTCTCGGTATAATTCCGTAATCGAGAATCTTATTAAATCATTAGATGATCATATATGGATCAACCTTAATCTCGAGGTGATCACGAGTGGTTTGCTTGTCCCGGGGTAGTGTTTGATGTGTTAGTTACGGTTCACTTAAATATGTGTTCCAAGCCACTTCTCATTGGCACTATCTCAGGATGAGTGAGTAGTTACGATCTTCACAGACATGGAATACATTCCTTCCTCGGGAAGTAGAGAGACGATCCCTTATTTGTTAGCCCTAAGAAAGTGATCGATCCGGGATTTCACATTTGACTAACTAGCTACTAGTCGAGATATGTGTACTAATTGATCATCGAGGGTTAATGGTAAATAAGGATAAGATATTAAAGTCGGGTTCACGGAGACTTCCCACTCTCGAATGGACGATCTATGGAGGTTAATCCGTATGTAGTGATTATATCAAATGGACGCTTATTCACTCTATGGGTTGAGTATAAGTATACATCTATAATCGGTAGAGTTCGATTCGGGTTTATGGTGGCGTAATCCCGGAATTAATAATTAATGTACTTATTATGTTCGATGAATAATTAATTATGGAGCTACGGTTATAGGTCTATGGTCCCCGATGTGGCTTACGTAATTCGGAATGATATTCTTGTTATTTGGGCCTCAGTGATAATTAATTGGCTGGGCTAATTAATTGATATGCATGGATATTATTTAGTTGGGCTAAATAATATAATACACAGAAAAGACATTTTCTGTGGGCCTAAAACCTAGTGTATATGGCGCCTCATACTTCATTAAATGCAAGATTTGATTTTCTTGTGTGATTAATGATTAATAAAAGATGATTGATTTGTAATTGATTGATTGATTAATCACAATCTTTTATAAATGGAATTATCCTTTATTGTGATTTCTTTTTAATTATTTATTTAATTAGTTAGAAACTTGGAGGCCAATGATTTACTCTCCTATATAAAGAGAGTTCTTCCAAGACATAATGCCAAGGGGAAATTTCGACCTATACACTAAAAGAGAGGAAAAATTGTTCCTTGTCTTGGGTTTCTGGTTTTTCTTGGTGTTGCATATCAAGGAGGTTCTCATATCAAGAAGGGTGTCCACCAACCGCCGTTTGGAGAACACATCGGAAGATCTTGGCTTCTCTTCCTACTATTGGTAACATGATCTTAACCCCCTTGTAGTAGTTTAAGTCCTTTAATTATGTATTATGATATATGAATCGTGATCCATCCGCTGTGCGTAGATCTAACTCGTTTAGATCTAAGAACCTGCATCCTTCAAATTTAACTAAAATTGTGATTCACCTATCAAAAGTATGAATTTCTAATCTCTTAGATAATTCGCCTATCAATCTTTTATCTCTCGATCTTAAAGATTAACGCTTTCAAACCAAGGTGCAAGATTTCTCAATCTAACAATCTAGATATTCTAACCTAGCAACTCTCGTATTTTTAGGTTAAAAAAGATCTATTCTTTCCTATGGTGATCTAGTGTTTGCACCGATTCTCATCATATGGCAAACATCAATAGCAAAACATCTCTCGATTTAAATTGCATAGCATGAAAATCATAGAAAAGAAACAACTTAATTAAAACTCACGAAATCATCCAAAGGAAGAAATAAAAACGATGCTGAAAAGTTTTACATGCTCGCTCCAAGTTTGATCAGCTTCAAGCCATCCTCATGAATCGAACAAGAAGAAACGACATAAAATAAAAAAAAAACCTAACTAACCTCGGTCGACAGAGCACAAGGCTCTGCCGACCGAGCCTGCCTCTGCTCAGAATTTAGGGTTCTCTGGTGGCTGCAGACGATATGATATGAGATATTAGGGTTGAGATAATGCGGCTATATATAGAAAACTAGGTCGGTTTCAGCATGGCGGCCGTGGACGCCCGTCCACTCCTTCTGGACGCCAGTCCAACCTTCAATGCAAACTTTGAATCGGGCCGAGTCATGATCAGACGCCCGTCCTTCTTTAATTTGGACGCTCGTCCACTGAAAATCTCAGAACTCTGAATCAAACTCTTCACTGGACGCTTGATCCATTCCTTGTAAACGCCCGTCCCAGCTGGACGGAGCAATAGACGTGACGCCCGGTGAAAATCCAAACTTCACGAATCGAATGGCACCTCCGGACGTCAGTTGTTAAAGGTGAATTTTGTGGTTTTTAACGCTTTATTTTATAACAACTTCTCATGTATTTCATTACTATTTATAGTAAAATAAAGGTTTAAACGGAAATATTGAGCACATGTGTTTGGAAAGCGTTTAAATGCAAAACCGAGCTAATTATGTGGCTTTATCGATAAATATCGTTGTATTTGCGATATTACATTTTTGCACATCTTTATCGTGATTGTAGGTACCTAAATACGTCATGTGAAGTGATGGAATGAAGTTTTCAAGAAGCCGAACTTCCGATGCAGTTCTTGATATGATATACACTGATTTGACTCTCGACCTCAAGAGAAGATTTGTAGGGCTTGAAGAGAGGATTCTACAGGATTTTGAATCACTCCATTCCGACTTACGAGGCCCGAGATATGAGCGTTACAAGTTTGGATGCTGTTGCTGAAACTACTGGAAAATCCCGTAAACGACTCGTAACACGACGGGCTAGTCAAAAAGGCGTTTTCTGAAGAAGAGTCCTTAATGAAAGTTGTAGATTTTTCCGAGAGCTTAATTATGACGTTCGGATCATAATTTTTGGAGGTCTATAACTCAAGATATGAATTTTAGAAGTTTCATTCCTAAAAAAAGAATGATTCAACCGACTTAAACACTGTAGCAGCCGACATTGTTCCCTATAAAAGCAGCAGCACTTTATACCCTAAATATACAATTTTCATACACAGCCGCAAATTACACAAGAGAGGGCCGACTTTTTCTTTTTTTTTTCCCTTTATATTTTCATCCCAAAAAACACAATTAGGGTGTAAATTTCTCAACAATGAGGAGCTAATTTCCTTCTCAAGCAAACTTGGGGAAGCGTTTTGAACGGATTTCGGTTTTCAATTCTATTTATCTATTGATAAATATCTAAAGGTTAGAACTTTTGTATCAATTTCATATCGTATTTGCATTTCGATCGATAGATTATGTGTATGATTTGATAATCCGTTGATGATAATTAATGGAACCCTAGGTCACTATACAAAAGTTTGAATCTTTTAAACCAAATTATAACGAAAGTTATGGTTTTAAGCGGTTTAGATTTTGGATATTGATAAATATCCCCACCTAAGAAACGCTAAAGGATCAATCTTTGATAAAAGATTGTGAAAAAATCATCTAAGCCATTAGTGATTTGTGCACTTTCGGTTAAGCGTAATAATCGTAACCTTGGGATATAATCATTTGATTAATAGTTTGAAACCGGTGTTTGTTTGATTCGTGGAACCGTGTTTGCTTGGCCTTTATATCACTTTGCATTTGGATAATTGTTCAAGCCTTCACCCTAGTTGTTGATTATTATTTTTAAAAATTTTATCGCTCATCGCGATCGTTCATCGTCGCTTTTCTCGTTTCATTCTTGCATAATTAGTATAAACTCGTGACATTTGCAACTAAAACTTGAATCGATACAACCCCAATTCCCCGTGATCGACTCCGGTTACACCATTTTGCTACGACCTTGCACTTGAGGCCACGACCGGATTATAAATTCTATAACTTGTTTTGATCGTTTTATTTATATAATCCGTTTTCTACAACAAGTTTTTGGCAGGCTTGTAAACGCCCGTTTGATTCTTCAAATATTCATTCCAATCCTCAACTTGCATCTTCCTCCTTCCATTAAATCTCCAATTATGACATGTATAAGTACCTTCAAAACCACAAAGACATGCAAAGTGTAAAACCATAGATAATTACCAATAAAATCACGAAATTAGCTCAAGTTTACACTTAAATACTTTTAAAACTCATCTGCTCAATAATTCGATTAAACCCTTAATTTCTATGCAAATAATACGAATATGGAGGAAATCATTATAAAATATAACGATATAAATCGCATAAAATCACCCTTAACACTCTCCATCACTCAGATTTGTGCTATCCTGAGAACGCTGCACTATACTATTTCTCACGTCTATAGGGAGTGCAACAGGGTCGCTGATGCCCGTGCATCGTTGGAAGGAGATGACCAGATTTTCACTCACCAGAGGGATGTCCCACCGCACATTCTCGAATCTACTCCATGATGATTTACATGGCCCGGCTCATATCCGTTAAATCAGCGATAATCCGGGAAGCACTCTTCACTTGAAGAAGGTGCAAACCAGTCGTATTGTTCATTTCACATACTTTTTTGTTTTTACCAAGTCGTATCCATATACTGCGTATCACACTTTGTGCAGATCGATGAAGCTACCCAAAGAATATAGCCATGCAGTCTGCCTGACGTTTCATCACGGACATGGCCTACAGGATCGCGCCTACCTTTGGACGCACCCCTACCGCAATGCTAGGGGTGCAATCCAGGTGTTTTTGTTGCTTTTGCCGTCAAACGATATGCTCATACTTTTTTTAGTATTTGATACACCCCTTTATATAATTGGTACAACTTCTGACATGGGTGTGGCTGATCACTTTACGGACCGGACATGTCGAAATTTCATCAGGAAGGACCACAATCCTCTGTTGCTCACACAAGTTCAGATGAGGGTGCAAAGAGATCTTCGGCTTACTTTCCTTAGATCGTATACACAGAGGCGAGAAGAAGAAATTACAAAGATCTATTCCACTTTGATTTCCACCTGATGTAATTATTTATGGGGGCGAGATTTTATTGGGAGTGCATAGGCGATCTTCTTCCTATGTGATGGATTTTCTACTACTCTGGGTTTTTGCACACATAAGGTTTAAGGGTAAATGCTTATGAACTCTATCACGTAAACTTGGGACGGTAGGGATATGACACTTAACTTTGTAAATTTCTTTATTTGGTTTCTCAATAAAATAAAGTTGCGTTAAAAAAAAAAAAAAAAAAGAAGAAAAGAAAAGAAATAGCCTGATTTGACCATTGGTTTCCCCTGTAGTTAACTCTTATACCATTGGTTTCCTATATTAATAATTAATAATAAAAAATATATATACAATTTTTTTCCCATGAGAAATAATATCAACCCAAGCTATTACTGTCGGTCGTAAAATTGTTAAGAAAATTCCAACGGTCAACTTTTTGTTATTTCCCCGCAAGTCCCCCTAACTACTAAAAGGCTTTCGGTCTACTCCTTCCTTCTTCTTCAGCCGCCAATACTATACTATGCTTACCAAATAGTTACAGTTACAGAGGCGAGGAAAAAAAAATGGAAGATTTTACCAAATTAAGAGAAGCAGTAGACAAAGCGGAGCTGGTGGATGCCCACGCTCACAGCATAGTGGCCCTAGACACCACCGTGCCATTCGCCGGATGCTTTTCTGAAGCCACCGGTGTTGAAGCCTTATCCTTCGCCGCTCATAGTATCAGCTTCAAGGTCTTCAATTTGCATTAGTTATTTGTTACTATTTCATTCGAATGTTGTTGAATTTGTTGTTTAATTACTATTTCGGAAGGATATGATTTCATTCCGATTGTGATTGTATCGTTTCGTTTCGATGCTTAGAGGAGTTTGAGGGAGATTGCTGAACTGTACGGATGCGATTCATCACTGCAATCGATTGAAGAGTTCAGACGTTCCTCTGGATTGGATGCTATTACTTCAATGTGTTTTAAGGCTGCCAGAATATCAACAGTGCTAATTGATGACGGATTTGAGTTGGATAAGATTCATGATATCCAGTGGCATCAGAAATTTGTGCCTTCTGTAGGCAGAGTATTGCGGATTGAGCGTTTAGCTGAGCAAATTCTCGACGAGGTAGGATATATATATCCATGTAAAGCACAATTGATTATAATTTTTTTTTGTTGGATTTTTCATCTATTTTAAGTCTATGCAACTTTCAGGAAGTCCAGATGGAGGAGCTTGGACTTTGACCTTGTTCATAGAAGCATATGTGCAACACTTGAAGTCATATCCTTTACCATGTTTATCACCTTTCTCTGTAACTTCTTTCTTGCACATAGGAGATTACACGCAAAAGTCCTTAACCTTGAGTACATTAGCTGGTAAAATTGTTGGATTGAAAAGCATTGCAGCGTATCGCTCTGGCCTTAAAATCAACACAAATGTCACGCCAGAGGAGGCTGAGAATGGCCTCAATGATGTTTTGCAAGGTACGAATGACATTTCATTTTGCTACAGCGATTCATGATGCTTAACATTGGTCTTCTGTCCTTTTAATTAGCTGGAAGTCCTATCGTCTTTCGAACAAAAACTTCCTCGATCATCTCTTCACATGCACTTTGGAGGTTGCAGTATCTTTTGACTTGCCAATACAGATACACACAGGGTAAATGAAATCGTTGGTTTTCGGATGGGTTAATGTTCCTTATGGTCCTAGCTTGTTGTGGATATTTAATTAGAGAATTCCTTTTTCTTAGTTTTTTTGTATGATACTAAAATAGAAAGGAATCATTGCTTTTCTCGAGGATCATTTCTTTTGTCCTTCCTCTTGTATGTAATCTTGAACAGTTTTGGTGACAAAGATCTTGATCTAAGACTATCGAATCCACTGCATCTACGTAAGGTTCTTGAAGATTCAAGATTCAGCAAGTCTCGATTGGTGCTTTTACATGCCTCTTATCCTTTTTCTAAGGAAGCATCATATTTGGCCTCTGTCTACCCTCAGGTAACACAAGTAGAATCTTCCCATTGGAACATCCTTAACTAAACTTCAAGTTTTTTTTTGTATTTTTTAATTCACCTAATGGTAACTCATTCCATATTGATTGATAGGTCTATCTTGATTTTGGGTTGGCAATTCCTAAGCTCAGCTTTCATGGGATGATATCATCAGTGAAAGAACTTCTGGAGCTAGCTTCAATTAAAAAGGTATTATTTTACACAGTTAATGTGGATATATTTTGCATCCATATTCTACAGAAATGCTGGAAATATTGACCTAGGATTACATCAATCTTCTAGTTTCACTCATTTCATGCGACTTTTTTTTCACCTGACATTATAATCCAATTGGCAGGTGATGTTCAGTACAGACGCATGTGCATTTCCTGAGGCTTATTTCCTAGGTTAGTGTAAACTTTTTTGCTTCCTGCTACAACCTTCACCATGTTGTCTGATTATTGCTTTCATAATTAGCTAATGAGGGAGATAAATGTGCATGCTTTTATGTTATGTAGTATAATGTTCTTTTAATTGCACTGATAGGAGCACAAAAGGCCCGAGAAGTCGTATTTTCTGTTATGCGTGATGCCTGTGTTGCTGGTGATCTCTCACTTGAAGAAGCTATTGTCGCGGTTACTGACATTTTTTCCAGAAATGCAAAAGCATTTTATAAAATTGATAATGCTGGAGGACCATCTAATTTCAATGCATCTGATTGCTCTCTGACAAAAGAACCAAACGGCCCTAAAAAAGATATCAAATTTGTACGCATTATGTGGGTTGATACTTCAGGTCAACACCGATGCCGGGTGAGTACTTTTTGGTTTCAGTTAGCAGTAGTTTTGGAAACTGTAAATGACAGACAAGATCTTCTTTTCCAACTCCATTGCTTGTGTGATGCGTTTTCTGTCCAGAAAATCTAATTAAGGTAGTAAGTATTGATAAGTGAATGATTGGTTATCTATTGATACTAGGTCTCTCTTAGTTTGAGGTTTATCGAGTGGCTGACAATGTAGGAAAAAACCTGTATAAGGACCTCCCCTTACCCTCTCACCTCCAAACTGATTATCAAAGTACACAGAAAAGTTCTGAAGACAGTTTCTCAAATAAGTTTTAGCTTGCTGCTAGTACATATTGCTTAATTCATGTTCTAGGCCTCGTCTAAGTGCTGCTTTATTTGATTTTTCTCGAATAAGTTGAAATGTCAATTAACTTATGTTGCATTTTTTGCTTATCACTTCAGGTTGTCCCACAGAAAGCGGTTTCATGATGTCATTAAGAAAAGCGGTGTTGGTCTAACTTGTTTATGCATGGGAATGATGTCGTCCGTTGATGGTCCTGCTGATGGCACTAATCTGAGCAGTGTGGGTGAAATCAGATTGATCCCTGATTTATCCACAAAACACACAATACCATGGTAATTACATGTCAGACATCTTCTAAAAAGGTTGCTCACAATCTGTCAATGTGCACATGATGTTATTTGAAAATGTACTCTTTTGTTGAAGATAGAATCCATAGATTCGAATACACCTAGCTAGTTGGAATAAGGTTGAAGATTTTGTTGTTTATGCATCTTTTCTTTGGCAGGGTGGCAGAACAGGAAATGGTTTTGGCCGACATGCATATTACACCGGGTAAAGCATGGGAATATTGCCCAAGAGAAGCTTTAAGACGAGTCTCTAAAGTTTTGAAAGATGAATTTAATTTGGTATGCTTTTTTAATTCTGTTGAATGTTGAAATGGAGCTACCATTCATTTTTGAACAATTCTTTATTTTTTCTTATCAGATAATGAATGCAGGTTTCGAGAATGAATTTTTCCTATTAAAGAATGTAGCAAGGTAAGTCAGGACCCGCATTTATGCTTAACCTCTCACATATGGAATGTTTCTGTGTGTTTTATGAGATTGACTGATCAGGGAAGGGAAAGAAGAATGGGTCCCCTTTGACAACAGTCCGTACTGCTCTTCATCGGCATTTGATGCAGCTTTTCCTGTACTTGAGGAAGTTTTTACTGCTCTTGAATCATTGAGTATTGTTGTGGAACAGGTAAAGAAGGAAGGATACCTTTACCCTTTTATTGTATGAAGTTTTCATGCATTGAAACACATTATGGGTAGAAAAGCAACATGGATTTGAAGCGTCTGAGAAACTATCTTTAGAATGCACCTACTTAACTGTGTGCATATTGTGACTGGAATCTCATATTCTATCTGAATCTATGACATGAAATAGATGCATGCAGAAGCTGGGAAAGGTCAGTTTGAAATTGCTTTGGGTTATAGCATCTGTGGTAATGCAGCAGACAACTTGGTCTTTACACGTGAAGTAGTTAGGTCGATTGCAAGGAAACATGGAGTGTTAGCCACTTTTGTTCCCAAGTAAGTAATTACATGATATTATTTAATTCAATTCTCTACTCTTCTTTGTTATAAATTCTGTGTGTTTATGCCAGACGTGTATCCATTAAAGTTAGATAATTTGAATCAAACGAGTTTCGTTGTGCCCTTTGTTTTGCAAGGTATGCATTGGATGACGTTGGATCTGGATCACATGTGCACATCAGTTTGTCTGAGAATGGAGAGAATGTCTTCATGGCTGCTGGAGGGGAATCAAGTGAGCACGGCATGTCCAGGATCGGGGAAGAGTTTATGGCCGGGGTTTTAGATCATTTACCTTCGATTTTGGCATTTACTGCTCCAATTCCTAATAGGTCAGTTTCTTCTTCTTCTTCTCCACCAACTTACGTGTTTCCATAGTATTTTCTTGTGTTGGTTTGATTTGCCTTTTGGAACCAGTTATGATCGAATACAGCCAAATGCATGGAGTGGAGCATACCTGTGCTGGGGAAAAGAAAACAGAGAGGCTCCAATCCGGACGGCTTGTCCACCTGGAGTTGCAGATGGTGTAGTAAGCAATTTTGAGATTAAAGCTATTGATGGTTGTGCTAATCCTTATTTGGCCTTGGCTGCTATAATGGCTGCTGGGATTGATGGTCTTCGCAGACATTTAAAGCTGCCTAATCCTGTCGGTAAGAATATACGAAACAACATATATAGTGACATAATTTACCAATGAGGAGGCCTACCCAAACAGTTGTGTTGAGGTCTGATTGTATGCTTTGAATGTGGCATTAAACAGATGAAAACCCGGATGACCGGCAACAAGAGATTGAAAGATTGCCGAAAACTCTTTCAGAGTCATTAGAAGCTCTAGAAAAGGACACCACCTTAAGGGAAATGATTGGTGAAAAGCTCATAACAGCTATACAAGGGGTCAGAAAGGTATGTCTGTATGTCCCAGCATTATTTATTACTGAAGTCTGAAGCAGAAGTAAGCATAATATACATATATTTGTTTGCTTGTTCAACGGCGTGAATAGAAAGTTATTAGCTTAATGACAACAGCTTAATTTGTTGGCATTTTGATTTTTTTTTTTTTTTTTTTTTTTTTTTGTCTGATTAATTCTTGATACTACTATGCAGGCGGATATCAAGTATTACTCAAAAAACAAGGATGCATACAAGAAACTAATTCACAGTTACTAAATCCGTCTTCGTCTTGGCCTTCTCTTTGTGTTTGTAGGACAAGTGATTATTTATCCTTGTCACTGGTTTTATTATAGTAGTTGTGGATCAATCAATACAACTCGTTGTTAGAAATACCATAATAATAATAATAATACACAATCCATTGTCTAAAATAGGATCGCCCCAACGACACTCAACATTATTATATTGCAAGAAAAGAATAGATATAATACATGTATAATATCACTCTATTCCTCTTATTGTATAAAAAAAGAAAGACAATGTAAGCATAATACTTTTGCCGAATTATACTCACATTCTTGTACACTAAAATGTAGGACTAAAAATGATATTAGTTAAAATCACATAAATTACCTAATTTGTTCCCTTGCACTTTTGAAAACTTATGTGAAATCACTTATTCATTAATATTTCAAACACTAATTTTTATTTTTTTTTTGATGGATTTGAAATAATTATTTCTAGTTAGTCAATTTTAGTAGTATCACTTTTAATTCACTAGCTAACATCAGAAAATGACTTCTTTTATTTAATTTGGATGGAAACAACGGCAACAATATTTAGCCTTGAGCACCATGATTGCTCAAGACACCTAAAATTACTTCAAACACAATGGTTTTTTTTTTTTTTTTTTTTTTTTTTTTTTTTTTTTACACCATAATATAACTTAATTGTTTAAGGCATAACGAATTTCCATAAATTACAAGTTGGCCCTAATTTTAAGTTGAGTAGTGATAGTGCCACAACAAAATAGACACAACAAAGTGCACGACACACTTTTGGATCATTGATTATGATGTAAGACCTATTGATTCAAATGAGTATCATAAAAATCAATGTTAGAAACATTGTTGTGGTACTTTGTTGTGCATATTTTGATGTGACACAAACATATCTCTTTTAAGTTTGTTAACCTAATCTTCATCATCATCTTTGGAAAAAACCCTATGCCCCCACCTACCCTCTCCCTCTCCCAACAACCACCCCCTCCCCTCCCTGCAACTCCCCTCTTTCATGATCAAAGTGGTGAGAAAGTGAGATCATCTCTGGAAAAAACCCTAAGCCCCCACCTACTAGCGGCCACCGCCCCCCTCCTTGCCCCTCTCCCTCTCCCAACAACCACCCCTCCCCTCCCAGCAACTCCCCTCTTTCATGAAGTGGTGAGAAAGTGAGTTGCAAGAGGGGAGTTGTGGATTCAGGCATGATGATCACTGGAAATGTAACGCTCCCAGACCCCGGGTTTGATAGCGCTAAGTGAGCCATAAATGATCCGATCAACTGCTTAGACCGTCGTTTTCGATTGGTTTAAAAAGGCTAACCCGAGTTGACAAGACATTTATGTCTCACACTTATAAGGATATCATGTGCTTCTCCCACATCCATATGGGATATCACATGAAACCCCAATGGCATGCCTATCACCCTTGCTTCGGATCGTCATCGTAACCTACTTGTGGCAGATCTTTTAAATACACAAGGCTAGGATACATCAAAGCTTTCTGAGTTTTTTTGGCAGGTCGATATAAACCAAATTGTGAAGATTCCGATTAGCTTGAGAGATGTCCAAGATAAGTGCTATTGCATCTTTTCTAATAATGGTGAATTCTCTTCTAAAGCAGCCTATGATTTTTGCACGCAAAAAAAGAGATTGTCCGGTAGTAACTCTTCTTCCAATAGTTGTTCTCTCAATAACAAGTTTTGGAAAATGATTTGGGCTAATGTTTCAAACGTATTCTACCTGTTTCAAAAATTTTGCTTAAAAGGTTTGGCTTTAATCCCGCCCCTTGTGTTCTTCGTGGAGATGAAGTAGAATCTATTGAGCACCTTTTTATTCGTTGCTTCTTTGCTAAAAATGTTAGGAAAATTCTTGGAGTGTTTTGGGATATGTTTTCTAGCCGTGAGGCTTCTCTTGTAGCTTGGTGGGACTCTATCATCTCCGGTCCTGGAAATTTTTGGGTTTTCGGCGAAGTCGTCGAATTAGGCATTTTAGTTTGAAGTTAATTTGTTAGTTTGTTTTTTTTTCCTTTCGAAAAAACATGTTTACAAAATATTACTTCAATATCGCGTTTTTTATATCCGTAAATACAAAATTCAAGTCATTGCAAAACATACAGATAAAGTAGTAAAATTCAACATCTCTTTTCTAGGGTATATAGGTCTTTTAATTCGAATATATATATATTACCTCTGTGTTTTATTCCAACCAAATAAATAAATAAATGTATTATCGTAAAAAAGCGTCGATTGGATTGGCGGCGTTATTATTGAAAGGAACGTCGGTGTGTATTTGATAATCGACGTTCTAGTGTGGTGCCAAATTAAAGAAAAGAAATACATATGTCTTGCACGCCAAGTAAATGAAAAATAATCAAAGAAAAAAGATGTCATTAGTAATTATGTAGTCTTTGATATATACATACATATATATGTTGAAATGAGGAAGTGATAGAGTCATAACGTAAAAAAGACACAACAATGTGGTGTAGATCGTTGTTGTGTCTTTTCACATGACTTATCATTTCTGTCGATTTCCAAACAATATATATATATATATATATATATATATATGTGTGTGTGTGTGTGTGTGTGTGTGTGTGTGTGTGTGTGTGTATATTGGAGGTTCCTAATATATCAGGTTCCTTTCAAAAAGTAAAAAAGAAAAAAAAAAAAAAAGGATTTAAAGATCACCAACCGTTAGACCCATTTCATAAAAGGCTTAAAAATAGATTTTAAAAAAGTCAATAAATTGGCCGAAATAATCGCCTATATATATATATATTGGAATGTGCTAATATATCAGGTTCTTTTAAAAAAAAATTAAAAAAAAAAATATCAGGGTTTAAAGACCATCAAACGTTAGACTCATTTTAAAATAGGCCAAAAGAGGTTTTAAAAGAGTCAAACCCAGGTATTTTAGGTGAGACCAAATATACGGACCAGCTAGACTACAACGGATGATGTCAAAATGTTTGAATACGTATTAATTATCGTTTTTTTGCAAAAAAAAAATGTAATTTCGGGTCTTTGAGACGGTTGGACCTTCGGCCAACGCCTACTCCGGCTACACAATGGGCCGGCCATGTATAAAAGGTCGAACTATTTACCTCAAAATAATTTAAGGAAACTAAGTACTTCACACTCAAATTGAAGTGTCCGTTTTTGCTAGGGTAATTTTGGCAGTAAAATAGCTTTCAATTATATGTAAAAACTTCTCCAAAAAAATAAAAAATTATATGTAAAAACTAATTTCATTTTCACGTCGGCAGTGGCGAAAAAATACCGACTGAAATATTGTCTGCTAGCAATTTATTTTTAAACATAAAAGTTACCATCTCAAAAAAAAAGAAAAGAAAAAATTACATCATATTTTTTATGAACCTGGAAAAAATGCAACAATAAAATAATTGAATATGAACCTGGAGAATGTTCTCATATCTATAGTACGTACCATTTGGACACTGTCTCATTGACATACACAAATCATCTAATTAATGATACCCACAAATTAATAGATAAAAATTGTGTCATTGACATTTTAATCGTAAAAGTAAATAAACAATCAAATAATCAAATAAACAATCAAATAATGGCGTAAAAGTAAATAAACAATCAAATAATGGCGTATTTTCCTTCTTGCTGTCAATTTGTAAAAAAGGTTGTTGTAATAATAATATTGTATATTTGGTCGCAGTCGCATGCAGTAGTTTCTTTTGGTACGTAAACACGCACAAAAGTTGATTTTATAATTAATTATGTTTTTTTTATCACGACATGTCGTATATTGAGAGTGTCATGTAAATATATACATTAATCTAGAATACAATTCACTAACCCTTAGCTGTTGGTCCAGAGATTATTCTCAACAATGGTGGCCTTGACTCTTATCAAAGAGGATTACTCCTGTCTGGGAATTAAGTAAAGGTTTTGTGATATCCTTAATTAAAGCATTCATATCATAATTTCATTTTTATTTTATACTATTATATAACAATATATTTATATATTTTTCCAACAATAACAATATTCTTTATAAGTATGTTTTTGTAAACATTTAAATACAATAAAATATTATATTATATATCCTCATTTAACTTGATTTATTTGATCATTCACGTCTATTTAGTGGATTACACGTCCAGATAGACTTCATAATTTTAAATGACCGGTACAACTACTCTAAGCCTAAATTCAAATATATAAATGTTTGAAATAATGGATTACGAAATATTCACCAAGTCAACCAGCAAATATACACACCAAGTTAGTATATTTCAAGCAATCAAAATTTCTAAGTAGTTTTGGGCTAAGGAAATCTGGAATCTATGTGTTGCACAGAAAAACATTGAAGTTTTCTTTGGAGAAGACTGGCCCATTGACTGGGTGAAATGGAACTTGACAAATGTTCAGGATCCGGCTTGGAAGTACAAGTGGAAGGAATTGGTTTACGGCGTTTGGATGTGGCATAATAAGACAGTCCACGGCCACGACGAAGAAAGACCCCTAACTTTTTTTTTTTGGCAACCGCATGATGGAAAGCAGAAAAATTTACGACTGCACTCATGTAACATAGAATAATTTTTGTTTCTTTATCGCCATAGAAACGTTAGATTTTGATTAAATTTGTAAAGTTGGTTTTATTGCCCTCTTGTTGAGGCTTGGAAATAATATGTCCCTTTAAAAAAAAAAATGGTATAATCCGTTTGTGATCGCAATGTCATAAATGGTCATTGATCATTTTAAAATTAGCGATTTATGAATGAATGTAGTACTATAGTATAGAGTGCTTACAAAATCAACCAATGTGGATTTAGAGCATCCCATTAAAGCATTCACAATGGTTTTAGTGCTTTCATCATCGTCAAGAAGCGTCTTTACATGTAATCAACCATTGTGAATGCTTTAATTTGACGATGAAAGCATCCACAATGGTTTAAGTGCTACAAAAATAATCATTGTGATTCTTTAAGGTATTGTAGAGTACCTTATCGCTCTGAATATATATTCGAAATATTCTCTGGACAAGATAATGCTTTTTTAATTAGGTTTTCATAGTAGCAAATGGTGGCCTTTTAAAGTTATAACATCACTATCGCAATAAAACAAAATTAAATAAAAAGTTGACATCATTCCTTTCAATTTACCAACAATAATCGAATGTTTTTTTTTCTCATCTCTTATGTGATGAAATACCATTTTATCACATGATTCAAATCACATGGTAAGGGTGATTGGAATGAAATGATGTAATAATTTTTTTTTTATTTAATCCGAATGTGTACAAAGTAATATATTAAGAAACTGAACGCTTCTACCTTCATCTCCGGCCCAACCACCACCACATCTCACCCATGCCCACCACCAACCCTCAAGTCTACCCGTGAACCTCACATAAGGTGCATGTGGAAAGGCCGTTTTGTAGTTTTTACATCAACTGTTGAAGAGTAACTTATCGCTCTAAATATATATTCGAAATATATTCAAACCCTGAAAAGGATAATGCTATTTTAATTTTGTTCACATGCATGGTACAGTATATATCGCGAATGGTGTGGTCTTTTAAAGTTAAACATCACTAATGGAATAAAACAAAATTAAATAAAAAGTCGATATCATTCCTTTCAATTCACAAACAATAATTGAATGGTTTTTGTTCTCATCTCTTATGACATGTTTTTTTTTAATGTGAATGAATTGATATGTAAATTTTACTATAACATAATAAGAAACTTAATCATTTTTATTACATCTAGTGTACGAAATAATTTGTAAATAAAGAACCACTATATCTTGTTATAACGTCCATCCTAAACCCTTTGCCACATCTCACCACCCTTTTAGTCACCACCGCCCCACCACCATCCCTCACGTCTACCCGTCAATCTCACATATCTACCGCCGCTTACCTGCCACCCACCACCCTTTTACTCCACCATTTCATGAGTATCATTACCACTAAATTAGGTCACCATTATTTTACTTACGTTATAAAATGCAATTAATTTATCTCACCCACCACCCTACACCATCTATCATGCAAAATTAACGTCATTTGATTTTATCTTGCATTAAACGTAGTATGTGCAACGATCAAAACAAACCATTTAATTATCATTAACAAAGTAATGTTTTTTAACTTGAGAAAACATCTCCCCTTACAGGACAAGTAATAAGACAATATACCATTATAGTATTTTACACATGTCACTAATAATGAGTTACTTTTTTGTTTGATAAAAATTAATAATGTGTTACTATTTGTAGTTTTCGTTAATTCTCTAAAAACATCATGCACTAACCTCACAAGATTAAAATACATAATCTCTTGATTATATTAATGAATACTACTATACTTTAACTTATCACAACAAACCTTAGACCATTACTCCATCAACTAAAAGTGAGTCCCCCCCGCCCCCTCCCCCCGCCCCCCTCCCAATTAATTAATTAAACACCAAATTATGCAACTTAAAAGAAGTAATGTGGGTTTGAAAAAAAGACACTTTCCTCAAAAAAGAAAAGAAAAAAAGACACAAAAAACATAATTAAATGTAGTGGAGTCGGTTTTGGTATGCCAAATGCCCAAATGAGAAGGGGCAATATAAGGTGTAATTAAATGTTATTGTCGTTTCCATTAAAAGAAAATAAAACCCCTTAATATTATCCTAGAAAGTTATTATTAGTAACATTAGCTATATGAAAGCAGACATAGAGATTTAAACAAACTTAACAATATCAATTAAGGATTTTCCTATGATTCTAAAGTAGAATATGGATTTTTTTAATTTATAATTAGTCTATAATGCATGCATGCATTTAGATATATATAGCAAATGGATAATAAAAACAAAAAGGGTACCGGTATGAGTAACTTACCAGTCATTTTCGGAGTGTGCCGACCATTTTTTTTTTTTAATCTGTACCGGTGGCCCGGATTTGCAACTCATGTTTAGACTTTAGATCAATTTGTAATTTTTTAAGGCAAATATTTCAAGGACAAAAAATATATTGGCTATTTTACTTTGAAAGATTTTATGGTGCAATGCTTGTACGAAGGTTGACTACGTGGTATACATTAGAGACATTTATTTTTATTGTCTTTCAAATAATACACTTTTATCGTAGTTAAAGAATAGAGATGAAGATTGAAATGTATGTCATTTGATGCAATATTCATAGAACGGTTGTGTTGTAAAAAAAAAAATCATTTTGATACAGTAATAAAATAAATCATTCTGTCTTTATAGTTTTAATTTTTGTCTATTTTGTTGCTTATGTTGTGAAGTTTTCTTTCGTCTCCGTTTTCTTATGGAAGATAATTTTTTCGATTGGTAGATTCTGCATTGAGGTACTAATTTGGTTTGCTTCTATTTTCTCTCTTAAGGTTTCTTTTCCAATCATTTAGTTACAATCTATAAATATGACAAGTTTTTTTATTTCTAATTTCCTATGTTCCTATCAGTAGAAAAAGAGGGTTTTGCGTGTTGGCGTCTATCTCAATGGATCCAGGTAAGTAGTCGTTCTTTCTGATTAGTTTTTTGTTTTATTGATTTTTAAAATTAATGGAATCATATGTCACATAAATTTCTAACGATTACTATATTTTTTCTTTATTTTAGCTCATACACGATTAAATTCGTGTACACCTTATGTATGAAGCTGTTTTGATTTTTATTTTTTAAAGCCAAAGCTTTTCATGCTATTATCTTCGTTGCCGACATCGTTATTTGTATTGATAAATTGAATCATATTAATCCTTTTTTGTTGATTCATATGGTCATTGATAGAAAAATACTTAACCGCTAACTTTCACCGACAGAGTATCGGATCAACGGGAGTATAGTGGTCACAAGGTCGAATCCACGAGGAGTAAGTCTAAGTACCAAAGCTGACGTGTAACTTGGTTCAGGTCAATCAAAGGTGGAAAGGTCTTATACTAGTGCAGAAATAAACAATTATACGAACGGTGTTTAACTAGGTGTAACGCCCCAGGACTCCCGGTGCAGTAGCGCTTAAATAGTCATAAATGTCCGGTCAATCGCTTGAGACCGCCGTCTCGCCGGTCAGTGCAAAAGGGCTAACCGAGTTGACAAAACCTTTATGTCTCACACTTATATGGGGTGAGCATTCACTTACTTTACCGATGTGGGATATCACATTCTCCCCACCTTTATAACGGATTGGCGTCCTCGCCAGACGGCAAGAACACTGTCCCGGATCGTCCCTACCAGAGGTAACTAGAGGCCATCCTTACACCGTCTTCTTATGCGGTGCGGCGCGTAGTTTCGTCTCGATAGTCGACTCTGAATACCATGCATAACGCCCTGGACTCCGGTGCTGGTAGCGCTTAAATGAGTCATAAATGTCCGGTCAAGCTGCTTGACCGCCGTCCTCGCTTGGTCTAAAAAGGCTAACCGAGTTGACAAGACCTTTATGTCTCACACTTATATGGGGTGAGCATTCACTTACTTTACCGATGTGGGATATCACACTAGGGATTAACGGGTATAGCCGAACTATGATCCCACGGGTTACTTTTACCCCTTAGGAAGGACTTAACATGGAGCGTGTCTTAACCGACCTACCTATCCTATGTAGTTTAACGACATCCACGGGTGCCAACTCCTAATTCTAGTGATTAGACTGAACAACTCGATCTAACCACCCTATGTGAATCTAACCGACTCTCCCTTTAGAAAATCGATTATCCTCACGTGATTAAGTTCTAGAGTTGCTCGAACAACGATGACAAACCTCTGTATTGGAAACGGTCCTAACAACTAGGCCGAATCTACGCAACGATCCCAAAACCCCTTTTCCCACATCTCACCGCAAAATACATCTATAAGTTCGATGTGTGTGACAGTGAACTAGGTGATCAATCAAATTCAAAGCTGTTATAATAAGTTTTAGGACGTGGATTTTTTTTTTATTTTTTTTTATTTTTTAAATCTTGATTTGTATGGTTTATTTTGACTATTGACTATTGCTGCAGTTTCATCAAAGAGAGGAAAGAAATAGAAAATTCTCCTTCACACTGGTGGTCTATTGTAAAATATTTGTTTTTTTTATTTGTATAGTCTATTTTAAATATTGATAGATTCATCCACATGTAATTAACATACCTGCATGTTTTTCCTCTTCATGTAGTGAAATAGCAATCACGATTCACTGCTATTTTTTCCTTTCTAATTTTTTTTTCTTCTATTTAAATGAAAACTCTCTTCGATTAGTTTGTTAACAATGTCGTATTTGAAACTTTTAGTTGTGATGTGCAAATCAGGACAAAGATATTCTTTGGAAACTGCCGTCAACGGACGTGAGTATGTTTTATTATAACTATGAAAATTTCAGTTTCTCTGTTTCTATGTTGAATTAGCATTTCTCCAATTTGATGACTCATTCTCACTCCAATGTGCTTAATTGTAGTTTTAGCCTAGCCAATGCATTTCATTTTCTTAGGACAATTCAAAGTATTGTTTAGTAACAAGTATTATTCTTTTGCATTCTCTGCATTTGTATATTTTAAGAGATCCGAACATACACGACAAAAAATAATCAGCACATTCTGTGGTTTTTTATTTCTACTTATTTTGCGTCTGCTAAACTTTTTGCATTGACAGAAACATAGACATAATGCATCTACCACCACATGCTAAATTGTTAACGGGCAACTTGCCATAAAAAAGTTATCATTTGTTGGTATGGTTTCAAGGAGGAGATGTTCTTATCTTCAGTTACATGGTAATTTTACATTTTTGTTAACCTATTTCAAAAATTAGTTGCAACCATTATTATTAGTTACTTGGATTCGCATTACATGCTTTCTTCCTTTTAATAGTTAAAAAAATGGTTGAAGTGCTAATAAATTGTCGTACATGTTTGGGGATTTGATTGTTTAAACTTTAATGGCATCAAAGTTGGCCGAGAGAGATCCATGAATAAGAAACCAAAAGAGGAGATAAGAAGCCAATTGCGGCATACATTGATCATTCCAAGTATTTTCTCCGTCATTCTTAAGGTGACTATTTTCTCTGTCGTTCTTAAATAGTGCGATTCATTCCTTTGTGTTGTAATTGAAAATTCGTTGGTAATGAATCCATACAATTTTCAATTGTTTTATGTTCATTTCTTTTTCACATGCTCACAAATTTGCATTTTTTTTTCCAGGTGTTACCTAAAATTTAGTGGGATGATTGTTGTTCAGTTTCACCAGATATCCATCAACCTATACTATTTTTCATTGACATTGAACTCATTTCTACTTTTACCTTTCTTTGTAAATGGATATGTTTGTCGGATTTTTTTTTCCATTCAAACCATCGTTTTTTGGATTTTATGTTTCCTTGCAGCTTTTACATTATTTGAATATCCAAAATAATTGTCGTACACATTTATGATAGGTTAGACTTTTCTTTTCATTATTGCACAAATTAAATTTATTCTATGTTTTTTATCAATAAAAACATTTTTTTTACAAGTTAGTTTTTTTAAACACAACATTTTTTCATAACATATTATTTCCTTTCGATGTTTATTTTTAAATCTAACGTTTTCCGTGCATCGCACGGGTTTTCTCACTAGTTTATTATATATTTTTCGGGATAACTGTGTAAAAACAAATCTCAAAGTTTATTTTGCTTAAAATGCTAAGCATTCTTTTTTTTTTTGGGAAAAATTAATCTTATTACAATAAATCATGTTAAATGTTATTAAATAAATGAAAATTCGTGTTTTTATTTTTTTCTCACTAATCTTATTAAATAAATGAAAAATTAATCAAAATTCACAGATTACCTGAACAGGGTTTGGGAGGTGGTGTTAGTGAAACAATACATTCAGATTACCTGAATAGCGGAAAAAAATCACCAGGATCGTTTCCATACATCCAATGTTATTCGACTTCTGATGTTGTAGCCGATGTTGTAGCCGCTTTGATGAGGATTCCGATCTCTCTCTCCTTGCCTACAACCGTGATGTGTTGGTTTATTTTGTATGCTTTATGATGGAATAAAACATTGCTTTTATAGGTGGAGAGATGGCCGAAATCTTAATTGATCAATCGGCTATTCTCTTACATACGATATGACCTAGGGTTTTGCTTTAATCTCGGTCATCCATCAACGCCGAGTTTTAATCGGATAAAAACTCCTTTTAATTAACCTATAAAATAGAATTAGCAATTTCCTATGGAAAGCTAATTTCACTATGTGTACTGATACGGACACAACCGTTGTGACACAACGAGTGTCACAACGTGTATCTACACCGTTGATTCATACTTTAAACTCATTGATCATTATTACGTCTATCATGATCAATGGTGTAAATGCACGCCATAAGACTCGATTGTGTCACGACGATTGTCAATCAGATATTACTTTCTTTCACTATTATGGGGAATGAAATTATTTGGGCTCAAATAATATGGCCGACATAATTTTCTTACACGTGATGGTGTGATGGTAGAGGCAACAAAAGAAAATCTAGAAATAGGTCCGACTATGTGAAATTTGGGGCCGTAGGTCATGTTATGAGACGTACTTCAAAATGCGTGAAATCATTGAAATTTGCTATGATTTGCGATACACTTGCAATATTTCTGCTACAAATATTAGTTTATGTACAATAAGGTTTGGAAACAGATGATATTATAAGGTTCGGAAAAAGATGATAATTCAACGGATGTATGTAGGGTCTTTACGAACTATAACAATAAGACATAACACATAATCTATATCATCCACGAAACCTTAAGACGGGACACTAGAGCCCTTGGGTTGGTGTTCAACATTTTTTCCCGTAGGAGGGGTGTACGTACACAGTTACGGATTATCCAAAAACCGAACCGAATCGAGATCATTTGGTTCAATTTGGTTCGGTTAATAACGACTTTCGGTTTCGGTTCGTATTATAGAGAAACCGAAATTTTCGGACCGGTTACGGATAGCTCTATAAATTATCTGTAACCGAACCGAAAACAAACCCGAATAAAAAACCGAACCATTGACCGAAATTGAATAGAAAATTGTAACCGAAATGCCTATAATTAATTTGTATAAGTAGTTTCATAATCAAAATATTATAAGCGTTTATGAAAAATGGCATATAACCGAACCGTTGTCCGAACAATTTTTTAACCGAATTTAAAATTCGAATAAAAAGCAAACCGTTTATAATCGAATAGAATTGTTATTTTATTTCAATTTTGGTTAACCAGAAGCCAACCAAATCGTATATTTCGGTTCGGTTCAACTCGATTACACTAAAACAAGCGGTTCGGCTTTGGTATCAAATTTTAATTAACGAAAATTTTGATTCGATTTCGATAAATTAATTCGTATCTTCAACCTCCTAGATGTACGTATAGTTGCATATATATAACAATAAGACATAATTTAACAATTTACATTATCCATGAAACCTTAGCACGGGAGAGAGGGGCCCTTGGGTTGCGTTAAACATTTTCTTCCGTAGGTGTACGCGGTGGCGGATCCACGTGACCCACACAACTTTATATAAATAAAAAAAATCGAAGCGACGTCGTTTTGGTTAAAAAAAAAAATCAATTTTTGATCTAATTATCCGTCCAACCCGGTTTCGATCCGGAAATTTTGACCTAATTACTCGCCCAATCCAATTTTTTTTTAGGGTTATTATACTTTTGTGACGGATAACCCCACTGAATTTTTTTCGTGGATTCGCCACCGGGTGTACGTATAGCTGTATATAAGGATTGTAGTACCTTTTAGAATACTAAGGAACTTCCCTCTGAGCATATATATACTATCCTCTATATTCATTCCGTATCCAAAATTCTTACTGCTATCTATGTATGAACTAAGTTCTTCATGCTTCAGCTTATATATATAATAACGATACATATCCAGAAGGTTTATTTTCATAAAACAGACGTGCCGTTAAATTCAGTTGCCTATTTGTTTTAAAATATCCTAAATATATAGCGGCCAGTGCTCGATCTCCGGCGCCATTTCATTACAAGACAGGCTGAGCAGCTAGCTCCGCCTCCGCACAACTACAGGTTAGTCATATAATATTTCTATACGTCTGTGTTGCTGCTGTATGTGGAATTGCATGCGTTGAGGTTTTTTCTTTTTAGAGATATTTATTTTTTCATGGTGAAATGTTGTACTGGTACATAGCTAGCTATATATAAAAGAAGCAGCACGGAAAGCTCAATGCCTCCATGTATATTAGGGATTAGGCACACCTAAACTTAATCCAAGGGTTGACATTAACTTTTTTTTTTCTTTCTTTTTTGCAATTTTTCTTTGTTTATTATAAGCATTAATGTATAGTTTGGATTATTCGTTGGACAAATTATGTGTATAAATATGTGGGAAAAATCTGATTTTTTGAAAGTTTGGATTAAAATATATACCGTACTTGTTTGGAAAATTCCATTTTTTATTTATTAATAGATTCGGAAGTGTTTATTTATTTATTAGGAAGTGTTACAAAGAATACTTGACAATGAATAAATCAATTACAGTTACTCATGAAAATTTCATCTTCGATAAGTAGAATTAGATGTGGATTCAAGACTAACTCGATCTACCTATTACTCAACAGAGATTAAAATAAAATAAAAGAAAAACAGAGAAATAGAGAATATGAGTTTTGTTTTGAGTAATTTGTGTAGAAAAGAGAAAGTAGTTTTGGAGGAAAAAACCCAGTGAATAAGAAGTATTAAGGGTATTTTAATGCAATGAAAATTATGAAATTTGATTTTGTCATTACTGCTATAAAAATAGGATAGTGAATTAAATATTTAATAAAGCAATTTTCTTTTTTACGGAAACCGAAGATTCACACATGTAGTATCATTTTTCATCTTAAAGAGGACTCGAATATCGTTGGTAATACTAAATAAAGTATGATAGGAAAAAAGAAAAAATAAAGGATTAGGGTGGGAAGTGTTTGGTGATTTATGATTTTTTCTGCTAAAGAAATTGAAGGCCTAGGGTTGGGGAGCATATTTTTTATTCACGAACACTATTGAACGTTCACGAACATGTTCGTGCTTGTTCGTTAATGAAACGAGCACTATAAACTGTTTGAGCACGGTTCGATAATATAAATGAGCTTTAACGAGTCGATCTCAAATATAATCGCGAACAGTTCGGTTTGCTTAACAGCAACATGTGTCCGTCTTTTCCCCTTTTTTTTATAATAGAATTATAAAGTTATATATTTTTGCTTTGATTTTTTTTCTTTTACCAAGAAAAAATCAGATTGAGTTTTATAACAAAGAGAAAATAGTTTTATTCATTTGACTAACTACCTCTATTTTTTTTTTTTCTTTTTCAAATGCACCAAAGATAATAGTTTTATTCATTTGACTAACTGCCTTTATTTTTCTTTTAAATACACAAAAAAAAAAAAAAAAAATTTATTCGTTATTGGTCGCTTGTATGTTACTTTTGTGATGAAAAGTTGTAACGACTCAATCCTATTCTAGGTAGAATAAGGAAAAAATTGCTAACGACTCACGCCATCTTTTAGTTAAAATGACTTCATACAAAAAATCATAAAAACATTGAAGTAGAATTTCAGTAATTCACTCACAATGACTCATGCACATACTAGCATTGGAAAAACATAAATGCTAAATAAAAATGTGTTTCAATAATGGGACCACCGCCCTAATAGATCAATAAAAAGAAAGTACAGAAATGCAAAACACCCCCTTCAAAAAAAATAAAAAAAAATGCAAAACACCCTAGCATAATAAAAATCCCTAA
Source organism: Gentiana macrophylla (assembly GCA_026214975.1). Classification (NCBI taxonomy): domain Eukaryota; kingdom Viridiplantae; phylum Streptophyta; class Magnoliopsida; order Gentianales; family Gentianaceae; genus Gentiana; species Gentiana macrophylla. The sequence continues at coordinate 189,542,938 of CM047805.1, read as the reverse complement.
ATGTGGCCGCATATCATCTCTCGCATCACCTTCTTTTGATATTATTATATAATGACTGAATTCAGAGCTCAGCAGGATAAAATATACTCAAGAGAGCACAATGTGAATATACGAGAATATTTTCACATTCTCTAATATTTAATGGCTTTGTCATAAAATACTTACTTTTGTAAGATTTGTGTAATAAAATGAGTGTAATCATTGTAAATTAAGGAAATGACATCCGATATGCATGACGAGGCATTAATACACGGCGGTAATGATAATGAATTGAATAATCACAATATCTGTAATGAACATATAACTATAATGAATGGAATAATGGTCCTGAGTGACTGCGTCTTTGTAAATAACCCCAAAGAATGGACCCCTCTCATGTACGGTACTTGTACCTCCTAAAGGGCGAGAAAATGAACAATAATGAATTGTATGTATACTAACCAGAGCCATTATACCCATAGACTGGCCATAAGTATTGTCGGCCCCAACACTCACCTGGATTAACTATAAATCTCGTTATACATAGAGTACGAATCTAGGGTGTTGAGGATAATCGAAAATTCATAATATATTGTGTTATATCAATACTTAACCAATCTACAAGATGTTGAAGAAACTTGAAGGATTTCATTCAACCAAATCTTGAAAAACTAGAAAGATAAATGAAAAGGTAAAATTTATCTTACCAAAAGTTGTTATTAAGAATGCTAGATCTTTTTCTCTTTCATGTGGAAACTAAAAAAGACTACCAATAAAGGTCGGTCGGGGCGGAAGGGGCTCCGGTCGCTTATGTTGGGAATATGTATCGTGTGTGGAGTGATTTACGGAACAGATCCGTAATTAACGGAGGTAATTACGGAAAATTTAAATAGAAAATAAATAACACAAAATAATATTCGGTGAATTAATTAGATCTAACAAAATAACTATTACCGTACAGATCCGACTCGAACAGTGAATAATAAAAGTACGATGCAGAAATCAAAGGACTAGAGATCAAACCGAGGCAGTATATTCTTTTCTTTCGCTTAAGGCAGATTTGCTCTGTGTGGTGCCCCGCTGAGTAGTAAAGCGCCTCCCAAGATACAAAGGATTACGTCTCGGATTGAGAGGCACTTCAACAATCCGAGCTCCGGAGAACTTACAGAGTGCTCCGACTTCTCTTCGACTCAAGAACTAGAACTATATGCTTGACTCTTTGTGGTGGAAAAGACAAGAGAAAAACTGATGCATAAACCTTCATCCTTGGGGTTTTTTATATAGCAGAGAGGAGGAGCCAATGCTCGAATCTGATTGACCGAATCACATCACACTAGGTCGGCTGACTTTTCCTAAGCACTCGCCTCAACCTCTTGGCCGATCTACTTTCTTCAATTTTATTGGTCGGATGATGCATCTATGAATTCTGATTGGTAGGGTGACTCAATTACACAAATTCTTGAATTCTGATTGGTCTTTGCCCCTTGGTCTTTGCCCCTTGGGGCACATCTATAAGAGTCACAATAGCTCTTATATATGGAGCTCAAGTATCCCATTTCTCCAATGTTAGAGAGTTTGAGTTGATCACACATTCAACTCCTCTCCCATACATGTTTTACACCAACTTTAGGCATTAATTTCTCAATCACCCGATATCCGAATCGAGTGATTCCAAAGCAAAACATCATCTACTCCGTGAGTAGTATTTTTAGATGTAATAAACTCCCGGTGAATTACACCGGAGTGTATCCAAAATTTACGCTAAAGTTGATTGTTTCAACACATGTCTCAAGCCCCAATTTCATGAGATTCGGCTTATATCTCCAACAAGAGGTCTTGGGTTCGAGCCCTTGTAGATGTAGTAGACCTTATTGGGAGAGGTCCCACCTACCTTTGGTGCCCAACATCAAACCTTTAGTAGAAAATTGTCTGGAGATACTTTGCGAAAGAAAAAAAAAAGCAGAATAAATGAATTTTATATGAATTTTATTTTATTATAAAATGTGAATTTGGACAACAGATTTTCGAAAATTACGTCGGAATATAGTGGATGTGATTTCAAAATAAAAAGCATGAAAAAAATAAAATATTTGGTGAAAGGATTTTCAAATTTAGAGTTATATAAGTGTTTAAAAAGATAGATTAGAGAGAAAGTGGTTGTTTTTTCTTATTTTTAAAGGAAGTTGCGCCAGAATTAAAAAAGAAAAAAATAATTTTGTCCTTTATGCTAAATTTTAAAAAATTATCCTTCTACCTAATTAATGAAATGCTTTTGTCCAACCCTCCAAATCCCCCCTGACTAATTACAGAAAAACCACGTTGCGACTACATTAATGTTCCACTATACAAATTGCATTTATTTAACTGATAAGTAGGCCTTCTCTGTGTTGGATTATTATGTCACTGACTCAATTAAATTCCGAACTGGAATTGATATATTTTAGTGGTAAATTTTGTTAGGATAATAATATTATCATGACAATGGTTGTCATCATGAGAAATACAAAGCAGTATTGCACATTTGATCATAATGATCAAATAGTTTTACTTTTCATTATCGATTATGATGAATTTGCATAATGATTGATGATGTGAAATTGTGTTAACAGTAAATTATGCTAAATGGTTTGACATTGATATAAAAGTTATTTAAAACGAGTCTCACTGTCACATCATAAATAAAATCGCTAACAAATTAAATTATAAAATTTATTGTATAATAGTAACTATGATAGTAACATTATTCTTTCTTTTCTAAAAAAAAAAACATTGTTCTTTCTTATATTAATAAAGGATCAATTATTATGCTCATCTCAATAATATAAAAATAGGTTTCTCAAAACAAAAAAAACAAAAATAAAAATAGTCTTTCCTTTATAAAAAAAAATAAAAAACAAAGGAAGGATTGCTAATATAGCAATCACACAACCATTAATTGGGGAGCACTCATTCTTAGTGTGCTTAATGTATTTGGCTAGTGAGTAAAGACAATTAAAGTGTCATTACCTTGGTGATGTAACAAACCGACACTAATTAATTAATGTTACCTGATAAGTTTATTTAATGAAATAAGAGTTTTACATCGTACATAATATTGTCTAGAAAAGGAGGACTCAACACATTACTACTTGCGTATGCAAATTTTTAGGAACAACTGTATCCATGTAATTATTGAGGTCACCTTTACCTAATTACCTTACCAATAATTTGATGATCCATACCAGTATTATGATATGTAATGCAAATAAATAAAAATAGCTAAACACCTAACTCCTAAGAGTATATACGTTTAACAGACAGTTACACAATTACACCATTTCCTCTAAACAATAACAATATTGAATAATTAATTTAACATAAAATATGACATAAGAGAGCACATAGCACAAACCCGATTATGCACGGTATCAAGCAATATATAGCATGTATTTCGCAACGAAAAGCATTGAAAACATATTTTTACAAATATAATTCTCCCTCCGTCTCAAATTATATGAGACAGTTGTTAAAATCACGCGTATTGAGGAAGTGAGTTTATGCATTGACTTTAAAATAAAATGATTAAAAAGATTTTGGATATAATTAATGTGACATTTTCTTTATCTATCATATTGCAATTAATAAGGGCAAAACAAAGAAAAGTATTATAAATATTACATTAAAAATATAATCGTCCAAGATAAAATAGAAACAAACGATTTTGACAACTACCTCATATGAATATGAAGGGAGGGAGTATTGATTAAAATAATATATTGATGGATAAGAATGTCTATCCATCTCCGTGTAAGTCTTACAAGTGACGAAACCTTTAACAGATCTACAACAAAAACAAAACCCTATTTAAATCTACGGATGTTTTTTATTTTTATTTTTTATTATTATCAGGATTTATCAAGAACAGTTGAGAGAAACAAAATTAGGGTTTAAACTTTAAAGCCAATAGGCCAACGGGAAATTCTCATTCATTGACTCTCTATCAGAATGGATCGTCGGATGACTGTCACGTAAAAAAACAAATAAAATTGTTTTGTTTGTCTATATATATGACAGCTATCGGACGGTCCGTTTTAATAAAGAGTCCCTATAATAGAATTACCTTAAGTCGAACCCTTAGGAAGGAAAAACCGGATTTTTACCTCGTAAAACGTGCAGAGAATTATTCTAAATTGATCCCCTCTTCATGATCCCCTCTTATTTAATTTTAGTAAAAATAACTCTTCCCATATTAAACATACCATTAATATGCATACTACTTCCCTGTCCACTAATACAATATGGATCACCCTTTATATAAAAATTGCAAACTCTTCCTCCGAAAAACACATTTGATGATTTATAGCAGTATTTATGTATTACAAACAATCTCATCCTAGTGGTAAAGAGTCTTAGTGACATTTTTGCCTTTTAGCCGGGATGTAGAGTTCGATATTTATATCGTTTTCACTCAAAAAAAAAAAATAGCGTATAAATAATCTTTACAAAATGTAGCGTTGAGACATAAGTTTCGATATATATCATCTACGGAACTTAATAAGCGAGAAATTAAAAGTCACTTGATATTTTTAGGCCGTTCTACTTTAATTAATCCATTTTTTTATACTATTACCATTTAACCGTCGTAGTTATCGAAAGTAAAATTCATTTTTATTTGTCATAATTACATTTTCTTTTTTTTTTTTGAAATTGCATAATTACATTTTCAAACACACTGATTATTGTACTTTTCTAAATCTATCATTATTTATTAACGGATGAGAACAACATTGCATTAATTATATTCAACGGATGTTATTATCTTTTTGATATTAAACTTCAATCCCTAATATTTTTGTTTTTCCCTATGCCGCTGTCCACAATTAAAAGGAAAGGAGGGTACTAATTATTGCAATAAAATAATATAACATATTTTTATATTATTTATCATAATAAATTATTGATTGTTATGAATGTTATTATATTTTTTAGTACAGTACAATATTTTGATTGTTATCATCCTATTTTTCATAATTGTTTTTACAGAAATTGTCATTCTTTTATCGTCGAACTATTTCTCTTTTATTATTTTATTTTAAATAAAGGTAACTACTCCCTCCTTTCATTAAACTTTTCGATTCTCTCTCATAATATAAATTCGTTTTGAATATCAAAATAACATTTATTATATTTTTCTTTTTTTTATACCATTAATTTATTATAAATTCATATACTTTTTACTACTACACCACTTTTGCATTAATAACGGATGTTTTAGACGGGAAAATTGTTACTTGCATTCTCCTCATTTGTATCGATCCATTAGATGTAAGACATTGTAGATTTTTATAATTAAAACGGATGACACTTATATAGGCTCCGTTTGTTTTGGGTTGAAGTTTTTTTTGGAGTTGTTTTATATAATATATAGTGGATAATAAAAATGATTGAAGTAATGATTAGAAAGTTAAGATGTTTTTTTGAAATTTGGGTAGATAAAGAAATGGTTGGTGAGAGAAATTAAAATAAAATAAAATAGTATAATGAATAAAATAATGAAAAAAATAATAATAATAATAATAAAGTAGATAAAGTGAAATGGTGAGAGATGAAGAAATGATTGGTAAAAGAATTGTAACAAATGATTGATGAAATGATATAAAGAAAATTAAAATAAAAAATAAAAAAAAAAAAAAATCTAACCGAAAGGTCGAAAACTAAGAGAAGCTTAACTACTTTATTAAAGTGTTTGAAAAGTTTTAAATGGATTTATATTCTGAAAGGGTATTATTACGATTTTCCCTCTTTTTCTTTGCGTAAGTCAATAGATGGTACTAGTACACTTTAAATGGTCACCTACCTCGGTCTTCTTCATGCTCAACTTTCACGTTTCTCTCTGCTTTCTTTCTTCATTTCCAGGTGCTCAATTTTCGCATAAATTGCTCTGCATACACAGCTTTACATTTCTAACTTGTTTATAGCATAAACAGTAAGACAAGCTCCGTTTCGTGTTCGTTCCTCGTTTTGAAATTTACATGTTTCCTTTATTGAACGTATAAACAACTTCACCGCATGCTGGTTTCGAGCTTTGCATTTCTGTTTTTTTTGTGTTCTATGGAGTACTTTTTTTCTCTTTTTGTATTTAGTTTTTGTTGGTTGACTTTTATTTCTATGATTGTGAAAATGTAAGGCGTAGAGTCATGTTGTCTTCTCTTCCCGCTGTATTGAATTTGTTGTGATAAATTGTTACAATGCTATATTCAATTGGAATTTCTAGTTCTATTCATAGAATTTGATTTTATATTTTTTGGTTAATCACTGATCGGGTGAGGGTAGTTTACCATTATGGTTGTGGATACTTGATTTTCCTCAGCTTTCTTAGGCTCAGTATGTTGTGCACAATGGTTCAATTTCTTATGATAATACATCAAGCTGGTTGAATCGACAAAACAAATCTAGTTGATTCAACAGTTTGCAAATGCACCAATTTCAAACATATAAAGCACATAATTTAAAAGTTGTGTTGGTCTAGTGGTTTTGGTATTTCAGTATAACAGATTGGTAACATGGAAATTGTTCTTCAGCAATTCTGCAGGTTCTGTATATGTTTATCCTTTTGGTGTTATAATTAGTATGGAATAATTTTTTCCCCCCAGCTGGTTGCTTACTATTCTTATCTCTTAGGTCAGAAGATGAATAAACAAACGAATTTGTCGGGCGGTGTGGCTATTTATTTCTGAAGACAGTTATCTACTACGGCACAATACTTGTAGCTTTGGGCGTGTAATGTAAGTCTGGCCCTATGGCCATAGTTGCTAACGTTGAGACTGCGCTTTCTCTTTTACAAAGAAAAATATCAGTTGATGGATTGTCATTTAGTGATAACAACTACTTTTTGAAATTGGCTAATGGGGAAGTTTTAAAGGATGGAGAGTGCCCTTGCTTTAGTGATAGTGAAGGAAAGGTCCTATTGCCTAATGAAGAATCTTACACTGGTTCCCTACTCGGTAGTTTACCAGAGGGTTCAGGGAAATATTTGTGGAAAGATGGTAGTAAGTATGAGGGTGAATGGAGATCTGGGTTGAGACATGGATATGGGAAGCTTCAATGGCCTTCTGGCGCCTTTTATGTGGGTGAATTTTCGGGTGGTTATATGAATGGCAATGGGACATATACTGGCCCTGACATGACCTATAAGGGACGCTGGCGGTTGAATCTGAAACATGGCTTGGGATATCAGTTATATTCCAGTGGGGATGTGCTAGAAGGTACTTGGATCAGTGGATCCCCAGAGGGACCTTGTAAATACACATGGGCTATTGGAAATGTGTACTTAGGAAATATGAAAGCAGGGAAAACGTCAGGCAAAGGAACTCTTACCTGGACTAATGGAGACACTTATGAAGGTAGCTGGTTGAATGATATGATGCATGGATTTGGGGTATACACCTGGGGTTCTGGTAGTTGTTATATCGGAACTTGGACACGAGGTTTGAAGGATGGAATGGGTACATTCTATCCGAGAGGCAGCCGACTTCCAGCAGGCCAACAACTATATCTAAACGCTTTAAGAAAGAGAGGACTGTTGCCAGATTTCAGAAAACTTAGTCAAGTTTCACATACCCATCATACTCCATTAGTTGATATGGGGAATACGAAAACTTTCGGAAACCAAGGATCCCGTCAACTTTCCTCTGATAAAGTTTCGAAGGGGAACATGGTGAACCTTGAGCAATCTCGGGCCACAAATGTATCTTTACAGAGACGATGGAGTCTAGAGGTATCTATTGACAAGGTCATTGGAGATGATTTCTCTGAGTTTAATGGGGATACTGGAGATCAAGACACGAGTTTTCCAATCTTGGAACGAGAATACATGCAGGGTGTCTTAATCAGTGAGCTTGTAGCTAGCAACAGTTTTTCACCATCATCAAAAAGTGAGAAAAGGCTAAAAAGAAGCTTACACTGGAGATAAAGACACCAGGCGAATCAATTATTAAAGGACACAGGAGATATGATTTAATGCTTTGTTTGCAGCTAGGGATCAGGTATTGAATGTTTCTACAGCTTCTTATTATATGAATGTTTTGATTAGATACATCGGAATGTTGTTTGAGAGTACTTTTCAGACTCTTGGTTCATAGAAATTTTGTTTAAACAAAGTTGGGGCCATCAACATCTAATGTTTTATTTTCGGCTAATGAATGTTCATTCATGGATCCTTGGATATTAAGGATATAATCTTTTTGAAGTAGGTATAGTTATATTTTCAAGGGAAAGAAACTTTATTAATTACTTATTGTATAAACTTAACACTGTTTCCCGTCTCTGCCTACTCTGAACTCTTCACGTGCTCTGTTGATGGTCCAAGGAACACATAACATAAATTTTCTATTCATACTGCAGTGTTTCTTAGTGAAACCACGGCCAATTCTGCCTTCGATGCAACTGTTTGTATTATGTATCATTTTGCCTTGATTTTGCTCGGCTCTCTGCATTTAAGAGTAGGAGTGTTTATTTAGAACTTCTTATCTTGAACTGATGAAAGAAATTCAGTGGCCTTCTGCATTTACTTGTTCCTGCTTTTGTTCTTTGTTTCAATTTTTGTTGAGAATTATATGGCAAAGGACATAATTTTATCTTCTTAATAATTCTTTTAAAATTTAGTCAAGAAAGTGCTGTGGATTATAATTATATCTAACACTGTGATTAAAATCAAGTGTGCAAAAGTGAGATCACAAGCACATTCATTTGAACTTTTCACAGGTATACAGTTGGGAAAAATACACCTACAATAGGACGGGAAGCAAGGGCTTCTGATTTTGGTTCTCGTGCTAGCTTTTGGATGAATTTCAATAAAGATGGTTCAAAATACACACCACCACACCAGGCAGATGATTTCAAGTGGAAAGATTATTGTCCCATGGTTTTCAGGTTCTCATCTTTGCTATGTAGTTGACATATTACCTGTAATTTCAGAAAGCCAAGTTAATTTGAGTAGTTATTACTCCAATTCGGATTAACTTGTATGATTCTACCTAAGATATTAATATGTATTTTGAGGACGGCATCTTGCTATCTTGGTGAATATTGATTTTCTATGTTCATATTCATAATCAGATTTTCCAATGTAGGAACTTGAGGGAGATGTTTAAGATTGATGCTGCCGACTACATGATGTCCATTTGTGGTAATGATACCCTTCAGGAGCTTTCTTCTCCTGGGAAAAGTGGTAGTGCTTTCTTCTTGTCTCAAGATAATCGATTCATGATTAAGACCCTAAAGAAATCTGAAGTAAAGGTTAGCCATCTAAATTTGTATCTCAATCTATTGGTTTCATTTATAATATTCTCTTTTGTAGGTGTTTTCGCTTTCAGATTTTTCTTGCTATCTTTTTCTTGATAAATTACTAAAAGCCTTCTCAATTTACACATTTACTGAACTTTTTGTTCTTTTGAAAAAGAATGAACATGGAATTTAATAATTTCTTACCAAACTGCCATTGCAATCTAGGTTTTAATGCAGATGCTTCCGGCCTATCATCAACATGTGCAAACATACGAGAACACGCTGATAACCAAATTTTTCGGTCTTCACAGAATAATACCTTCAGGTGGTCATAAGGTATGATGAATTAGGTTGCTTCTCCTATATGCTGTTGTTATTACTCATGAAGTTGCTCTGTGGATGTTGAACAGTTGAAGTCATATAACAACTGCCAAATATCAAGCACTTAATAAGAATTTCAAATTTCCTCCTTTGAGGTTTTACTTTTTAAAACTCTTTACGCATCACAAGAACATGCTTGTCCTATCATTGTTGCTTCACAATTTCATATAGGAGCATCCTGTTGCACTTTTTCTTTAATCATAGTTTTCATCGAGTATTGAGAGGCTTTGCAAATAATATACTGAATACTAATTACTTTTCATTGCTAAAAGAAAAACTTATGCACAGTTTTCTGCGTATATATATATATATATATATATTGCTTGTTTGTTTGCAAGTTCTCATTAACGAACACATTCATGGTGGATCTTTATTACAAATTCAAAACTTCCATCTGGTGAAATATATATTTGGATCTGCCCACAACCCTTGTTGTAAAGTTAATAACATTTTGCATCTGGCAGTTTCGGTTTGTTGTTATGGGGAATATGTTCAACACAGAGCCGAGAATCCATCGTAGGTTTGATTTGAAAGGTTCTTCATTGGGACGTTCTGTGGACAATGTGGAAATCGATGAAAATACAATACTCAAGGATTTGGACCTTAACTATTGTTTTTATCTTGAACCAACTTGGCAAGAGGCCGTTTTAAAGTGAGTCGTATGCAATCAATTACTACCCTTTCATTTTACAGCACTGCATATAGTACACTGAATTAAACGATGGTACCAGTAGTCTATGAAACTTTGTTTGCAATTTCTCATGAATTCTGTGACTGAAAGAATACTATTTTGATAGGCAGATTGAAATTGATAGCAAATTCCTGGAATCAATGCGTATCATGGATTACAGCCTTTTACTAGGAGTTCACTATCGAGCGCCACAGCACCTAAAGTCTAGCATGTCTTCACGTAATCAACGATTTACAGCGGATGGATTGGAGATTGTTGCAGAAGAAGGTCTGTTTCTATTTCCATTTCAAACTTTATCCTCCATTTCTCATTTCTCATTTTCCACAATTTGATTGTTTGTTTCAGAGGCATTAGAGGACGAAATATCTCCGCAAGGCCTTATATTAGTTCCTCGAGGATCTGATGATAAGAGTGTTACCGTGGGGCCCCATATCAGAGGTGGCAGGCTGCGAGCATCATCTGCTACTGGTGACGAGGAAGTAGATCTCTTACTTCCTGGTACTGCAAGGTATTTTCTTTTCTAAATTTTGAATAAAATATTCACTTGCATTCAATCAAACGACGACCCATGGTATCAAACACAGTACAGTTTAATACAAACATGATCATACTAACAAAGTAGATGAATACAAACACACAAATATTATACCATGTGTCGCGCTTTGATTGACTGCAACTAGATCTCCTCATTGGGAATGGGAATGGGAATGGGAATGGGAATGGGAATACAATGCAGTGGAAGTTTCCAGTTGTTTTAATCAGATGATGTTTGAGTATATTTTAAATTTGCTTTGGTTTAAAACAATGGGGCAGGCTGCAGATCCAACTGGGAGTGAACATGCCAGCAAGAGCAGAGTGTATACCTGGAAAGGACGATAGTAAAGTGTTTCATGAAGCATATGATGTAGTGTTGTACCTGGGAATAATCGACATATTACAGGATTACAACATAACTAAGAAGATAGAACACGCCTACAAATCAATGCAGTTTGATTCTGTTTCAATCTCTGTAGTAGACCCTACTTTTTACTCCGAGCGGTTCCTCGAGTTCATCCAAAAGGTGTTTCCTCGAGTTTAATCGGTATTCCTGTTTCTGCAGGGAGGGGAGAGGGAGAGGATGATGCTCTACACAAATGAGGCATCTGGTCTTTATTTTATGTATGTACGTGTTTGTGTGTCTGTGTAAGACTTGTTATGTATTTTACTACAACTAAAAACTTATTTCATGCATAGTAAGTAACATTGTCCACCTTAGTATAGATTTCTTTCAAGGGGTGCCTTATGTATCTGTAACTTAAAATGCGTCAATTCTCATGTTTCAATCACTGTTTTGTAACTTTTGTTGTGTAAAAGTATGTTCTTCGAGTCGAACCTTTTGTAGCCAGAAAACGAGTCGAAGAGTTTCCTCTCTACGTTTAACAAAAGATAAATGACAAGACACAAAGGTTTTAGCTAAAGCGAGACAATATGACCATACACTCAAAACTCAAAAGAAGAAAGATCCACCATCGGAGACGCTACACTGTGTATAGAAGCCAATGAATCCGACTCGATGATAATACACCCATAGCCTAGGGTATCCGCCGGGTTCATACCCAACTTGATGGCATGCAACTCAAGCACTAACACATCCCAGAAACCCTCCAAGCGGCACGAGAGAAGCCCTTTAGTACACCACCCTCATGATCAAGGAAAATAACACCCACACCAACCAAGTAGCTTGACTCAAGTGGTAAGTGATTTGAGAATGCCTAAGGAGGTCACCGGTTCGATTCTCCTTTAAGGCGTCATGTTGAAAGAGCTCTTGGCCAGGCCTTTACCCCTGAGTAAGAGTCAGACTCTGCAGGCACGACCCGGACCGAAATCTGGATTAGTCGAAACAGTGGGTTCCGGATACCGGGGGCTTTAAAAAAAAAAAAAAAAAAAAAAAAATAAATAACACCCACACCCTAGGAGCTTTGAGCCATCGTTGCATCCACTAGCCAGCTTAGCCCAATGAGTTTGCCAAGACACGCCACTAGTACCATCAAAGAAACGAGTACAAGTCGAGCATTAATCAAGTGCGTCTCAACCTGCAGTAGCCAAAATATGCTACACTTGCACACGGGACTGTCTAATTGTACCCGAGGACGGTAAGAATAACTGCAACCGGCGATACATGGCATGCCTCGAATATATCAAACAAATTAAGTCACCTTTCTTATACTTGTTTATTCAATTAAAAGCCATTGAAACAAAAGTTGGATTTCATGAGGAAAACAAAAAAAGGTATTTATTTGTACCACACAACAACGTGCCCGACTAACTAGAATCAAACTGTAAAAATCAAATGTATGAAAGCAACATTCGAAAATTTCAGTGTGGATTCTAATTCAACAGTTTTAATTACTTCATGAATCCACAATATATAATCATCATCAAAGAAATATTGATCATGATGATTATTAATGATATAAAATGAGATCGTGAAATTCGTTCTGGTTGGTACTACTACGCGACCGCCATAGGCAGAAATTAACCATTAATTTACGCGCCAAAGTGGAATCTTATCTTTTTAAAAACTTTATGCTGTTTTCAGAAAGAAAAAAAAACACTTTGTGCTGGTGGGGGTTGGTTTCGTGAAGGGGAAAAGACATTTGAAAGAAAAGAATATTATCATAGTTGTCCTCGCTATTCTCCTACTCCTTCCTTTTCCTCTTTTCTTCCTAAATTCTTCAATTGCCGTTGTCGTTGTCGTTGTCTATATATATATATACTTAGAGAGAGATGGCATAACATAAGCTAGCTTTAGTACTGTGGTTGTTCTCGAAGCTAAGGAACATACGCACAAGTGTTATTCCTCTTTTTTATTTCTCATTGTTATATACAAATTTAAGAGGTTAATTAATCCATTTTGAAAAGAAAAAAAGGAGGACGTCGAAAATATTTGAGATTAAAATGGAGGCAACAAGCAATATCAGCAGCGGAACCAGCTACGATTTGTCGTTTAAGGTATTGCTGATCGGAGATTCTGGAGTCGGAAAAAGCAGTCTTCTCGTTTCCTTCATTTCTAATTCAGCACTTGCCGATATTGCTCCTACCATCGGTACTTCTCATTTAATCTGTCTTTTTCTCTTTTTGTCTTTTCATATATTGCGGTAAATTTTAGGTGGTCACATAATCTTCACTAATACAACCATCCATATACCTTAATTAGTTTGTCTTTTAAATCATCCCTATAAAAGTGTATTATGTGAAAGAGTAAAAAATGAGAGAATTTAAACAATGTACTTTGCACAACCTCAACTTACAACAATTGATTTACCATAAAGTCTCTCTATATATAGTTTGTCTTTGAATTATATATCTAGAAAATATGTTAAGAGAATGATGTAGAAAATCTGTAATTTCCTTATATAGTTTGTTTCTTTAATTAAGCTGTTATTCTGGCTTATTTATTTGACATGAATCATAATTTTTGTATTTTTTAGTTTTTATTTTAGAGGAGTAGCTCTAAAATATATAGTTGTTCTTTGCTATAGAATAGAATATATATATATACTCTTGAGTACCGAGTAATGTTATCTCCATGACAAATTGTCTGACACGACACATATGATCGAATATGATAATGATGAGGGATATATGAAATTGTTTGATATGAGTCTCAAAATGTAATGTTGTATAATGTCATGTGTTGTGTTATTTTTGTTGTCATTGTGGAACTAGCATTTTCTTGTGTTGGATCATTAATTTCCCTACATTCAACCATATTAATTATTAGGGATTAAAATGGATAATATTCTAAGAAACGTACCATTGATACGCTGCACGCACAGGCTTAATTTATCACTAGCTACTAATTAATTAATTGTGTTTTTGATCAATGCATGAAAATAAAATGAAAGGTGTTGATTTTAAGATAAAGTTGCTCACAGTCGGAGGGAAAACACTAAAGCTTACTATTTGGGATACCGGTAAGCTATGCATTTTCCAATTTATATATATGTCTTCAATTTCTTGCAATATCAATCTTGAGGAAATTAAAATCACACATGCGCGAATCTTTATAATCTAATAAGCCTAGCTAGCTAGCTAGATATCAGGCAACTTTATTACTTTTTGCGAGAGTGAATTCTCTTCTTGCTTGCCATTAATTAATTTTATTGATCAAATTTATCATCAAGATTATCAGTTCTTGTCTTCTAATTGGCTAATTGATCAAATCTTTTCAATAATGAAATTCTGTTGACTCTACGTTCATATAATCATATCGGTGCTGCAGCTGGACAAGAGAGGTTTAGGACTCTGACAAGCTCATACTACAGAGGTGCTCAGGGTATCATTCTAGGTATATATGCGGCCGTATGCCTTAACTTTCTGTACGTACGTCAATATATATATAGTTTCTCGTAGTTATGCTTAATGCTTGTCGGGGAATAAATAAGGCCGCGCGGTAAGGGCCGGGTTTCCATAGTGTAAACATCTTTGTAATTGATCAAGAGTTGCCTTTAATTTGTTCGATTAAGTGTACGACGTGACAAGGAGGGAAACGTTTACTAATTTGTCCGACGTTTGGGAAAAAGAAGTTGAACTCTATTCCACTAATCAAGATTGCGTCAAGATTCTCGTGGGAAACAAAGTTGACAAAGTAAGTTCATTTTCTTAATAATATATAATAATCATGTCCAAACTCCAAAGCAAGGTTTTTTTTATTATTAAAAATATTGGAAATTCAGGAGTCTGAAAGAGTTGTAAGTAGGGAGGAAGGCATTGCACTGGCAAAAGAGCTTGGATCTATATTTCTCGAATGCAGCGCCAGAACTCGACAGAATGTGGAGCAGTGCTTTGAAGAGCTTGCTTTAAAGGTACGTAAAAGATCTCATGTTATTGCATTTCTTGAAATTTATTAAGCATTAAACAACTAACCAAAACAGTTAAGATCGTATGTGTATGCAATGTATCATGCATACATTCGATCATATACGGACTAAATAATTCATCATGGATCGTTATATATATATGTGCAGATAATGGAGGTACCGAGACATTTGGAAGAGGGTGCGGCTGCTGTAGGGAAGAGAACTAATCTTTTAAAACAAACACAAGAACACAACATCTCTTGGGATGGAGGTTGTTGCTTTTGAAGAATTAATAAGGGACAAATGCATGCCACTATATATATATCCTCTAATCTAATGGCATAGACGTCTGATGTTCTTCTCCCTCCGGCCATATTAATTGGCGGGCGGATTGTATATACATATATATATATATGTAAACAATGCCCTTTGCTTTTCAAAAATGATACATCCAAAACTTTTCCACTACGTACGTACGTACCATCGTCATGGATGTGGAGAAGTTGTGGCCTGTGGGTGTAAATTAAGTTGTGGACGTACGTACCATTAATCTAGCATTTCTTTTATACACATATCATTTCTTTTAAAACTTAAAAGAAGTAAATCCTTGATAATCTTCCATATATTATTGAAAACTCAGAATTATATATATATATATATATAGCTGTGGTATTATATACGGTTAAAAAAGGATCAAGTATATCTCTTCTCAAGAAGAGTTTTTGAAGATTTGATTGTCTAGTAGTCAGAACACATACAGTATATAGCATAACTCCTCCATGAGAATGAGATCAGGGCGGTCCTTAATTATATAGACTTTATTCTTCTATTTATTTTAATGTCAGTAGCTTTCTCTCTTTCTTAGGGTTAATGTGTTAGTTGCGATATAAATATAGCAACTTTGAGTTTACCATGCATTTTAAGTCGAGAAATTATGAAGGCCCAAGTAGTTATTGATTTCTTTATCAGATGATATATAGGTCTTTGGTCATGTTCAAACGGAGATAATTCTTCTAAATTTGGAAGATTGGAACATGATTCCATCGATCATGCGTACATATATAGTAGTCGTTCTATATATGACTAAGATCATCTATTATTAATGTGGCATCACACCATGTAACTTTTGACTTTTAAAAGGTCGACTCTAAAATGGCTTTGTGCCAACCAACGTCTCCAACAATAATATAGTTTTTTGCTAGCTAGCTTCAGGAATATCTTTATATTTGCAGTATATAAAGTTAACTAGGGTTTTTCTATATACATCTATATTTAAGCATTACGTACGTACTGTACTTACTCTTGAGAGTAATTGACTTATCTAACCTCAAGTTAATTGCCCATTATGTGCAAGTTATTGACCACCAATTAAAATTGTCGCCATGGAAATGAAAAAAAGTCAACTACATCATTTTGTAGTAAATTTTGTGGTGCTGCATCCTCAATTTCTAAAATAAAAGCCGTTGGAATTGTTGGAATTTTTAGCAAGGAGGAGTTTTCAATCATTTTTTTTCCTTTCGTTTATTGTAAAAATCGATGTTGTTTTATATAGAATACTGTTAAGATATGAGGTTATGTGGCAACATCACAGCCCTCCACATATGTAATGATCCTATGGCTAGCATTTGATATATATAGTGTGTGAGTCAGCATCTTGTTTGTTAGATAATATTCCCTAAACAAATCTATCTAATAGATTTGGTAGCTATCCGTTAGGTGTGTTGTGTATAAGACCTCCATGGTCTTAGCTATGAATGTAGTCAAGAACATATGAATTAATGAAATCTAGAACTCTCTTTCTGCATTTCCTTATTTCCTACAACAGTAGCAGAGTGAGTTCATGGCGTCTGCGGCTCCATCCCACGGCCATTTGCAATGACCATAGCCGCTGCCGTTTCACAAAGTGCAGCTCCGGTGAGCTCTGAAAGCTCAACCACCACATTATCATCACCAATATCCACCATTTATGGAGGTTCTGTGTTCTCTTCGACACCTCCTTGGGCCTCTTCCTTGTTTCCTACTAGAATTCCGGTTTACTCCACCGGAGGGCCCTATACTAGCTTTCTCTCAACCGGAACCGGAGTTCCACTATCTCCAGTTGCTACTAGCTCACCCTCTCTTCCTGGTTTTCAGCACAACAATCTGCATGCTGGTGATTCCACATCTATTCTCAGATCTACCTGCACAGTTAAACTCACTCGGGATAACTATCTTCTTTGGAAGTATACAGTACTTCCAATTGCCAAAGGTTACAAACTTGAAGGCTACATGTTTGGCACCATACCCAGGCCTACCCCTCTTTCTTCTGGAACTGACTTAATCTGTGGGGGGTCATCTTCAACTTTCTGCTGCTATGGATCAATGGGATTCCACGGATCAACTTCTCATGGGATGGCTGCTCAATTCTATGACAGAGTAAGCATTATCTGTGGTAATTGGATGTAACTCTTCCTATGAAGTTTGAAGTACACTAGAGAACTTGTTTAATACACATTCAGAGGCCAGAATGTTGGAATACAAGATTGCTCTTACACGAACTGAGAAAGGAAATAGATCTATGGCTGACTATCTGGCCATTATGAAATCTTATTCTGATAAACTTGTTGCAAGAGAGTTACCCCATTTCAAAATCTAAGCTTATATTGGTACTGTTCTTGGGGCCTTGATAAAGATTATGAATCTGTTATTCGAATCTTTGAATCTCACTACTAGGGTTGGTAGTATGAGCTGGCAAGAAGTTCAGTCTCAACTTCTTACACATGAAATATTAGTAGCCAGATTCAATCCTGGTACTGCAAGGTCAAATCCTCTCTTAACCTTGCTCGGATGAGCCTTAGAGGACCAAATTCTTCGATAGCAGTCACAGGTTTCAAAACTCCAATAGAGGCGGGGTGGCTCTCAAAGGTGGTGGAAGGTCTAGAGGAGGAGGTAGAGGGGGCAGATCAAACTCAAATAACAGGAATGTGTGTCAACTCTGTGGAAAAAATGGACATACTGGCCTGGATTGTTGGCATAGGTTTGATGTGAGCTTTACTAGGGTCAATAACAACAACAATGGCACCCCTAGACCCAATGGGAACCCTGGAAACCCTAGACCTTCTGCTTTCATGGCTTCTCCACAAACAGTTAGTGATTCCTCATGGTATATGGACAGTGGTTCAACCAATCATATCACAGTGGATCTGAATAATCTCCATCTCAGTGCTGGATATACAGGTTCTGTCACACTTGGAGTTGGCAATGGTGAGCAACTTAGCATTCTCAACATAGGCCAATCCACACTTCCTACTACACAGGCACACACACCTCTCAAATTGTAGTCTATGTTACATGTTCCTTCCATTAAAAAAAACTTACTCAGTGTTTCTAAGCTCACTTTTGATAATAATGTTGTTATTGAGTTACTGATTCTAGTTGTGTTGTGAAGGCCAAGAGAACAGGGATACCTCTTCTCATAGGAACACTGGAGGGTGGTATGTACAAGATGGTCAATCCAACTGAGGGTGCAATGAGTTCCCTTCATTCCAATCAAGCTGCTCAAGTCAAGTTTGCTTCATTTGCTCAGTCTAAGTCTTGTTCTAAGTCTAGTAAGGTTCAGTTTATTAATGTTAATAAGGATCCTAATGTATGGCATAGGAGATTAGGTCATCCTTCTCCAAGGATTTTGAGTCAAGTCCTTCAACAATGTAATGTTTCTATGAATGAAAATCTTATCTTTTGTGAAGCTTGTCAGTTTGGAAAGTCTCATGCCCTACCTTATTCTTTGTCTGAATCTCATGCCTCTCATATGCTTGACCTAATACACACTGATGTTTGGGGGCCTTCCTCTATAAAAGCTACAAATGGATACTCATACTATGTTCATTTCTTAGATGATCATTGACGATACCGGGTTTCACTCCTTCACGTGTCGTCATCGATTGGTCATAAAACAATATCATGGATAAAACACCAAGGTAACCATGTCGATGCCAGGCTCGAGGCTAAGGCCATATAGTGGAAGCCAGGCCACGACGATCGACTATCGAAAGCGGTGTGAGGCGACAAGTCCATAAGGGCGAGTCCACGCCGACTAGCGATGTAGGACAACAACGAGTGCAGAGTCGATCACGCTTGGTCGGAAGTATCGACTCGAGACCGAGTCCGCACTCACCGGCCCAAGCCCATTAATAGCGATAGCTTGGGCAAGGGTTTAAGGCCCATATAAGGGTAAGTTTGACAATAGTACAAGCCGACTTAACCTTAGGGTTTAGGCAAGTGTTGTCATTATAAATACCCCAATCCAGGAACTACGTAAGGCTTGATTCCTGGAATATAACAGGATACGTAGGCAATCTAAGACACAGTCTTAGACTCAGCCGCAACACCAAAATCCACCACCACGTTCCTTTGGGCATTAGGGTTCTTGAGTGTTCTTCATTAGATTCATATTAGGGCCCGAATTATTAAGGTGACATAATTTGTCATCGTCAATCATACTAGATATACTTGGCTTTTTCCCTTAAAACAGAAATCTGAGGTTTGTAATGTCATTAAGCAATTTCAGAAGATGGTAGAAACTCATTTCTTAACCACTATTAAGTGTATACAATCTGATTGGGGTGGTGAATATAAAAGTATTGAATCATATCCCAAAGATCAGGGTATCTTGTTTAGACATCCTTGCCCACATGCCCATGGCCAACATGGTAGAGCAGAAATGAAGCATAGGCATGTGGTGGAATTAGGTCTCACTCTCCTAGCGCGGGCTTCTATGCCTTTAACCTTTTGGTGGCATAGTTTTCAACAGTCAGTCTTCATCATAAATAGCCTCCCAACTCCTGTTCTCAAGGGCATGTCCCCTCATGAATGTTTGTTTTCTACTAAACCTAACTACAAACTCTTCAAGGTGTTTGGTTGTGCCCTGCTATCCACACCTTAGGCCTTTCCAAACCTCCAAATTCCAGTTTCATTCTAGTAAGTGTGTAAATCTGGGGCTAAGTCCTGTCCATAAAGGGTATCAATCTTTAGATATAAGTGGAGAATCTTTGTTACTAGAGATGTTGTTTTTGATGAAATGAGCTTTCCTTTTGCCAGTGGCTTTTCACACGGTCCTCATAGGTCTGTTCTAGTATCTAATGAATCTGCTAGTCAGTTATACTTACCCTCTATGCACTCTCAGAAGGATGCTACTCCTCATCCAAGTACAGACACTCCAGAAGCTGTGGTAAGTCCTGTCCATGCTACACCTGCAACATGTGGCACACCAGAATTCTCACCCTCACATGTATCCTTGTCAAATACTCACACTCAGTTCACACCAGAACACCAGTCCACACCAGAACATCAGTCCCCACCTATATCACCCTACCAGTCCAGTGTCACTACTCATACACCTACACCTACTCCCACACCACCACCTCCTCCTAATTCAAAGCTCTTAAATACACATCTCATGCTCACTAGAGCAAAAAGAGGCATCTTTAAACCAAAAGACTTTGTTGTATTGCTCATCATACAGAACCCTCAAGTGTTTCAGAGGCTTTGTCTAGTGCAGAGTGGCAACAGGCTATGGAGGATGAGTATCAAGCACTTATGAAGAATGATACATGGATCTTGGTCCCCCATCTACCAATCAAAGCGTAGTAGGGAGTAGATGGGTGTACAAACTAAAACTCAAAGTGATGGTTACGTTTCTTAAACATAAAGCCAGGTTAGTGGCTAAAGGCTTTAGTCAGGCCTATGGGGTGGATTTCACGAGACCTTGAGTCCTGTGGCCAAGGCACCTACTATCAGAGTAGTTCTTTCTCTGTTGTCACCATGGCGGCCTATTAATCAGGTGGACATAAATAATGCTTTCCTTAATGGTCCTTTGAAGGAACCAGTCTATATGGCACAGCCTGACGGGTATGTTGACCCTACTAGACCTCACTATGTTTGCAAGCTCAAAAAGGCTTTATATGGGCTCAAACAAGCACACAGAGCATGGTTTGAAGCCCTCAGATCTCAATTACTAGCCTGGTCCTTCAGACAATCTGTTTGTGACAACTCTTTATTTATACTAAGAACTGCAGGTCATATTCTTATTGTGTTGATATATGTGGACGACATACTTGTGACTAGGAACTCTCCTGGCCTCATCAGCAAGTTCATACAAATTCTAGATTCAAGATTTGCCTTAAAGAATCTAGGACCTGTATCACACTTTCTGGGAATGTAGGTGGTTAAGGATTCATCTTGTCTTTACTTATCTCAAACACAGTATGCTACACAGTTGATATCCAGGCTGGGATGTGACTCCCTTAAACCCTGTCCTACTCCTATTGTACCTGGAAAGAAGCTGGAGGAAGAACCTGGAGAACCATTCCAGAATGTCACTCTTTACAGAAGTGCCATTGGGGGTTTGCAATACCTCACTTGTACTAGGCCAGACATTACTTTTGCAGTGAATACTTAAGCCAATTTATGCAAAAACCACATCTTGAACATTGGAGGGCTGTCAAGAGGCTACTGAGATATGTGATTGGGACACTTAAACTTGCACTCCATTTTAAACATGCTGCTTGTCTCACACTTACAGGTTTTTCTGATGCTGATTGGGGAGTTTCCACCATTGATAGAAAATCCATTGGAGGTTATTGTGTGTTTCTTGGAGAATCTCTTGTTTCTTGGAGTTCAAAAAAACAAGGTGTAGTGTCAAGGTCAAGTACTGAATCCGAATATAGAGCTTTATCCAATCTTACAGCTGAGATCAAGTGGATATCCTCTCTGCTTTCGAATTCTGAGATAAGACCTACTGGAGTCCTTACTGTATGGTGTGATAACACTAATGCATCCTTCTTGGCACATAATCATGTCTATCATGCAAGAACAAAACATAATAATTAGAGATTGATGTTCATTTTGTGAGGAATGAAGTTCTCAACAACAAAAAGCGATTGTATGTTATATTATTCCTCGTGAGATCAACTAGCAGATTGTTTGACTAAGCCCCTCACTGTGACTCAGTTTGAAACCTTCAGAAGCAAACACAATGTTCATTCCCCACCATTGAGTTTGAGGGGGGATGTTAAGATATGAGGTTATAGGGCAACATCACAACCCTCCACATATGTAATGATCGATCCTATGGCTAGCATTTGATATAGTGTGTGAGTCAGCACATCTTGTTTGTTAGATAATATTCCCTAAACAAATCTATCTGTTAGATTTGGTAGCTATCCGTTAGGTGTGCTGTGTGTAAGACCTCCATGGTCTTAGCTATGAATGTAATCAAGAACATATGAATTAATGAAATCCAGTTCTCTCTTTCTGCATTTCCTTCTTTCCTAACTAATACAGTATGATTGACCGGATACTATACAACGACGTACTCATATCTACTTCACGGTCACGTTTTTATATACTTCATATAGAATTGTTATTGATATAAATATGCATCTGGAAGATTCTAATGTATGATGATATGTATAAATGGACTGGTCTGTATCCTTTGTATCTAGTCTGGCTAGAATATACATATAAATGCATAGACAGAGTTTATACATACATATAGAAAGGGTGCATGCCCTGCGTGTTGTATATATAATGTTATCTTTGTAAAAGGAAAACAACAACAATAGTATAATCTAAAATAGTGTACATTAAAGAGAAAGAGTAACTTAATTTCTAGATAAACAACAGATGAGATGATAGTTGTGAAAAAATTTATGATTTTACAAGTAATTAGAAGAATCCAAAGAATCAAATAAAAGCTACAATTAATTAATTAATTAAAAAAAAATCCAAATCGCAGTGTCTTAATAATGAGAAAAGTTAGGGGGTGATTTTAGAGTGATACCAAGTGGAGGGTTGTGATTAATCAGTATAAATCACTCTGGCATGCTCTCTTATGTGTTACACCTACGTACACGCTCTCTCACACATAGTAGATGTGTATAGATGTTGATATGGATTAATCACGACATTCGGTTGGTTTCACCCTAAAATCACTTCATTCCTAATTTTTCTCCTTAATAATGGCAATCGACCAATGAAGAAGAAGCAGAAAAAACAAGACAGCCTTCTTCTTTGGACTTTACCTTGAATTTCGATTCTAGCTCATCATCTTCCTCCGTCGGCGCCGGTAAATTCAGATCTAATTCAAATATACAGGATCTAGTCTTCTCAACAACATGAGAATCGCTAGTCGCTGGCGGCACAGGATGTATCGGCCGGTGACGGCGCATGTGGCCCCCTAAAGCTTGACCAGAAGTGAATTCAGCACCACATAGTGAACATTCGTGAACCCTGTTAGCTTTCTTATTAGGGCTAATCGATTTTCCGCAATCGGGAGTTTGAAGAGACATAGACGATGAACAAGTACCAACGACGTCGTATAGGTGTTGATTATCTGAACCGGTATACTCTATTTGGTTTCTTCTCGGTTTTTTGTGACTCGTACGGTGTCCACCCAGCGCTTGAAAAGAACCGAAGCTACGGTCACAAGTCTTGCACCGGTACATGTCATCACCCGCGATTCCAGAACGATCAGGTGGTTGTGATGGCTTCTGACGGCGGCGGCGGAGGTGGGGTTGAGCTAGTAGAATCAAACAATGGGCTAGGTCTTCATCATTCTTCGCAGCATCTGTGTTTTTTGTGATTTCAGAAGAATAATTGGAAGTCGATGAGATCACACAATCACCATGATGATCACTAGTAGCATCAACAAGCTTAGAATAATAATGCCGCTTCGTGCGCTTCCCTTTCAGGATAAAGGGCTTAACTTCATGATCATCAACTAATTTCATGGTGATATATAGATGTTTCTTGTTCAACAATTAAGTCACTGAGAAAGGAGAGATGTTTCTTTTCTTACACTGTGTTAGCTTTCAAAACTTGCAATTTAATTTGGTACCAAATAAATATGCAGGAGGAGGGTCCGATCGAATCTGCTGTTTCAGCAGACTAATATATACAAGCATGTGATGATATGCATTTTTTTTCTTCTTTCTTTCTAAAAGATATAGAAAAAAGATTAGCCTCAATTTGTGGAAGAAAAAGCAAAGATAGAAAAAATGGGAAGAGAAAAGAGAAATGTGAAGCAGAGGGAGATGGGGGAAAGAAGTGAGATTGGAGCAAACCCATCCCATTCATTGCTTTTCTCCTACGATTCCCTTTACGGAGACTTGCATTGCAAGCCTGGCACACCGCCTATTCCCGCTTCACTGCCCTCTTCTTTCTTTTTTATTTTTATTTTTATTGTATTGTAATGATATTGGATAAATTAATTAACGAGAGCAATGATAAGACACAACCAATTTGACATAACATAATATTCGCCTTTGATTTGATGAGTCTACGTCATAATCAATTGAGACTCATCAAAATCGGGTATATTACGTTGCGTAACCCATTGTGTTAAATTTGCTATCATTACTTTAAATTCACCCATTAAATATGAAGTACAACATGCGTCGAAACTATTTTTAGAGTAATGATAATGTCACTATAAAATGATCACAACATATTTTTACACAATTGATTATGATGTGTGGTAGTGATACATCGAGTATATCTTCCACAACACATATCTCTAGCATCATTGATTGTGGTGAGACTTACATCAATTAATAAGTCCTACACATTAATCAGTTGTGAGATCATTTGTTGTGCACATATCATCTTCTATGACGTAGAATCTATTGATTTATAGGTGTCTCATAAAGATTTATAGTGTAAATATGTGTTGTGGATTTTGTTGTGATTATTTTATTGTAGAACAAACATTTCTCATATTTTTACACCATTGCTCTATCTTTCAATGTGTTTTACAATATTAATCAATACTGTAAATATGTGTTCTGATATATGTAAATGTTTTTTCTTAAATAATAATAATCGTATGTTTTTTCAAATGGAACTTTAATAATACGGTTAAACTAGCATGTGATTTCTTACATCTTACGAAAATAATGATAGATTTCATCTATCAAAGTGTAAAGACATTTGTATTGTACGTGGATGTGTATTGAAGAATGCGTACATTAGCTTGACCTACTTACTTTATTAAGTGTAGAATGTATATATGGCAGTTTTGTAATTTAGACCGAAATTTTCATAATTACACGGTGTGGATTGTCATGTTTTAACATTTTTAAAGTTTACCCTAGGCACGGGGCAAGCATGCGTTAGTAATTGAGTGTGATGTTGAAGCATGTGTAATTTATGTCGCCCGTCCGGAATTCGCGTTTTCCAGTGGTGGAATGTATATCCGAAAGACCCTTTTATAAGAAATATTTTATTCTCGAAAGTCTTCTGAAAGCGGAAGTAATTGTTAATTACTTCGAGAGTATATAATATTCAGATTATAAGATACGGTCGTTGATATATTGAAACTCAAGTAACAACTCTAGGGATATTGTGTATACGAAGGTATCCCATTTACACGGTAACCGCTTCATATTAAATGTTGTAGTCATATCGGTTAACTCCTTCAAATAATTGGGAGTCATGATCATTGCTAAATGTTAATCGCGATCGTTAAGTACGAAGGGTATTTTTGTCAATACATCTACTTACAGCCAACATATTCTGAAACTTATCGAATCACAAACATATGAATAAACTATCCGGAATTAAATGGTAGTTATAGCAATAACCAAATAAGGATTTTATAATGTTTGTTACAAAGCGTTGTATAATATCAAGATTATTCATTGTGAACAAAATATGTTAGAATATTAATGTTGTAATTAATATATGTATCACCTATTATGAATAAAATAATATTAATGTTATAAATCAATATTAGATATTAATTGAAAACATAATCAATCAATTAATGAGATAATCAATCACTTATTTCATTGATATCCTGGAATTTATTTTATTAAGAAAAGAGTTATTATTCTCTATCCTAAGTCAAGAAGCTAATTAATCTTAAACATAATGGATGCTTGTGGCGCCACCTCATCTTTAAAACGGAACGGGTGTCAAAGCTTTTTTTTGTACTAAGAGAAAGAGAGTTTCTTAAGTTGGTTTTTGGGAAAGAGTAAAATGAGACACATGAGTCGATTTTTTTCGAGTAGTTGGAGGATTTCAGTGGTGTTAGTGTGGATCTCCGCTAGAGGCCGAACACTTGGGTGACTCCATGTTTGGATCATCAACCGTAAGAGAAAGCGTCCTTCGTGCTATAATTGTTCAACGCGAAGTCGTTCCTCGGTAAAAAAAATTAAAATTCCGTTGTGCAACCTGCAGGTTGATTTCCTTACTCGAATATCCCTTTCATCCTCTGTGTCCCCATAAATGGACAACCCGTCTTCATCATTAGTTTCATCTTCCTCTTCCTCATTTTCAGTGTCTAGTCTGTCCTTAGCCAAAAATATGATTTTATCTCAAAAAAATAATGAGCGTAGCAAAATCGATCTATTGATTTTTGCCGAATGAGGTTTTAGAATAAACTTGATATCATCGGTAGCAAGCATATATAGGCTTAACCTGCACATATTTGATACAATATTTATTGTGTTGTAGCATAGATTTTGTATATGTTAATTTGTGTTTTCTTTTCCACGTTGTCATTCTTTAATTGACATTGGGCCAAATTGTAAGTGGCCATACACCATATGACAACCTCACAAAACTCATCCTTGTGATACATGCTTGCTTAATTAAAGCATCAAAACAATGGCATGGTTTCAAAATAATTCTACTGTACAACTGTCCTATAGTACGTTTTATGTTAGAAAAATAATTTCATGCCACAATTAAGTTTTCCATATTCTTGCATACAATTGATTGTTTGAATCCTTTACCATTTGATTAACAAATAAGACAGAGTAATCCAGGGTTGAGGGGATGAATAATAAATAAGTGTAATTTCTAAAATTACGTAGTAACAGAATATTTTTAGGAGATTCCGTTTCTGGAATGAGTAGCCTAAGAAATAGCCTAAGTAATAATCTAAAGTATATATATGCCTTCGGAATAATCTAAGTACTTGGTACATCATTGGCTGTGATTCTTTAGGCTTAGCTATATCCTTGGCTCGAAACTAGAGTTCGAGCACCGCAGGCTCCAGAGTTAGCCTGCCTTAGAACATAATTAGGGTGTGTGTAATCTTTCGTATATGAAAAGAAAAAAAGTATATATGCCTAAATCTATTGGAAGAGTGCCGGATCCATAAAAAAAAAATTCCAGCGGAGGCACCGAAAAAAATTGAAAGATCAAATGAGTTAATAGTGTTTTTACATTTTAACTAACAAAACTATATTATTTTTCCTGATTCAGTAGGCATTGGCCCCACCCTTCAAGCTTTGGGTCCGCCATTGATTGGAAGACAGTGTGTATATAACTATTAGATCAAAATAATTTCCACCGTCAGATTCTTGATAAAAATACAATAATTTCTACAATATTCTATGTTTGAAATAAGTAGCCTGAGGAATAATCTAAAGAATATTTATATGCCTAAACCTATTGGAACACACCGTGTAACCAAAGTAAACCTATTGGAATAATCTTCATGAATCCAGGTTCTCTGATTAATTTTTTTATCCAAAATTTTTGATTAAATAAATTATATATAATTTATATTGATCCATGACTTTCTCAATATATTTTAGTGTGAAAGAATCTTATTAACAAACATCCTCTTTGAGCCAAGTCTAATCATGCTATCATGATAAGTATATATTAATATTAAAGTTTCAAAAATGTAACAATCATGAAGAGAATGGAAGTAATTAAATATAAGGGGAGGTGCATGGAAACTGATTACTTCAAAAAAAAAAACAAAAAACATGGCACTGATAATTGCTTTGAGTGTAGACAAGTTGTATATCCGATGGGAATTCCGAGTCCAATAATAATTAATTTCTATACTTTTATTTATTAAATAATGTATAATTATCGTTAGATTATTCGGTTATTATATTCTTTTTCCAATTTTAGCAACAATATTGCTCACATATACAATATTTTTTTTTCTCAACTTTGAATTAGTTCTTATTTTTCATGTTCAATATTTCTCAATTTTTTTGTCAAACTCAATAATATGTAAAATGTGTGTTTATTCATATTTTTTAAGATAATATGGTTGACCTCGAGTATTATTTATATTTCAAATAAGTTGTATTTATTGTTATTATTACTTCACAACCAACCGTTTGTTCTACTTAATAAAAACTCTAATATTGTCTTTTGATTTCAACAAACCATACTCCATATCAAGTCATATTCATTTTTATTTTTTTTACCCAAAATAAAATCCTAAAGTGAAGAAAAAAAATTTTGTTTTGGGTCCTTCACGATATACCTTTTAATTTATAATGTGGGGTCTATGTAATTTTTTGTTTAATAAATTTGATTGATAAAAAAAACTAAAAGAACTTCCTCCAAAACAAAAAACAAAAAAAAAACTAAAAGAACATTTTTGGGATTTCCTCTATCAACCCGATTAGACCCCGAACATTCGGGTATTCGGATTATCGGGTCTCTACACTTTTCGCGTATTGGTCAGATAGATTTTCCAACTCTATTTAGAATCTGATGAGAGAATTACGGAATGGGTCCCGACCCCGTTATCTTACCTTCGTTATTTATGATGGGTATTTACACTCCATTATTATTTCCAACACTACAATTATAAAAAAAAAAAATTAATATGTAAAAATAATGTTGAAAGTGATTACATAACGTCAATAGAGTCGATCATATTTACTTTTTTTTTTAGAAACCAAACATTTTATTAATCAAGATCTGCCAAACACAGATCAAAACGCGTCACCCGGGGTGAAGATCCCAAAGTGTCGAGAAAAAACTAACAAACCACGATTTAATTTAAAAGATTTTGAGGCATTAAACGTGCGCGAATAAAAGAAAAGGAAACATCGTAAAAACTGTAGTAACGTCTTGAGACAATCATATTTACTTCCCCGGTCTATTTTATTTGTTCAAAATAAATGTCCATTGTATTATTTAATTGTTAAATTTCTTAAAATGTATTTTTCTATTTATATTATTTGCCGTAAAAAGAATATGTAGAATTAAATGATCCACCAACTACTTAAAGGCTTTGAAATATTTAATAAAATTCAAAACAGGAATTTAATAAACCTCAAAACATTAACTAGGCTTTTCTGATGGTACATATAAAATGAGACGGAGGGAATAATTGTTTACACTTGTAAAGGAGAAAAGTTATGGTGGGGGACTGATTTGTAAGGTATAACTTTTCTTCTCGTAAATGCCCACTTTGTCTTCAAATAACGCTGCTATTATTTATTTGTGTCCGATTTTCCAATTCTATATAGTGGATTTTTTTTTCTTCGAGTCTGATGAACATATTGTATGTTATGACGGATCAATCAAGAAATGATGGTGATTGTGATTAATGATAAAAAATAAACAAGCAAACTAACACTGAAACAAGAAGAACACAGATTTAAAGTGGTTTCCGGCAATGTGCCGACTACTCCACGGACAAACGAATATATTTTATTATCACCAGAAAGTTACAATTACATGTATCACAAACGGTATTTATAGCCTTGGGAATCAACCCGAACCAACTAATCAGTCAACCCAGTAAATGACTGAAATACCCCAGAAGTAATTTCACCGAATTAGGAAACCATGCAGACATGTTCCTTAAGTCTGCTGTGAACCAATAGACTTCACTCCACCGTTCACCAGAACCAGCAGACTTCCAGCAGACTTCATTATGCTGGTACCCTATACCAGCAGACACAGCTTCAGCAGACTGATCAACTCTGCTGCTGCCCCAAACGAACACCAGATTCAGCAGATGCTTCATGCTCTGCTGACCACCATAATTTCCACAGACTCTGCTGAATGCCATACTCAGCAGACCAGACTCAGTAGCATAGTTTAATTTAAGTCACCATTACATTACAATTGGCAAGAAGATGGAAGACGTACTGTCTGAAGAAGCAGTTGAAATCTCATTTACCTTTAGACGATGATTGCTTAGAGTTGGGTTCCGGAGATTACGGGTTTCTCTTTTCTTTTCCTGGTTCCTTTTTATGTTAATTTTTCCGTGTGTTTGGGTGATGTAGATGATGATACGCTGATTCATGTGTTCACATTATTGGAGAAGATGCAGGATTATAGCACCCTGCTGTAATGAAATTTATTATTGTAGGCATTGCCATAATGAATAGAATGTACGGATCCATTTTTAAAGTTAAAACCTTTTTCTTCTTTTTCTCTTTGGCATAATACATGTAATGAGTTGGTGGTGCAATCAAGCTGAACATGTTATACTCTTTTGCAGAATTCTATTGATATTGATCCATTCAAAAGGCATGATATCCCTCGTCATGGAATTAAAAAGGTTAGTTTCATTACTGTAAGAAGATAATTGCCTGCCTTTCATTCATATGTGAGTACAAAATATATACCAAAATACATTATCATAACAGCTAGCTACAATCTAGGAGCTAATTACATTCTACCGTTACAGTCAATGACTAGTAATGACTACATAATATTTGACATTATTACATTATTACAAATTATTGCATTATTACAAATGTGTGCTCTATCACTCCCCCGCAGTCGAAACGGGAGGATCACGGACATTGAGACTGGTGCGAAAATCATCAAAAAGAATCAAGGGTAGCCCCTTCGTGAAAATGTCGGCAATCTGATATCGCGAAGGGACATGATGTACACGAACCTCACCCCGAGCAACCTTCTCTCGAACAAAGTGGATATCCATCTCAATGTGTTTGGTGCGCTGATGTTGAACGGGGTTGCCAGATAGATAGATGGCACTGACGTTATCACAGTAAACTAACGTCGCTTTGCTAACCGGGCAATCTAGCTCTAGGAGAAGATTGCGGACCCAACATGACTCAGACACCACGTTGGCCACACCACGATATTCAGCTTCGGCACTAGAGCGAGATAGAGTTGGTTGTCGTTTAGAAGACCAAGATACTAGATTGTCGCCGAGAAACACACAATGCCCTGAAGTAGATCGGCGAGTATCGGGACACCCTCCCCAATCGGCATCAGTATATGCTACAAGAGAATGGACCGAGGAAGGCGATAAATGTAGGCCAAAAAATAGCGTGCCCTGGATATAGCGCAAAATACGTTTCAAAGCATTCATATGCATAGTCCTTGGAGCATGCATGTGAAGACAAACCTGTTGTACCGCATAGGATATATCAGGGCGCGTAAACGTGAGATACTGGAGAGCCCCAGCAAGACTGCGGTACAAGGCAGGATCAGAATATGGGTCACCGTCTGAAGTGCTGAGCTTTTGCTTGGTGTCAACGGGTGTACGAGATGGTTTGCAGTTTGTCATTCCGGCACGGGAAATAATTTCATTGCATACTTTTGTTGAGATAAAATAAGCCACCACGATGATGATGAAACTTCGTATACCCGAAAATAATTGTAACGCCCAAATCCTTCATCGCAAACTCGAGTCAAGCTGATTCATAATAGACCGGCGGAGCTGGTCCGAAGAGGTGGCAAGGATGATATCATCCACGTACAAGAGAAGATAAGCCATTTCCTGTCCATGGTGATAAACAAATAAAGATGCATCGCACTTACTGTTAGTAAACCCAATCCTGCAAACAAAATCCGCAAAACGTTTGTACCACGCACGAGGGGCTTGCTTAAGGCCATATAACGATTTGCGAAGGTGACAAACATAATCCGGATGAGTGGAATCCCGAAACCCCATGGGCTGGTACATGTAGACCGTCTCGTTTAGCTCCCCATGCAAAAATGCATTTTTAACGTCTAATTGATGAATGCACCATTTCCGGGATAAAGCCAAGCTTAAAACAATCCGAATTGTAGCCGGTTTGACCACCGGACTGAACGTCTCACCACAATCCACGCCTACCTGTTGGGTTTTACCATCACCTACAAGACGAGCTTTATACCTTGGGGCTTAAGGTTAAAAAGGGTGTTTGACCACAAATCTTGGGGATATAGTCTTTTTTGTTCAGAAATGGTGTAAACAGTCTTTTTGAAGCCTCTAAATCTTCGCGTTTTAGGTGTTTTTGAACCAAACTAAACCCTAATTGGAAAGGAACCCTATAGGGGATTTGAGGACCTTAAGATCGTGCACATTTGTGAAAAAAAATGGAGAAAATCGCGGTCAAAAAAACGGAAAAAAACACAGCCAAGAATTTGTTGAAAAAAGGCTATATAGCCAATTCTCCCTTATACCTTTCAAATGAGCCATCAGATGTAAATTTATGAGCAAATACCCACATTGACCGAATAATATTAACTCCGGAGGCCGTGGTACCAAATCCCAAGTTCTATTTTTAATTAGTGCGTCAAACTCGTCGAGACATGGCCAATTTCCAATTTGGGTCACGGAGTGCCGCTAATGGATTTTTAGGTAATGGGACGGTGGCCTTGAGAGAGAAAGACGTGGTCGGAAGAGTATTTGGTGTTGGGCGAAATATCCTCGTTGTCCACGGGTGATTGGTCGAGTGGTTTGGTGGTGGAATGTGAGGTGGGCTAAGCGAGGTGGGGAGGTGGAGTTGTTTGTTGAGGTCTCAGTGAATTGGGGTGATGGCGTGGGGTGTGGGGTTGTTGGGCCGGGCCGGAGAGGAGGTAGAAGCTTGGGGTGGCGTTTGTGCATCGTGAACTGGGACAGGATGTATAAAGGGTGGTCCATTTGTATGGATGTAGTTGTGATATAAACGCCTGGTGAGGTCATTTAAAAAATCGTAAGTGTCGGTGTGGTTGATTTAGGCGAGAAAAGAAAGCGAGTCTCGTCCAAAAGCGACATGGCGACAAATAATAATTTTATGACTCGATACTCGTAACATTTGTAACCACGGTGATTCGAAGAAACCTAAAACACACAAGGTGAGGCGGGCCTGGAGTTTGTGGATGGTATTCGCGGGGAATAAAGGATAACACAAACATCCGAAAGTTCGAATGTGAGAATAAGAAGGATCCTTTTATAGAGAAGGCGATGGGAGGCGCATTTTTTAAACCTTTGTGGGAAGTATATTAAGTAAATATGTGGCCATTTGTAGAGCATGATGCCAAAATGTGGAGGAACGGATGCATGCAAGAAAAGAGTGCGAACAACATTATTAATGGAGCGTATCTTCCGTTCGGCTTTGCCATTTTGCGAGGAAGTATGTGGACATGAGAAGCGAAAGAAAGGCGGTAGATTCACGAGTTTATGAAACGCAGTGATTATCAAATTCACGACCATTATCACCTGCTGTAGGTTTTGATATTAAGGCCAAATTGAGTACGGATACGGGCACATAAGGCAGTGAAAATGGTAAAAACCTGAGATTTTTTAGCTATGGGAAAGGTCCACAAAAAATTAGAATAATCATCGAGGAATAAAACATAATAACGATGGCCCAAAGTACTCACAATCGGAGAAGTCCATAAATCACTATGCAAAATATCAAATGGATGGTACGTGATGAGAATTCAAGCGATAAATGGCAATTTAATGTGTTTACCAAAAACACATGATTGACACACACGCAGTCTGTTTGGACACAAGTACATTCAATAAATTTATTACGAGATAAAGATTGTAAAATAGGCGGCCGGGATGGCCTAAACGATCATGCCATATTGTAGACGCTAGGAGAGCACGGGAATTTTGCCTGGGGAAAGCGAAGTGGAAGGACGGGATAAAGATCACTCGAAAGTTGTCACATCTCATTAGCGATTCCCGTCTCAGTAGAGTCATACAGAGAAAAACCAAGCGGATCAAAGCTCACACGAACATTATTATCGGTGGTAAATTTGCGAACCGAGATCAAATTTTTAATGAGTTGCGGGGCATGTAGGACATTCGTTAGGGAAAGGGGCGGGTGTGGGGGGGGTTATGGATGCATTACCATGACCACAAATCGGGATTGACTGACCACTACCAACAGTAATCGAATTATTGGCGCGCGAATTAAAATAAGAATTGAGATTACCTGCCGTAGATGTCATATGGGATGTCGCACCGGTATCCATATACCAATTCGGGTCGGTTTGATTTAGGACCATTCCTTGAAAAGCTGAGTCGAGCTCTGTTGGAGTCCAATTTTCTGCTCCAGAACTCCATTTTGCTCCCGCCGTGAAGGCCTGCTGTGCTGATGGAGGAGGACGAGGTCCTAAGACGCCAGGCTGTGGTGGAGCTGGGCGCTGCCATCCCTGTGTCGGGTAAGGAGATGGTGGGTAACCCCAAGGAGTCTGATACATCCACCATGGAGGAGGTTGCTGCCATGGAGCACGCTTTGTCGGATGTGCCGCCAGACGACCGCTTTAGCGCGGATCGTTGTCCCGATGAGCCCCTCTCGCTGGTTGACCACCACCGCCGCGGAACCCTCTTGTCTCTGGCCGTTATTTTTTCCTTTCGATTCGATTATTTCTCCCCGCCACCGCCGGAATTACTCGCTGCGATGGTCCCGACCACATTCTGGTTGGGCTGCGTCGCGGAGAAGAATGACGACCTGCTGCTTTTGGAGCCGCAAGTAGAGCAGTGGACATGGATTCGGCCTTAGCGCGTTCAGTGATGGTGGTTTCCTCTAACGCGAGCTTCGATCGAGCCGTCGAAAAACTCGGTAAGTTTTTCTTATTTTGCATAACTGTGACAAAGTTTGCATATGGCTCAGTTAAGCCTTGAAGCATCTTGAGGACGAGGGCGTGGTCCGGTACCGGTGCACCCACATTGAGCAATTGGTCAGCCAATACCATCAGCCTGTTGCAATAGGCATTGGTGGAGGAGAAATCAGCCAGGGTGGTGTTTGTGAACTCCTTGTTCAGATACATCGCCCTCGAATTCTTATTGTCGTGGAACAGGTCAGCCACGCTTTGCCACGCATTGGCCGCCGAATCATCCTCTTTGAGAATGGACGTGAGAATGTCGAAGTTGACCGTGGCATAAATCCATTGTAAAACGGCTGCATCGAGCCGTTTCCAGAGAGGCAAATTCTCAGCTTTCTTCTTTTCATATTCGGCCTTGGCAGTGTCCTCCGTAGGAGGAATAATGTGCTCCAACACATCATGAACCCGAGCCTGGACTTTGAACAGCGCTGCCCACGAACGGTATTGGCTTGATTCTAAATCCAAGGTGATGGGAATGAGTGCTTTGACATTAGAAATGGACAAGGCTGGATGAGATTTTGATGCATCTGCCATAGCGACGCCGGAAAATAGAGAGTGATATGCGGAAGATAGGATCGAATTGGCTCTGCTACCATGTAAGAAGATAATTGCCTGCCTTTCATTCATATGTGAGTACAAAATATATACCAAAATACATTATCATAACAGCTAGCTACAATCTAGGAGCTAATTACATTCTACCGTTACAGTCAATGACTAGTAATGACTACATTAAAGACAATTGAAAATTTTAATGGAGAATGAAAGGTACTTCTGTGTACTTTTTGTTTATTAGAACTTGAGTATCTACAGGGCTGTTCATGTTGCATATATATAGCATGAGAGAAAAATAAGATGCAAAAAAATACGAAAGAGTCCTAATCTATTAATCCTGCTAATTGACTAACAGAAAGATAAATACGAATTTGAGATAAATATAAGCTAACAACCTAACTAACATATCCTCAAGATCCGGTGAATCAAAACTCAAAAAACTACTATCACATATCCAGCTGTATTCTTCCATGAAAGTAGGAGCTGTTACTGCATTCAAATAATCACCTTATCTCTCCATATTATCACCTTATCTCTCCATATTATCATCCTTATTACTCCATGCAGTAACAGTTGATATTGACATGTTATTGTCGTTAATAGCCTCCCTCAAACTTTGCCTGGGGTGAAGGCCAAGTTTGGGCAGAAACAGTTGCAGTGTAGCTTTCGTAGATGGCTTAGTGAAAAGATCTGCAATTTGCTGAGTAGCTGGGATGTGCGTGGTAATAAGTGAGCCTTGAGCCACCTTTTCCCGAACATAGTGATAGTCAAGTTGTATATGCTTACTTCTGGCATGAAAAACAGGATTGATGGACATATGTAAAGCACTCATGTTGTCACAGTAGATGATAGGAGGATGCTTTAAATGAACATTTAACTCTGCTAAAATGTAGGATAACCAAGTAAGCTCAGCTGATGTGTGAGCTAGGGCTCTGTATTCTGCTTCTGAACTTGATCTTGAGACTGAATGTTGCTTTTTGGCACACCATGAGACCAAGTTGGACCCAAAGTATGTACAATATCCTGTAGTAGATCTCCTGGTGAGAGGGCATCCCGCCTATCTGCATCTGAATAAAGTCATTAATGAAAGAGTAGGCATTTGGTGTGGAGAGGACATGGCAATAGGAGATGGTGTTCTTAACATATCGGAGCAGTCTTTTGACAAACTTGAGATGGTGCTGTGTAGGGGACTGTAGGAACTGTGACACAAATTGTACAGGGTAGGACAAGTCTGGCCTGGTGAAAGTGAGATATTGGAGAGCTCCTACCAAGCTTCTAAATAGTGTAGGATCTTCAAGGAGTGGGGAGTTGACATTAAGTTTAAATTTGGCTTCAAGTGGAGTCTTTGATGGGCTTGCGATTCAAAGATGTCCGATCTTTCCAGGATGGTGCGTGCATAGTGACTTTGAGAGAGGACTAGTTGATCTCCTTGATGATGAATTTCAACTCCTAAAAGTGATGGATGGGTCCCAAGTCCTTCATAGCAAATTCTGACTAAGCCCCTGTGACAAACTTGTCAATATGCAATGAGTGGGAACTCATCAACAACATGTCATCCACATACAATAGAAGAATCATGGTAAGCAGATGTTATGATGATAGACAAAAGAGAAGGTCGGACAAAGCGCATTTGAAACCATAGGACAATAAATAACTGCTAAAACGATCAAACCAAGCCCTGGGAGCCTGTTTTAAACCATAAAGAGCCTTTTGCAGTTTACATACATGATTAGGGAAATGAGGATCAGCAAAACCAGGGGGCTGTTCCATATAGATAACCTCAGAAAGATTGCCATGTAAGAATGCATTTTTAACATCTAGTTGCTTGACAGGCCATTTATAAAACAAGGACAGAGTTAGAATCATTCTAATGGTACTTGGTCTGACCACAGGAGAGTAGGTTTCAACATAGTCAATGCCATCAATCTGATGAAAACCCTTGGCAACCAATCTAGATTTAAGTCTATCAAGGGTACCATTAGGTTTCAATTTGGCCTTAAAAACCCACTTAGAGCCTATCACATTCATCTGGGAGTGTCTAGGTACTAAAGTCCAGGTTTTGTTTTGATGAAGGGCCTGAAGTTCCTCTTTCATAGCAGAAATCCATCCAGGGT
This sequence comes from Gentiana macrophylla, assembly GCA_026214975.1. Taxonomy (NCBI): domain Eukaryota; kingdom Viridiplantae; phylum Streptophyta; class Magnoliopsida; order Gentianales; family Gentianaceae; genus Gentiana; species Gentiana macrophylla. The sequence goes on along the minus strand of CM047805.1, from coordinate 189,505,517 downwards.
GTTTGAGGGCACTTTTCACAGTTTTGGGTTCTCTAGGTATGTCAGGATAGGTGTGGACCAGAAAAGCATACTTGGGATTAGGTTTGACAATGCTGATTGAGATCTAGTAACAATGTGATGGTGTGTGCGGTGGAGGTGTTGGAGAGAAGGGAATCTAGGATAGGACTAGGACTAGGAGATGGGTGGGAGATGTCTTGGAGGGTGGAGTTGGTGGATTTGATGGACTTGGTGAAAGTGGTGGACTTGGTGGTGCAGGTGATCAAAGAAAGTAGATGAGTGAATATCATGTTCGTGGGGTGTGTTCGGGAGTGTCTGATGAATTGGAGAAGGGCTAGTAGATGTAGAGAGGAGGTAGTTGTGCGCAGGTGTGAGTGTGAGTAGTAGTAGAAATGGCGAGGAATAGGTATGTCAATAAGTGGAGATGGTGATGGTGAAGGGGTGTGGATGAGAGAGTAGACTCGGGAATTTTTGGAAGCCAGGAATCAATAATGAGACAGGCATATGTTTGTGTGGGAATAGAATGAGCGAGCACAATGACTTTATAAGGTAGCGAGAGATTCATCAAAAATCACATGTCTTGACATGTAGAACTTCCTAGTTTGTGGGTGAAAACATTTATAGCCTTTGTATTGAGGGCTATACCCAACAAACACACAGGAGTGGATTTTGGGTCAAATTTGTGTCTCTTTCTGTCCCAAGTGTAAGGATAACATCTGTGACCAAAAATCCTAAGGTTATTGTAGGTTGGTTCGATTTTGTGGAGCGGGAAGTAAAGGGAATCGAATGTAAGGCGTTTGAAGGTAACTGTTCATTAAATACACTTGCAGTAGCAAAGGCTTCAAACCAAAGAAATAAAGGAGTTTCTTGTGAAACATCATAGTAGTAAGCCCTAGTTCTCTGATAACTCTATGTCTTCTTTCAACAAGACTGTTTGTTCGGTGTATGAGACGAGGATATTTGATGTAAAACTCCTGCTTTTAAGAAATGAGCTTCAAGAGGATTGTTAATGAATTCTCCACCTCCATCGAGAATGAAACACTTTAATGCATTTGTTAAATTGAGTTTTAATAAATCTTTCAAAAGCAACATACACAGCAAAGAAATCAGATTTATTCTGTAATGGATAAAGCCAAGTGTATTTGGAGAAATCATCCACAAAGCTAGCATAAAATCTGAATTTATTTAAAGAAGTGACTGGGGCAGGCCCCCAAAGGTCACAATGCATAAGATCAAAAGGTTCTTTACTAACATGTTCTGACAAAGTAAAAGGTAAACGACTCATTTTGCCCAATTGGCGCTCTCTCACAAACATGATCAAGCTTTATTTTCCTAAAACATCAATTTGCCCCCTTATTCCTTAGAAATTGAAACGACTCTAATTGAGAATGACCAAGCCTTTGATGCCATATTTCTGCATTGGTGGTGGCGACCTAGCAAGGCGATGTAGGCAACATGAGACCTGGGAAGAATGTAGAGATCACCCCCGAGTGTCCCATCAGCAAGCTTTGACGGTGTCCTTTCCTTAATACAAAAACCATCATTAGAGAAATTACAGAAATGAGGGTGTTGCCTTGTGAGTTGACTTATCGATACCAAATTTTGTTTGATTTGGTACTAGTAAAATGTTATTCATGGCTAGGCCACCAGCAGTGATGTGTGTGTGTGAGATCTCTATGCGGTGATAGGTAATCTTGAACCATCACCTATCATGACATGAATCGATCCCTTGTAATTTACGAGGTTAGAGAGCATACCGACTCACTTTGGTCATATGGTTGGATGCACTGTGTCCATTGTCCATTCTGTTTCCACCAGGGTGTTGTCCAAAGTAAGAGCGCAAGTGCTTTGTGATTGGTGTTGTTTTCTCAGATTCTTCTTGGCGACCACCGGCGATATCTTGGCTGCATGTCCGATGTTACCACAATATTGGCGAGACCTCATTTTTGTAGAGTTCCTTTTCGCTGAGTCATTCTTTGAAATTTGATTTGTGCATTGCCCGGTGGTAGCGAGTCCTTGCATTTCTTTGTGCTTGAAAGCCTCTTCCAGGATGATTGAAACTGGTATTGGTCCTATTGGAGTTTTTCTTTGGTTGTCCTCTTTCCACCTTGTTGATTTCCATAGAATGCCACGTGAGATCCTGGAATGATGTCGATTGATTGGTTTGCTTTGAAAACCCGGCTTTCTCTTTGATCCAGTGTGCAATTGAGACACTAATTCGTATATGTTGGGCGGGAGGTTTCGACATTGTTGTTGTAAAAGTTTCATAGAGGGTCCAAGACCGGTTAGGAGTAGATAGACTTTTTCGATGATCGAGGCTGGTTTTCCTATGGCGAGCAAGGTCATCCTGCAGACTTCTTTGAATTTTCTTATGTGATCTGTGATGCTCACATTATCATCCTTCCTAAAATAAGTCAGTTGTTGTCTCAAATTGAATTCTCTCTCTTGAGAGTCACGAGCATAAGCATTTTTAATGCTTCCAGCACGAGAATAGGCGTAGTGCAATCCAATGACTAGGCCTAGTGATTCTTCCGTCAGAGAGCCAATGATTCAACCTCTAAGAAGTCTATCGGACTTCTTCGAGCGATATAAGCCTTTTCTTGTTCAGAATAGTCGCTTTGTTTGTGCCGCAAAGACATCTGTAATCAGTATTCGTCCCTCGATTCAACAGTTTGATTGGTTCGGTTGACTTTTGGTGAGATGATCCACCAAATCTTGGCTTCAACTAAGGAGAGGGCTTGTTCTCTCCATAATGGGTAATTCTTGGAGTTTAAACGCAGGGTAATGAAACTAGCAACATTTAGTGAAAAGGTTGTCATGGCTGAGCTTACAGCAGTCTCTGATACCATAAAGACAATTGAAAATTTTAATGGAGAATGAAAGGTACTTCTGTGTACTTTTTGTTTATTAGAACTTGAGTATCTACAGGGCTGTTCATGTTGCATATATATAGCAACAGAGAAAAATAAGATGCAAAAAATACAGAAAGAGTCCTAATCTATTAATCCTGCTAATTGACTAACAGAAAGATAAATACGAATTTGAGATAAATATAAGCTAACAACCTAACTAACATATCCTCAAGATCCGGTGAATCAAAACTCAAAAAACTACTATCACATATCCAGCTGTATTCTTCCATGAAAGTAGGAGCTGTTACTGCATTCAAATAATCACCTTATCTCTCCATATTATCACCTTATCTCTCCATATTATCATCCTTATTACTCCATGCAGTAACAGTTGATATTGACATGTTATTGTCGTTAATATACATAATATTTGACATTATTACATTATTACAAATTATTGCATTATTACAAATGTGTGCTCTATCAATTACATTACATGTTGCTAATTTGCTATATCTTTAAGCATTATATTTTATGTTCCTTAACTGTCTGAATGAATCAGGGCTGTCTAGTGGCACTGCAACAAATGTACTGTTGTGGCACCACATTTACCACCAAATTTTTCCGGTGGATTCTAGTGTTGAGAATCGTTTTCCATCGATAAAGTTGATTCTAAAGCTGTGAATCGACTTTCTGTCGATTGATTGATTGTTTTCGATGTGATGTCATGCTAAAAACACTATGGAGCCACTAAAGCGCCCATAAATAAGGGTATCCTAATTCTCATAAAAATACTTTATCTTCTTATTATTAAGAAAGACAGGCTTTTGCATTCCCTTTTTTGACTGTGAGGGGTCACTTCAGTTGGTTTGCTTTTTGTTGGCTTTAAGTTTCACACATCCATCAAAGAAATATATGATAATTGGACACATAAGAATTCATAACTCGGCAGCAAAATCCCTTAGGGCAACCTCTCCAGCACACTGGTGGAGGTTACATTTTCTTTTTTTATACTGTAGTGGAGAAAGGTTTAGTAACTTTGACTGATTAGTTTGTGGTATTATAGTTTGATTTACTTAGTAACTGCCTGTTTCCTGCAACATTGTTTCTAAGTGTATAGGATCCATTTATGCGTCCAGAGCTAAGTGTTTTTTTCTTTCTGAATTTCACTTTGTGTTTGATTCTTCCTTTGTTTTTTATTTCACAGCTTTCGAAATTTTCTTGATTAGTTGATTGTTTCTCTTTGATATTATAAAGAAGATGTTCTCAATCTTTTTGTTTCTGTTTTGTCAAAAAGAAAAAGTATAATAGCATTATATTTTTTTTCAGGTCATCTGTTCTTTGTGTTCAATGGAGCAAGATGTGAGTTCCTCATCCAGTATCAGAAGGGGGAATGTTGAGTGATTCTTTTTACCTTTACAAAAGGGCGCCTGATTTGTCATTAATCGCCGTTATGGTTGCACTTCAGGTTCAACAAAAATGTGTGAACTGTGGGGTTTGCATGGGGAAGTATTATTGCTCAAAGTGCAACTTCTTTGATGATGATGTAAGTACACTTACATTCATCCCAAAACTTCAACAAATTTTTTTTTTTCTGCCTAAGCAACCATATTTTCATTGCTTAGGTCTCAAAGAATCAATACCACTGCGATGGATGTTGAATCTGCAGGTTAAAATCTTTTCTGTGTAGACATTCCTTTACTCAGTGTGAACCCTCAATCCCTGATCATATTTAGGCAAATTGGATAAAGTATGCTATTTAAGATTCACCTCTCATTTGATATACTAATTGCATTTGCACGCAACATATCATATCATTGAAATGTGTTGGCTTGTTTTTCTTGTGTTATTTTGTGAAATTGATTCTCTTATACTTCAATTGTTGGTTTTCGGAATTTTTTCTTTGTCTAGTTCAATAAGAGATGATTTTGATGCAGAACTGGTGGTGGAGAGTATTTATTCCATTGTAATAGATGTGGTAAGGGAGGTCATGTACTTTTTGATCCAAACAGAAGCACGGTGATGCTTAATCCGTATACATGGAAAACCTTCTTTCAAAATCCAATAAATCCTCTAATATCTCAATGATCACCCACACACGTGTCTGAATTTTTCTTGTGTCAGAATGTTGCTATTCAAAGGAGATAAAGGATTCAAATATCTGTCACTCTTACGACACCAATCAAAACACGACACGTGACTTGATCTATTTTTTCTTAATCTGTTTTTGATGGCTCTGAACTTGTTTGTATTGCGTTTCTAATTTGTGTAAAATTGTAAACCATGAGAAAACTTATAATAAGCTGAGAAAATCAGCTGCTTTCAATGAAAACATATGATTTTTTTTTCTGCAAGTATATGTATAATTGCTGTCATTTTATTTCATTCTCAGCAACACCAGTTGCATACATACTCTCATATCATTCATATATATACTCAATACATACGGGGTAAAGTTTACAAAAACACAGAAATTTCGAAATAACACAAGAATCTTCGATCACAGACTTTTTTGGACGTTCTCAATTTGATCATAAAACAAAATTCCAGAACTTGGATTGAAGTACAGAAAAGAAGAAAGAAATAAAACGCAAATTGCTAGCGGTCAATGAAGGACTTGTTCATAAGATCAACAGCTGAATCCATGAACTGCAGAAACCACAGAAGCACCCATTATTTCCTCAATAAATTAAACAATTCTTAGTATATAAGACAACAATGGCCACGGCAAATGCATCATATCCATATCCTGTACCATTTTCGACTACTTCACACTAGATTTGAAGCGAATTATACTCTATGAACATATTTTTATTTCATTAGCATTCCGGAGCTAATCATCGAATGTATCATAGGACAACAATGTATACAAAGCAATTGCACTTTACTAAAATGAGCAGCAAGAATCAAGAGGGGGGGAAAAAAAATGTTACCTTTCCAATATTCTTGAGTTCTCGTCCAACAGGTTCTGCAAACTTGAGGTCAAGTTCAATAGGCCATACCTGACACAATGGTAAAATACCAAATCCAGAAGACTATCAAATGATTGTCCGGTGTGAGTAAGATCAAAGCAAATAATTCCCAATCCTTCAAGTTATAATATTTGTTAGAAAAAAAAAAAAAAAGACAATTAAGGTAGTAACTGATTGCAGCTGCATACTTGAGGGTACCACAAGACATCAACATCAAATGCAACTATGACATTTCAAGCGGAAACAAAACGAAATAAATTATCGTATATCAAACATGATAGTTGACACACAAATACCATTATCATACAAGATAATATGTTTGGGCAATCTTATCTTGCAAATACTACACAACTAACACAAAGCCTACAACACCAACTAATTCAATTCAAGAAGTCAAGAACTAAGGATGACTAATGCAAACAATTGGGCACAAGTTTTACCTACCCATCTTTTTCTAGAAACCATTCCACAACAAATATTTTACCTACCAAAACAAACATATTTAGAACATTTGGTTTATGCTTTCAAAACTTCAAGAGAGAAAAAGTCTTCAACAAAGAGGTCTTTCGAATGTTAGTATGTTATAGAATATGGTAAAAAAAGAAGAGTCTTTAAGAATATCATCATTCATAGTTATCCAGAAATCAGAGCATCCCAAGTATTATGGATTATACTGTATTTGGCTCACATAGATTTACAGATGCAGTATAGCAAACAAATAACAGAAAATTAAAAATGATAAATCGGAAAATTGAAAGCAAAACCTTAAGGCCAAGCAATTTGATTGGTGCAGTTTGCCCAGGTACAATGCAATCAGGTCCAGCTGCTTCCACTATAGCCTCCTTGGCTAGCCCGTTTCCAATCGGATTCGGGTCCTGCAAAACAATAGAAGATGAAAAGGTTATAATAGCTTCTATACTCGGGTCCAATCTGGAAAATTAATTAATATCACATCTGCCTAACCCCAGCAAAGGACCCATCAAAAGACCCATCAAATCAAAATTCAAAACCACACCGCAAATAACTTAAAAAGAAAACACGAAATAAAACAAAGGTAACCTCCATGACGTGAAGGGCATAGTCGGAAAAGGGGGTTTGAGGTAGGCGCAAAACAGGGGAGTGATGAATCTTGGGAATTGGCTTGGGAGCATTCGCTGCCCTCCATGGGACATCCTTCTGCAGCACTGCTCCTCCCTTCTTAGAAGACATTCTGTTCGAACAACCTCACTTTTCTTCACTTCACTTAGCTGCTGCTCTCAATTCAATTGAAAGACATGATTTTGGGAATCCTATCCTTGCTGAATTAAAAGCCGGCTGAAAGTTGTGATTTTTATTAGTCCCAAAAACAAAGCTTAACCCTTGAAATGAAATCAAGCCAGGAAAAAAAAAGGGAAGGGTGATATGCTACTGCAGCCCGCAAGCCAAACAGCAATGGCTAAACCAATTTAAATAATATGACTCGTGGTGAAGAATGAGATTGCCTTTTGGATTATATAAGAGGATATAAATTGCGGAGAAAAACTGTGGTGATCGATTAGCAATGTGAGATTTTTTATTTTTTATTTTTTTGAGGAAGCAATGTGAGATCTTTGTATTGCAATATCCCATCTCATGCTTCCCTCTTATCTTGGACATGGCATACATACATTGGGTGGTGGTATCTAACAATTTATTTCAGTTTGTCAACCAAGTATAAAAAAATGGGGGAACGAGGGAGAAGGACAAAAATATTTCATCAATTAAGTAGAAGGACAGTCTTTTGAAACTTTTGCATAATGGACAAAACTATTTATCCATTATCGAAATTCACTTGTGTTTGAAATTCATTGTTTAAATTCATCGCTGCCAAAAATTCACCGCCGAAATTCACTAATTTTCAAAATTCATTGTCGGGATTCATTTGATTTTGGGATTATTATCGAAATTCATGATTTCGGGATTCACTAAGAGATTATTTGATTTTCGGGATTACTGTTTGTCATTCTTCTCGTTATAAAATTATGCGATTGTTCTTCTACCTATAAAAATATGGAAAATTAGGGATAAGACACAATCAAATATTTTTAAGAATGCAGACAACTACATATTTTTATAGGGAGAAGACAACTGCATAATTTTTATAGCGAGAAGACAAACAGTGAATCCAGAAAATCGGTGAATCTCGCAGTAATCCCAAATCGGTGAATTCGATAGTAATTTCGACGATGAATCCGAAAATTAGTGAATTTCGACGATGAATTTTTGAAAAATAGTGAATTTAAATGATGAATTTAAATCGATGAATTTAAGCGATGAATTTCGACACAAGTGAATTTCGATTGATGAATAAATAGTTTTGTCTTTATGCAAAAGTTTTAAAAGCTGTCCTTCTACTCAATTGATGAAATATTTTTATTCTTCTCCTCATTCCCTAAAAATATGTAGTTGTCCTGTTGTTTAATAATATTTCAGATTGTGTCCTTATCCCTAATTTTCCATAAAAAAAATATACATTTTTTATCTAAAACATTTTTGAACATTTTTTTAGAAAAAGTCAACAAAACTTAAATTGCATTTATTCTTTATTCATAAAACAATATTAATCTAATAACAAAACTAAATCGTTTTAATAATAAAAAAATCTTGGATATCACTGGGTCACGTGACCCTATTCTTGATAATGTAAATCTTTAGAGCAAGAGTAGTGGTAATTAGGAGATTGGTGGATTCCTTGCTGAGGTGTAGGAAGATGAGTGAAGGGAAAATATAGAAGGATGGTAAGAATGATGTGTGTGTGATTAGATGTTGTAATAGTAATAAATTTTTTTAAAGATATTTATTAAAATAATATTAAAGTAAAAGGGCAGTCAGGTTTTTTTTTTTTGTATTTTCTTTGCAAAAAAGAAGGGGTGGGGTCGGCTTTTGACAACTTTTGTCAGAGAAGATTGTCTCTGTGGTTGTCTAATTTTAGAGAATTAAATAGATAATATCTAAAAAAAATTATCTAATTCAGCTCCATTATTTTGTATTTTACGAATAGAGTAATTTATTCTGACAAAATATCTAAAGAATATCTCTACATTTCTATTACTATGGCTGCTCTTAGTGAATTATACTCATAAGGATAATTACAGTTTTGGTATCCACATTTTCTCTAAGGTACCCTCGATCGTTCATAATGACATTTTTAGTTCCATGTCTATATTATATTGTTATGCTTTTAGGGCACTTAACAGAAGCATAACAAATCTCAACACGTGTGCCATGTGTTACTTTTTATTGGTTAAGAAATAATTAAAATATGATTTTTTTTTTGTCCCCTTATATTTTCTAATATACTTAGAAATAACACTTATTTTGTTCATAATACTACCTCCGTCCCACAAAAAATGTCCAATTTTTTAAAATGAATTGTCCCATAAAAAGTGTCCATTTAGATTATCAATGCATCTAAATGCATATTTTTCAAACATACCCCTATCATCATTTAATATTTGTATACACTTTTCATATTCCAAAACAAGCATTTATTATAAATTGGGGTATATATGTCTATTACTACGTAGTATTTAAAATACCACTTATTAATTGTTTTCTTAATCTATGTGCACCACTAAAAATGTTAGTGGACACTTTTAGTGGGACGGGGTAGTAACATTTTTGGTCTCATGACAGTATATTTTGTTACACACAAATAACAGATCAAACATTGAGTCAAATATTCAGTGTCCTAACAAATTAACAAACAGTACTCCTTCCATTTTCATTTAATTGTCGTAATTGTTAGAAATAAATTTTTATTTTTATCTGTCGTAGTTACATTTTATAATAATTATTTATTGTATTTTTCTATAATTACCCTTATTTATTAAGGGGTGAGAGATTGAAAACAACATTGCATTAATTATATTCAACGGATGTTATTGTCATTTTGATGTTAAGTCAAAACATTAAATACTCGCCTTAATATGTGTTTTTTGCAACTGCGACAGTTATAAGAACGGAAGGACTATATAATGCATTCGGCTCAAAATTTATTTGGTTTTTTTGGCTTTGTCACAAACTATAAATCTATTTACGATACCAATGAAACATTTATGGTATAATTTTTCATTTTACCCTTAATTTATTATCAATTGACAAATTTTTTATTGATTTATAATTATTGCATTAATGATAATCAAATGGTATTTTAGATTTTTATCAACGAAATTTTTATCACTCATCACTTAAACTAAGGGTATACACGGATATGGATAATCCGAAACCGAACCGAATTGTAGTAATTCGGTTTGATTCGGTTAATGAACACTCACGGTTCGGTTTCGGTTAGCATCTATGAGGCACGGACACGGACACGGAGCAGCGCGCGACACACGGCGACACACAGTTTTGAGAATTTGAGGAGCGACACGCCGCCCGACGCGTTTTAATATATATATATGTATATTAATATATATATTATTAAAAAACATAGGCGTAGGTTGACGCCAATTGCGGACGGGGCGGATTGCGTTCGCTCGTTCACTACGTGTCCCGGCGTGTCCCGCGTGTCCGCGCGTGTCCTCGCCGTGTCCGTCGTGTCCGCTGCGTGTCCCCGCCGTGTCCCAACGTGTGTCCGCCGTGTGTCTTTGCGTGTCACGGCGTGTCGGGCCGTGTCTCCGCCGTGTCCCCGGCGTGTCGGACCGTGTCGGATTTCAAAATTTGAATTTAACATTATTTTAATCGGCGACACGTTTCGACACGCGTGTCGAGCGTGTCAATGAAAAATGTCGGACGCGGCATTGCGGCGGCTAATTGAAGTGTCGGTCTTCGTAGGTTAGCATTGTGAAGAAACCGAAAATTTCGGTTCGGTTACGGTTAGTGTTATAAATTAACCATAACCGAACCGTTATAAATGAACCGATATCCGAACCATATAACCGAACTGTTTTACTTATATTGTAACTGAACACAAAAATTATTAACCATATCTTTTAATTTATTTTTTATGAATTTTATCAATCATACATATATATGCTATAAATATTGCAAGCATAAATGACATATTTTTTCCAAAAAAATCTTACTAGAATACAAAATGGTGGGAGTAGTGATCCTTTTAAGGAGCATGTATTGCATATTGTGTGATTTGGAGCAAAAATGTATTTTAAATAAAATTATATAATTTGAAGTTCTTTTGGTGTAGAACAAATTGTCTAACTTAATTATTTCCATTTTAATGATTTAAAACGATTTGCGTAACTTAAAGTTTATTTTTTAAGGAGTAAAGTAGTGTGGATTATGTGGATTGTTTTAAGTGTTTCTTTGTTGTAGTTTTTAGATTAAATTAACATTTTTAATAGTTTAATTACGGTTTTCCGTTAACCGACCAATCTAAACCATTTATTTCGCTTTTTTGTTAACCGAATCGAATCGAATCAAAAAATTATGTTTTTAGTAGTTCATTTTTGGTTTTTCGGTTAACCGATTAATTCGTTCATTTCGGTTTTCCGATTAACCGACCGAATTGAACCTAAAATTTCGGTTCGTTTATATTTAAAAAACGGTTCGGTTTTGATTTCGATTTTTTTTAAACAATGTGAAAAATACAAATAAATCTACATTTTAGACGGAGGTGTATTAATTAGCAAAATTAGAAATTTAAAATGTAAAATAAAATAATTTAAAATAAATAAATTAATTAAGTTAAAAAATATATTTAAAAAAAAAAAAAAAAAAAAAAAAAAAAAACACGATTCATTACAGTCGAGTTAACTCATTACAGTCAGCTCCGGAAGGGTAAGAATTGAGGAATAATGATGGGAAAGGGAGGCTCTGGAGAAGAGAAGGCACAGCTAGACAGCCGTCGCCGGAGCAATGTCATCAGAGCTTTGAACGACAATAGTCTCAAGGAAATTAATGATCATATTAGAACTTCCAAAGCCCCGGTTAGCAAATTCAACTACATCCACTAATTTATCTGCACTACTTAATCTATAAGAAAAAACCTAACTTCTGCTTTTTGTGCCTTTTTTTTTTCTTCCTGCAGGCTGTTGTAAATTATGGCGCATCTTGGTATGCCCATTCGCTCAATTTTATTACTTATATATGTCTATTCCCGTTTATTTGGCGTCTAATCCAGTAATCCTTATCCCACGAGTTACATTTCTGTGGGAAATTGGATGACATTTCCTGTGTTTGAGCAAGTGCAGTTACAAGGGCCAAGGGGGAGATGATTTTGTCCCCAACCTCCAAGGCTCCAAACAAAATAAGTGTCTTTATCATCTCCACAGTATGAATAACGGTGTTGTGTTGCATGATTGAATGTGTGGAAATCTTCTTTCTCGTTTCAACTAGTTAATATGTTTCTTCTTCTCTTGTGATAGACTGCATTTTGGTGGCTGTTGCTTGAAATGTTGGTATGTTAGTGATTAGAAAACAGTTGAATCGAAATTGTCTTCTACGTGTGGTTTATCATCAAATGTATATTGTTGAATATTGAAATACATTGGATAAGTCTCCTGTTAATTCAGCAAGTCTGCTGTGAATTCAGCAGACTTAAGTCTCATTGAATATAAGTTCTGTTGTTAATTCAGTGAGGTATCGACCTCTTGAATATAAGTCTCATTGATAACGCTTTTACGTAGTATTATTTTTATTGTGTACAAATGTAGCAAAGTGTAACTTTATTACTTTTGATAGGATTACTTGAGTATAACCACTCTATTATGTTTGTAACCACCCTATAAAGGTTATCTAGGTTGTTATTACTTACTTTTTAGTTTATCTAGGAAAGTTACTTTTTCTCTTTATGCTTTATAAGCATGCTTTGTATTTCACCTATTTATACCAACCTTATTGGGTTGAGTTTAATAACAAGAGTTATATTTTCTCTTAAGTTCATCTTCCTACTTAATTTCTATATGGTATCGGAGCACTGATATTTTTTCAGAAAAAACGATCCAACTTCCAAATTTTTTTTTCCTCTCTTCTTTCCAGCATTCAATATGGTGATTACGGAATTCCTACTCCCACTCCTTACGCTATCTCTCTTAGTGTAAATGGAGTTGATAATCCATCTCTCAAAATCACATCAAAGAAACTCTATGGACTAATTATGTCCAGTGGGCACAATCTGTGCGTGTTTATGTCCTTTGGAAGAGGTAAACCCCAACCATTAAACCCCAGCCAATAAAGAATCTCCCGAATATCTTTATGCGGGAGGCAGAGAAAATGCAATTGTTGTATCTTGGCTCATCAACTCTATGATTGATGATATCGGTAAGTTCATCTCTTTACTACTTACGCAAAGGCTATACGGGATAAGATAGCTAAAAACTATTACGACCAAGGTAATTTACTCTACTTGTTTTGGTCCGAAAACCTCTCTAAAGGAAACCAAGCAGGTGCACTTAATATCACCCAATACTTCAACACCTCGACAAGTTATGGGAGGAATGTGATCAACTCACAATAAGGCAGGTGGAAGTGTGTGCGAGGATAGTGACATCTATGCAAAGCTTGTTGAAGAAGAAAGGGTCTTTGACTTAGCATGCGGTGCAAATCCCAACTATGATCTTTTGCAAGGAAAGGATTAAAGCTCAAACTCCATTTCCTTCAATTCAGGATGCCTTTTCTGCTTTGTGAGAAAGGAGGAAAGTAGAAGGGAGTTATGGGTGTAAGCAATGGTATATTGCCAACTCCAGGTGGAAATCACTCAAGACTCAAAGTTCTTTGAATTTGATGCGACAAATGTTGGGTATAATGAGGCAACAACAAGAAGAATGAGCGGTGGGCCAACCTACTTTGTGACTATTGCAAGAAAAGGGTCATCTCAAGGAGAAGTCTTTGGAATCTCCATGGAAAACCCCTCATCTTATGAAGAACCAGGTGAAGGAAGTGGAAATGATCGGGAAGAGGGCCTACAATGCTCTGAGAACAACATTTGGGGTTCCAAAGGAGAGCAGATGGAAACTCTTGCATTGATGTTTGACAAAAGAATTCCACTTATACGAAACCACAGTTGGGACAAGCTGCACATAGCAAACAGACTTGGATTGTAGACTCGGGGCATCAAGTCACATGACAGGTGATTTCTCTCTTTTCCATTCTTTCACTTAATAGTAATAATGATCACTATGTTACTATTGCAGATGGTTCTTCTTCCAAAGTGGTTGGTGCTAGTGGTGCTGTTAGAATCCTACCAAACCTCACCCTAAACTCATTCTTTATGTTCCAAAACTTGATTGTAACCTTTTCTCTGTCATTGATTACTGCAATGATAGGAAATGTGTTGCTAATTTTATTCAACTCACTTTGTGAGTTTCGAGGATCTGGGTCACACATGAAGATTGGCGGTGCTAGGAAATCTGAGGGTCTGTATCTCATCCATAGCAGCAATCCTAAGAATGGAAGTGGTCTTAATGTTAGCTTAAACTCTAAATGTAATAGGATAATGTTGTTATATTTTAGATTAGGGCATCCTAATTTTCCCTACTTAAAAAGGATGTATCCTTCCTTGTTTTCTGATGTTTGTATTGAAAGTTTGAAATGTGAACATTGTATTTTTGGCAAACAAACTAGAAATGTCTTTAAGCTGCTCTCTTATAAGGCATCCAAGCCATTTATGCTTATTCACTCGATGTTTGGGGACCATCCAGAACAACCAACATTATTCACAAACCTGGTTTGTCTCGTTTATTGATGATCACACTAGACTCACTGGTCTACTTCATGAAACATAAATCTGAAGTCCCTAATCTGTTTGAAAACTTCTATAACATGATAGAAACACAATTCCAGACTAAAATCCAATTCCTCAGATCTGACAATGGAACAGAATATCTAAACTCCTGCCTTAACCCCTTTGTCACCAAGAAAGGTATAATTCACCAAACATCCTGCACCAACACACCCCAACAAAATGGGGTAGCAGAAAGGAAAAACCGCCATCTCCTAGAAGTTGCTAGAACCCTTCTTTATACCTATAATGTCCCTAACTTCTATTGGAGTGAGGCTGTTCTAACTGCCACTTTTTTAATCAACCGGATGCCATCCAGAATACTGAAATTCAGTACCCCCATTGATGTTCTAAACTCCATATTCCCTAACCCAAAACTTGTATCCACCTTACCTCTTAAAATCTTTGGATGCCTGACATTTGTGCATAACCATGCCCCCACTAAAACCAAGCCCGGACCCTAGAGCTATAAAAACTATATTTGTTGGTTATTACGCCGCTCTCGAAAGGGTTACAAATGCTTTGACCCAAACACCCATAAATTCTATGTGTCTTATGATGTTACCTTCTTTGAAGACCAACCCTTTTACACACACAAAACACGACAACCATGGTGATCGGTACTTGTTTTCAGACAACCCTACTACTCTACTACCCATTCCACGATTTGATTCCTCCTCACCTATAACCATATTTGAAACCCATATTACCTCTCCTTCTCCTACAATCATTCATGAGGGAACCACTTGATGATTCTATGATCTCACCATCTCCTACCTCACCTCCTCTCATCCACACTCTCGCTGCTTGTTGAGGAGGAGCCTACCAACTCTCCTAGTCCTACTCCCATAGTCTATACTAGACAAAAGAAAACCGATCGACCTCTTCCTCATTGCACCTTCCCCTGTTCCTCCAATTGAATCGAGCTTATCCATGAGCAACCTGATCTTGATCTTGAACCTACTCAGATTTACCCATTGCCTTAAGGAAAGGTACTAGAGAATGTACTAAACATCCTATTGAGAGGTATGTGTCATATGGTAAAGTGTCGAGCAAACAGAGGACTTTTTAGCCAACTTAGATACATCTCAAACTCCAAACACCATCTATCAGCCCTAAACCACCCACTGATGGAAGAAGGTGTCATGGAAGAATTGGATGCTTTGAAAAGAATCACACGTGGGATGACATACCTACACTAAAGGGTCAAACACAGTGAGGTTGTAGGTGGGTACATTTAACATCAAACACAATCAGGATGGGGATTATGTAAGCAGTACAAAGCCGGACTTGTGGCTAAGGGATTTACTCAATCTTTGGGGTTGACTATAATGAGACATTTGCCCCTGTTGCAAAGCTCAACTCGATCGAGAATTATCATATCAATTGCAAACAACAAAGAATTGGCCACTCCATCGACTTGACATAAAGAATGCCTTTACGAATGGGAACTACAAGAGGAGGTATACATGCAATACCCTCTGGTTTTGTACCCACACCCAACCATATCCTAAAAGCGAATAAATCCATTTATGGACTAAAAGCAGTCTCTAGGGCATGGTTTAGCGAGTTCACTCAAGCTATGAAACTTGCTAAGTATATACTGAGGACATGGAGATCACACTATGTTCTATCAACATTCGAAGCAGGGGACCTCACCATCTTGATAGTGTATGTGGATGATATTGTTATCTTTGGAAGTTCGGACTCGAGAAATTGCTAAACTCAAATCTTTCTTACACCAACAATTTGATGTAAAAGACCTTGGCCTCTCAAATACTTCTTAGGCATAGAAGTTGCTAGATCTTCAAGTGGCATTACGCTTCACTCAAAGGAAGTATACCCTAGATTTACTCTCGACTATGGATTCTTGGGGTGTAAACCCTGCGATACCCCGAGTTGATTGTCTTTGTCAAGCTTGGTAAAGATGATGATGGTGGAGACTATGACCTTGAACAATATCGAGAGGCTTATAGGAAGACTAATCTACCTTTCTCACACAAGGCCGGACATATCATTTCTTTGTAAGTCAACTTAGTCGGTTCATGCACTCACCTAAGGTAATCCACTATAATCTTTGCATTAAGACTCCTAAGGTTTTCGAAAGGATGTCGAGGAAGGGTATCTGTTTAAAGCTCAAGAAACACAAAAATTGAAGGCTATGTTGATCTTGGTGGCGAGGGATAAAGTAGAAGGAAAATCAACTTCAGGTGGTGTATCTTTATATTTGGAAACCTTGTTTCTTGGAGGAGCAAGAAACAACCAGTAGTGGCCAGAAGTACAGCAGAAGCTGAATTCAGAGCTGTTGCCTTGGGCATCTGTGAGCTTCTGTGGATCCAGAAAATCATGGCAGAACTAAGAATTCATGTATCCAAACCTATGTGTCTATATAGTGATAGTAAAAGGTCGCTTATTGATATATCCAATAATCCTGTTCAACATGATAGGACTAAGCACATTGAAGTTGATAGACACTTCATTAAGGAAAAAGTCACTAATGGAAGCATTAATCTATCTCATGTCAAGTCCAAGCTTCAGGTAGCTGATATCTTCACCAAAGGACTCCCTAAATCTGATTTCCAAAACTGTGTGGACAAATTGGGACTGCTGGACATCTACCTATCAGCTTGAGGAGGAGTATTGAAATACATTGGATAAGTCTGCTGTTAATTCAGCAAGTCTGCTGTGAATTCAGCAGACTTAAGTCTGCTGAATATAAGTCTGCTTTGTTAATTATTGCAGGTATCGACCTGCTTTGAATATAAGTCTGAGCGATAACGCTTTTTACGTAGTATTATTTTTTATTGTGTACAAATGTAGCAGTGTAACTTTATTACTTTTGATAGGATTACTTGAGTATAACCACTCTATTATGTTTGTAACCACCCTATAAAGGTTATCTAGGTTGTTATTACTTACTTTTTAGTTTATCTAGGAAAGTTACTTTTTCTCTTTATGCTTTATAAGCATGCTTTGTATTTCACCTATTTATACCAACCTTATTGGGTTGAGTTTAATAACAAGAGTTATATTTTCTCTTAAGTTCATCTTCCTACTTAATTTCTATATTGAATTTGATTTGTTAACAGTCCATTAATAGTTTGCTTTGCTGAGTTATAGAAGACTGAGGTTTAGGAATAGGACTTGATATGTGTTTGAGGTCGGGATTTTTACATAATTTTCTTTCCTACTTTTAAGTCTTTCTTTATATGCTGGATGGTTGGCTTGGAAAAAACATTGAGCATTGTATACTTCATCTGCCTCGCTTTTTATAGCAACTCAAGTCGAGTCCCTTTTATAGTAGACTGAGAGCTTTTGGATTAGGACTCGAGATGTGTTGAGGTGGGGATATTTACGTAATTCTCTTTTGTTCTTTGAATTCTTTGTCTTTATGCTGAATGTTGGCAAGGAAATAGCATTGAGCCAAGTTGTAGACTTCATCTGTCTCGCTTTTACAGCAGCTCAAGTCGAGCCTCTGTAAAGTTATCATCTTTAAGTCATTATGATGGTCTTTCTCACCTAGATGTCGGGGTTGCTCTTCCCAAACTAGAGTCTGTTTATTTATCTATTCGTAGGTAGGTGGACCTTGAATGGTGCCTGCCTGCTGATAATTTTCGCTGTCCAATGACATAATATGATTTGTTCCTTCTGCTATCTTCGTTTCTGTACATGTGAAATGGTTTTAGTTTGTAGTTAATCAAGTTTGTTTCGTTTTCAGGTGTCATGTCTGCAGTCAGATCCTTCCAGCATTCAGCCAATTGAGTACAAAATTTCCAAAGCTCTCGTTTGTTTATGCCGATATTGATGAATGCCCCGAGACAACACAACACATTCGCTACACCCCAACTTTTCATTTCTACAGGGACGGCGAGAGAGTTGATGAAATGTTTGGTGCAGGAGAACAACGATTGCATGACCGCCTGTGGCTGCACTCGTGAACTTGTTGTCATGGCAGTCGCTTATCATTTCTCGGTTGCAGCATTTATAGTGTGCATGCATGTATCAATCTCCCCAATACTTTCTCTTTCTTTGGTTTGAGTAGAGTCCATTGTAAACATACATTTCTCTTTTGCCACAGATTCTTGTATGTAGCGTTGAAAGATGGATTTTGAAAAGAATGGCATGATATGCCAAAACAGGCAAAAGAATAGACAAACTTTTATGCTTAAATAACAACTTTCTTCAAATGGTACAATCAATGTAATCATGTTACAATTGATTTCATCAAACAAATGAGGATGAAATGTTACTGACAAACATACTACTTGTAACAACACCAAATAAAAACAACTCTTGAAGAATTACAGAGTGCTGTGAAACCAAAAATAATGAGTATATAAGAAAATAAAAAACATGTAGTAAAAAACAATCAATGCTTGTAAGTCCCAGAATCCTCAAGTTGATCCAGGACTATACCGCCTATGCTGGAAATAGATTGTGATGCTATTATAAAACTGGAAAAAACTTCTTTAAATTGACTTCAATTTGCTAAAGTTTGCTGCTTTTCTTCTTCACAAATTCAAGCTTTGGGTTTAAGAACCTTCACAGTTTCCCAGGTGAAATCGGGATCATCACGGCCAAAATGACCATAAGCAGCAGTCTTCTGATACCTGTAGTTTCCTCCTCTCTTCAAGTCAAGATTGATTGCTATCATCCCCGGCCTGAAGTCGAAGTTCTCCTTGATGAGAACCAGTATATCTTTGTCTGGAATCTTTCCAGTCTTGTAAGTATCAACAAACACTGAAAGCGGTTCTGCAACCCCAATAGCATAAGAAACCTGCACGATACAACGACGAGCAAGTCCTGAAGCAACTATACTTTTAGCTGCCTGCCTAACAATGTAAGCACCGCTCCTGTCCACCTTGGTTGGATCCTTCCCTGAGAAAGCACCACCACCATGAGCACCCCATCCACCATACGTGTCGATGATGATTTTGCGACCAGTCAGTCCAGCATCACCATGAGGGCCACCAATCACAAAACGGCCAGATGGGTTGAGGTGGAAGATGGTCTTATCGTCAAGGTATTGGGCTGGTATCACAGGCTTGATCACATGCTCTTTCAAATCCTTAGCAATCTCATCATTAGTAACAGTCTCGTCATGTTGAGTGGAGATGAGGACAGTATGAACCCTAATGGGAACCATGGCGCCATTGTCGTTCTTGTATTCAACAGTGACTTGTGTCTTACCATCAGGTCTAAGCCATGGGCATGTCTTATTCTTTCTTACTTCAGTGAGCTTAGCACCAAGCTTTGTAGCAAGCACGTGAGTCAAGGGCATGAGCTCAGGTGTTTCATCAGTAGCATAACCAAACATGTGGCCTTGATCACCAGCACCGATCTCCTCAGGTTTCTTTGTCAAATGACCATGAACACCCTGTGCAATATCGGGGCTCTGTTGTTCAATGTTGACAAGAACATTGCAGTGGTCAGCATCAAGGCCAACATCAGGGGAAATGAACCCGATACCTCTGCAAGTGTCTCTAACAATTTTTTCGTAGTCGATTTTGGCCTTGGTGGTGATCTCTCCAAAGACCATGACCATGTTTGTCTTTGTGCATGTTTCGCAAGCAACTTTGCTTTCTGGATCCTGTTCAAGGCAAGCATCTAGAATTGCGTCTGAGACCTGGTCGCAGAGCTTGTCAGGGTGGCCTTCATTGACTGATTCCGAGGTGAAGAGGAAAGTTTCCATGTCTAATCTGTAATGAATCAAAGCTTAGGTTAATCAGATTTGAACCATATGATCAAATGATCACAAGGGAGAAGCATGATAACACAATTAACCAGTTTCTAACATCCTTTTATTGAATTTGTCAACATTACTCTACATTTGCACGTATGAAGTAGAACCCATTAAAAAAAACAAATGCAAAATAAACTCAGAAACAAAAAAGTTGTCAATAAACCTAATGCAAAACTCTAAAAAAACGGCAGCGATGCTAGATTAAACACACGCATTGAGATAGATCCGGAGAAGGATCGAATCATTTTCAAACTCAAATTCCAGATCGGGCTCCCGGATACATTTTTTGCATCATTAATTCAAAACAATCTGAACATTTATGACCTGAATCTAAAGATGCAAAAGATTATCCTAACGTCCAAACAGGAACACAAAAAATCAAATGGTTCAGTTGAAATCAAATGTTCAGGTGACTTAACGAATTAAAATTACTGCATAAATATTCGGAAATCTGGACAACGAAACTACAGCAGCAGCAGCAGCGGCAGCAAAAGATAACTAAACGCTAAAACGTAGCATTGAGATCAGCGATCTCTAATTCAAAATCCGATATGTGCTGTTTATTTTAATTTTATTTTTGGATCAGATTAATATAAACGCAC
The DNA here is from genome assembly GCA_026214975.1 of Gentiana macrophylla. NCBI lineage: Eukaryota > Viridiplantae > Streptophyta > Magnoliopsida > Gentianales > Gentianaceae > Gentiana > Gentiana macrophylla. The sequence goes on along the minus strand of CM047805.1, from coordinate 189,484,650 downwards.
AAATTCATGTAAATCAGCTAATCACAAGCAAAAACACGTAACGTCTCAATGATTACAGATCGGAAACAGCTAAATGATGAAGTAAGAAGATCTGAATACAAAAAAGGGGGAAGAATGTAAACAGACAGGTTTGAAAATTGAAAACGTACCGCACAGAGTAGATCGGAAAGAACAAAAGAGAGAAAGTGAATATAGAAGAGAAGTAAGGAAGGAGAGTACGAAGAAAAAGGAATGGTGAGAAAGAGTATATATAGGGGAGAGTCTCAAGAGGACGTGCGAGAGACTCGCTCCGTCTCTCCTTCCTCTCTACACTAATACCACTGGTACCACTTGCCAAGAAATAACCTCTACCTGACTTTTACACGTTCAACCATTTCATCCCCTCTGTCGTTATTATTTCCAATTTTTTAAACCAATCGATTTTTTTCTATTCTTTTTTCCGAGGGTCAAATAATTACTCCTTCCGTCCCAAATTAAGCTTCTGATTGGGGTGGGTGGGTTGGATTTTTTTCTCTTTTCTTTTATGATAGTTGATTTAATATTTTTTTATTCGTAATTGAAAAAACAATTGGTTTGAGAATTTGTAAGAAATAATAGGTGGAGTCATCCAACCCCAACCCCAAAACAAACGCACCCTAGCTTTGTTTGGTTTCGGGTTAGGCTATGGTTGAATGGATTCAAGAGAAAGAAAATAAAATAAAATAAAGTAAACTAATGATTATAAAGTTGAAATCTTGTATTGAAATTTGTGTAGATGAAGAAATGATTGCTGAGAGAAATTTTAATGAAATATTATATTGATAAAGTAATGATTAAACAGTGCAGTGGAATTGATTAATATTATTTTATTTGTTAATGGTAAAATGATTGATTATGGTACACCAAGTAGCATTTGGTCCATTACCAACCTAAAATTTGTGCAAAACAAGTGTCTTACTTTGTGTATTAATCGTCAAGTTTTTATAAATGTTCTTCCCTCTTTTGACATAATTTACAATATGTGTAGAATTAAATAGTCCACAAACTACTTAAAATGTATTATATGTAAAATATTGGATCATTTAATGAGATTTAAGGCATAAACTACATATTTTTTAATCTGAGTTAAAAGTCAATTAGGACAAATAAAATGGAACGGAATCATGATTGAAACTTCGGTAAAATATGTTATCTTCTATGAGCATCTCCAGTTGTAAAGTTTTATCACAATACTAAATCATCATTTTATAAACATTTTCTCTACAGACTTTTTCTCCACAATGCATGAACCTTTTGAAAAACTTTATAGCATGAACACACTACACATAAACTTTTTTTCACAATCATAAATTTTTTTCTACTACACGCAAACTAAAACAAAAAAAAATAACTAAAAACTAAAAAAAAACCCAAAAACAGTGAATTGTCAGAAGTTAAACTGGTTGGTGCATACCGACGTATTCCATAAACCTTTGGTGACTCATCACCTTGCAATAGTAAAAAAGCTTTCCAAAAGTTTTTTTTCAAACCTCTCCGTTGGAGAATCCCTAAGCACAACCGTGTTCTAGTTGAAGGCGTAAAGTGGTTATGATCGTTATGTTGCTTTGTTTTTTGTTTTTTTTTTCTTTCTATATTTGAGCACTAAGAATTTTTTTTAGGGTTGTGAATTTTTTCGTAGATCAGATGTAAGAATATGTGAATTTCTACGTAGGGCTTCGTAGATTGTCGGATTTGCAGTAAATGTTTTCTTATAAAAAAAATTTATGTTTTTTTGTTAAAAGTATTTTGTGCTACTGTTTTTGTGGAGATATGCACAAAAAGAACATATATGATAATTGACGGGTAACAATGAAGCATTAATCAATTCTGGGAAATTTGTCAAGCTGCTGCCGCAATAAGGTCGAGCACGGATTAGGTGCTGCTATTGTCTCTGACACTACTCTATGTTGAATATGTGTCTGTACGATATGTTTAACGATAAAATTATGTTTTTATGGATATATTCCACGAACCCGATTTCATGTACTTTATTTACACGCTTAGTGGGAAATATGTTCGGGGGTTGGTTGTTGCTATATATTTCATACGATCGCATGGGATAATAGGCCGGAACTGAACATGATCATTAAGTGCTTCTACGTGTATGTGTCTTTCTAAGAAAAATGTACTCTTGGTTAGGTAAAGGTATTAATCGCAATGTATTGAAAGAAGTACTTGATCTAAGGACCGTGTTATATGTATCGTACGTGATATACCTAATTTACACTATGCCTCGTAGTAAGTCAATATTATATGTTGTACCCTTAAATATACGTTTAGATAAGACTGCAAGTACATCGATTAAGAGTGTTATTTGTGGATCTCTATGTAACTAATTTAAACAAGTATGATACGTCACATGAAAGGCAAGTGACGAAGTACCCCCTTTTTGATGAAAAACTTGCTAACAGAACTCAAGAACAGAATCATAAGAAGAAGGATTTATTTCATTGATGAAGATGAAGAAAAGGTTACAATCCAATGTTCTTTGTATTCTTATCAGAAAGGGATTATTGACTAACTTGACTTAGACTATTATGCACACATGCCTTATATATTGACTTGTGGCAGTTACAAGTTTTAACTAACAAACTTAAAAGCATCTTAACTAATTTTGCAGAGCATTAGTAATTTCATCTTGCTATTGGATGCTTCAACACCCCCTCTCAATATGGAATTACTTTGCCTTATAAATGTTACATAGAGGATAATAGGAAAGTAGGTTTTGAAAAGTGTTTATGTCCAGTGGTTTTATAAACAAATCAGCCAGTTGTAGATGTGTGGAAATAGGTAGAGGCTTTAGCAAACCAGATTGATATTTATCCATTACTACATGACATTCCATCTTTATATGCTTTGTCCTTTCATGGAATATGGGGTTTTCCATTATGTATAGAGCAATTTTGCTATCACAAAACAAGGGTATGGGTCTTCTTTGTTTTACATTGAACTCTTCCAGTAAGTATGAAAACACGCAAAGTGTAAAACCATAGATAATAAAAGGTACACTTTGCGTGTTTTTATGGTTTTGTAGGTACACTTTGCGTGTTTTACATTGAACTCTTCCAGGAGTTATTTACAACCGGAGTCGAATCACAGGGAATCGAGGTTGGTCTAGATCTTAATTTCTCTAAAGTTGTCACGAAAAATAAAACAAAACAGAACTAAAGAAAAACAAAAACAATAAACTGGACAGATGATCTAGAATCCAAAGCCAGGAAAGATAGTTGCGAGCCAAACTAATGAAAATAACTCTATTCTAAAAGGATAATAAAATTACTAAGATGATAACAAATAAATTGAAAATGAACAAGCAATGATCCACCGATCTCACAACCCTCAAACTTCTCTACAGATTGTTTAGTGAAGATTTAATGAAGATTGTGGTTCACCTATCAAAAGTATGAATTTCTAATCTCTTAGATAATTAAATCATTAAAACCTCAAATCTCGATCTTAAAGATTAACGCTTTCATAACAGCCAGGTGTAAGATTTCTCAATCTAGCAACCTAGAAGTTAACCTAACAACTCTCGTTATTTTTAGGTTAAAAATCTAATCCTTACTACGGTGATCTAAGTCTAACAACGATTCTCATCAAACGTTAAACATCAAATCGCAACCATCTCTCGATTTAAATTGCATAACAATATGAACATAATAAAGAAACAAACTTTATTTAAAACCTTCAAAACAATCCCAAAGAAGAAATCAAGATGTTGCAGAGATGGCTTCACAAAGCTCGTTCAAATCGCCTAGCCTCTACTCATCATTGGCATATAAATAAAAAGTCGATAAAACTATGTTTATGGTAGCAAGAGGAAGCAACAAAGTCGCCCCCAAGGGGCCTGGGCGGCCAGGGGTGGAATTGTATATATTTTAGGGTTCAGAAAACGTGACTATAAATAGGTATTTAAGTCGGTTTAGTTTGAGGCGCGGATTGGCGCCGTGCTCGAGGTGCGGACGCCCGTCCAGCTTGTATGAACTTCTTCGAGTCGGACCGAGTCTGATCAGACGCCCGTCCTATGTAAATTTGGACGCTCGTTCAGCAAAAATCTCAATACTCTGAATCCACTATTTCTTCCCGGAGGCCCGTCCGGATCGTCAAACGCCCGTCCATCTCCATTTCAAGTTTGACTTGCATCTTCTTCCCTCCGTTTAGATCTCCTTTTATGACATGTTCGCGTACCTACAAAACCATAAAAACACGCAAAGTGTAAAACCATAGATAATTTTCAATAAAATCACGAAATTAGCTCAACTTTGCATTTAAATCATTTCCATACGCATTCTTTCAATAAATCATTTAAACACTTAATTTTCTATAAAAAGTAATAAAACACAAAGGAAATTGCTACGAAATAAAGTCGTATAAACCGTAAAAATCACCGTTAACATCCATGTACACCTGTGATCCTATATGGACCCCAAATGTCCATGTGGACAAGATAAAAACATTGTACAGAACTAGACTGACTTAAAGGAAAACCAAGTCTCTTTTGTTTTGCAAGAGGGCAGACAGGACACACAGCATCAGTATCACTCTTGATGTCTTTTTATGGTGATTCAGAACCTGCAACCTCTTATGAGATGCATGTCCAAGTCTGTAATGCCACAGTAAGTGTGTTGGATCAACATTGTTTGAGGCTTCACACACAGAAACAACATTAGAACAATAAGATTTGTCTGCTTTAAGAATGTATAGGTGATGACGGTCAAATTGGTATCATTATTTACCATCAATCTACCCCGGATTTGTGTTCTCAATGGTGATAATATGTATGAAATCATGAGTTAATTAGCTAAATGTGATTAAGCCACGTCCGGGATGACTAAATTGGTATTATGCGTATTAACCGTGTATTTTATGCGTTATTTGCTAGAAATAGAAGCTACTATGTGTGGTATGATTTTATTGACATATGGACGAGTGTTCGAAGCATCATTTGGGCTGAAGGAGAGAGTTAATCGATAAGGAACTGAACGGAGCTGAAGGTTGAAGTGTTTCGAGCGGATATTGGACCCGAGAATCTGGTTGATGATCTTTCAACGCTATTTCCGAAGCCGTACATGACGAATTGGGCTTAGACTTCTTCATGAAAGTTTTAGGGCTTGAAACAAGGATTCCAACACACTTTGAATCACCCAAATCGAAGTTACATAGGCCAAGTTATGGTCCAAATACAGAAGTTGGGCCTAGGGTATTCCAAGTTAAGTCGGCAGACAGAAAAAGACAAAAATACCCTCAGTTTATCGGGAGTTACCCGTGGTTTACCGAGCCCCAGATTCTTCCATAAACGCGTTTTCTTGTCCTCCAAGCATTGGGTTTACCCCTAAGTCGGTTTATACACCTATATAAGGCCATAAAGTACTACAAATTTTGTATTCCATTCATTCTTCATCTCTTTTCTAGTCTTCATCAACTAGCTACAATGTAGTCTTTTGGGAATAAAGTCTTCTTTTATTTTCTTCTTGCAAATAAGTCATGAGTCTTTCATGATTGAATTGTTCTTGGTTTACGATCTTCATGGATCATCTTGAATCGCCGGAGGGAGAGAGAATAGAGGAGTAGATTTGTTCTTCGTTATGAGTAATATTTATTCCAATGTTTTACTTCTTTTCTTAGATTCATGATTGTTCTTGTGATAGATCTAGATTATGTTTGCATCTAATCATCTATGAATTAATTAAACGAACTTTAATCTTCATTCGATTCGTTAATATGAAACGCATAATTATGGGTTGCGCTCTTCAGATATGCAACGGTCTTTATCGCTAGATCTGAATACCTAGTAAATCCTAATTTTGTGGTTCGGCGTCAGCTACGTTGATCGACAGATATAATTTACATGTTTTTAGCCTGATCAACTATTTGCATGTCTTCGTAAATTAGCATGAAGTACTGATAGTGAAGTGTTAATTAGGACATTGTCTTGATGGACCCTAGGAACGTGCTAATCAGTGTCGATAGCTTCCTAGGCGGGTTAGCAGTATGTGTTAGCGCTCAATACTGGCAATTTTAGTTCTTTATGCGTATGGGCTATTACGGACCAATCAAGGAGGGTAGCTGGCGTATAGATTATCTACTACCATTGTCAGAGTAGATAGGGTTAGGAATTACAGCCGTAACTTAATTACAAATATGGATCAGATAAGGATTAATGGGAGATTAGTTATGAATAGTTTGGTTAATGCATTTTCAATATATGATTGACCATGAGTTTATTTGCATCTCTTTTATTTACTGTTCCTTTATGTTGGTCAACGACCTTCCTATCCGGTTGACCTATGAATTGTGGTTGTGTTTAGCATTATTAAATAATAGTCTCTATGGGATCGACCTTGACTCGCCTTTGCTCTACTACGATTGACCTAGTCCTCTTGCTATTATTAAGCGACTTACACGCGATCATTAGGCCATGGACAAGTTCAGCTGAACCAATCTTCATCAAACTGAGCATGTCCTGAATCACACAAGAATCTAGGTAAAATTTAATGTTGTAAGATCTAGTTCTTATCAACTTACTGATGGACATTAGCTTAAAATTAAATTCTGGAACACAAACAACATGATCTAGAGTCAAGTCCTGGTTAACTCTTACTTGCCCTATATGAGAAACTCTGGCAGATTTACCAGTTGGCAGACTAACAGTCATGTTTACAACACTTTTACAAGAACTAAACAAGGTGTAATCAAATATGATATGATTAGTAGCTCCAGAGTCAACAATCCAACAATATAGTTTAGACCTGAACCATCACCAGTCTGAAAGTTTGTGGTTAGGGCCACAAAATTTGCAGTGGGATGTCCATAGCCTGCACCTTGACTGACCTTTAATAGACTCGGAATCTACTGATACTGCTCCTGGATAGTGTTGATTTGATGAATAGAATTCAAGTCTTCTGACTCGTCTTACACCAAAGGATATGAACCAACACAGTTAGAAGAAGGTCTACCTCTTCCCCTGCCTCTAAAATTGGGGGGAAATCCATGTTTCTTGTAGCAACGATCAATGGTATACCTCATCATCCCACAATGTACACATTGAGGCTTCTTGTTACCATTGTTATAATTCTTCCTATTGTTGTTGTGATTCTGATTTTGCACAGCAAGAAGAGCTCTCTGATCAACTTCAGATGACCCAAAAACCGCAGCAGATTCTACTATTTTGGCTCCAGTAGATGATCCATAGTGCTGCTGTTTTTCTTGTTTGACAGCCATAGAAAACACAGCTTTGATGGAGGGCAAATGATCTAGCATTAAAACTTGTGACTTAATGGCTGAATATTCTTCATTCAAGCCTTTTAGAAACCTAATCACATACTGCTTTTCAATATAGGCTTGAAACCATTTCTTGCCACAATCACATTCAGGAGGAACTGTCAAGATTACCAGCTGATCCCATAACACCTTCAACTTTGTAAAATACTGGGAAACCGAAAGATTACCTTGCTTGGTGTTTTGTATCTCCTCCATTATGTCAGACAGAGTGTAGGTTTCACCACCACCAAATCGATCCACAAGATCACCCAACATATCCTTAGCTGTCTTGTAAGAAGCAATACTTTGTGCAATATCTCTAGAAACTGCATTCACCAACCAAGCCTTCACCATGCTATTGCATTGTCTCCAGGCTGAGTAATGGTTGTCATTTGTAGTAAGAACATGGATAGATCCATCCACAAAACCCATCTTATTCTTTAAAGATAATGCGGTTGTCATCGAAATCTTCTAGCTGTGGTAATTGTTGTCATCAAGAAGCGGCTGTACTAAGATCAAAGCCGGATTTTCATTTGGATGAACAACCAAATCGGCCGGAATCGCCTGAGCCTTCATTGTTCACTAGATTTTGAAACTTCAAGAAGAAAGGCTCAGGAACAATAGAAAAAGAAAGAAGCAGCGCGAAGAAGAAGCAATGAAAGCTCCGATACCATGATGAAAAACTTGCTAATAGAACTCAAGAACAGAATCATAAAAAGAAGGATTTATTTCATTGATGAAGATGAAGAAGAGGTTACAATCCAGTGTTCTTTGTATTCTTATCAGAAAGGGATTATTGACTAACTTGACTTAGACTATTCTGCACACATGCCTTATATATTGACTTGTGGCAGTTACAAGTTTTAACTAACAAACTTAACAGCATCATAACTAATTCTGCAGAGCATTAGTAATTTCATCTTGCTATTGGATGCGTCAACACTTTTTGAAAAGAATGTGGTTTATTCATTGGTTGGAAGAATCTCAAGAAAAAAAGAAAAAATATATATACAATAGCACGAGCCGAATTCAATTTGGAATACGTTTTACATAGTTTTTTTTAGGGAAAAGAAATTTATTAATCCAGAACCGCCAAACAAGCGGTCAAAACATCACCCGGGGCCGAGGAACCCCAAAGTGTCCGAGAAGGAACATATAAACCATGTCTAGCTAGAAGATGCGCTGGGACATTCCCCATTCGTCGAATGAACGAAAAAGAGACAAAAACAAAGCTAGGCAAAAGCGCCAAACAATCCTGAACTAAACAACCCCAGGCCGTGAGATCTTCGCCTGGTCGCTGAAGACGCGAAATACATGCCAAACAGTCACTTTCCACCTCGAGCCTCACGAATGTGTAAGTGCCTCGCCTCTTAAAGCCGAGAAAAAGCCTTAAGCTCCATGTACTCTATTGGGTTGCTGGATCAAGTGATACATAAGCGAGTGGAGGACTAGTCCATTTGAGTCCCGGAAAATCACCCCAACGCCCACCCTGTCTCTCGTGAATCGATGCATCTACATTACTCTTAACTCACGCTGCAGGTGGCTTCGCCCATTTGTCCGGTAAGTGAGGCGCCGGAACTTGGGTCCGAAAGCTTTCCATGGCCTCCGCATAAACAACCCCAGGCCGTGAGATCTTCGCCTGGTCGCCGAAGACGCGAAATACATGCCAAACAGTCACTTTCCACCTCGAGCCTCTGAATGTGTAAGTGCCTCGCCTCTTCTAAAGCCAGAAAAAGCCTTAAGCTCCATGTACTCTATTGGGTTGCCTGGATCGAAGTGATACGCAAACGAGTGGAGGACTAGTCCATTTGAGTCCCGTAAAATCACCCCAACGCCCACCCTTGTCTCTGTAACTGATGCATCTACATTACTCTTAACTACGCCTAGCAGTGGCTTCGCCCATTTGTCCGGTAAGTGAGGCGCCGGAACTTGGGTCCGAAAGCTTTCCATGGCCTCCGCATACTCAAGCTGCCAAAGATCTTGAGCATATCGCAGAGACATAAACTGCCTGATTATCAAACACTGCTGAGCAACGTGCCTTCCAGATTCCCCACATGAGCCACACAAACATGGCCGCGCCCTGTGCACCCTGTTCCTCGACCAACCTAATGAAAAACTCGCCAAAGGAGGCGGAGTGGAGGCGCTGCAGAGTTCCACCAAATGGAGACATTCTCCAGACTCTGGTTGCCATCTCGCACTCGAATAACACAACCCGCTCCAAACCCTTACATAAATATTCGGACATTAAAATAATTATGAAAAATAACTAAATTCAAATATGCCACGAAAAATCATTTCCTACAAATTAGTCACCACATCTAATACGAAATATTCTTGCATTAAATTACATTTTGGAATAAAAAACTATATTCAAACATACCAAGGGAAATTCATTCCTGCATTAAATTAATTATGAAAAATAACATAATCAAATATGTCAAGAAAAATCATCTCATACAAAATAGCCACCTCATTTAATACCAAATATTCTCACATTAAAAATGCATTTTGATAAATAACTGAATTCAAATATTCCATGTAATGCGAAATATTTTTTCATTAAAAACATTTTGAAAAAAACAATAACCGCTCCAAATCCTGACATATATATTCTGACATTAAATTAATTATGAAAAATAACTAAATTCAAATATGTCACGAAAAATCATTTCATACAAATTAGTCAACTCATTTAGTGAGGAATATTATTACATTAAATTACATTTTGGAATAAAAAACTAAATTCAAAGATACCAAGAGAAATTCATTCCTATTAAATTAATTATGAAAAATAACATAATCAAATATGTCAAGAAACATCATCCCCTACAAATTAGTCATCTCATTTAATACAAAATATTCTTTACAATAAATTACATTTCAAAAAATAACTGAATTCAAACTAAATTCGAATTGAAGTACTTACATAAATAAAAAGAATGAAGAACGAACCCTTGTTGCCAATCAAAATAAATTTGATTAAATTATCATAGTTTGATACAACATGAAATATATAAAATTGTTTGCGAAAGATACATATGAATATATGATTCAAATATAGTGCCATAATTCTTCTTGTAGTAAACCTGGAAGTATAGTGAAGACATAGCAATCAAGATTTGCGCCAAAGAACAAAATATATTCATGTTGCCAAGAAGTAAATTTGTACATTAAGTGTCTTATCTTGACAGAAATAAGACGCTAAAAGAATATCCACGGAGGACATAAATTATCAACTCGCAATAATAAATTATTTAGGATTCCATATACCACAGACCGTCATCAAAGAATTTATCATTGTCCCGCGATCGTTTTTTCTCTTTCATTTGTACAACACAAAAAGAAATTGGAGACATCATCAATCAACAACCAAAAAAAAAATGAAGATTTAAAGAATGTCGTTTAATAAAAATACTCGAAACATAACCAAGTCTAAAACAAAATAAATTGAAAATAATAATTTAAAAGGAACAAATGTAAAATCTTATACAATCTTTATGACTGAGAATTTGTCAAATTGCTTCAAATGATCTGGGACATCAACCGCAAAATGCAACATGCATTAGTAAATCCATGAGAACATAAAAATGGAAATAAGAAATAAAAAAACAAATGACAACAACTTCAAAATCGGCAGAAAGTAAAACTAAACAAAAATGATAAAGTCAACAAAATATAAGAGACATGCTTACAAATTACGATTCTCCATGTGTCTCTCTAAACGAAAAATGAATGAAAGACACAGAAATCATATACATAAATGAAGGAGGAACATGCAAACCGATATCACATTCTTGTACAACTGCATTATACACTTCAATCTACAATCATTAGCCACAACACAACAATTTTATGAAAATGTTTATGGCACAACAAATTGTATACAACAAATGTCACAACATATTTTTTAGCCATTGATTTTTGTAGGTGACAATTTTGTTGTTGCACTATACTACTCCAATTGTATTCATTTAGTAAAGTAAATTTTTTATACTATTTTTTCACCATATAACTTTCACTTTATTCGACATTAATTTCGATGCAGTCCTAAGGCATTTTCAACCAAAATACACACGTGTCTACTAAGAAATTAAGTAAATAAAGTAATATGAAGTAAGCATAACATTTGGTGAAAAGTTAGGAAGACGTCATTTTCGATTAGATCATAAGCCATTAATTAGGAGAAATGTTTGGTAGGTAATGTATGATCTCAACATATTAATATTATCGCAGGGGAAGTTCTTAAATAGTGACTCCATTTGTGAAGTTTACGATAATATTTGTCAATGGATTCCACAAATGATATCATCATATAAGTAATTTCCCAACATAATTGTTTTTTGTATTTTCAAATCACATGTCTCGTGTAAAAATAATAATAATAATCACATGTCTAATACTATCGGACTACAACAAGGTTAGATACGACGCGTACATTATTGTTCAAATTTCAAATCTCTAACCTAATGCAGAGGTGTCATGAGGAGTGGCAGTCTGGCAGAGACGCAGAGTCATGATAATTACACGGCAGGTAATGAGTTAGTCTTGGGGGGTAACTTCCCATTTGTGGAGTTTATGCAGGGATGAATCTGGATTATACAAGCTGCATTATAAATTGAAACTATGTGATTCAAATTCATCTACATATGTAACTCCGTAAATGTTTCAAGTGAAACTAAAAAAAAAATATACCATTAGTGATTTCAAGATGAAACTAATGGCACGTTTGGATTGTTGTAATGGAATGGAATTGAATGTTTTTTCATATCATTCCATCTATTTGGCGTGTTTGGCAACGGAAGAATGAAATATGTTTTCATTCCATAAAAGATCCAATGCAATGGTCGGAATGAAATGAAAAAATAAATTCTACAATAAGATACGATTTCATTCAATTTCCTACCAAACGCAGTAATAAATTGATATTACTATATTCTATTCCAACAGATTCATTCAATTTTATTACATTCAATCAAACCAAACGAGACATATATAAAAGATTTGTATTATAGATGAGAGTCCTGGTGAAATTGAAAATTTTACAAAGTTGATGGTGTCCTGTCAAAACATAAAAATATAAACTGGAGGCGGTGTCACTAGTCAAATAAAAAACAGTGTGGTAATATATAAATATTTGGAAAAGAATAATAGTGTTGTGACACCAACTCCATCTTAATTATACAACATGATAATAATACTACTCCTATTATATAACCGACAGATTCCTCAAAGGAAAAAAATGAATGACCGACAGATTCCTAAAAAACTAAATGACCCACAGCCACAGTCAGATTGCTCAAAAATATAAAATAAAGAAATAAAGAATGCATAACCGACAGATCCGCCATATGATACCATCTATACTCAATGTGAAAGCCTCAGCTCTAAATGATAAGGACATGTTACAATTTTATCATTATTGATTATGATGAAATCTATATTATTCGATTGACTTTACATTTTAATCAACAGTGAAATCATGTATGTAAATGTATTGTATCCTATGGTATGTTATGACAAAATGGGTATGGTACATACTGTATATCATTTCCCTTTCCCTTTCCCTTTCCCTTTCCCTTTCCCTTTCGACGCCAGTGAAGCATTTAAGCCAACAACCCAGAGGCCATGTGCAAAACGCGGGGTAATGTGAGCTGGATTACAATGTTCGATTTACTGGCCCATATGTGATGTTCATCGACTTTTCACACTTTTGCTCATTCCATTTCCATCACACACAACCCCACCCTCCTCCAAACCGTTCTGTTTTCTCTGTCTTTTTTGCCTGTTCATTACCTTTTTTTTTTTTTTTTTTTTTTTTTATAAATTTAATTATTGATTTATAACGTGATGAGAGAGAAACTGCTCTCTAAAACAAGTCTTGATCCCCCCTCCAGTACACTTGATCCTCCTGTGGTGTTTATGCACGGGAGACAAAGCATATGTTCATTTAAAGAGGAGATCCATTTCATAGTCTTTGTGATCCATGTCCTTATGTCAATTTGACCTAACTTTCAACTTTTTTTTTTTGAGAAATACCTAACTTTCAACTAAAACAAAAGGAAAGAAGATGGTTTTTTTTTTTTTTTTGGGTGGCGGTTAGGGGAGGAGGAAATTCTTATCCGGAGAGTTTCATGTGCACCGCACCTAACTTTCAACTTAAAGAGAGGAAGGAAGGTGGTTTTTTTTGGGGGGGTGGCGGTGGGGGAGGAGGAAATTCTTACCAGAGAGAGTTTCACAATGCAGACGCTGCCGTTGGATGCTGCTGATACGACGTATGCATGCGTCGCGAATCCAATCGAGCCAATGCACACTTGTGAGAGAATGCAGGTAAAATTTCCTAGGGAGGGGGCTGCTAAACACTAGTCAAACAAGGAAAAGTTTGCTTTGGTAAGAGATCAATGACAAATTGCAGGAAAGGCAGTATCATCATAGACCAAGAAACCGGATTCTCATACAAAGAAACTGAGTGACAAAAAAAGATATTCACAAACTAGTGTACAAAGAAAACAACAGAAAAATAATAGAAAGGAGACTTTGATAAACTTAATAAATAGTTCTGAAAATCTTTCTTACAAGGTTTAGTAATAGCAATTAGAACCAACAACGTTACAAATATATCAAGCACGAGCCAAAGAAGAATGAAAGTTCACATTGACATTAGCTTAGGGCCATTATCAGGCATTCCCATTCCAGCTGCTAAGTCAGCATCCAGTTGTGTATGTGGTTTAGGCCCCGTCATCATCTTCACACTGCAACAACAAGTCGATTCATTCATTTATTTAACCACCTACCACAAATATCAAATCAAATAAAAATAAAAAAAACAATCACACCAACTTCTCCAGTTGGTGCACTGACGAAATTCAGAGAAAGAAGAAAAAACTTGCCCCCCACCTCATTTCCCGTAGGCTCATAAAAGATATAATATTGTACTTCTCCCCCCAAACCATACTGCCCAAGTCTAGCACAACTGTCTACACTCACCCAGGTACCACTTGTCGGCATCAAAATCTTATTTCCCACTGCCAAAAGCCCAGAAATTTAACAAGAACAGGCAACTTAAAGGTTTATACATCTCCAACCAGTGAAACACTAATTCGGTCCACCAAACCAAATGCAAATACAGTGCAGTGCACCTTCCCCTCTACCATTGTAATTCCTTCTGCCATCAGTACCACAATCTCTACTGTTGAAAACAAATATCTAAAACCATCCACTTTCACTTCAAGGGGTTGGGTTGGCAAACGGCAGAAGCTCAAACAGGAACTATAACCTTTTCACAAACTTGTCACCGTAATGCAGAGAAAAGATAGGATGAATTTACGCTATTTATCGGCTGTATCTTGTCACTTCATGGAGGCATAGAGGGGGAGGTCATAAGCGTCTATACCGTAAAATCGATTTTCGACGGAATGAAAAAGACATATATGGTAGAATCGTAACCATAGAATACGACCCTAATCGAAATGCATACATTTGTCTCATACACTATGGGGATGGTGAGAAGAGATATATTTTACATCCCAGAGGGGCTATAATTGGAGATACCATTGTTTCTGGTACAGAAGTTCCTATAAAAATGGGAAATGCCCTACCCTGGCAGAAACAAGTATTTCTAAAATATTAAGGTAATTCACGCATATAAGGCTATGTTACGGTGTTTACCCTGGCAGGCATAGTGCATCAACGATTCTAAATACAAAAAGATCTTTGTTTCCTGTGACAATGGATCCATATCCCTTGTTGTTTTAATTATATCCAGCACATTTACTACACCAAAAAATCTATATAATGCATACCAGCACATTTAGTCATCTTAATCCGACAGCACAATTAGTTGTCTTAATCCATACAAATATAGTCCACTAACGGACCCACACTTACATTCCTAGCTCTGTTTTTTTATCTTCATGATTTCAGCAGAGGGAAAAATGCAGCAGATTCATTGTATAAACTCAAGGCATGTACTTTCCTAAGGGTAAAAGGAGAACTGGTACTAGATAGAAATAGAAATTACCGTTTTCTGTGCTTCTTGGTCTTGAAATGCTCGTCACGCACCGTCACATTGGCAAAATATCGGCTAAAACAAATAAAACACCAATCAGTAAATAACAAATCGAACATCTTAAGAAAAATCACACAGTTAGCTGAGAAGCAAAACGAGATTACTCGCAGTGTAAGCAGTAATATTGGCCCATGCCAGGAAGATCTTCATCCAGCGGTAAAGGTTTGATCTGCTCCTCCTGGTTCTTTAAATCATCATAAACAGCATCATCACGTGAACAATCAAATCAAGTCAAGGATTTCGCAAGCAAATTCAGCAACAAGATTCAAAAAAAATAAAAAATACGAAGATAACAAGAGTGTGAAGGATATCCTTGATAAGGAATTTAGCACGACGGAAAGTCTTGTGAGAATAACGCCGCTTCTTCACTCTTCTATGCGGACACTTTCCTCCCATTTTCTTCTGAAATTTGCAGAAGTATCAGCCTCTAGTTTCAGAGGAGGCCAAAACCCTACAAATCTAAATTGGTTTGTATAAGTAGCAGCCGTCTTGGTACGCTTTTAGCCTCGCTGCGTTTTCGTTAATGGTTGCGACTTTTCTATTAGAGCAATTCTAAAGGCACTCTTCTGATTACTTCGGTATCATATTTTACATATAATTTTTACATGTAATGTGGTGCCGGAAATAAAAATAGGATTGCCTTTAGAATTGCCCTTCTATTATTTTCCCTGGAAATCTAAACAAGCGAGTATTTTTCACTGACGGACTCAAGATTGTATATTGGGATGGTCTTTATTTTTAATTTAAATGAAAATACAAGTCCATGTAAAAAAAAAATCTAAACGTAATGGTGCTAAATTTATTTCTTTTAATACAAAATAAATAAATAGGACACAAACATTTTTTTAGTTGCAAAAATAATATAATTTTTTTTTGTAAAACGACAACAAAAAAATTTAGACAGACAAATATACCCGTTCAGCAAGTGACTTCGTGTTCGTTCAGCAAAGTAGCATCTTTTTTTTTCCATGTTGTTGCCTTTCGCTATTGTTCTTTTCTTTTTTAATAACAACCGTAACTTTTGATTTATAACTACGATCATCGAAATTTTTTCACCAAAATTTATATTTTTCTCTCTTTATTTTGAGATCTCATACGACACCCTTCCGACGTAATTTTTGAAATCCGAAAACACGTTTGCATCAATCAGAGCGTTTTTCTTATAAACGACCGTAACTTTTGATTTAGAACACCGATCATCAAAATTCTTTCACCAAGGTTCATATATATTTTTTCTATGATATCTCATATGATACCCTTTCGACGTAGTTTTTGAAATACGAATAATTGCAGCGTTTACACTAACACAATAACAAAGATATGATGTCGATTATCGCGATATGATTATCAAGCGATAACGCGTTTTATTAACAAACACAATAACACATTACCATTACCATTACCATTAATAGTATGAGATTAGCCAAAAATCATGGACTCGCAAGCTTTACAACAACACCGACAACCTATATTCTTTTATGGATTAAAACGGAAACAACCCGTAAACTAAAAATCATATGGACAATAATATAATCACATTAACACCCAAAAAACTTGTGTATTTTGAATAACTCATTCAATCGCAATGGAAAAAAAATTACAACATATATGATAAACAACTTTAACATCAACATTTATGATAATTAAGTTACATTAATGAAATGATTATCTAAGCACTTAAAAATCTCGACAATGTCGATTGCTACCATCATCTTCTTCTCCAACTCTACACCAAATGGTTTAACATTTTTCTCAATAAAGTCAACCTCTACATCAAATGATTTAACATTCGTATCATATCTCAATTCACAGATCATTACCAAGGAGCATTAGCCTCTTCTTGGAATATTTAACACATACTTCTTTCAGTTCCACGAGTTTTATTTCAAGATATTCAATTTCGTATTCTATTCGAGCCCTTTTTTATCTCCCCCGTCTCTCAAATATGCGTCAAATTTGTTGGTCAAATTTGTTGTACAGGTGCATTTTTAATTGTAAGATTCATTCCTCCAAGTAACAATATCACAGTAACACCATGAATTTGTCATTATTTAAGTTACATCAGAGAAAGAATTACCTAAGCACCTAAAAATCTCGACAATGTCGATTGATAACATCATCTTCTTCTCCAACTCCACACCGAATTGTAGAATGGTTCTATCAAAACAGAATTCGATTAAACATTCAAAGACTTCAATTTTTTCTTCACAAGTTGGTTTCAAACCGTCTGAACAGCTCCTTAGTTGCAAAACAACACAAATAAGAGAAGATCCCTTTATAAACATAGTAATTATCACAGAAACAAAAAGGACCAAACATGTTTTGAAAATTCCAATGCTCCGAATGATTCTGTCCACTATAATTCCAATTCGGTCGCTGAGTCGCTCTGCTTCCTCCATTGATTCCATTGAATGAGCTGAAAATATAAATTCCAAAAGCAATTTTCAGCCATGCTCTAAAGAAATTGTCTCTTAGGGAAAACAAGAAATTGCGTGTTTTTGCAACATATTGATGGTGTTATCTGAGTCGATTGCATGGTGAGGATTCATTAAAACTTCAATACATACATCGTAACATGTGATGAAACACATGCATATTACTGTTAGAAAACTAAACTGGGCTATGGCGGTAAAATAAAGTGACAAAGATGGCGTACTAGTCAATAAAATAGCTCTGTCTTGCTTATCTTTTTCCACAGCATCCCAAAGCATGTCTCTAGAAGCTGGATCTAAACCAGTGCCAGGTTCATCCATGCACACAACCTGAAAGTCAAACCATTAAAAATATCATCAAGAAATCAATTGTTTCACAAAGTCACAAGAAATATTTATGGGGATGTGAAAGTATTCACCTCTAGGTCCCCAATTAGTGGGGAAGAAATGACGGGGATGATGGTGCATCGCCGATGAAGCAAGCAGCATGTCATAAAATTATTGAAAATTGTGTTGAAAGAAAGTGGCGTCACTTATTAAGGGTATTTTGGTCCGGACAATTTTATTTTGTTTTTAGTGCAACTAAAAAATAAAAGGTGGATTAAAAGGCAATTTCAAGAGAAAGGTGGATTTATACCTAATTTTTCCAATCGCAAAATAATTTCATTCATCGTATAATCATTGATTATTACGAATATATAATATAGTAAAAAGTTGTCCTTCTAAATAAAATATAATAAGAGTAGCTAGAGTTTGTTTCTATGGTGTTTAACTTTTATAATTGGATTTGGATGGTATAAGGTATAAAAACAAATTGCAAACACGATTCAAACATGCACCCGGTTTTGTGGTGTTTAATTATAATAATAAGATTTACAGGTAAGAAAAAATCAAAAAGGTCCGGGGCAAAAAGATCAAGATTATATTTAGATTGTATAAGGTATGAAACATGTGCTATAAGCATGTTCAGTAGTGTAAGGTAGAAAAGAAAAAAAAAATATTGCTTCCAACATGTTTCGAACCCACGACCTTAGAATAAAGTAGGTAGAGCGAGAATAGTTAATACCACTAGGCTAATAAAGCATTAGCTTGATGTTAAGAAGACGTTAATACATATACTAATACAACAACTGATACAATAACACAAAAATTATATTTTTTTCGTTTTTTTCTTTTCAAATTTTAAGGTGGTCTTACTTCGTTAGTGGGTCCGCCCCTACTATTGATATTTTCATAACAAGACCAATAACTTATCGGCCTAGTAATGAAAATTAAGTTATAACCGAAGAGTGACTGTTATTGAAGTCTTAATTTGGTAAGGGAAAAAAAAAAGGGGTGTTTGTGACTCTATTATAAATAGTAAAATTCTTTACTCTTGGCAACATTATCGACTTTCTCTTCCGAATTTCCATCCATTCCTATGCTTCTACTACTAATGAGAAACGTTTTATTTTAAAGTTGTAAACTCATCTCCGTCTCCATTAGGGTAAGTTTTACCTGCTAAGTTCATTTTCCCTCTCAAATCCGACGTCCACTTTCCTTTCATCAGACGCCCAGGACACGGAGTCAGTAGCTTAAACGAAGTCATAAATGATCCGGTTAACTGCTTAGACCGCCGTCCTCACTTGGTCTAAAATGCTAACCCGAGTTGACAAGACCTTTATGCCTTACACTTATATGGAGGTGAGCAGGACATTACTTTACGATGTGAGATTTTACATTCTCCCCCTCTTATAAGAGACTGTCGTCCTCGCCAGGACGACCAAGACTTTGTTGGAAAGGTGTCCTAAACCCAATCGGGTTGGACCGGATCCGACCGGGTCGGGTCGTTTACATACTATTTAGTTCATGTAAAACTTTATTATGATTAATAAAAGCACTTATGTTATTATATATTGTTTATCTTCATATTATTTGTTGTATATATATAGTAACGTCCATAGTGACAAACTATGACAGAGAAACCATGATAGTGATTATGGTTGATGAGATCTCTCTAACAAGTTTGGTACTTAGATGTCTCTAGTCTTATGTACTGTCAAATGGGACATTGATAGTATAACCATACTAGCACGTATTGAATGTCTTCTATCTTATAGAAGGTATGGATAGATCTCGTATATCGAAGTGTAGAGACACTTGGACTGTACGTGGACGTGTATTAGAGAATGCGTACGTTAGACTGACCCACTTACATTAAGTGTCACACTATGTGGCGGTTGTGTAATTATCCTTTAGACCGGAGTTTTCATGGCATCACGGTGTGGATTGTCATTCTTTGACACTATTGAGATTTTTCCTAGCCACGGGGCGATAATGCGGTAGTGATTGGGTGTGATATTGAAGCATGCGGAGTATACATGATTGGTCGTCCGGGAATCGCGTATCCTATGATTAGGATTGAATATCCGAAATGGTCTTCTTATAAGGAATGTCTAGCTCTCGAGAATCTTTACAAAGTGGGAGTAATTGTGTTATTCCGAGAGAGCATAATATCTAGATTATAAGATACGATCGTTAATGTATTGACACACGAGATACGATCGTATGGATATTATTACAGCGATATGATTGTAAGTTATACGGTAACTGCTTCACATGAAAGGTAGTAGTCATTGCTTTTGAATCTTCCGATGATTGGGGGTCACGGTGTGTTGCTAGACGCTATCCCGTGATGGTTAGGCATGAATGACATTTTCGTAATTTGCACTTTATGTCTATGGCCAGCATATTCGGAAGCCTATCGGGTCACACACATATGAACATCGAGTCAAATTAAAATGCGGTTATAGTTGATAACCAAATAATGAAAGTTTATCTATAGACTATAAAGGTTATAGTGGTATTTATTTATTATGAATAAATAAAATACAAGATATTAATTATATACAAATTATTAATTAAAGAATATTTCGGAAGTCAATTTATTGACTATAGGGGCACCACAATTGATGTGTATAAGATACACTTGGATTGTGCACTTTAATTGATAAGATTACCATAATATTAATATTGGATATTAATTGATTTTGGAAAAATAGATTTATGGTAATAAGATAATTATATTCAAAATAAGATATTGACAATATTAATTATAATTAATGGTATAAATCAATCTAGGAGATTTTCCTTATTTTATTGAGAAAATGTTTTCTTCTCCTACACCTCATAAGGGGCGCCACTTTTGACTATAAATAAGAGGTGAGTCTCAAGCTCTTTTGTACACCACAACTGCAAGAGCTCATAGTTCTTGTGTAAAATAGAGAACATCCTATAGAGAGTTTGAGAGGGAGAAAAAAGGCCGGTCTAGCAACCGGAGTTTTCCAATAGCAATCCAAGGAGGATTCCGGCGAGGAGTTCGTGTGCATTATCGATAGAGGCCGGACGCGTGGACGGCTTGCGCACTGTACTACTCTCCGTTGACGGTCAAAACGACGATCTTATAGATAATCAAAGGTATATTCCGTCAAACTACTTAACGTGTTTATTGCATTAAACGAAGAACGATCTAGTGAAGGAAATCAAATTTTAAATTCCGCTGCGTTAAACTAGTGATTTCCTAACAGACTTGTCCCAGTTCGTCCCTACCATAGGATTCTAGAGGTGGCCCCCACCGCCTCTTACAGTGTGGCACTTAGTTCCGTATGATAGTTGGCTCTGAATACCATTTCAGAACGCCTGGACTCTGGAGTGCAGTAGCATTAAATGAGTCATAAATGGTCCGGTCAAGTTGACAAGACATTTATGCCTCACACTTATATGGGGGTGAGCATGACATTACTTTACCGATGTGGGATTTTACATTCTCCCCCTCTTATAAGGGACTAACGTCCTCGCCAGGATGACCAAGATTTGTCCCAGTTCGTCCCTACCATAGGAATCTAGAGGTGGCTCCCACCGCCTCATACGGTGTGACACTTAGTTCCGTATGATAGTCGGCTCTGATAACCATTCTGTAACTCCCCCCAGACCCTGTGTCTGCTAGCGGTAAATAAGTCATAAATGGTCCGGTCAACTGCTTAGACCACCGTCCTCACTTGGTCTAAAAGGCTAACCCGAGTTGACAAGACCTTTATGCCTCACACTTATATGGGGGTGAACATGACATTACTTTACCGATGTGGGATTTTACATTTCACAAACCCTTTTACTGTATTTTTATTATTGTTTTTTAATCACAAAGTAAAAACAACTTGGTTTAAGCTTCAAAATACAACACAACATGGAATCAATGTACGATATATACGATATATACGGTAATTGATGTTTATAAAGTGTTGTATAGAATATAGTACGGGTGGTTCTTGTGTGGTGTCTCCACACGGTGTGGAGACACACACACCACACTGATTTTATTTCAATCTTTAAACCGTGTTGCTTCGATCGTTTTTCACGTCATCACTTCACCTCAAAATCCTCTCTACACAAGTATTTCCCTATATACTACCCTCCGCCTTATTTTATTTATCCGGTTTGACTTTTCATACAGATTAAAAAATTTGTAGTTAATGTTTTGAATCTCATAAAATGTTCAAATATTTTTACATTTATACCATTTAAGTAGTTGTTGGAGTATTTAATGCTACACAATTTTTATTGTAAATATTGTAAAGAGGGAGGGTATTGATGAGTCTGTATTTTGTGGTGTTTTATGAGCTTATTTTATATCTATTTTGTCGGGAGATACTCTTTTTCGGATGTGTTTTGGTTGATTTTCAGGTTTTGGACACTCGAGAGAGAAGATGAAAGATTTCGGGACTTATAGAGCAGTTTTTGGAAGATTTGTGGACGATTGGAGGAAAGTGCATTTCGTTAATTCATAGATTTCGGTTTTCATTACGTATGATCTCGATTTGTTGAAGAAAAGACAAAGTGTCATTGCCCAACGATGGATTTTTACTCTTGATTCACATCGGGATTTTGATTATTAAAAGACCCCTATTATTATTATTATTATTATTATTATTATTATATCAGATTTTCTTAAAAAATAATTGGGCTGGGCCCATTTCACAATTCCTACGTTGGCAGCAACAACAGGAAGGCTGTGAAAGATTTTTTATTTATTATTAGACATTACATATTAGAAAGAGGAATGGACAGAAGGGTACGAGTGAACTGACGGAAAAACAAAGCTGCGCTTACATTTCGCCGGCTAGTTTCTTCCCTTAGCTTTTCATGTAAGAAGGTATTCAATGTTAGTTCTTTTATTTTGTTTATTTATTATGAATAGTTAGGTTTTTCTTCTAGTTAATTAATAGTTAATCCCTCGATCGCTTATAGATTGTGAGATCGAATTGTTCGTCTTTCTTCGATTAAATTGTTAGTATTTACTTATTTTCCGCTTTCGTTGATTCATGATTTGATTGTTCGTTTAATTGTTTTCGGCCGGATGATTGGATGAATAATTAGGTCTACAGCACCAAAATCGAGTCTGCGATTTATCATCATAAAGGTTTGATTTTAAGTGGTAAACAACATATTGTCTCACCTAGGTTCGTAGCCCATGGATTTCTGTTGTGAAAATAAGTGATCTAGTTAAAGTTAACCCGATGTGCGTTAATACCTAGAATTAGGTTTTTCAAATCGCTAATGCAATTGTTCTCACCAAACCTCTGGTGATTGTTGAGAGGTGTGCTACACAGTTAGAGAATAAGTAGTGGCGATTGTCCTGCTTATCGAACATAGGAAAAACTGGTTGCTTGGCGATTGTCGGCAACTATAACTAATTTATTGATAATTTAACGAGTATATTTGCATCAATGATCAACCATAGGAATTGAGGGTGAGATAATTAATTAGCTGGAGCTTTTCTTGATTTTGCTTTCTTTTATTTTCTTCTATTTTAGGAGTTAGTTAAAAATCCAAAATATTGTTATTTTGCAAATTTTAGAAGAGATAAATCCACCGTTCCTCATGTGAGTTCGGCCTCTTCGCTTATACTAGTTGTAGTAAGGTAGGTGATTTATTTTCGGTGGCTTGACGACCCACCAGGTATTTGAAGAAATTTGACAATAAATGCACAAGGTGAACACTTATTTTGGGGACAAACAACAAATGAAACAAGGACAAATAAAATGAGATGGATGGAGTATTTATTAAAATTAATTCTTTGAAAATAGCAATCAAAAATGAAAAACGAAATACTTATGGCGCGTTTGTATTGCAGGAATGGAATGGAATGAAATGATTTTTTCATTCAATTCCATCATTTTGGCGTGTTTGGATAAGAAGGAATGGAAAGTTTTTTCATTCAAATGGAATGAAATTCGGTCATTTTCATTCCATAAAAAATCGGATGGAATGGAATGCATTACCACGATCACAACTCACCACCGTCCGATCACCCGCCGCCCCGCCACCACAATCACCACCCACCACCGTCACCACCGATCACCACCCATCCCACCACCACGATCACCACCCAACACCGATCACCCGCCGTCACGGCCACCACGATGACCACCCGCCGCCACCATTATCACCACCGATCACCCGCCACCGCCGCCACCACGATCACTACTTACCACCGTCACCACCGATCACCCGCCACCACCGCTACCACGATCACCACCCACCACCGTCACCTGTCGATGTCACTACCCGCTTCCGCCACCACACACTGTAATCACCTCTCATATCCCGCTGCCGTCACCACCCATCACCCGCTTAGTATCAGACATTCCATTCCAGTGTGCAACAAACATAGTAATAGAATCAAATCCATTCCATTCCATTCCAACATAATCATTCCATTCCATTTATTCAAACATGCCATAAAGTTGATTTTAAGCGTATAACTATGCAATGCTATTTACCGCCAATTACTCTCACTATGAAAAATGGAAGGTATTTTGGGAAGTAAGAAACGGAGAACAAAAAATACAATAAAAAGCTTGGAAAGACCGTTGTAAGTCTAAACGTCTTAGAAAACTCGGCTTTCGAGACCGTTTTTTAAATTTAAATAAAGCTATGTCGTGAAAGGATAATTTTTTCAACACCAATAATGTCTCCCAAAATGGGTTGTATAATAATCATATATATTCGGCGGACCACAGCATATTGGGCTATTCAGTTACTACAAATGATTGGGCCGAGGAAACCCAAGCAAATGGACGATCAATATTGAAATGGAAATCCACATGAGTGAACAAGCCATTACAAAACATGGCAGTACTCATAAATTATATGACCTTTTTGGTCATTCATATTTTCTTATTATTTAAGAATTAGCCTTTATTTGTTAAAGTATATATGCCTCCTTATTAGCTTAAGCTTTTAAAAGAGGTGATAATTCAATATGATATCAAAGCAGAAGATCATTAGTTCAAACCCCACTCCAAGTATAGTTTTCCCAAACAAAAAACAACAACAAAAATCTCTTCCAAAAGCTTAAGATGATGGAGAGACAGATACACTTTAACACGCCCTCTCCCAACACTTGCATAATTTAAAACATTTCAACGCGCTCTCTCAAGTATGGGTAATCTGTCCCTACACTTACACAATATAAATGGAGAAAATAATATTGACTACAAGGTTCAATCCCATGACCCATGACTCAGATACCATGTTGAATTATCATATGTTTAAAGGGTTTAAGTTGATAGGGAGGCAAATCCACTTTAACATTATTTATTCATAATGACAATTTTGGTCCATGAACTACATATTTTAGTTACACATAACGGATTAAACGTTTGATCACTCTATCAAGTGTCTTAAAAGTGTATAAAAAAATATACAGAGGACCAAAAATGTAATTTTCGCGCTTGGAAATGATTGATGAAATGTTTCATAAAATACATTCTAAAACTCTAAAACACGATGCTACCGCATACGGCATACCCTATCGATCATCACATTTTTCATCACCGTACACGCTACCACCACACACTTTTCTAACCATCATCCATTGTCATCGCCACAATCCCATTCACCACCTACCACACATTACACTTGTTATCATTTACCGCCCATCATCACACCCGCAATTGTTATCATGAATGAAATCTTGTTAATATCATTTTATCACGGAAAAAAATAAAATAAATAAAACCTCGCATTGATGAAATAGAACAAAGACATCATCATCATCATCATCTTTTATTAATATTATTATTATTATTATTATTGAGATGAGTCATTGAGAATCTTACATAGATAAATTTTATAATATAAGTGTTGCAATGAAGTTGTATTTAGGGTCATGAATCATACAATCCATGTCTCAAAATGTAAGTACTTTTAAAGTTTTAACACAATTTGAAAAATTAGAATAATACAATAAATTTCGAGGATAAAAGTCTAAAATACCATTTAATTATAGTTAATACAATATCTGTAAAATAAAATAAAAAAGTGTTAAATTCATAATAAGGGAAGAGAAATAAAAATACAATAAATGTTCCATTGATATCTTATATAATATGATTAAAAAAAAATATTATATTTCAGGACGGATGTTGTAATTTTTTTAATACTATTTTTACATAATAAGAGTATGTAGTATGATTTTTTTCCTTCTTCCAAAAACGAAATTACCTTATTTAAAGGACATAAATCGAACCCAGAACCTCAAGGTCCCGGAGCCTCTGCTTAATCACTTGAGATAAGTTTTATTGATAGATTATGTATTAGATGATAGTTATATTTAATTATCTTTGTATTTACGTTTATAGCCTTATGGCTAGCTATATAAACTCCTGTAATGGTTCATGTTTACTCAATGACAAAATATATTGTTATTCAATAATTCTATCATGGTAGCAGAGATTTTCGATCCACCAAAATTTCTTTAACCCTATTGCCGCAGCCATCCTCGCCGCTAGGCCGCCGCTGCTGCCATGGCCACCCCTTCTTCAACCGCTGATTCGGCCTCTTCCACCGGCGCATTGCGCTAGATCTCTCTCGGGCCCTTCATCGTCTCCTAAATCTCTTGTCAATGCACCGATTAAACTCGATGACAAAAATTTCTCTCGCTGGAAGCTTGGGATGACCACCTCCTCACGCGGTCATGGCCTCATCGGATATATCACCGGTGATATACCCAAGCCGCCGCCGTTCTAACTGGGATCCGCGGTGCGGCCGTGTGTCCAATCCAGTAGCATTTACTATGGGTTCAACAGGATGCACTCATTCATCATCTCATTCTTGGCTCGGTTGACAAGAATTATGTTGCCTCTATTCAGCACACAACTAATTCGAAGCAAGCTTGGGATACCCTTATCGATACATATGGGAAACAAAGTAAGGGCCGCACTCGATATCTCAGATTGCGTTTGAATTCTATTACTAAAGGTACAATGTCCATCTCTCAATATTTCGCTGCTATTAAAACTATTGCGGATGATCTGGCGTCGTTAGATGCTAAAGTGCCTGATGATGAATTGGTTGAAATTGTTTTGAAAAATCTCGGTAGTGAATATAAGGGATCAAAGTGAGTGCCATTCAGGCTCGTGATGATACTATTGCTATGCCTTTGTTACATGAGAAATTGTTAATGCATGAGGCATTGATTGCACAAAGTCATCTGTCACCCCCTCTGATATCGCTTTCCCTGCCTACCATCAACCCCGCCCTATGCATGTTTCCACTCCATCCTATTATTCCTCTCCCAACCACCTCGGCCCCCTCACCCATCATGCCGCATGCCCCACTCCCCAACCCGAGACCCCAACGGCCTTCCCTCCTCCCCAATAACTCCTCTAAAGGTCCCACCTGCTCGTAATTCCAAAGGCTACCAAGGCTTTCGCCAACTCTGTGGTGTCCAAGGTCACGTTGCTACCCGCCGTGACCGCCACTACCCCTCTACAATAATCTTCCCCGCCCACTCGCCGCAACCAAGGCGACCCTCGGCCTCCCTCCTCCCCATGCTCATGTTGCTCAAAGATATCCGCTTCCACTTATCTGTGCCATATACTCGATCCTTTCGCTTCCCTGGATGCTTGACGGTGGTGCCTCTCATCACATGACACAGAGCTCATCGCTTCTCTCTCTGCATTCCCCTTATCAAGTGTACGGCTAGTATAGTCATTGGTGATGGTAGCTCTTGGCTATCACTCACATTGGCTCTACCTCCTCTCTTCCTTTAAATTAAATCACGCCCTCTGTGTTCCCTCTCTTTCGTAATCTACTTTCCGTCCAAAAATTTTGTCTCGATAATTCATCACTATTGAATTCTTACCTGACTCGTTTTTGGTGAAGGATTTGAAGACGGGCACATGCCTCCACCAGGGACAAGTCAGTGATGGAGCCTATATGTGGTCTTCAAAAGCTCTCTTTGCCTTTTCTGCGTCCAAAGCCTCGGCTGCTACCTGGCATCGTCGCTGCGGCCATCCAGCTTTTCCTATCATTCAAAACCTTGCGAAAAATAATTTTTTAGAATTATCTTCTGTTTCTTCTACTTATTGTGATTCTTGTCTTTGTAATAAGAGCCATCGGCTCCCTTTTTCTGATTCGACATTATGTACCGTTAAACCTTTGGAGGTCATTTATTCAGATGTCTGGACATCCCCAGTTTATTCAGTTGATGGTTTCAAGTATTATGTTTTATTTGTTGATCATTTTACTCGCTTCATTTGGTTATATCCGTTAGCTCATAAATCTGATGTTTATTCCACCTTTGTCAAATTCAAATCATATGTCGAAAAATTGTTAGATACCCCTATCAAAACCCTTTACTCTGACAATGGAACCGAGTATATAAAATCGCGCTTCTTTCTTGTCGCCCACGGCATCTCCCACTTCACATCTCCCACCTACACACCTCAAAGACAATGGTATCTCAACGACGTCATCTGCACATCACCGAAACTGCCTTAGCTCTTCTTTCTCATGCCTCCATGCCAATCACCTATTGGTCGTATCTTTGTCAGTCTGTTTGTCTTCACTCATCAATCGTATGCCTACCAAAAATCTTAACATGCTCTCCCCTCATCTTAAGCTCTTCTCGGATCCTCCTAACTATTCCAAACTTCGAGTCTTTGGCTGTCTGTGTTATCCATGGCTTAAACCGTATAATAATCACAAACTTGAGTCGCCTTCCAAACCTTGCGTCTTCCTTGGCTACTCCCTCACTCAAAGTGCCTACCTTTGCTATGATCTATCTGCATCCCGCCTGTACACATCCCGCGATGTTCGCTTTGTGGAGGACATATTTCCTTTTGCTACCATTCCTATAGATCCTTCTGTACCGTCCCTATCTACCTTATTACCTCCTGAGTATTATGAGCCCGCTGCGACTCCAGTTCGTCACTCTCCCCCCACGACGACCCCCCCAACCGAGACCGCCAACCCTCAACCCGAGAGCTCTGGCCCTCCATCTGATAGCCTTCCTTCGTCTTCCTCTCCTGTTCCCACGTCCAATGCCTCCAGCAGTGATTCCACCTCCGCTCCTCCGCCTCCACCAACACATCCTATGACAACTCGCTTAAACCAAATATTCAAACCTCGTACCATCTTCAACCTCCAAGCTCAGTTACAAAATCGCTACCTTGAAACCGAGCCCTCTACCCTTAAGCAGGCCTTGCAGTGCCCGCAGTGGTGTGTTGCGATGTCTGACGAGTATAGTGCGCTTCTTCGCAATGATACGTGGTCCTTAGTTCCCCCGTCGTCTGATTTAAACATTGTTGGCTGTAAGTGGGTGTTCAAAATTAAGCGGAAACCGGATGGCTCAATTGACAAGTACAAGGCTCGCCTGGTTGCCAAAGGGTTTACGCAACGGCCTGGTTTCGATTACTTTGAGACTTTTAGTCCTGTCGTTAAGCCCGTTACGATTCGCCTTGTTCTTAGTATTGCGGTTTCCATGGGTTGGTGCCTTCGCCAGCTTGATGTCAACAATGCCTTCCTGCAGGGGACACTGGCTGAAGATGTGTATATGAGTCAGCCGCCTGGGTTTGAGGATGCTACTAAACCCACCTTTGTGTGTAAGCTTCATAAGGCAATTTATGGCCTTAAGCAGGCACCTCGTGCCTGGTACCATGAGCTTAAAAATTTTCTTCTTACTCGGGTTTTGTTAATTCGGTTCTTTGATTCGTCATTTGTTTGTTTGTCGCACGTCCACCAGTATTACTATGCTTTTGGTATATGTCGATGACATTATTGTTACAGGTAGCTCTGCTGAGCAGGTTCAAGGTGTTATTGATCAGCTTGGTTCTAGGTTCTCTATTAAGGATCTAGGTCCCTTATCGTATTTCTTGGGGGTTGAGGTCACACATTCTCCCCTGGGCATGCTCCTCACGCAAACCAGGTACACTCGTGACTTACTATCTCAGGTTCATATGGAGGACTCAAAGCCCGTCTCCACGCCTATGCCTGCTGATGCTTTTTACGTGATCTCTTTGTCTCTCCGGCTTTCTCAAACCCTACTCAATATCGCCAAATCTTGGGGGCTTTACAGTATTTATGCTTTACCCGGGTTGATATTCAGTTTGCAGTTAATAAGCTAGCTCAGTTTATGCATGCACCGACTGAGTACCATTGGACGTTAGTCAAACGTGTGTTGCGTTACTTGTCTGGCACCGCCACTATGGGTCTGCAGCTATATAAGGATTCGCCGTTGGCTCTGCATGCTTTCTCTGATTCGGGGGGGGAATAGGGAAGCTGGTTATGCTTCTACTTCTGCGTATATAGTCTTCTTGGGTAGGAATGCGATTTCCTGGAGCTCCAAGAAGCAAACCTCAGTTGCTCGTTCGTCCACCGGTCGAATCTGAGATCGTTGGTCGTCATGCAGCGGCGAGATTGCTTGGCTGACCTATCTGCTTGCAGATCTCGGTTTTTCGGTTCAGACGACACCAGTGATCTTTTGTGATAATTTAGGTGCTCTTCGACTAAGCGCCAATCCAGTGTTTCATTCGCGCATGAAGCATGTTGCTATAGACTATCACTTTATTCGTGAGCATGTTGAAAGAGGACTTGTTCGCGTTGCTCGTGTTGCTACTGCAGATCAGTTGGCTGATGTTCTCACCAAGCCACTGCCCCGTTTATCTTTTTCTACTTTCATTTCCAAGCTTGGCCTTATGACAAATACGCCAGTCGAACGATGAGGCGTATTAGATGATAGTTATATTTAATTATCTTTGTATTTACGTTTATAGCTTATTGGCACAATTTATATAAACTCCTGTAATGGTTCATGTTTACTCAATGACAAAATATATTGTTATTCAATAATTCTATCATTATGTGGTATGATTGATATCATATACTCCTCCGTCCCGTAATATGTCTTTTGGTTTTTAGTGGTGTGTCGAAAATATATGTTTTCTCACAAAACAATACTGATATTAAATGATTGTTTTTTTCACACAAAACAACGTAATATTATTAGTCGATTCAAAACAATACAATATTTTGCATTGAAATATTAAAAAGTAACTCATTTATTATGTTTTCTTAAACAGTGTGAAATGACAAAAAAAAACCTTATATTATGGGACGGAGGGAGTAACATTCGTTTTTTTTTAAGAAACATTTCAAATAATGTTAGACCATAACATCTCACCTCATAAACACCACCTAAAAATCAAACATGTCAAAAAAAAAAAAAAAAACATAAAAAATGTAATACTCCTGAAAAAATGAAGCAAAAGCCGACTGAAATCAAGGAAAACTTTACAGCGTATGGTTGGCGGCTGATGCTTATCCAAAAGGTGGCGAGTGAATTCATGGATATATTTTTCGGTGCATTTTGTAATTTTGTACTCTACTCCTCTACTTCTCTACTTCTCTACTTCTTTCTTTCATCATCCTTCTTCAAGCGGCAACATTGCATCATCTATCACATCTCAAGTCCTCCTATTTCCCTGAAAATAAAATAAAGAAGAGGATCATTTCAAGTCCTTCAAAATCAAGGGACGAAAATAAAATTAATTGACAGGGTTCTAAAAATAATTATGTCAACTCCACTTTGGAACATAATTTGCTAATCCCTTCCTTTAAATATATATTGGTTAAATTATACATGAGTAACTTTTCACATAGCACCTACTATTCTGACACAACATAAGTCAGAATATGGTTGATTATTCTGATTTAATTTCAGTCAGAATTTAAGTAATTTCTAGACTCAATACCAGTCAGAAAGTCTATTTCATACATTATGACCCGAATTCGGGCAGAAAAAAATCTCAACTTTGTGCCTGAATTTGGGTCAGAATAAATAAAAGCGAGTTTTTGAAGGTTAAAATTGAAAAAATTAAAAAAAAATTGTACGACGATATTTTGCTGTGTGAAAAGATGTTTACAAATAAAAATATCTTATTGTGCCGAAGAACTAGTTTTACGTTTAATTAGGCATTTAAAACACACTCAAATAATTTTTGACATTAAAGACAAAATTAAATTTATGGTCTAAATTACCCTTACTATAATAAGGGTGTCCTCATCTCCATCAACCAAGTAATCCACTCCAGATCTCGACAACGATTCCCATCATACGAATTCCTCGTTATTGACGAAACATAAATATAAGACTAAAATGAAAGACGACGATGCCCAGAGTCGTTAGTACATAAATCCAACTACTATAATTTGGTGATCAGTTTTTGATTAATAGTTGAGCCAATTGATTGCCTGTTTACATACCCAAAGATTTAAATATGTGAGAACGATGATCCTTTTACAAGTTTCCTTTGTGGGGAAAACAGATAATGCTACCAGTTATGTTGTGGTTTTATGACATGAAGGCGTTATGAGAGCAATCATAGTGTAATCCTGGCCATGAATGTATGAATCATGGAAACGTTATGAGATTGTGGGTAAATGTTGTGCTGATTGCATAACTGTTGTTTCAGGTCGATGTCAACTTGGGCTGAGGTGGGCATACGAGACCAAGGTGAGATGACCATAGACGACAGAGGATGAGCTACGCCACGTTGGACAGAGGACAATCTATGTCCTGTCGATGTAATGTAGGCGACATGCGCTTCTAGATGAGTAGCTTTGTTGAGATCAATATATGTTCAAGGCCCAATACAGAGTTGAGCCCGTTCAATCCACTGGCCGAGAAGATCCGAATAAACTATTGAGTGTCGCGTGTATGAGATCATGTCATACCTTGTTGAAAGAGAAGACTAAGCGAACGACATTTTTTTGATTGCCTAACAGGCCAGGTCTATTGGCTGAAGTGATGAGAACATTCACAGAAAGCGGTTTAAATACAATAGTACAGACGGAGATTTCTACGACGCATGAAATTGCTAAAACGTATTCTATGTAACTGATGGATCAGGCTATCCCGCTGATTCCAAGACTATCGTGGAGGTTCGACAAAAGATGAGGCTGAATAACTTTAGAGTGAAATATTTACTGACGCATCCTGGAAGCAAGACAGAGATGCAGTGGGGCTTGGTGCTGCTATCTATGGCTGCAATGGTGAGCTAATGGAGGTTAGAGCGAAAAATACGGTCCTGGTTCCTTCCCCTCTTGTTGCAGAATCAGAAGCTGTTAGATGGATCTTAGAAGTTGCTATCCGCAATAGATGGCGAACAATAATAATCAAAACCAGCATTAATGAAAATGGAAAAGTCGGTATTGAGGCTAAAACAGTCATGGGGAAACTTGTGTCTTTGTTTGCTCATTATAAAATTTGTTATGTTAGCAGGTCCCTAAATGGGATAGCTCATGACATGGCTAAGTTTGGGGCTGGTTTGCTACATGAGGTAGTTTGGAAGCCTGTTTTTCCTACCTGGCTGCTTAGGGACTGAGTAATTGTTTGTATGTACTTTTTAATTTTTTTGGTTGAGGGAAAAAAAAAAAAAAAAAAACCCTTAAGAGTGAAAGAATTGACTATGATAGAATCTGAACTTGGGAGTATAGTAAGGAATAATTTATTCAATCTGGGGTTGATCAAATCATGTTCTTGATTAAAGAAATGGCAAGTAGTTGGGGGCTTTGTCTGTTCTCCCCCCCTACCCTACCAAGTTGGCATATATTTTACTTCAAGAATTCAGGGTTTCGGCATGTGTACATATTACTGGTTAGGTAGATGGAGCAAATTAGATTTTTCTTTTTCTTTTCCGGAAGGCCTCACTGGCGTTGCCCCTAGCCCTGGCCCTGGATCTGGCACTGGCTCTGGCTCTGGCTCTGGCTCGGTCTAATTCACCTAGAATCAAGAACCCTGGTTCTAATAACTGGGGATGTAATAGTCTGTACCTCTAGACAAGATCCGATTCTCAAGCTTTGCACATAAACTTATGGACAAAAGAATAAAATAGTTTTCAAACGTTTGATAGAATCCAAACATGTCCAGTCATTAAACCTGATATATAATCCAAACATCTAAATAAAAATTTATTCATTGAATCAGACTAAGGAGAATTAATTTACGTCCAGAGAGATTTTTACATTGAAACAAAATAAAGGAGAATAAAAAATGATTGAAGTCATTTTGTTGGAATAATAAATTGTTGTCTATAAGATGTGGGGCAGGAAAGCAAGTGCATGGTTTTTCAGCAGAATTTTGCAGGTGGAAGAAAATTTTTCCTGAAGATGAAGAGGCTGTATATATCCAAGTGGAGAAAAGGTGTCCAATTGTAAACTTAGTTGGTCTATTCTATTGCTTTAGAATTTTTGATAGGTGCCCATAAACATGTAACGAACGTAAAGAGATCCTTGAACTCATGAGAACAGAATAGAGATATTGTGAATCGATAGAAAAAATTACGATTCACAAAAGAAAAGAGAAGAGACTCTCGAGCAGAAGGATGAAAAAAAAAAACATACGTACAAAACGCATAGACCTCCAAACATTAAAGAAAATAAAAGAGGATTCGTTGCTGTTTATTCAAATACAGTACCACAAGTAGTGTTTCTCCAAAACATAAGCAAGCAGGGTTAGAAACTACTAACAGTATGAAACCATCTTTAAGAGATACCTAGCTTACAATACGAAACTCAAAGTAAATCAAACTCAACCTCTTCCAGATTACGAATGCATACGAGTATATGGTAATTTGATCAATTTTATGAAGGAAAAAGAAACGGAATCTAAAATACGCAGTAGGTTAGTTCAGTTTTCAAATAGTGGACATGCCGAGCAATCCAAACTAGTGACAATTAACGAGATGATAAATTTTGAGGCACCATCTCATATACAAGTACTACTGCAGTATGTCAATGTAAGTCACATATTAGACACAGAAGCAATTCAAAAAAAATCATCCTGAGGCTAGGAGACATATCATCAAAACCATGACTATAAAAAAAGAAATGCCATATTTTAATCATGTCCCAGATAAGAAAATATTTGGTTCACGCAATATTCCAAGTAACATTTAGTACGAGATATTTATTTATGCAACTTCTACCTAACCGCGTTACGACTGCTAACCAGAAAAGTAAAGCTAAAGTGGTGAACAAATTTTATTTTCCTTTTTTCAAAAATTCAAGACAACAAATTCAATAACTAGAGAAAGTTTTATCACCCATTTTTTTTCTAATCAATCAAACAAAAAAGATCTGAAACAATCTTCTAATTATATTACCTATATATGAGGAGTCAGAGGAAGAGTCCATATTGTACACAGTATTACCTTATATATTTCTGTACTAAAGCTGTTTCTATAGCTCGAACACGTGACCCTTGGCGACAATTACCACTGCATAAAAATGATAAACTGAAAATCATTACATATTAACCAAGCAAACCGCTTGCATCAATTAGGCTCAAATATACAAGTACACATATGTCAAATGCCATACTGAAAACATTTACATCGTATTGCCTAAACTTGATGAAGATACCAAGGTTAGATGCACATAAAACATGCCGAAGTTCCACATTTAAAAAAAAAATATTGAAAAAGAGAAGAAAATAAATAAAAGTATGACTTCATGTTTCTTTATTCTAGCAAAAGCATTAAGACTCTAACTGCAAGCAGAAACGCTATATAATTTTTTTTTCATCAAACTTCACATGGAAATAATTTCTTGAAAATTCCAGAAATGATTAAGAAAAACATTATACATTTCTTTAAGAAAAAAAATGACGAAGAAACATGATCATTATTTGCTTCTTGAGTATAAAAAAAATGAGAATATGGTTTTTAATAGCCTTCATTAACTTGACCAAAAGTTAAAATAAAGTGAAATTGAGCCACTTTTTCTTTCCTTAAAAAGGGAGATGAATATAAATATCACTTTGTGTAATCTTTCTGTTAAATTATGTTACATTATCCGTCCTTTTTTCTCCGAGATCATCCACCGACAATGGCAGCAAAAGACGTTACAGTGTATTCAGGAGACTGCATAATTACTGACAAAAAGTTAACCTTTATAACATGCCAAGATCATTTTGCCCGGGAAAAGAAAATCCAGTGACGGAGGAAAGAGAGGGTAGTAACTCTACATCAGATAGCAATGAATTCATCAGTTAATAATTCACAGTAACAAAGGTAGAAAAAAGAAAAGAGCAAGAAAAGTATAAAAATATCCTTAAAAAAGAATAAGATATTCATAATCAATGAAGCTTAAAATCCTTACCTGCAACGTCGGCACAAAAAGCCAGAAATCCAGCTAGCAAGTGATACGTTGCAGCTCCTTTACCTGCATGTACACCGTGTGTCTTCAAGTGAAGAGCTTTATTTCGCAGATTACTCATTGCGTTAGTATTCTTCCACCGAAAGCCTCAATACATATCCTCATCTTCAACTTCACCACGCCTCTTCCCTATTTAAAGTAAAAAATGTCCATCCTAATTGACAATGTGACTAAGTAATGCACTTTCCGCATCTGCTCACATCCCTAATCTCCTAGGGGCACTCTTTCTTCTCAGAACCAAGCTTTCCGTTCTCTTCTTTCATAATAAACCTGAGATAATGAGAAACTTACCTCTACAAGTTTCTGATGAGAGACTCTATGGAGACGCAACAAGACACCTCAGTGATATGTGGAACCACATAAGAGTTCCAATACTGGTACCTATTGTGCGCTGTGCATTGTACATATGCATAGGAATGTCCGTTATGCTTTTCCTAGAGCGGATGTACATGGCAATTGTCATCAGCTGCGTGAAGTGTTTGGGGAAGAAAAGATACACCAAGTATAATCTTGATGCCATAAAGAAAGACCTAGAGCACAACAGAAACTTTCCCATGGTGTTGGTCCAAATACCTATGTTTAATGAGAAAGAGGTAAGAGATACTTCGTTTACCTTTTTGTTTGGTCCCCCAACCCCAAACCTTTTTCATTAAAATATGGTTATTGTTAGATTTTTCTTTAAATCACAGTTGTTGTCAGATTCTTGCTAAATGAGTGTAATCAAATCTGTAAGAAAAATGTAACTTAAATTCAAATTATTTGTAGAAAGCAATTAGCTATACATTCATTCAATTCTTCAGAATATATTACCAAAATGAGCGAGCTATATTTTCATTTAAAGATTTTGCAATTCAAGATAAATAAGTCGTTTTACCTACGTTGTGTTCCAGTAACTACATAAATCTCCTGCCTTCAGAATAGGAAAGTAGCCTTTTAGGGATAATAGTCACTTATTCCCATGATTGTCCCTTCCCCATATTGCAAATTACCGTAGGTTCTTGTACCAGACTTCTCAGCTACAATTGACTTTTGAATATATCTGAATTTTTCATAAGGTACTTCTTCCTAAATGAACTAATCATTAGGTACTTCCCACCTTTTCTAAGGAGGGGTCTGAAACTACAACAAACACATCGGAAATGAGTCATTAGTCCCTTCATTATTTGCCTATCATAATTCGTCCTGCTTTCGTTCTATCGCTGCTCATTTCATCTATCCTAATCTACCTTTTCTTTACAGGAATTTTGACTACCTAGTATGCTTGCTATCATAGCCCAAAAGGTGATTTTTAAAGGAAAGGCCTAGAAAATAAGTTAATCGCACTTAGTTAACTCTAATGGAAATGAATCAAGCCTCTCGTTCAACAAGAAGTCTTTCATAACGTAAATATAGTATTTACACTATTTGGAAGATAGTGACACTTTACTTTATCAATGTAGGGAGGTAGAAGATTCATGTATATATTATGTATAATAATAAAAAATTCAGTGATGAAAGAATAGAAGTTTAATTAATAGAAAAAATATAATCACTTCTCTTTTAAACTAGAGAAAACAAAAGCTTCACCATTATGTCAACATGTGACAGGATTTTGTCCATATGGTTTATTGTATCTTCAGCTAGGATTACCACACCATTCTAGTTCATATATAAAAATAAATCAAAATAATTTACATGCATATGAGAGTATACATATACATATACATATACATATATATGTGTGTGTGTGTGTGTGTGTGTAGATAAATAAAATCCATACAAAAGATTAAATGAAGCATAATGGTTAAGAATCTCCAAGCTGCCTAACATAGCGACAAATTCCAAGTCGGTGTATGACCGACAAAAGTGTCTACTTGTTACCAGATAGATAAGCGCGCTTCCAGTGTTACCTGGCAAAACACTATAATGCACCGCCGCTCATGCTTGAGCAAGAAAGCATTTCAAGACACCTGTACAAACATTTGCAACAATCCATGGTGCACACACACACACACAAAGTTATTCAGGGACAAGCATATACCTTCCATATATAACATCAGACCGATTGAAAAAGAACGGCAGTAAAAGTACTTACTGTATGACCTTATGTCAAAGGTTGAATAAAACAAATACGATAGCTACACATTAGGCCCACACCAATCCAACCCTTCCCTACTCCTGCACATACAGGATGCTTTTAGTGGAACCGGATTATCCTTTATTATATCACTTAGTACACATTACTTTAATAGCATAAGCCAGAAAATAGCTTATAATTCTATGTGATCAATTCTGAAGTCAAGATTAACTGTAGAGGGAGAACCATTCACCTTCTGTTTTCAGGTTTACAAACTCTCTATTGGATCCGTATGCGGGCTTTCATGGCCATCAGATCGGCTGATCGTCCAGGTCCTTGATGACTCAACAAATGAAGTCCTAAGGGTAGGCTATATGCATCAACTTAAAATGATATCCGGTGAAGTTGTCATTACTGATCGTTAATCAACATTGTTTACATGAATATGCGTGTGCAGGCTCTAGTGGAGTTGGAGTGTCAAAAGTGGATAGAGAAAGGGGTGAATGTTAAGTACGAAACAAGGAACAACAGGAATGGTTATAAGGCTGGAGCACTGCGAGATGGCCTAAAAAAAGACTATGTTGAGGACTGTGAGTTTGTCGTCATCTTTGATGCAGATTTCCAGCCAGAGGAAGACTTTCTCTGGAGAACTATTCCTTATCTTCTTGAAAATCCTGAGTTGGCATTGGTTCAAGCCAGATGGAAATTTGGTAATTCCTGCAATGCAATCCACATGTTTTAAGAAATTGTCACCTAATGGACATCCATACTTGCATACAAAGGATATTGCAGTAATTGGCAAAGCGCCTACAAAACTAAAGTTCTTACATAAACAACAATAGTAAGTATGGAAATTCAGGAAACAAGTAAAAAAGAAACTAAGCAAATAGGTACAAATAAAGATATGATTCACAGAATTGGCTGTGTTGTTATTCCGTTATTAACAAGAAAAAGTAGAATTTGAATGCTTCATGTTCTCTATGATAAAGCCAAATAAAACTTTTAATAAACTTTAGTTCGCTTTTACAGTCAATGCAGATGAATGTCTGATGACACGACTACAGGAGATGTCACTCGACTATCATTTCACTGTGGAACAGGAAGTAGGCTCCTCAACATGCTCATTCTTTGGCTTCAACGGTAACTAGATTACATTAATTATTTACATAAACGCTTTTATGGGACCAGCAGGTCCAGCACAATATCAGTTCGACGTCACATTAACATTTCCAATTTGTATTATAGGGACTGCGGGAGTATGGCGAATCAAAGCAATAAATGATGCTGGTGGATGGAAACACAGGACTACAGTGGAGGACATGGACCTGGCAGTCAGGGCCAGCCTTAAGGGTTGGAAATTTTTGTTCATAGGAGATTTATCAGTAAGTCCCAGTCGATGAGCAGATTCACATCAACTAGAATTTCAGAAAGCACAGTTCATTTGAATTATTTGACCTTTTCCTTTAGGTTAAGAACGAACTCCCAAGTACCTTCAAGGCCTACAGATATCAGCAACATCGCTGGTCATGCGGCCCAGCCAATCTCTTGAGAAAAATGTTCAAGGAAATCATGTTTTGTGAGGTTACTAGAAAATGAATTTCTTCTAAAATTCTTGGATCTTTCATAGTGTTTATACTAATTTCTGGAGGAATATATTCTCTCCTATTTGATGCAGCGGGTGTCCATCTGGAAGAAATTCCATGTCATCTATGGTTTCTTCTTTGTGAGGAAGATAGTCGCACACTGGGTCACATTTTTCTTCTACTGCATTGTAATCCCAGCAACTATCTTGATTCCAGAAGTTGAACTCCCAAAGCCCGTAGCTGTTTATCTTCCAGCTATCATTACAATTCTGAATGCAGCTTGCACTCCAAGGTACTTTGTCTCTCAAGGACCCATGTGTAAGAATTTTCCTTTTCTCCCACTATACACATATCCGCTTCAAGATAATAACTTATGAGCATATGTAATCTATTACAATGCAGGTCCTTCCACCTGCTTGTGTTCTGGATATTGTTTGAAAATGTCATGTCTCTACATCGAACCAAGGCAGCAATTATAGGACTACTAGAGGCCAACAGAGCTAATGAATGGGTTGTGACAGAGAAGCTGGGCAATGTAATGAAACAAAAATACCCTCTCAAAGCATCAAAAAAGCCAAGATCTCGCATTGGAGAAAGGTAAATTCTTTGACCTGAATTTTCCATTCTCATTCCCGGTACATTCTATCCAAAGCTTACTAATCAAGTCACGAATCCAAAGTTTCTGCGGGGAAAAAAAACTTCCAAGTACTAATTGGGGACATTATCATTTTCTGAGCAGGGTCCACATTTTGGAAATGTTGATGGGGATGTACATGATGCACTGTGCTATCTACAACATGCTATATGCAAACAATCACTTCTTCATATACCTGCTACTGCAAGCAGGGGCCTTCTTCACAATAGGACTGGGATATGTCGGAACATTTGTCCCCAATTGACGCTATGAATGCATAAAATAAGACCATGCTTGAAATATATATTAAGCATAACAATGGCTTCTACGTGCTCCCCTTGTATCTGAATGTTCTCTAGTATAAGCATCAACTACATGTCATTTATAATATGTATATGTGTATCAAGTTATTTTGTTTATTCTAGATAAGCATTCCCTGGTGCGCAATAAAATGTACTTTATGCAACGACATTTGATTTCTTAGTCACATAATTCTTCTGAATGACTACCACCCAGTTCTGAATCCTTAATCCTGCTCTATGCTACTCGCAATCAAATATGCAGTTTCATGAACTAGTTAAATTATTGACAAAATTTTCATCTTCCGGCTCTAGAATCAGCTCTCAGTGAGTCTGTGACTAGATTTCCCCAATTTACCAAGCCACAACATCATCAACTGTAATGAAATTCATCTTCCCAAATAACTAGAATGATTTCACATTCCAAATATCTTGTTCAATTATTATACAGATAAAAGTTCAGAAAGCACTACAGCAGTAATTCTCTAGATAGCTCAGAGAAAGAAAAAAAGAAAAAAAGAAAAAAAATAGAAATCAGTACACTTCACCAGTTCACCTGCTGAGCAAAGCGTCTTTAAGCGTTACTTCTGTGAATGAACATTGTCGTTACCCCGTCACCAGCATTGAAGTAGATTTTCAATCATCGACGCTCAGGCATATCCTTCAATTGCCAATTACTGATCGTCCTTCCTTTGATTGATCCATCGTTAAGCATAGCGTTTCGAAGCAATACAGGAAAAACTAACCGAAATACATAAATATTTGTAGTACAATTAACGTGTTCGGGGATGTAGCTCAAATGGTAGAGCGCTCGCTTTGCATGCGAGAGGCACGGGGTTCGATCCCCCGCATCTCCAAATTTTTTCTTTCATTTTTATTAAATCCTCCAATAGTCCCAATGTTGTAAAATGGAAAATAAACTTCAACTCAATGTTTTCTCACAGTCACAAGTAACTGGTTTTTTTGTTTTTTTTAATTGGAAAAAAGAAGTCAAAAAAAAAAACTTACTTATCGAATTGATGTAATCCTTCTTAATCAAGCAATTATAATGTCTATTATATATAATCTTTTTCTATTTTAGCGTCCAATCCATAAATCAAATGTCGGCCTATGACTAATCAGACATTGGAAAGGTCAGCTGGAACAGGAGGCTATATATGAATATTGCCTTTGGCCACTATCTGTGGTTGTTTTTGAACAACCTTAACTGGCCTTTAAGGTTTGTGAAAGAATATATATATATATATATATATAGTAGTAGCAAAATAGGATGGTAGAAGATTAAGAGGAGTACATGCATCCAGATTTAAACCCTGTTTTGTGCACATGCAGTGTCCTTGTACTCTAAGGTAGTGTAGTCAGCTCAGCTGCATGCCCGGCCATTATTTCCCAAGTGGAATGAGCTCGATCAATATATAGTAGGGAAATTAATTAATGGCACTAAAACAAAATTAGATATCGAAAGACTTCGTAACAGTCTGTCGACATCTTATAACATATTTCTATTTATCTAACTTATTCAGAGTAAAACACATTATATAAAATGTCTATCGATCCAAATTAAAAGAAACAAGTTGGGTTTTAGCTAAGGTTAATGAGAGTAGTTTGTTAAAGATCGATGTTCACGTTTTAGACTTCTTATTGTTGTTTTCAATCATCTCATCATAATTAACTTAAGTTTTGAGGATGAAACTACTTCTTTAATTATCTTCTATATTGTGAAACACATATTTTTTCATCATATATGGTATCAGAGATTCTAACACTATATATAGTTTGAACAATAATTATATGTGTAGATCAAGCATCTTTTAACTATTACAAATTAAAGGGGATCGATTACATTAGTATTTTACCAAAATGTCCACAACCATAATAATAATATACAATGTGATATCTTGATGTGTGATGATTTCATAACTTGTCAAGCATTAGATGGAACATCTATCTTGTTTGAATTTAAGCAAATTGATAAATTAATTGGGGTACATAATGATTGTTGATCATGCTAGCTTGAATAATATGAATGCAATTGCACTCGGTCTTCCATTATATGATGTTTGATGTTGATTTCTTACTTACCTAGTCGACGGCCTTTCACTTATTTGATGGCCTCTACTGTTTCCACCAAATGAATCAAAAAGTAATGATACTGTTACACTCGCATAGTCATAACGAGTGACACAACTTGTTTTTTATAACATATAATTAATTGATTATCATAGGTCTACATTATAATCAATGAGTCGTACGTGATAATTAATCATGTAAAAATAGGTTTTGTCACATCATGTTTTTACACCATTAACTATATCATAATAAGTCTACATGATATCACAACCAATGTGATCTACATGCATGATAATTAATGATGTAAAAGTATGTTATGTCACTGATTGTGGTTGTGACAGTAGCAATATTACTCGAAGATTATGTGCATGCATGAACCAAATCTCTTAATGGAAGCGCTATAGCTAGCTACGTACTACCACATCAGTTATCTCACAGCGATAAAGACAATACACTTTTACATTCTTGATAATTATAGGTCTCATATTAATCAAGTAGCTAGTCATGCATGATACACCTTGATCGATATAGTAAAAGTATATCGTGTCCATTAATTATGTCACAACTGTTATGACAAT
Source organism: Gentiana macrophylla (assembly GCA_026214975.1). Taxonomy (NCBI): domain Eukaryota; kingdom Viridiplantae; phylum Streptophyta; class Magnoliopsida; order Gentianales; family Gentianaceae; genus Gentiana; species Gentiana macrophylla. Next base: position 189,441,115 of record CM047805.1, on the reverse strand, counting down.
ATATATAACATCTTCGGATCCGTCTAAAGGTGGCTCCACCACCCCCTTCTTCTTGTTTTTGTTTTTGTGTCTATTTCACTTTAGAAAAAAAATGGGATTTGTTTAAGTGAATAAAAATACGGCAACAATAATAATAATGGAGGAGTACGTACTTGAATATATTCAAATGGATTTGTCTCCATATAGTGTAGTCTTAGTCATATGATGAAGGTGACTGCACTAATAAGGCAAATTCACTTCCTTCCATCAAAAACCATTCACATAACAATTAACACCATTGATTAATTGTAATTCCTTTGGATTATGCAATTTTTCCAAAAGGCTATATATATATAATACATCTCCAATAAAACACACTACTTTAGCACCATGCATATCCACCTTTAATTTGAGGATTAATTGGTTGAGCATGACTCATTGAACAACATCAAACTTTGATCATCAACAATCTTATACTTGTAAATATACCTTGCCTATTCATCACTTTTAAAAAGGTTAAGTTTAAACATATCTGTCAATAATGTGGTTCCATTAATTTATACATATATATCTCGTTGAACTAGCTTGTTGTGCCTTTATACGTCTTTGTGAGAGGCGTCAATAGCGTTAAATATATCTACCTTCACAACAACTTAATTAAGATTGTTGTTAGACCCTAGTTTTGAATCGTTATATAATTTCTTATAATTAAATAAATTAATGAGATTAGCTTTTTTAGAGTGGACGCCTTTATACAAAAAAAAAAATTATTGCAGTCGCAGACGCAGGCTAATTTGGTGTGATAAGATAATGGGAATGGGATAGTGACATGAGTCGTCTAATTAGTGTTAAGGTTGGCCACCACCACCTGCACCTGCACCTGCACCTGGCGTATATATGAAATAATAATGAAGGTATATATATAAAATTAACATAATCATATTTAATTTATTCAGGTAATTATAAGTATCCTCTTAAACTAATGTCCAGATAATGTGTGGATTAATGTGTCAGCTAATAATGATAATTGATGAATATGTGTCCCCATATTGCTAAAGCAGATTGCCTACTTCATTTTCATTTTTTCCTTGTTTCTTCTTCTACGCCCCATTATGTCACTTCGCATCATAAAGCACCTCTCTGATGTTAACAACCTTTTTTTTTTTTTTTTTTTTATTATGCTATATATTTATGAAGTCCTACATAAATGTAATTAAGCTAGAATAAACGCATCAATTTTACTGGTTTTACTTCATTATTCTTGTGTGCTTGAGAGATGTTTTTATCGGTATATCTCTTACATCAAACTCGCCCACTCACTCAGTAACACATGTCTGGTATTTACTCTTTCAAGTTATATTGTGAATTTTTTTAAAAAGATCTCTTAAAGAATTAGAAGAGCGCTAGTACTATACTGCCATGTGTGTATCAATCACAATTTTTTTTTTTTTTTAACAGATTCTCAATGAGAAACTGTCATCCTAGTCAATCTTCGCTTGAGGGAGAAAGGGGGAGTAACATGGAACTCATAAATTAGAGGTGGAGTCCCTGCAACAAAATATAAATAAAAAGGGGAAATTGATCTATGGGTGATTTTTAATAAATACTACTCCTTCCGTTTCAAAATAACTGATGCAGTTGTTAAAAACACGTATATTAAGGATGTGAGTTAATGCTTTAATTTGAATGTCAAAATGACTAAAAAAAACTCCTAGTCTATAATTAATGCAATGCTGTATTTATTTTCTCATTCCTTAATAAATAATGATAGATGTAGAAAAAAAACACAATAAATACTCCATTGGAATTATAATTGCCTCAGCTATTTTGGAGCAAATATTTTTGGCAAATGTCTGAGTTATTTTGGAAATAGACATAGAACCTCGGGGCCTAGGCTTTAGTGCTTCAATATTGTGTTATTGACAAAGTAGGTAATCACATAAAATATCAAACTAAGAGAAATGAAAATAATAGCTATGAGTATAGGAAATAACCTTTTTTTTGTATGCTGGCGGCAAGGCCGGCTCTGAATATCTTTGGGCCTTTGGCGAATTCGTCGAAGGGGTCTTTGTGTTCGATTTTTTTCCCTCCGAAAACATACCTGCAAAAGATTACATCAACATCGCGTTTCTAAAATTTGTAGATAAAAAATTTAAATTCATTGATGTTAGATATTTTTTCATATATTGTTATAATTTGCATTTGGATTGCCGTAACAAAATAGGGTTCGACCTGAACGGATAAAACTATGAAATTTGAATTGATACATTTGAGTTATTATAAATTTGGTGCTATAACTTGACTCTTTCTCAGTTCAAGTAAGTTTTTTTAAGACATTATATTAGTGGGCCTATAATTTGGACATTTATCAATTCCAGTAAAAAAAAAATTAACACATTATATTAGGTCGGTTGAGATTAGATCTACACGATTTTATTTTTATAACGAAACATGTAATTTCGGGTCCCGCTGATTGTTGGGCCTTCGGCCGCCGCCTAATTTGCCTTAGCTTTGGGCTGGCCTTGGCTGGCGGTTGTTACTTTAACCTGCCTTTTTGACTGGTCAGGTGCTACGTGTCAAATAATTTAGGCATTCGAGTGTCTTGGCAGCTAGTCTGGGTTTGTGGTCAGGGCAGTGAGTCTCTGCGGCATGCCATCTTCGAGTGCCGATTAGCGGAGGCAGTCTGGGTGCCTCCCCATATGTTACCCCGGTATGCCGGATCACCTCGCAAGATTTTCGAGACCTATGGTTATAATTGGTAGAGCGATTTCTTGAGGGTGACTTGACAGGCCTTGTGACATTAACGTGGAATATTTGGAAGACAATATGTAAAACAATCTTTGAAAGGCGGTTGGTTTATAATGTAAAGAATGTTGAAGTCAATATGAATATAAAAAAAAATGTCATTTATGTATATAATTATGGAACGATCTTAATACGATCTTCCTTCAAAGAACTACCTTCTTGCCCGTATTTCTGAAATAATTCGGATCCTTTTGGACACAAATCGAGCAAATATCTTCTCAAGTGTGAGGGTCAAGTGTTTTCTCAAATGTCATTGTTTTTAGACATTTTTAGGAAAACAACGTAGTTTTAAAAAGAAAAAAAAAAAAAAACTTTATGGAGTATAGCCAAGTGGTAAGGCATCGGTTTTTGGTACGGCTAGATCATATTCACGTTGTGAATATGTGGTTAGATCATTGACATTTGAGAGAACACTTGACTCACACACTTTGAGAGGATGATTGCTCACACAAATCATCTCTTTTCCATGAATCAAACAAAACAAAGTTTATTTATCATGAATAAAATATTTTTTTCCTTCTTAAGTTTTCTTCTGATAAAAATCATATCCACGGTGTTTGATACGAAACTCAATATAAATCAAATTAATAACATTTTAATTACTTCTATTTCCTTTGAAAGAAGTCTTTATTTTTTACATATACCTATTTTACCGTCAATATAGTATACACAGCTTATGTTCAACAGCCTCCTATTTATATCCGTGGAAACCTTAATATAAAAATAAAAAATACATATTCGTAGTTTATATCTATATCTCACACATACATTGACTATTTCATCATTTACATACATTGTTTATATAAATAATACAAATTTGAAAGCATTTATATACATGCCTCCTCATATTTTAATTACACAATCCATTTGTTTTAAACTTATTAGCTTTTGACAACATATTAGTTCTTAGTTCTTAGTTGGCGATCTTTAATAAATTAAGTATTTGCGTTCCTTTGGCGATAATCTCCAATAGAATACTATTTTTTTGTTTTTGTTTTTAATAGAATACTATCTAATTAGAGAATATTTATCCCAGGAAAGGTTAGAAATACCAACAAATTATCAGGTTGAGATTAACGATTGCGAATTGTATTCAATATTAATTTACTTTATTTATCAGTTGATTGATGTTATGCGTCAAATTTATCCAAAATCTTAATTAATACATTTTATTAATTAAAAAGGAGACACATGATACCTTATGCCTTGTACTTTTATTAACTTTTTATGATAAATTAATGTCTTTTATTTTTAACTACATTATTCCCTTATGTTGTGTACTTTGTTATGCCACGTACTATATTCCTTCCTATCAATGCTATCCCCTAAAAAAAAAAGAGACTTTATGGTGCAACGGTTGTAAGAAGGTTGTACCAAGTGACATACATTAGAGCCTCTCATTTTTACTCTCTTTCACATAATACACTTTTATCGTGTGTGAAAGGTAAGAAATAAATGGTTGTAATGTATGCTACTTGGTACAACCTTGCTACAACGGTTGTATTATAAAATTTGTCTAAAAAAAAACATTACATAAATGATGTAAAACATGTTGTGTACTTTTGGTTTTGGTGTTAATATTTTGTTGTAAACATAATGTTAATCATTCTTCCTGTGATGCAAATCTTGTTGATTTTTCATTTGTTTCCATGTTTTGAATCTTTTTAAACAACCAATTAAGTATTTATTTCAATTTACATTCTTTTTTTTTTTTTTTTTTTTGTCTTGAGGGAAAAGAAAATTTTATTACGCAACATCCGCCAAGCAAGCGGCTAAAACGTCACCCGGAGTCGAGACGCCCCCAAATGTATAACTCAGTGGTAGAACAATAACTTGGGGTGTGAAGTTTGATAGTGATAATGTCGTAATTATCACAAACACGTTTCATTAATTTTATGGAGAATTAGGGATAATGACAGCTTTTGGAATATTTGAATTAGGGATAATGACAGGTTTTGTAATATTTTTTAGTAAATGACAGCTATAGGGAGAATGACAACTTTATATTTTTTATAGCTTAAAAGACAAAACCTAAAATAAAAAATAAAAAAATAAATAAAAAATCGACAAAACCTAAAAAAAAAGGGAATGAGGAGAAGATGTAAATATTTAAATCAATTGAGTAGAAGACATGCTTTTTTAAAACTTTTGCGTAAGAATAACTATTTATTCACTTTGTCGAAATTCACTTGTTTAAATTCATTATTTAAATTCACCGATTTAAATTATTTGTAAATTCACTATTTTTCAAAATTCATCGTCGAAATTCACTAATTTTAAGGATTATTGTCGAAATTACTATCGAAATTCACCGATTTGGGATTCACTTAGGAGATTCACCTGATTTTAAGGATTAAGCTGTTTGTCATACCATTATAAAATTATGCGATTGTCTCTTCCTATAAAAAATATGTAGTTGTCGTTATTCTTAAAAATATTTTGATTATGCCCTTATCCCTAATTTTCCAAAAAAAAAAAATTAAAAAAAAAAATTACGCGTCATGCTCTTGTACATTTTTTTTTTTTTTTTTATTTTTCATCCTCGATTTTCAAACGCTCATATCTTTTGATCTAGATCACCAAACGTGATGAAAATTGCACTGGATTTTTTATTTTTTTATGCTCTTCGTTTTGAGATTTGGTTCGATATAATTACATCGTTTTTCATAAAATTCATTGTCGAAAATCAGTGAATTTCGAACAATAGTGAATTTCGACAGTGGATTTTCTGAAACCACCTCGAAATGTGTTGAATGTGGTCTCAAAATAAAGAGCATGAAAAAATAAAAAAAATTGGTGAAAGAATTTTTTAATTTGGTGTTGTAGATTGAAAGATATGAGTATTTAAAAAAGATGGATGAGAGAGAAAGTGTATTGAGTTAAAAAAAAATAGTTTTGTCATTTATGCAAAAATTTCAAAAAGCAGTCATTTTCCTTAATTGATAAAATGTTTGTGTCATTCTCCCTCATTACCCCTAATTTTTAGTGGTGAATATCTGGATAAAAAAGAGTAATATTTTCGGTTTTTATGTTGAATGTTGAAGAACAATATGAAGAACGGAGGGAGATGTGTGTGTGTGATATGGCTGCGACGCGTGAGTCTGCATACGTACCATTTGATCGCAAGGGATCAAGCCAAAATAACGTAGTTTTTGTGTGTGAGGGGACGCCGCTATTTATAAGGACTATAGTCGGCGGTTACAAAGGCGGGAAATAAAAATACAAGGTCGCTGGCAAGCTCCGATGAGGCAAGCTTATATCATGACCGTTGCGGGCTCTTCACCTGTAACCGTTGCGGATTGTTGCCTAGTCAAGCAGGCTTTGGTCCGGGCTGATGAACTGCGAGCTAGAGGGGCGAGCAGGTCGGCCCCTAATGTTTCATGCCGAGCTGGAGGTATCGTTTGATCGACGCCCATTTGCCTAGCCAATGATAAGAATCGTAAATATGTGAGGCGGGCCGGGCTGGATAATGCTCGGCTTGGTCCGGCTCATTGAAGGGCGGACTGACTGAGCCGATGACCCTATTCGTTGTTGGACCGACATATGGCCTGATTCGGCCGCAGACTCTTTTACGGGTTGACGTATCACATACCATGTATCGATTTTTCTCAGTTAAAAAAATATGTCCCTACAATTTTTATAAGCATATAATCTTCGATTTACTTTATCAACGAAACTACAGGGCGACGGCATAATATAACGTTTCTTGATGAAGAACAACATTTTTTCTTCTCATAAATGATGATCAAGATATTCAAGATAGTTTCATTGAAAATTTATGGCATCTATCACTATATTAGTATGGGTTAAAACTTTTGAAAAGACTTATACAATGGAACCGTGATATTATCAGTTATTATTGTTATTGTTATTGTAACATTATAATAATATAATAACCAATGACAAAATAACCTAATCGAAATGCAAATAACAATATCACCCGAAAGAAGTTGTATATATATTCACCTTTGCCTCCATTTCCCCCTTCAAACCATCCCCAATTTTCCCCACTCTATTATTCCTCTACCTAAACAATTCTATCACTCACTTGTATAGAAAACAAGCATCATCAAACAAAATAATGGGGGAGGTAATTTTCTTAATTCATCCTTTCAACCAATTAATTTTCTTTTGATTTTTTCCCTTATTTTTCATTTTTCATCCGTCGCCGGATTAATTAATGGTGTTTTTCATTCTTTTTTTTTTACAGAAAGATGAAAATATACGTGAAGGAGAGAAGAAGAGCAAGGGAGCAAAGAAGGCAGCGGCGGAGGAGGACGGCGGTGCTGGTGGTGGTGACGGAGGAAAGAAAGAGGAGGACGGCGGCATAAACACCATCGTCCTGAAGCTTGACTTGCATTGCGACGGCTGTGCTAAGAAAGTCAAACGTTCCATTAAAAATTACGATGGTAATTAACATCATTTTTCCATAATCCTGTTTATTTTGCTTCTTCTTCTTCTTTGATTGATATTGATACTGATAGAGCAATATTTTACAGTAAATTTTCTTCTATTACGTTAAAAATCCAGCCAGATGAAAATCCTCGGTATTATCGAAGATGATTTTTGGGAAACTGAATATAGTGTTTCTTTAAAGTGAAAGTTCAATAACGCCAGAAGAAAAAAAAAAAAAAAAAAACATATCTTTGATTTTTAGAAAGAAAGCAACTGCTATTTTTATTACAATATCTTCATACTAGTGTACGTTTTTCCTTTTTCAAACTCTTTTTGTTGATAAATATTAATCATTCAATTAGATTTATCGATTAATAAAATGTATCTTCATGAATTACAAAAAAAGAAGAAGGGATTTATTGAGGTAGGATATTATTTTTGCAATAAATGCTTTTGTTAGAGTACACTTGAAATCTGTCAAGAACATTTACTCATCACGCGTGAAAGAGCCCTTTGGTTTTCTACATTCGAAGCTTATTTCCGTATTGTGTGGTGTCTCCACACGGTACATGGAGACACGCATCTTGCATCTCACACCACATACGCTTTTATTCTCAGATTTAAACTGTATGGTTTTGATCGTTTCACGCGTCACTTCACCCTTAAATTCTATCACCACACAATAACTTCACATTTCCGTAGCTTGTGACTTAAAATCTTTTATCAATAAATTAAACGATAGATTATTTTTTCCTTTTTGAAAGTAGTATTCTAATATGTTCACAAAAACTAAACCAATATCTTACAGATTTTCCCCCTTTTATTAGTGAGTTAGTTAAACAACAGGATAAAATCAAATAAATTATCAGCATGAGAAATGTTACTGATGATACCCGATTCGAGCTATGCCACGTGTCATCCTTATGAGACATGTAATAAATGATCAGCCCTCTAAGTATAGGGCATTAAGGGACAGGAGCCCAGAAACATACCTAAGGACAGGTCCCTTACTCCAGGTGGGAGATCGGCACAAACTCCTCCTCCAACCACCGCAGGTCGGCTAAGGCTTGGCGAAGAGGAGGTGCCCAATTCGGCCATAGTGGCCTTGGGGCTGAACGCAGGACGCTCAGACCTACCCATCTGTTATTCCATATGCGGGATAACTAAAGATAAATAAAGGTAGAATCCTAAGTCAAAAAAACTCTGATACAGACATTTAAATATGTCTATAATTATCCCTAAATTATAAGGATTTGTGCATGTATGTCCTTAGGGAAATAATAATAATAATATTAATAATAAAAATACAAATCCTTGTAGAACAAGGAAAGAGAAAATCATCCCCTATATACACAACCCTAAGGAACTACGAAAAACTTGATTCCTGAACAATAACAGGATACGTAGGCAACTTGAGAGAAATGACTCAAGCTCAGTCTAAAAATCCTAAGTCATAAAAACTCTGATACAGACATTTAAATATGTCCATAATTATCCCTAAATTATAGGGATTTATGCGTGTATATCCTTAGGTAAATAATAATATTAATAATAAAAATACAAATCATTGTAGAACAAGGAAAGGGAAAATCATCCCCTAAATAAACAACCCTAAGGAACTAGGAAAGACTTGATTCCTGAACAATAATATGATACGTAGGCAATTTGAGAGAAATAATTCAAACTCAGTCTAAAAATCACCAAAAAAAACAGCCCTCGTTCATATTACCCTAGATTAAACGCCCCGAATTTATTCATAGACGATATCCACCAGCGTCAGTTACTATAACAAAAAATAATTTTTACATCATTTATCATTATTGACGAATGGTTCGATGGATGAGGTAGTCCCAGTCATCTTGAATAATGTAAAATATCATGTCATTCGTTGAGTCACGATCCGTTACGATAATAATATTGGTGGTTTAATTTATTCTGATAAATAGTATTTCTATGGACACAATCACTTAATAACAACGAGTTAGACAACTGTATTTACATCATTTTTATCAATATATGGAACTCATCATAATGTATGTTTGTTTTTTTTTATCATGATTCGTATAGACGTATGATAATCAATAATATAAAAACATACTATCTCCGTCACAAAATATATGTCATTCTACATCTTTAAATTTGTCCCACAATATAAGTCATTCTACATCTTTAGATTTATTTTTTTAAGAAAAACAAAAAAATATATAAAAATTAAATACACATAAAATGGCATAGTTTTTACTTTGACACCGAAATTAGACACACAAATTAGACAAATGATCTCAACCTACGTTACCAATGCAACATTTATTACTATTTCTCCATTTTACCTCTAATTTATTATCAATTTAACAACTTTTCATTACCTAACAACTACTGCATTAATGATAGTCAATGGTCATTTTAGACATTTAACCTTCAAATTTATGATATTTAACAACTTCTTTTTTGCCAAAAAAAAACAATTCTTAATATGTGTAAAAATCCTTCCAAAATGACTTATATTTCGGGACGGGGAGTAGTATTTATACTTGTGTTGATAATAGAATTACATTTAGCAATGGTAGGACACAACTCTTTTGATGACGCAAGCACTATAGATTCTCAGTTGCCGAAGTTTTTACCGTTTGGCTTTCCCTGGTTTCTTGGTATATAGTGCAAATAATATATATGCGATTCCATTTTCCCTGAGATGTAGTCGATAAGGTGTCCAAGAAATTGCCTAATGGCAGGCAAACTAAAAAACAGTGAAAATTAACTAACTATATTTGGAATTAATGGGGTAAATTTTGTTTGATAACTGAAGGTGTTGAAGAAGTCAAGGTGGATCCAGCCGGCGGGAAACTGACAGTGAAAGGGAATGTTGACGCAAATTGGCTAAGAGATAAAGTTGAACTAAAGACGAAGAAAAAGGTTGAACTCATTGTCGCTTCTGATCAATCTCAGCCCAAGAAGGACGCCGGCGGAGGAGGAGGAGACAAGAAGCCCGGCGACAAAGTCAAAGAGAAGAAGGCTGAGGACAAAGTCGAAGTTAATGAGAAAAAGCCTGACAAAGTCAAAGATAATAAATCTGAAGAGAAAGTTAAAGAGAAGAAACCCGACGAATTGAAGAAAGACGACGACAACAAGCCTCCAAAACAGGTAATTTCACAAACCAAATGTCATCCTCTCATTTCATTATTTTTCTTAGTGTCATACTCTCTGTTTTTGAAAAAATGTGTCATATATACTCTCATTTCATTATTTTTTTCATAGTTTGAAATCACATATGTTATAGTATATTTTTTATTTTTTATTTTTACATTTTAATCATACATTTAGAGTAAAAAAAAAAAAAAAAAAAAGGATATAATATATATACATATGTTATGCCATAAAACTATCATAATATATTTCCTATTTACAGTATACCGTTTTGGTCAATTTTATAGTCTGGAAAGGTGATTTTTTTTTTTTTTTTTGAGAAACGATCTGCTTTTATTCCATGAGGAAAATTGGGAACACCCAATACAAAACAAAAAGGAGTGCGATTAGTTAATTAGTAAATTTTTAAGAAGGGTAAATTAATATTTTTCGAATGATTGTTGTGTTGAGTTTACTATCTTATATCATTTATTTAAGACGTTAAATAGTATTTGATTTTTGTGTCTCTTTTTGAATAATATTTTTGTAGAGTCAAGGCAGTACAATTATCTTGAAGATTCCATTGCACTGTGATGGTTGTGCTCAAAAGATCAGACGAATCATTAAGAAGATTGATGGTAATTAATTAAGAATTATTTTACATTATTTCCATTTTTTTAATTTAACATGTTCTTCTCTCACGAAAAATATTCGTCAGAATAGGTAGAACATGCAATCATTTCCCATGCATTAGTCTTTTATTTTATTTTATGTTATTTATTTATTTTTAATAACCACATGCGATCTTTGACTTATGTTTTTGACTTGTGTTTTTCTGCAGGGGTAGAAAATGTGTCAATAGATAATGATAAAAATTTGGTGATTATGGAAGGGACGATGGACGTGAAGGAACTTTTACCTTATCTCAAGCAAAAGTTGAAGAGGAGTGTGGACATTGTGTCTCCTAAGAAGGATGATGGCGGCGGTGGTGGTGGTGACAAGAAAGGAAAAGAAGCCGGTGGTAGTGGAGACAAAAAAGAGAAAACGGGTGGGGGTGGTGGTGGTGGTGGTGACAAGAAAGAGAAAGCATCTGGTGGAGACAAAGAGAAGAAAGAAAAAGCAGTCAGTGGTGACGATGACCAGAAAAAGGAAAAACCAGCCGGTGGTGGCGGTGAAGAAAAAAAGAAGAAGAAAGTAGCCGGTGAAGGTGTAGACGAGAAAGAGAAAGCCGCCGGGGGTGGAGATAAGAAAGAGAAAGAAGCCGATGGTGGTAGTAAAAATAAGAAAGAAAAGGAAATCAACACCAATGGTGGTGGTGGAGGCAAGAAAGAAAAAGCAGGTAGCGACGGTGATGGTGGAGGGAAGAAGGAAAAAGCCGGTGGTGGAGAGAAGAAGGAAAAAACCGGCGGTGGCGGTGATAAGCAAGTTGATGAATCTAAAGGTGTTATCAACGATGGTGGAGACAAATTCAAAGACAAAATAGATGAGTCAAAGGTGGAGGTAAACAAAATGGAATATCAAGGGAACGGTGCACCGTACACACATTATGGAGTACCCATGTATAACCAAAGTTATGCGAATCAAGATTATGGCTTAATGCATACAATGTATGATAATCCATACCATGCAAGTACAAGTTACGTCACGGAGTACAACCACCAACCGGATTACAACCATCAACCATACCATCACCAACCTTACCACCATTTCCACCACGTTCAACAGCCACAAATGCCTCCTCCTCCACCACCAACATACTTGCCGCCACCCCAAGATCACATGTTTAGTGACGAAAATCCAAATGCTTGCTCTACAATGTGATGTGATATGATAATTGACTACTGCACGGATTTGTGCCACGAGTATTATTACTAAATTGTAAATGTATTAATGCTAAAGAAATTTACAATAATCTAAGTATATTTGAGGTTTAACAAACTCTTAATCCACCGACCTTGGCGATATTAATTAATAGGCGATATTAATATTTAGTTTATTTGTTAGCTAAGCTTAATATGTGGTCATTTTTGGTTCTGACTTGTAATATGTCATTAGTTGGCAATTGCTACTCTAATTTGTTTACATTATCTTGAATTATAATATTTTTTATGAAAGACGGCAGGTAAGCCCTCTATGGTCCTAAATCCTAATTAACCCAAGTGGCATGATACATAATTGTTTAGAGTGATGATATACATTATTGAATTTTGTCTCAAGTGGGTGTAAATCAGTTTATTTTATTTTATCTGATTATTCATATGATATTGTTGTCCTTTTAATAAAAAAAATATCAATTAATCAACAGCAATTTGTTATTGATTACGTCTTAATTGTACAGATTTGTGGTAGGCAATTAACTTGGTTTGGCCACAAATTTTCTTGACAAATGAAAGAATAACCTAAGTACTGTCGCCATGCATAGAACAAATTCCGCATATATGCGTGCATGTGTTTTATTATTAATTAAGGAGATCCCATCAAATCAAAAAAGTTATGTTGGACATGTATATAGGTTATAATTTATAACATGGATTATTAACACATCAAAATTTAGCAATACTTAAATGACCGAGAATCTTTCTCATTGCATCATAGGATTCAATCTAAAAAAATGTAACAAGTCAACCATATATATGTACCACTCACATAATACTACATCTAACATATATTTACCTACCACTACACGACACATACACTACCATCACATTAACCATAAACTCTTTTAGCCCCATTAAACTGAACGGTGTGAGAACAACATTTAGTTTGTTTCTCCCGTCTTTGAAGTTATAAAATGAACATGTGCGATATCAATCAAGTCCTTAATGTAGTAAAATATCGACTTTAGTGTACTTTGTATGAGCATGATAAATTGAATAAGAGGCTAGCTAGAAAGGTTGCTCCAATATTGTCACACAAGGAGTATATAGGTGCGTGTGAGGGAGACAATCCCATCTCTTTGACAAGATGCCTAATCCACTGAATTTCCGTGGACAAGTTAGCAAGGGCACATTATTGTGATTCTATGCTTGATCTAGACACAACCTATTACTTCTTTGAACTCCAAAAAGCAAGTGAGTCACCGAGGTAATTAAATACAGTAACTTGCTATTGACCTTCTGTCAATATATAGGATGTGTTGCCCGATTGGCATATATATGAGAATCCTATTGGATATGTGATGATGTGGTGAAGAGAAGTCCAAGACCCATAGTACCAACAATTAATTAATATATACTCTTTTTAGAGTTTAACAGAAAGAAACTAATAGATAGGCACACAGAGAGAATGATTCATGTTATTTTTCATAGACTATGTACATTACACATATTTATCAGACTTGATTTCTAACAAACTAACAAACTATGACACATCACACTATTGATGTATTGACAAGTGTATACTCTCAATCTATGGCATTTGTCTAATATTATTTTCAGTCCCTCTCAAACTGAAGGGTGCTTCTGTAACATTTAGTTTGTCCTTGAGAGTAACAAAGTGTGATGGCGGCAATGGTTTTGTTAAGCAATCTGCAATTTGAGCTGATGAGGGAATGAAGTGTATGTTCAATTGTTCCTGCAGCACCAAATTTCTGACAAAGTGTACATCCAGTTCTATGTGTTTGGTCCTGGAGTGATACACTGGATTCTGAGCCAATGCAACTACTCATGTGTTGCCACACCAAATAGTGGGCACTTTAGGCAAAGCAACTCCCATTTTCTGTCAACAAATGTTTGAGCCATTGGATTTCTACTGTGAGATTAGCCAAAGCCCTGTACCCAGACTCGGTACCCGACGTGGATACAACCCCTTGTTTTTTTGAAGATCAGGATACCAGTGAATCTCCCAAGAACACAGCATACACTCCTACAGACTTTCTGTCAAAGGTACATCTTGCCCAATCTGCATCTGAGTAGCCTGTGATAAAGGGAAAGCAGTCAGGTTTAAAGTGAATTCCATGCCCCAGTGTTCCTTTCACATATCTGAAGAGCCTTTTCACTCCTTGCCAATGTTCTGTGTAGGGGTTTTGCATAAATT